>CM061143.1:28307871-28907871 GCA_030710495.1 Labroides dimidiatus | reverse complement strand
TGTAAGTGCCACTGTACATCGCCATTGTGCTGCTTTATGAGTGGGGCACATCCTCCTGACATGGGCTGTAGTTAACAAAAAAGAGTTGTTAAACCAGATTCTATTGAAACACTAAAATGATATAAGGTCTTTTGCTTTTTAGCCCTCAAGAAGGCACGACCTACCTTACTTTTAACCCTCTCTGGCTTTTCTTTGGGGCTTTGAGAAAAATAAAGTGCTTTTCAACAACCCTGTCCACCTTGCTCCCCTAGAAGGAGCAGGAAGAGATACTACTGAAAAGGTGTTTATGTCAAAGTTTTCTTTTTATGGTCCTGAATATGGCTTGCCACTGTGTCTTTAACACATTGTTGCACACACACACACACACACACACACACACACACACACACACACACACACGCACACACACACACACACACACACACACTGAAAGAGAAAGAGAGAGAGAGAGATCATTGTTTTTATTTTCAAATTCCATCTGAGAGGACGTTCATATATACGGCAAATTTGATCCCATATGAATTAATATACGAAGCAAGAGTTAATTAGCATACCTTAACAAATGACAGATTAAACACAGTCATTACCTGAAGTAACTTAATCGTTGATAAGTGACAGGAATTAATGATGCATCCTATATCAGTTCACAAGGAAATTCATCATGAGTCATGCATTACCTTACTTTGAGTTAAGCATCAATTTACAAAATATTGCACCATTATTGTATAGTGTTATCACATTCAAAAACTTTTGCTAAGGTTAAATTTATTTTGTATTTACTATCCTGTGGGATGTGAAATATGTTTTATTTTGGTTTTTGATGTTTGACAAGTCAAACTGTTAAGATGTGTGCCATAGTCAATTTTTCAGCTGTGCATTGAGGCCCCTTATCTCGTCTATCTGTCCTCTCAGAGTCACATGTGAGTAAGATGATCAAAGTCAAATGAAAGAGAATTGCTGAGAAAATGTGTGGCAACGTAGTCCTTACAGAGGCTCCACATCCCAGAATTATTATTCCATTCATGGACAACCAGATTTAAACTCATGAGACATCTCCATACTCAGTCTCTATCAGCCCTCTTAGTACTAAAACACCACGGCTTGTCTCCCTTTGATATGTTCTGGTCCATGCACAGGAGAAATACTAATACATATATTTTTATGTGTATTATGTATCTACCAATCTTCTTAACTGGAGTCTGTCATTGTTAATTCATCTTAGCTTGAGCCTGATAATGGGTTGATATATGAGTTATAATTCATCTGCTTAGATGTAGTCGTGTTGGTTTGAAGCTCAAATTATAGTTTATAGATTTAAATCTAGATATACATATATGAGGGCTAAAAAGCTTTTCCTGTTTTAAACTGTATGTGTGTTTGTTCTTCTGGTATTTCAGTTTATGTATGTATGTATGTATGTATGTATGTATGTATGTATGTATGTATGTATGTATGTATGTATGTATATATATATGTATGTATCTATGTATCTATTTTTGTATTTTTGCATTTACTTATGAAGGAGAGAAGGGGCAAACGAGGTCACTGGAGAATGTGGAGACAGAAGTATATGGGTTAAACTGTAGAAGCACTGGAGTCTGTGTGGAGAAGCCTGGGTGGGCTTTAGTTCAACTAATAGCTTCTTGTTTTATAAATGGAAAATAATCCAGGTGACCTGCCTCTCAAAGGTTGAAATCAAGTTTAAAACCACGGTCAAACATTTTGATTTGAAACATCTTTTCTTGTTCAAGTCCTGTTTTCACCCTATACAGCAGTGGTCCCCAAACTACGGCCCGCAGGACGGAGTGAAAGCTCTTATTGATCTTCAGCCGCTGTTTCTCAAAGAGCAGCGGGCGCTGAGCCCCTCCCCTCTCTAAAACATAGACTCCTCTGCTTGCAGCAGACCCTCCAAGCTGCAGCCAGAGGGGACGACTGCATGCAAATGAATCCCGCTTATGTTTGTTTCTTCTAGGTCACTTTTGCCGGTCAAAAGCCCGAATAAAGGAGGAGGATTTTTATTTTATCCTAAAAAACAAGAATGAACAGAAGAAAGGTCATTTATAGTTATTAACACATTTACTGTGTACTCAGTATACACTAACCTGTCACTTGTTTGCACCTGTTCTTTTGCACTGAAAATTACTTGTTTTATTTTTTATTTTTTTCAAAGAAGAAAATAGTAAAAAAAAACAAAAAACTGATCAGAATAAAAAAATAGATGTAGATGAAAAATAAAACTCAAGATTTGCCCCATAACATGCAACGAAAGTTGCTTTTTCTTAGAACTGATATAAAAATTTGTTTAAAAAAAAAGTATTGTTCAGGAACCGATACTGAAGTGAAGGTATCGGTATCAATACAGGAATCTGAAATTTTTGATTGATACCCAGCCCTACATAGAACGTGACATTCTGTTCAACCCTTCTGCAGTCTGTGCCCCTGTCAGTGTAATTTTATTTCAGAAATAGTTTTATTATTTATTTCCTGACTTTTTTCTGTGAAGATCCCTGAGAGGGTTATTAATATTTGGTTATGTGTGGCTTTCTAGAAAACAATAAATGTTTACGTTTAGGAACCCCTGCGATCGTCACACTTTCTCTGTTACAAACTGACCCCGGCCCCCCATCAGAGAAAGGAAAAGTTACGTGGCCCTCACAGGAAAAAGTTTGGGGACCCCTGCTCTACAGGATGAGAACTCTTGGAGTCCTCTGGGACCCTCTGTTGCTTCTACCACCCTAGATACCAAATAATTAAACAAAATAATCAAACCTGTCCCATATTTTCCTAGCTGTTCTGTTTTGGAACACACCTGCTTTTAGGGCTATGAAGAAACAAAGAGTCATCCTACTCAACAACGATGTGTAACCACAGACAACCCACAGCAAGCCATTTGCCCTGTACCTTTCCTGATTGTCACCAAAGAAATCAGATGGCAGATGATGACAGACAGATATTTCCCTTTACAAGCAAAAAAGAAAAAAAATGAAATGAGAATAGAGAGAATAAAGTATAAATCAAGGGGCAAGATCCTAGAGATAAATGAAGCCTTTGCAGAAGTGCTAAAAGTTGCTGTTCATCGAGTATCTGCTAGAGGCTGGCTGCAGAAAGACCAAAAGTCACGTACACATAAAAAACAAAACAAAAAAAAACCCAAAATAAAACAGATTTTTACAGCATTAAAAACACATTTACTGCCTGGTTCAAAGAACAGCTTGGGTCTGAAACGCTTATTTCGCTATCGGCACACACTGTACGGTGAGTGACAGTGTTTTATTAGATATCAGGATTACATGTTTGTCCAATCAGAGGTTCAGCTCAGCTCATGTGACTGACAGGCGCCCTCTAGCTGTTAGAAAGGAAGCTCAAAATCTGCGTTGTATCCAAGATGGCCCTGTCCAATGATTGGCTTCATTTGACTGTTTCGGGAACAGACGTCCATATTTTTACAGTCTGTAGTATGAATGGGCTCAGTGCATGCATCACTTCCACAGTGGCATAAGGATTTTTGGACATTTCCAGTTACAGATTATACTAGCAGTTAGCATACATAGATATTTCTTTAGTTAAAAAGCAGATTTTCAACTTTCAGCACTGAACACACAAACAAATGTACATTACTCTTTCACAAGAGATTTCTATTCAATACATTCAACATGTTCTACATCTCCTACACCAAACAACAATGAGCCTCGAAGAGCTGTCATCCCATCTTTGAATGTGTCATTCTATCAGGCTACAAGTAAAAACATGAACATAAACATTAACTTAAACAATAAAACAATGGTGAAAATGAGCAGTTTTGGATGTTTTGACAACAAGCATTTGATGGTAGCATACACTAACACAGTACTCTTACAGTATCCAGAAGTTTACATGCATCCTGGGATGTGCTCAGGGGAAGTGTAGTCTTTATCCTGGAAAAACACTACAGATTCCAGCCAAAGATGTCACTGCTATCCATGCCAAACGTATAGTCGTCACCGAGCCTTTAACTCAAAATTAGATTATTCTTGTGAATCGAGGGACACATCCAGCAAATTGAGGGTGACCTTTAAAATACCCCTTCCTTTCAAAGCTTATTGCCACTATCCAGGGAAAAAAGCTGTAGAACACCTTGAAGAAAGTAGGATGGACACCCTAAATTCAAGGGTGGAAACATGAAGGTGAAGGTCTTTTAAAAGATGATGATAGAGAGAGAAGAGGGGACTCAAGAACCTTCATTTAAGTAAAGACTGATCATTGGATCTGTCAGAAAACACAAAACAAGGGCTATCAGTTGATCTGTGGAGAAGCAATGCAAGAATCTGGGACTGCGGTGAAGAGCAATGGAATAACAAATAACAGTGCAACAGTGACTGTTGAAGGCAGTCTCAGTAATGGACTACCTATGCATGACTACAGCAGACCGCCTGCATCTTCACAGCACCCGGTAGACCATTCCTCCTTTCACACCTGGACTTACTTCATGAGACCATGTCGACAGCAGGCCTGATCCTCTCCAAGTGCCTCTTAATCTTTAATGTCACCTCAAAGTACATAAAAACATTATTATTGTTATTATTATTATTAATGTATAATGAGGCTTTTTTAATATTTAACGAAGTGGGAGTGCTCTCTCTGTGAGATTGTGCTAAATTCTGAGTGTGTTTGTCAGCATACAGCATCTGCTATTTAGTGCAATATTTATTATAGTCTTTTGAAATATTCTAAAGTTGTAGGTGTTACAGGATTTGTAGACAGTTAAACCATGACATCAAAAAGGTTAACAGCCTTTCCTTCTGCCCTAGCGTAAATACACCTCACACTCACGACAAATTCTCAACATTATGCAGTGTGAACTGATGAGGTATGAGGATGCACGTCAGTGGTGTTGTTGGTGAAGCCCAATCTTGCTCCTGAGGCAAACAGGAAAGCACTTTGTGTTGGTGTCAGTGTTATTTGTGGCACCAGAGAGTGTTTGTGAGGAAACATCTCTAAAAAGGTAAGCGCGTTCTCAGATATATCAGTCAGTCTTGTTGCACTGCTTGGAAGCTGCTTGGTGATTATTCATAGGCTCTGTGTTTCTGTAAACCGTCCTGGTACATCCTTCAGTATCAGGATGGGCATTAGTGATGTAGCATAGGGCACTGGAGACATTTAACGATGAAAAAAAAAAAGATGAGCAAAAGCAGCTCTTATAATTACTCCGTTTTCTTTTGCAGAGGAGTTCATAATATGATGAGACTACTGCACAATTCTGTTTCCATATTGATGGTAATGGTGAATATTTCATGTCCTACTTTACATATTAATAATGAGACATTCTAGGGATAAAGTCCAGTGTTTTAGACAATGTGAATGACAAATTACTCTGTTATATCGATTAATGGGAAGAGAGTTGGTGACCACACCAACTATGTGACTTCCTTTGGTTTGATTAGTGTGTTTTTTGCTCATTTTCATTTATAATTACTTTAGAATTTATGCAGAGTTAAAATAAAGAGGAGAGAAGACAGTATGCAGATCCTGTAAAGCAACAGGACACAGGCTGAAGTGATATGATTCTTTGTTGCATTTATTGTGTATCTAGTGTATGTGTCCTTTGTCCCTACTTCCCCTCCTCCAAAACCCCAGTCCTGGACCCCACTCTTACTTTATTTCCTAGCTCAAATTGAGCATGTCAACAACTTGAAAAAAAGTGATAACAATATAAAGTTAACTAGTTCAGTCACACAAAACTATAGACAACATTTCAATAATAACCCCGTTGGCCTTTTCTGTGCACTTTGCCAGAGGCCCAGTCTGATTTGCTCAAAGTGACAAACAGGTAACAACTTTTATAAATTAAGACAAAAGAGAGGAGGAGAGTGGCAAAGGATAGAGAATAAAAAATGTTGATGTGCATTTGGCATCAAGAGGTGGGAAGAAGGCCTCCTTGTTTGGATAAATCCAGTTTTCAAAGCTGTTCTCTAGATATTCAGAAACAATTATTAGTTTCTAATATCTGCCTCGTGCTTTTCCACTGTTTGTTTAACCCTCAGGATCCTGATCAGTTTCTAGTTGTTTTTATGCTTCTGTCACATTTTTACTCACTGTGGTCTCACTTTTCTCAGAAAAGTGAAGTCCTGCACCTCTATAGATTCAGGACAGTCATGGCTATAGACTGATGTAACTCAATTATGTCTTAATGCAGTGTGACAAAATTTAAAAGTGATAAATCATTAGAGAAAAAGAAAAACAGAAATTGAACTTCTCTGATTAAAAATAGAAAAAAATAAACAATTCAAACATATTTTCAGGCACACCTAAGGAACATAGCAAAAATCTTGGTGGTGGCACGGCATTTAAAGAATCTACAAATGTTGATGTTTGGAATTTTATTACTCACTATGGTCTCATTTTTCCCTGCATTTTTGAGTCCTGCACCTCTGTAGGTTCAGGATAACTTAGCAATGTCTCCTTAGCAGTTTAACATCCTCAGAATGCAATAATTATTTCAACATTATTACAAGCTATTTACTCTTTATTAACTTTTACAGTCAGCACTGTCACTACTATTTACACAGTTTACAGTCTACACTGCAGAGGCACTACGCTGATCTGTAAATAATGTCAACAATGAGACATAGTGCTGAGCGGCTCTGAGCACAAATTTTATGCCTGTAAGACAACGCCATGGGTAGCAAAAATCAAAGATTTTTTGAAGCGTGACTACAGGGTGTTGGTCGATCATCCAGGGCTGGTTGAAAGCATAAAGGTGCCCGAACCAGGATTTGAACCAGCGGCCTTCTTGCTGTGAAGCAACAGCACGGACAGCTGCGCTACCATGAAGCCATTTTTTTTCAACAGAATTAAGCTAAAGCAAAGGGTTTATTTTCTGCTAATTTCCAAAGAAGGCATGAGAATCAAAGTGATATTGATGAAACACTCCTGTATTCTCTGCTCTGTTTAGACATCACATGTGATACATTCAGGTGCCTTTGGAAACATGAGAATCTGACAATTACACCAGTTTTTTATTTTTCATTTTTGGATTTGAGTTTCTAAATGTCAGTTATTTTAAAAATAAGTGGTATTTTTATCCTGATGGTTAAATCACAGTCACACAGTAGAAATCACACTCATCTTTATGTTTTAGGGTGAAGAAAAAGTCTCTGGGTTGCTTCATCCAAACTGTGCCACCATGAACAATTTCAGCTGTGCACAGTGCATCACCAGCTTTACTTGAATACATGATAACTTATCACTTGGCATCATTTTATGTTCCCTCTTTCAAGTTTTGTTTGCATACTGCACAGGTTAGTGATACACAAAGAGGAACATTGTGTTTTTTTTTCTTCTAAACAATTGTGAACCCATCGCCTGCTGTGGGGATGGAAAACCTGATCTAAAAATTCTCAGATTTGAAGTGCTAACGCCTTGAAGTCCCCTGGGTAAGCAGGAACAACAAACTTGGCAGTGACATATCATTTATTCTTGTTATGAAGCATAACCATGAAAGATAGTCCTCATTAATAAAGATGAGGGATAAAATAATTGTAATGTGTTTGATCATCTTGGCAATGACAGGGAAATTTATCTTGCAGAGTAGCAGGAATTGGGTGAAGTAACATAATCATGATTTAAGCATATCTATAGAAAGTCAAATACTGTTGAGTAAGAAAGAAGAAACAGAACATGCTGCCTGTCTCCTCTATTTCTCTATGTGGCTGTGGAAATGGAGTAGTTTCCTTTTTTTGAGGAACCTTGTATCAAGTACAGTCATGTTGCAACAGCTGAAAGTTACTCTTTGTTGTGCATCATGTTGCTTTTGGGGTCAGTTGTTTTCTAGTTTGCCATCTGTTTTTTGTTTGTATTGGAGAAGTTGTGGTTTAACGTTATCCCAGTGAGGAAGTAAAAATACTGACAACAACAAAAACTTGAACAAAATGGAGAATTGTTTTGCAACCTGTTTGATTTGTCCAGTCTTGATACAGGAAGTTGTTTTTCTGCGGATTTAGAAGTCAAATCAACACAAAGTGACCATAACAATGGTGGAGACTTTGTATCTGCTAGACCAACTGTCTCCCAGACATAGACATGGTGAAAAAAAGAAGCAGGGGTGTTTCTTGGTACTACATAAAGCGGTTGCCAAAAGAGCTGAATGAGTACAGACTTCCTGTTTGTTCACCGTGGGATTGAATGAATGAATGAATGAATGAGAGATTGTAATATGAGTCAATGTCATCCATACAAGGTTCAGGGCAAAGTGCTGGATTATCCTCTCCACTGTGACTGTGCTTACAGGTAATCACACATACAGGGGCCCTGGGGAGGGGTTCTTTGGGGCCACGGCTGACAGGTGTCCAAGAAACAGCATCACAGATGTATGTTAGAACTATATATATATATATATATATATATATATATATATATATATATATATATATATATATATATATATATATATATATATATATATATATATATATATATATGTATATATGTATACATGTATATATATACAAGGCTGTCAATGGATCACTTTTTATAAATTAAATGAGAAATTAAAACTACACCTCTGAAATCCACAAACAACAGGCGGGGACTCACCAAATGGCAGGCAAAAAACTAGATTTGGATTGTGATGCTAGTTTATCCACACACAAAGATGTTACATTTTGATGAGATTTTCTATTCTTACCACTGCGGTGTGGAACAACTTTTACTGGCAGTTTCAGTAATGTTATCAGCCCAAGACAGTACATGACTGTATTTATTGTTAACAGCTGTGATGTAGACAAACCAATAAAGTCTTTACCAACATAGTCAGCTGTTCAGTTATTTACTCATGCAGGAGTTCACTTGCAGGACTGACACAGCAGGAGAAAACAGAAGAAGAGGGTTGGAATAAAGTAGACATATCTTCATTTAATAAAAGGTGCACAGTGAAAACAGAGCTTTATATCAGTAATAGACTGACAAACACTTTCTGTGGTAGGAGCAAAATATAATTTATGAAAAGCCTGAAGCACATATCTGTTGATCCATCTTACCCACTAACAGCTAACATGAGAACACAGAATGTAGCTGTACTTGAGTCAGACGTGATCCATTTACCAGACTATTGACACAATCATTCAGTACTCAACAGTGTGCTAATTTTCACATTTTGTGCTGACATGAATTGGATTTTTTTAATGATCCCAGTGTTTCCTGAGAAAATCTCAGCCCATTTTTCACATTTTGACTGGTCAGACAAACTCTAACTACTGTAATTTAATGAGAGAGAATGACAGAGGGAGAGAAAAGGGGGTGCTAAAGATTTTTAATTTAGTATTTAAGTATTATTTAGTGTTATAACTGTTTGATAACAGTGGATAAACTGTATGATTGATGAAATTGGTAATGAGGGGTAGCTTACAAAGAGAAGAAAAAGCAAGGGTCAAACTGCACCTCTTGATCATACATCACTTTCTAAAGCTTTGGGGGTAAAAACTGATTTGCCTTAATCAAAAGGGCTTGGTTTTTGCATTTTACAATATTTATACATACCTTACTGGAAAGCGGAATGAACATTTTGATGACATTTTGAACACTTTGTGATATCAACAACACTAATATAGGTATTAGTCATATTTGTTTGTCATTCTAGACCTTTGCTTGAGGACCTTTTTTCTTGTAAAAAAAAAAAAGAAAAAGCTAATTGCTGACCTGCAGGTACACCTGGGGTTTGAAAGAAATAGGGGTTGGCTTGGTTTGATTTACATAACTCCCAAACAGAATATATATATGTTGTCAAGAGACTTAATCAAAACTCTTTCCCCACTGCGCCTCACACACTCCACACTGCAGATGCACGTTGTTTATAGTCGACAGGCCTTACATACTCTTTGTGCCAGGCTCTTTACACTCTGTACATCAGGATGTCAGAAGAAGGCCAGTATAGTTTTTGAAGTGTCAATCCACAGAAGAACCCACTGATAAGTTTGTCCGTTGGATGAAACTGTTGAGAATATTCCTTTATCTAAGGGAGTTCTGAGGAACCCTCATGTATACTTTTCATGTTGTCACAGGACACCAAGCAAAGGCTCCCATTTATTGGAAAATCTGGTAGAGAGGATAACATTGGTGCATATTGCTCTAAATTGCATTATTGGTAAAACGATAGTGCTTGTTCAATTTGAATAATTTTATGAAATCCCTCATAGAACAGTTTAATTATGTTATCACACCACTGGCAACATCTGTCTTTGTACCACAGCATATGACAGTTTTATTACAGGCTGAATTTCTCTGCTGGCTATTGATGTTTGATCTGATTAATAATCACACAAATGGAGGTGAAAATTGAACAGTGATGTGTTGCTATGTTGAAGAAAATGAAATAATTATTGAGGGGGTAAAATGCAGCCTGTATCACTGATTGTCTTTCTTTTTTCTAGCTTCATTAACTTCTACTGAAATTATATTGCTTTTTTTAAACAGTAGCCTTTTTTGATCAGATAAAAAAAACAATCTCTTTAATCAAGGTGCAACTTTTATGATCCTATTGTCGTTAGGTTTTGTTTGTCAAGTTTTTCAGAGGCAAATCAACCAGCGCTTCTTCTTTGTCCCAAGTAGGCCTTCCATAACTCATCTAATTCAGCCATTCTGTCGAGACTTCATCACTAACTGTAAAGCACTCACTGATCACTGTTTGCTTTGTGAACATCTTGGTCTTATTTATAAATCTATGGAAGAAGAAGGGCTAAATGCATCAGCAAGGGCCTGGTATGCATAACTAGAAAGAGTCTTCCCTGTAAATAACAACACATTTGCCTGCAGGCACACCTGCTTTGATTTTAGTTATACTCAAAAGCTCTTAAAAAGTATCCAGGGACTTCACCCAACCACTTTAGACCTGCTCCTCATTAGTGCCCCGGCTGTGCTTCGCTTAACTAGTAAAATGTGGTCAGACATGCGAATTCACTTTGTACCACGTGTTTTAGACCTTGAACTTTAGATTGTTTGAATGAGGCCTGGGACCAGGTTTGTTTTGTCCGGAGTGCAGATGCTTTCCCCGTCCTCAAGATAGCAAAGCAACATAGCTGATTTTGTGACCAGCACGTCCATGCATGTATGATTGGTTCAATCAATATTCAATTATGAATCAAAAACAAAATACTGAGAAACAGTTTGTCTTCTGTCTTTTCCTTGTTTTTTTTTTTGTTTTTTTTTGGAATGACAACAAATAAATGAAAATTTGTTCATTTTTCAATATCCTGTTTGTCATTATAGATCAAATAAAGGAAAGTTGGATTACTGGCCATGGGCTAACTACGATTTCAATCAAGGAGTGACATATGCACCAGTTTAAATTGTGAATAGATTTAATGCAGCAAATTTAAAATTAACAGATTTGGGGTTAAACCCCATCAAGCATAAAATAATAGGGGGAACAGTGACATGAAAAATATGAATATCCCCGAAGAGTGAGAAAAGGAACCAAAAGAGTGAGAGCATTAATACATTATTTGATTTGTCCAATCATCGAGACCCAGAAGTTGTATACAGAGGAGCTTCTCTGTCAAGAGGTCGTAGATGAAGCCGCCTTGATGGTAGTTACATGTGCAATGATGGACACTTACGTTTTACTCAAAGGAGCTAAACAAGTGACTGCAGTGGTGCAGTTTTGGGTGCAGTTGAAGGGGTAGCTACACTTCCTTTGAAAAAGCTTCCCAGTGATCTCTTTGGCTTCTTATGTATCAACTTACACTGGATCAGTTCTGTTGCGATCCAGCTGCGTGGTTGGTCCGTCAGGTCGGAGCTAATCCGCAGCCATCCTATTTTGCCTGATGTTAGAGCTGTGACTCATCAATTCAGAGTAGAGAAGATCGAGCGGGACAAGAAGTAGTGCACAGAAACTACCTAAAAAGAGGCTGAGACTTTCAAAATAAAACAGACCGTGTCAAAACTAGATTGTATTTAGCTTTACCAATCCAAGAAAATGTCAAAATGAGCAAAGACACGCCAGGAATCAACACGTTTGAGGTTTAACAGCACGACTTGAATGAAGAGAGGTTTATTAATGGAGAGGTAAGCACAGGAATTCCTTGGTCTTGCAATTCCAGCTGTCTGTCAGTCTTACAGCTTGCTGGACTAAACATGCAGTCGGTGTGAGTTGACAAACGCAGTCAACACGCAGCGCAGCAGAGCTGGACTACAGATGCTGCTGGTGTATCTGAAGCGTTCAACCGACAGAGGTTCATGTGATAAAAAAAAAACGAGGGTGATGAGCATAAAATGAGAATTGCATCGGGTAAAAAAAAATGACAATGACACTTGCACTACATATCAAGATGCATTGCCAAGGTGAATGATAGGGCATTGGATTGAGAATCTGGGCCCCAATTAGCCCACATTTTATTTTACGCATGTTTTCCCTCTTCTATTCCACTCCCATTTTACTCAAAACACAATTCTAGGGTCATCAATTTATTCAGTCTGCAGGGTGTTTCTGAAACATGCTTTTATTGTTTTTTTTTGGCCCTTTTTTGCCTTTAGTTAAATAATATAAGGAGAAAAGCTTGAATTCAGCAACCATTTACTTGCCTCATTTATCAGAAAAGATCTCAATTGCTGTTATTTAGATTGAACATTTTGTACTTTCACAAAAAGGATGAAAAGCCAGAACATCTCTGAACTCTTGAGATATTCCCCATATTTATCCAGAGGGAGGCGGGAAAGCATGTCTGTGTCAGTTCAGTGTTAAATGGCTGACAGAGACCTTAGCTAGCAGAAGGACTAATGCATCTTCAATGTTTTATTTATAGTGCCAACAACTGCTTGAGAATACTACACACAAAGTCCCAAGTAATCACACATTCATGTACATACATACAAATACAAGGGCAGACAGGGTAATTTTGTGCTATTTAACTAAACAACTTGAGTGTTTAGAGTTGTAAATATGTAGCTGTTTAACGGAGCCTCAAGAGACTGCATTCAAATACTACATGCTCAAAAATCTACAAGTTAAAGTCTAAAGGAGCCTTCGTCAAAAGTCAGTCACATCTAAAACCACCATGTTTTTATCCATCAAGAAAATGATGCCATTTTACAGAAAAGCCATTCTTAGCTAATCTGACCCAGTTTATTAAGAAAGGATGCATGTTTTCCTCCTGGGGAAACATTCAAACACAGGCCCTATTCATTTTTAATGAGAGCAATACTTTAAAAACTTCAGAATTAATATGTACCAGTGAAGTCTTTCTTGTGCAAAAAACTTCAGGGTAATTAATATTCATAGGCTGTGCTTGTTAACACCCCCAATGCTTGTGCAATGTAGATCCAATTAACATAGAATAGACCCAAAGGATTTGGACGGATAAGGGTTAAATGAGCCATTGAAATTGAAACTGGGACTGTCTCTTTATAAAACACTTATTTGTTTCAATACAGCCTTAATCCTAGTTGTTGCTAATCCTGGTCATTTTTTTTTCTTGGAAGTTGCTACAAAGGTAAAGTTACCTGTGAGGTTATTTGGGAGCTGCTTGCAAAAGATGATTGATGTGTGACTAGTTTGCGGTCATTGCTCATGCAAGCATGTGGACTTGTCTGTGGTATACACTTTACATTTACACACTTCACACTTACACGCAGACGACATCACCTACACAGACAGACTAATGTGAAAACTCTGTAGTGAGCCGGACCTTATGTCTTATTTATAATAGCTTCATACAGTGTTGGTAATAGACATGAGTATTCTTGGCACCAGCCTGCAGGCCTTGATTTGGGGGAAGGTGCTGTTGTCCAAACTGATGGAAGACACATGCAGCAAATTTTGGGGTATAAATGCATATGTTGCTTTTAATAATAATAATAATAATAATAATAATAATAATAATAATGATAATACATTTTATTTGTAGAGCGCTTTTCAAGGTACTCAAAGACACTTTACAAATTACATAACATATATAGAAGACACATTTAAACAAAACACAATGAAGCAATGATCAGAGCATCAACAGTTAAAATCAGGTCTGAAAATATGGGTTTTGAGCTGGTAAGGTCACTGCAGTAGGGAGTTCCAGAGGGAAGGGGCTGCGATGGAGAATGTTCTGTCACCCCAGGTTCACAGCGACCTGGAAAAATAGTTCCCACCATGTCTCAGTGTTTAAAAAGAATACATTTGTGAAGATGGGCTAACTTAAACGACAAATTCATGTAATCTTTTGATATTTACCTTTTTTTTAAGAGGCTAACTTGTTCTTTGACTCCAGGAGGGAAGGGTACATTTTTAACCGTTCCTCAATCTGAAATTTAGAGGTGAGTCCTTGAACCATGAATGAGACAAAAAATATGAGTTTTATGTTTTGAATACACACTGGGAAAAAAAAATCAAATACCAAAAATTATCAGAAAATTAAAAAAAAAAAGTTTGGAAAGCAGTGTTTTTTTAAATACAGTTTTGAGAAGTCAGTGGTTGCTAAGTGGGGACGTAACACTTAGTAGTGCTCTGTTCGTAGATTGTCATCCTAAAAGGCATTTATTTATAAACTGCTATCTGTGATGGCTAAAGTGTAAGTGAAGGATGAAGGATGATGGTAGGGTTGCATGCTTATAACTGAAGAGACGCATAGAGTCTAAATCTTTTGTCATTCTTTTGAAAAATGTCAAGCAAGGCTTTTTTAACGGCTTCATTCAGAGATGACAAGAAAGTGGATAGAGAAGGAAACTGGGGGAAAAGGCGGGTGACGACATGGGGCAAAGGGCTACAGGTTGGTTTAATGCAGACAGCCAGCATCAATGATCGCACATGTGGCACTACTCAGGCAAACCCCATGAACACATCTTCATGCAGTTTCTGTAGTTTGTGTTAGCACCATGTCCTGATGAGAAGAGGCCGGAAGACTTGGGTGATTTAATTCAGTACAGAGAATTTACACTGTGTGCTGTCACTTAATGATGAGTTCAAAAACATATTTATTTAGAGCCTTTATGACTGTTGTTTTACTGAAATAGGCAGAGAAGCTCAGAAAAAAAGTTTTGTCTACTTGGTAACGTTGCATTAAAAAGTGCATATATCAGGTACCATTAATGTTGTCATCCAAATGTGCAGGTTGCTCATGCCATGTGCTATATTGCATGTATAATATTATCACAGTATGAAGGGAAAAAGCAATAAAAAATAATGATAATATAAACAATTTTGAAATTGATTTTTACTTGTCATTACAGCACTAGTGTTCTGTTTGTATCCCTTTTCTGTGATGCAGACAAAAGGAGGACGGCTCTGTTTATGGCTTGTCCAAAGAAATATGACAAATCATCAATTAGGATCATCAAATGTGTTTCCATTGAAGCAAATACTCATAGAAAGCCACACCACGTTTAGGTCTTTTGAAATGTATATGTACTATATGTGTATACATCTTGCCACATATTCACCCGTCAAAAATGGTGTCAATCATTAATAACAATCTGTCTCTGCTCAGCACTGGTATGGCCTTTATTCAAGAGACAAATGGCACAGGTGAGTATTCACTGGTGAATAGCTGTGTACCATTTAAGAAATGATAGGCCATAATGGGATGTCTTGTCATAAATAATAGTGATGGGGCCTCCACACCCTGTGAATGACATGTGCCATAAATGCTTAGCCTGGCCAGAGACAATGTTCCAATAAATCCCAATGCAACCTTTTCCCTTTGTACAAAAAAAAGAGATATATAATTTAAATTGACAGTAAAACAAATGTTTTTTTCTGCCTCAGTGGAGGCAAAGAGATCTCTGGAGCAGGACGGTGAGTGCTGCTCTCTTACTGGTCTCTTGTGCACTGTTGGTATTTGCTTGTTTACAATCTTTGACATGCTGTAATGGGACTGTTGTCAGTGCACCGGCCAATAAATGGCACAAAGAATGCGATAATATTTTATTCTGTATTCTGTATTTTTTTTTTTTTTTTTTTTTTTTTTTTAGCTTTGTAGCAATTTCAGTTTTGCACTATACTGTGCTTTAGTTGTACATGGAATAGTTTGATAAAATATTTATGCATGCCATCCCTGGTTTTCAATTTAAATTGCAGAAATAAGTGTTCAGGACATGATATTTAGACTAAGGCATTTAAAAGCACGGTTGATAATCACGGAAAACTAGCATGAATTTGAATGTAGCATCTCCTCAGGAGATGATCGTGCCTGATTTAAAACCAGACTCAAACCGGTCCTCAGCACATCATTTTTGTTTGCACTACGTTACCAGTAATCGGGGTATAGGTAATTTTTCTGCCATTCTCCAGAGGACTTGGATCCATCTTGGTTATGGGCACTGAATCAGGACTAGTGCACGGCAAATTGTACGCGCAGGAGGCGGACAGAACGGTAGGCCGGGATTTGATTTGATTTAACAAATTGGCTGCCAAACACTAGGATTGGTTGGTGTTTTCCCAGGTTTACTCCTGCTGCAGACAGCAGATATTTTCACTCTGTTTTAAGAACACAACCTGTATTGATTATCATCAGGACATAAAGATCATTTTAACCAGAAAACAAAAAGTCTATCTAAATCTGATTACCAACACTGCCTTTAAGAGTTGCCTTGAAAAAGCTTGAACTGCCACTCAAAACACACCATGGCTGTGGAAAAAATCCACAGTCAAGGCCCCAAAGGGCATATCATGGATGGTAGAACATCTGAGCCCAGACACACTGTAGATAATTGTCTTGTATGTTTTGCAATTTTGTATTTTTAGCTCTCGTCAATAAATATTGCCCAATATGGTGCTCTAATTGAGAGTGTTTCAGCCAGTTGATGTTTAGGGCCTTGGGCCAATTGAAAAATACTTCCACGCTCTGCTCTTATTTAAACAGCACCTTGCAATAAATCTCTCATATGCTCCTGGGTTTAATATTTGGACATTTCAACATGCTCTCACTTCATCCCTGATAGGTCATATCTGTGGTGGTCACAGCTTTGTTGTTTTTAAGGACACATAAGCAATTTTCTCTGTGTCAGAAGCAACCCATCTCAGGCAGCTAATTAACAGTATTTAGACCAAGCTTGTGATGTGGTAGGAGTCACAGCTCTTAGAGCCTTTTCTAATGGATAAGAAAAGCACAAAATTTAGAGTATGATTAATTTTTCAATTTCTCTCTGCGGAAATCTAATAATTGTGCCCATAGATAGCCGAGGGCTACTATTAAACATTAAAATGCCAGAGAAATGTTAGAATCAGAAATATGGTATTGTGGATTGAATAATGTAAAATATCTGTGGGGCAGCAAAAAAGAAGCAAACTAGTCTAAGTTCATTCCTCAAATGTTTTCTGCCACAGTAGTGTCTACTCCTAATTACTGAGCCTTCTTCTGCACACCCATCTCTGTATTTATTTTCCCTCTATTCTAAATGCAAATTTCCCCTTACTTTGAAAAACACATAAATTTCAGTAATTTCCTAAGAGTCAATAGGAGAGTTTCCTGAATGCCATGTTACTTCACTGGACTACATAGCTCTTATTTCTTAATTCAAGTTTTTTGATGAGTAATTGCAGGACTATCAGCTACTGTAAAATGTTGCAGGTAGTCAGTGTTGTGAGTCGCATGGTGCAATTTAACAATAGTAGCATGTTGTTTCCTGACATCATAGTGGCAAAATACATTTCCTTTTAAAAGTAAGCTCTTTAAGGATGTTCTTGTGCCTCCTCTTTCATCACTTGCAGCTATTATCTTTTTAATCTCTGGGAAATGTGTTTACTGATCAGATCTGACCCAACTGACACCTCCACTGAGGAAATGTGAGGTCTGGTTTGAACAGTCCTGCCTTCGCATAGTCCACATGCAAGAGTTCTTTGAACTTACCTGGCTAACTGAATTGCTATATGAGCTTCCCTTACTTCCAGCCCTGAAGATGCTACATGAGACAGCGCGGAGGAGTTTTTGCTTGGTTTGGCTCCAGGTATCTCGGGCTGCTTTTACTAAACCCCCCACACTCTCTCTTCTTCCTCTGAAACAGTGCTTTAATGATCCTCAGTGTCCAGAGCAGACTTTTTGTAAAACTTTGGGCTGCAGAAACTGTAGCCACACCACCTGTGGTTAAATTATACCACTCTTTCAATCAACACTTCATGCACCAGGCCTGAAGTTCAGTCTCTCAACAGTTTAAAGCACCTCACGCAAACACAGTCCCATAGTCTGATGCTTTGCTTACAAGCCTTAGTTTGATTCAGTTTTTACCTTTTGCAGATGATTTATGATTGTGTATATTTTACATTATTAGTGTATTTGGAGAACATTTGCTGCCAATGCAGTTGTCTTGCAGCATGTTTTCTCATTTGTTGAGTATTTCCACCATTGTGTTCGCTTTAACTTTTGCATTTGTTTTTAAAAATGCATCGTTTCTGCATTTGCAGTTCATTTCTCCTGAAGAAGATCATTCAGGCCATTAAAGCATATTTGCCCTTTTTGGCCACTATAACAAAGATTTCAGCAAAGAGAATTAAAATTATATGTCATTGCCTTGTTGTCTGATTTTTACTGTACAAAAAATCACAGATTTATTAACATCTGTATGATACACAAACATTAGTTGTTAAAATAAAGATTGTAAGAGAAAGAAAGGTTGAAAAATGCTGCTCATATTTGTCTGCATACATACTCAATGTCTGTGCTGCAAGAGTCAGCGCCACAGTTTGGCCCCTTGGTTAAAAAAAGTCGAGATCAAAACCTCGCTGGTGTGAATGGCAGTGGCGGGCCGTCAGGGCCTGCAAGGTCTTCTCTGCTGGCCTAAAAAATTCTGAATAACAGACTTGTTATTATACTTTCTATGTTTACTAATTCAATAATTTCAAACGGTCTGTTCGCTTCCTCTCATAGCTTTCCAGTGGTTGCACTGCTTCCAAACATTTTTCATGTAAAAGCATTTATCCAATCACATTTCAGCCATCATTTGTTGCTAGGGTCAAAGAAACCTGCCTGGAGGCCTTCAATATCAGTTCTGTGGGCCCTGTAGCATAAAACAAGTGTCGATCAAACTGTTGTTTTAACCAATCAGATTTTAAGTCGACAACACTAAGGTCATCTAGCAGGCATACGGTAATGTCAGCGTATTCCCACATTTTGATTGGATAGAGACTGTGCTAGCCAGCAAACTGATCTATTGCGAGTTGAACGAGCTAAAATATATTTGTGTAGATTCGATAGCTTTTTTAGGAAGTTTACTTGCATAACTTTCTGACAGTCACTTTCAAAATAAAACAAATTATGTCAAAACCTGATCATATTTAATTTGACTCAACATGGGCAACATAATGAGTGGAGCCACAGCAGGAGTAAACAGGTTTGAGGTTTTACAGCCCAACATGAATGACGAGAGGCTCATTAATAATGGAGAGGGAAGTGTCGGGACTGCTCGGTCTGTGACTCCACCTGTCTGTCAGTCATGCGGCTTGCAGGAATGAACACCCAGCCGGTGTGAGTATAAGTCCACAGTCAATGCGAAGCACAGCCTGACCAGAGACACATCTTGTATTTGGGCCATGAGCCGTTATTGAGTCTTTTTTATGTGTCACAGCTGTAGCTGCAGTAGAAGGTGACTTGGGTACCCTTGCTTTGTTTCTTCGGTAAAGGCATTTATTCTGGCTACAACTGTTATCTATCTGTGATGCAACAGCTCTTTATACTGCACTTCTGCATCTCTTATTATAATAAGATGGTTTCTATAGCCATAAATTAGTTAATGAGAGGTGGATTAATTCAGACAGAGCATAACTGAAGGTCTAGGTGAGAAATGCACGGCTGCCACTAGTAAATGGATAGCAATTTAACACAATTAATTTAAAGTTACTTAAATTTACCGAACTTAAACTTCATGTAAAACATGATGTAAAATAAAAGGAGTACAGTATCTTTAATCAACCCCTTGATTTAAGACTAAATTATTGTACTTTGTTGCTTTGTATTGAAATCATGAGAGACTTGACTGGAGCTGGCTGCTTCAAAGGGCTGCTTGATTCAAGCTCAACCCGCAGAGACTTGAGATTTGACCGTGCCTTTGCAAAAAGTGATTTGTGTGTATCTTTGATACAACAGAACTTAAAAACAACTGAACTATCTTTTTTGAGATGGTGGCATATTTCAAACAGCCCTGTGCGTTTTCAGAGAGTATTTTGAGAGTATATTTTCCTCTCAATTTCATGAGGTTTAGACTCAGTTTTGACAGTGAAAACTTTTAGTTTTCCTTTAAACATCACTGACATCAACCAAGAAATTTGGATATTTGTGGTGTATTCATAAAAAATGTGTAATTTTGCTCACTGTATTTGCACTCAAATTAAGTAAAAATGTTGGTGAGCTTATCTCCTGGAATGAAATACACATAGGCTCAGAATGGTGAGTTATACACATCTGATCAAAATTTTAAGACCAGTTAAAAATTACACAAATTTACATTTTGCACTGTTAAAGGTTCTAAGTTTCAAAGAGTTTCAAAATACAAAAAGAAGATGAAAAGTTTAAGACCACAGCCTTTAAAAGCCAAAATCTGTGAAAAACTCTGGATTCAATCTCATTTTCTGTCAGGTATTCACTCTGTCATTACCTCTCGCCTCTCGCAACGCGCCTGCTGAGGTTGGATGCAGTAAGACGGTCATTTTGAAATTCTTTAAAGATCCTGAGGGTTAAAGAACAAAAATTTCAAGTGGTAGACCCCAAAAAATTTCACTGGTGCTGAGCAAGATTATCCGATTGGCTGTCTGTCAAGACATGGGACGATACTCAACTCAAATTAAGGCTGTTACTGGTGCTAACTGCAGCCCTGTGACCATCAGACGACATCTGTGAGAGAAGATCTTAAAGGACAAAAAATGTCCTCAAAGGCCTCGTCTCCTTCAAAACCATAAAATTGCCCGTTTGTGACTTTGTAAGAGAGCACCAAACATGGGACATTGAAAGGTGGGAGAAAGTCTTATTTTCTGAAGAGAAAAAAATGTAACCTTGACGGTCCTGATGGCTTCCAATGCTACTGGCATGACGATGAGTTCCCACTGGAGATGTTTACTTTGCTGCACAGTGGAGGGGGAGCCATCATGATCTGGGCTGCTTTTTCCTTCAATGGAACAATGGAGCTTCAGGATGTGCAGGGGCTTCAAACAGCAGCTGGCTATGTGGAGGTGTTGCAGGGGGCGTCCTTCATGACTAAGGGCCCTGGTCTGTATGCTAATGACTGGGACAATGCTGCAGTTCACAATGCCTGCCTCACATACACCTTTTGCACCGAGCTGGTGCTAGTACTAGTTTGGTGCTAGTGCTTAGTTGGTTCTAATCCCGTTGTTCCACAGAACCGGTTTGTTTTTTCATCGATAAGAAGGGGGGGGGGGGGTTACAGGAAACTATAGTTTCCTATAGTTTATCCTGCAGGATGCAGAGAGCAGAGGGGACAAGTGAACATATGAATGTGAGGCAGAAATGACTTCCCCATCATGTACATATGAGATAAATAACATAAAGCTAATTAGTAGGTTTAGACCTGATATATTAAAGAGGGACTCGCCTGGCAGCTTTTCTTTTTATGAATGGCTGTTTTCCATGCTGATTCTTTGTCTTGGTAACCTCGACACCTGACCTTGATGGTGCTTCACTCTGGCCCAGTAAAGAGTTGGTGCTTGCTAAGCACCAGTTTTCAGCACCAAGAGACAATGCTTTGTTGGTGGAAACACGAAGAACCGTTGGTACTTCAGGCACTGGCCTGGAAACAGCACCGAACAAGCACTGGTGGAAAAAGGGTAACAAAGGACTTCTTCTAGAGGAATAGTGTCACTCCTTTGGACCATCCTGTGTGTTTCCCTGATCTAAATCACACTGAGAACATTTGGGGATGGATGGTGAGGGAAGGTTACAAAACGTACATCAGTTCCAGTCAGTGGATGCCCTATGTGAAGCAATCTTCACCACTTTGAGCAATGTTCCCACCAACCTCCTGGAAACACTAGCATCAAGCATGTTGAAACAAATTTTGAAGTGATCAGTGGTGGAGCTACTCATTACTGAGTCCTTTATTGAAAGGTTTCTATTTTAAGGGGTTTTGGGGTTTTTTTTTGAGCTATGGTCTTAAACTTTTGATCAGCTGATGATCAGCCTATTTCAGTTTAATTGTTGTTTTAAATACCTTGCTTACTCTTTTTTTCTTACTCATTTTTTCTTTTTACATTCTAAAATTTTACTTAAAACCTTTGAGAAATCAAAAATTTAAAAATGTAAATTCTTGCAATTTTTTAACTGGTCTTAAAATGTTGATCCAGTGTGTATGTATTGGGTTTGGAGGGGGAAAGGGAACAGCCCTCTCACATTACCTCTTTTGACAGAGCAAGGAAAAGAATGAGGCAGAGAGATGGTCTTAATCTCCAGAGAGCCGGGCTTCTAATGTAAAACTGTCAAAGGTGTGTCTTAGCCTAACATGAAGTGAAACGTTTGTTAATACGAAAACCAACCTGGGATTCAGGGGTTACACGGAGTACCTGGAGGTACAAACTCCTTGTTTAATTATTACATTTTCCTTTGCTCTCTGCATCCGCACTTTGTTCTGCCCAAAATGGTCAAATTAAATAAATAAAGAAAGAAAGAAAGAAAGAAAGAAAGAAAGAAAGAAAGAAGTGTATTAAAATGAAAGAACAGGACATTTAAAATTAAGCAAATGTTTTCAAAATATTTCCTTTTTGAGTAGAAATGCCTCTTAAGCTCCCTTTGCCCAAACTGTAGAACTGAATCATATACTTACACTTTAGTGTTGTTCTTTTATACCACAAAAGTAAGTGAGTAATGGGTCATCTCCTGGTAGGTGCATTGTGGGATGTTTTTCCACAGAATCTGCATCAAAAACAGCAAAGGAAAAAAAAAAGTTCAAATGGTGAAAGATATGAAAAATTACCACTGCTGTGTTAACATGTTTATGTGAAGCATATTTTAATCACTACAGTGGGAACCAACAGTTTTGGCTAGATGTTTATGAAGTTTTAATATGATGTTTAGTTATGAAAAAAGAGCCAAGTCATTACATAACTTCATATGTTCCTGAGTCCCCATCCATACTTACATGCAGAGTTTAATACTGATAAGTATATTGGTGAATATAGGAAATGTTTTTCTCTCTTGAAATGAATGTTAAAAAGTGTGACTGATAAAGCAGGAAGACGCTTCTCTTCTGAATTCAACAGAATGAGAAGTAACACAGCATCACTTTAATTTATGTTAAAGATGGGTTAAAGTGACTCCTGTACAAACACCACATCAGTCAGCAATAAAAAAAAAGTTGATGAGAAAGAGTATAAGGAAAAACTAGAGAAATACAGGATATATGACAGACAGGTATATGATACTGATATCAGGAGCTTTTCTCCTTCCTCCTTCTCCCTTGGTGCAGCAGGTTGGCACTGATGCTCTCTCTCTCTCTCTCTCTCTCTCTCTCTCTCTCTCTCTCTCTCTCTCTCTCTCTCTGATAGATCATGTTGATGGGAAAATTAATTACTGTGAAGGTTTTAATATAACTTGTTAGACAATGTAACTTGTGAATGTCACTGGCCAAACTGGCTGGCAAAAAGACAGACAATATAAACTCTGCTTGTGCCCCGTCTTCAAGCTCAAGATAAACAATAACAGCATCTTGTTTCAACATTGCTCCTTACTTTGATGACCAACATTCTGCTGGTCAGGACTGCTGTACATAAGTACACAAAAAACAATGTGTTGGTGAATTAGTGAGCTTAGGTGCAAAAGCTACAACATATATCCACACAGAAATAAAGACTTTGTGCTTTTTCTATTTATTTATTTATTTATTTATTTATTTATTTATTTGTTTGTTTGTTTGTTTGTTTGTTTGTTTGTTTGTTTGTTTGTTTGTTTGTTTGTTTGTTTGTTTGTTTGTTTGTTTGTTTATCATTTGTTCTTTTTTTTCTTTATTTAGATTTATTAATTTTGCTACAACAAAGGCTTAGGTGGTTTAATTTTGGTTGCAATAACTTGCCTCCTGCCCTTGATGTGAGCTGAAAAGAAACAAGTTGAACTGTTTTCCCCTGGCTGACTGTCCATTCTTGACCCACTTCCAGATAAGCACAAGAAACTAACCTGGGAATCAACTTGGTTAAAACGGACTATTAGCCCACGTTTTCGTTTTTTTTTTTTTTTTTTGTCTTCAAGCTAAAAATAAGCCACAGCTGCCCCTGACTGGACGTCTTACTATGCGCCCAGGTCAGATAGCGTACATTGTGTGTTGTAGTTTGATTAAGTCTTTCTATTTTCTTTTTGTTTATTCATTATTTCATTAAGCAAATCAGATTAAAATTTAGCATATGTAGGTTGACTTCTAATAGAATTACTTAATATGACTTCAGGGGGATTTGTTTTTGGAGCACATTAGCTTTACTGCATTGTAGTTTGACAGAGATTTTCTCTCGGGAATCAATGCTTAATTTGAATGATCACAGAACTGTGTTGTGTGTGTGTGTGTGTGTGTGTGTGTGTGTGTGTGTGTGTGTGTGTGTGTGTGTGTTTGCAGGGGCATTAGTGTCTCAGATGAATAGAGAAGTAAATTAGGGAAAGTAAAAACAGGTAATTACGCTGAACCAGTCAATGAATGACCCACTGACTCCCAGTCCTAATTGAATTTATGGATGAAAATTATTTTTCTCGCCCATTTTTTGTGTGTTTTTGTTAACATTTTCTTTTAGATGTAATTAATTAGTAATGTAGAGGGAAAAAAAACACTAGACACATGGATGGGAGATATATCTGCCTCTCCCATTATTCAGCTAAGCCCTTTATGATGTTAGAGTCTGCTTTGTGAAATAATGTCACATACTGGTAGGAGAGCAAACACTTTACCTGCAACCAGAATTTTATTTAGCTTTATAGCCTGGCTGTGCTCAATTCTTGATGCTTCTTGGTAAAAATCCCCAAAAGAAAACAAAGATTTATTTCAGAGAAAAATTGATCCCATATGTCACAACAAACCAACTGGTGGAACAATTTGACAGAATTCAACTCTGCCTGTTGACAATGTGGAAAAAATGTTTGCTACAGTCAGTATTTGTATTTTGTGAACATAAGTGATCAGCGGTAGCTTTATATTCAAATTCTGGGTTTAAAGTGAATCCCACTTAATTTACAGAACAGCGTCTTCATCTGGCTTTTATTCAAAATGTTCAACTAAATAGTGATGTTATGAAAAGGAGACAAAAGCATGCAGCAGCTAGAGCATTGCTGTGACCACCTGCCATGCATCAGACCATCGACCCACTAAGTATCACAAACATGTGGTGGTCAGTAAGTGTGTGCCATGTAACAGGCGACACCATGTGTGCAGGCACACTGTCTAAGTGATGACGTGCTACTTTGCATGTAAATTCTTCTGCAGTTCACCTCCAAGTGAACCCACTAATAGCAATTCTGGTACTGGTTTAAAGACAGAGGTGTGTTTTTATGACTAGGTGAGGCATGTCCTCTCCAAGGCCCCAAGCACTGTATCCCTCTTTCCTCCCCTTTAATCACTGCATCAGCCACTCTCATAAACTCTATGAGATGGGTGTGTGTGTGTGTGTGTGTGTGTGTGTGTGTGTGTGTGTGTGTGTGTGTGTGTGTGTGTGTGTGTGTGTGTGTTTATGCAAGTGTGCCTTAGTGCCAAGTATATGCACCCATGAGCATGTGCCCTTGTTTCCCCGTTTTTAAACTTAATCAGCAAAAATAAAAGCCATTGTGAGCCTGCTCATGCTATATAGGTGATTATTGGTAATAAATACTTTTTATATATACATATAACAGAAGCAGTTTTCTACCAGGGCTTAATGAGAGTAATTTGATTTGGTTGAGAGATTATAGTTTCCTAGAATTAATGCAGCAATCCTCATTTCAAGAAAGAGTGAGATCTGAGATTCTTCACAGGTCGTGTGCTGCTAGATGCACCCATCTCACATTGCAGCTAATGGACTTGAACAGCAGTCTGTCATCCCCCCGCCCACTACCCTACAGCTCTATAGCCCACATGCCCTTGGTTCCTGCAGTGCTTGTTGTTTGGGCTACTTCTGCCACCTGCATTTCACTTTTAATTCATACTCACACCAACAGTTACTGACTACTGTTATTTGAAAATTCTTTGGGTGATGATTTATTGTTTATTAGCAATGTTCAGTTAACAATAAAACCCCATCTGGGCAAATTATTCACTCAGCTGCTCTCATTCATCTGCATTGAAGTTATATTAAAACCTTCTTCATTTTTAGAGCATATTTTTTACTCTTTTTTTTAATTGTCTGCTGTTAGCTGATCTGCCTAACTAACCATAAGCCACCAGTAAAAGATAATGGATTGATTAAAAACACAAACAAATTGAAAATAAGCTATTGGCTCAGAACTACACAGTTTAAAAAACACTGACTTTACACATAATCTGTGCCCCTATTTTCAGCACAAAACTGCAAACTTTCCTTTTTTTGTGCTTTGTTTACAGCCCGACTAGCAACATGAGAAAAAAAAGTATGAAGTTACAGATGAGAGATGACAGCTTCCTTTCTTCCATAAACCTCCAAAGGTGATGTGAAAAACGTGATTTAGAAAAAAATAAAAATAAATCATGTCCAGCACCTCCCAAAAGCATGGCCCACCATGTATCACATCATTTGCCTTTGAGACCATAACACATTACAGTCCAGTATGAAGGGTGATGTGTCTGACCCCACAAGAGATTACCTTTTTTTTTTTTTTTTGTGGACAAGGCAATCCCACTCTTTTCATATTACTTTTCCTTGACTGTTTCTGGTGGCATCTGATCATATTACCCATCTCCGAATGACTTCAACAGAGACAGTGCTATTCATAGGTGACAGTCTCACTCCGCTCCAACTCAATCCAAAGCTAAGTGGGCAGGCCTGTGATTTATAGAAAATCCTTTCCTGCACAGAAATTCCCACGTCATACATACATGCAAGGAATTAATCCCAAAGCAGCTCGTGATGTCTGATGACAGTTCAAAACGTGCGTTTTTTTGGAAAAGATGTACAATTTAAAATACTATAACCTGACACAAATGCTGTGAATTGGAGTTTTTGGTTCATAGTTCAGTCAGATCAGAACAATATGTTGAAGTGATTCTTAAGAAGCAGCCTAAACACTTTTTTTTTGATGAGTTAATCATCACACCCTGTGAAAATGCTCCATAAAATAACCAGCACTAACTGATCATTGACCTCCACCACAAGGGCGGTTTTATAGTTATGTGTAAATTATTTATTTATTTATATTCAGCTCAACTAAATTGGAAGATAAAGGGTTCTACTGGTTGTATCCCAGAGGTCTCAAGTATATCAAAAATGTTGAGTCTCCTGTCTATGAGACCAGGGCAGATAGATCTTCCCATTCTAAACAATATCATTCATGCATGATAAAATCTGCTCACAGCATTCTGGGTATCAAGCTGGGCTTTTGGTAGCGCCCATTTTCCCAAGCACACCGCTCCTTGATACAAAGTGATGCAACACTTCCAGCAGAGATGCAATTGGGGGAGCACGTGTTTTCGAACACTCCATCTAAGTACCCTGCACAGTTGGCATGCCTCTGCTCTCTTCCTCCCCCTTTATCAGCTTGACAGATTTTATTGCTGTATTCTGTGGTGGGCATCCTGAGGCATCATATGCTCAGAAGAAAAAGTTGAGGTCAAGAAGAGAGGGGATGCTGAGATCTGCCTGCTGCATTGTTCCCAGATTTCTCCTGCCTTTTTTTCTTTCTTTCTTTCTTTTTTTGTCTTTGTATCTGATTTTATCCTCTTCTAGCTCATTTTTTCTTCTTGCTACCCATCTGCCTCTAAATGACACTAACGCATTGCTCCTCTGAATGATTTGCCTGCATGATACCTCAGCGCTTTAGTACTGCATTTCAAAGGTTATGCTGAAATTAAATGCCTAGCTATCAGCGGGTAGATGTAAGAAAGACAGTGACACGCGGCTGCACGCCAATAGACTTTCCACTGGAGTGGATTAAATCAGTATCAGGCTGGTGGAGCTGATTACCCCAATATAAAAATGCAGTATCTTAATGGTACATATTTTCATGAGGCAGCCTAGTTGCCTTTCACTTTGCGGCTAATATGTTCATTCTTATGAGTCATTTACTTCTTTAATTACCTTAAGCAGCAGATGCACAATGGTGTATTAATGTGACTGATTTTAACTGCCACTTAATCATACTGAGCCTTTGAAGTTGAAAGGCCTAATTGAGGTAGAAGCCCGACTCATGAGAGAAACAATATTAGTTGGCTGTTCCTCTTGTACTCTAGGAGGGTGTTTATGAGTTGACATCACATTTAATCTATAATAAACACAATGTTCTTCAATAATGTTTGGGAATGACAATGATTTTGTTCAAAACTGCTCAGTTATTAGAGCATTATAAAAGTTGTTTGACTCTCTTTTCTGTTCACTGACATGTGTAACCTGTGTCTCATCACTGTTTCATTGTTGCTGTCAAAGGCAAAAAAACTGTTTGCAGTGAGCAACTATGGGAATCCGTGTGATTTGCATGTGCACTTGTGATGTCTGTGTGTATTTTGTCTGCAGCTTGTGTACGTTCCTTGGTGTGATTTCCTGCTGCAGACTATTTTGAATAGCGTCCTTCTTTGGCCATCTGTTGTAAAGCTGCTTGCTAAGCAAGGCTGAAGAATCCAAACAAACACAGGGCAGCACACAGCAAACGAAAACTGTCAGGCCTGCATAGCTGAGCTGACCTCGCTGAATTGGGTGATGGAAGTGGGGATGAGGGTGGGGGGGTTGACCCCTCCGTACCAGGCTCCAAGCATTTGAACTGCCTGGTTGGGGCAGTGTTTACCCTCTCCTCTGCATCTCCTCCCAGCCCCACCTCCCTCCTCCAACATTCTTTGCGCCCCTCTCATGCATTCCCCTGTTGCAGCTCTCCTCTCAGTTTCATACTCTTATCCCCTCAACCAAACAGACACACAGACACCTGCACAGACAGACAGACAGACATGCACGCAGGCACACAGGCACACACACGCGCGCCCTTAGTTTCACTCTACTCCCTCCAATTACAGCTCTGCTCCAAAGCCCTCTGTCCTCTATCCATGCTCACTAAGTAAATTTGCTTCCATCTTTTTTCTCCAGTAGACATTTTCATCCAAAAAACCTACTGAGGGCCCTACATTACCTGTTTAGAAAGGGACTAATGGGGGAAGGTGTGTTGCACTACCATAAATGGGTATCAACACAATCCATACTTTCTTGTGTCAGTTCTCCATCATTCATCAATAAAACAACAGGATAATATTTGTGTTTCAGAGATTCTGATGGTTGAAAATAGGACTGAAACATTGGTTTATATTCTGTGGGAAGTTGGGGAACTGAAGGGTCCAGTTGTGAGGAACCTGAAGCAATAATAACAATAATAATGATAATAATAAAAAAAATAATTATAATAAAAAAATGAAGAACAATGTCTTTTTTCAATGTTATCTATCTTTTTAGAATGATATTAACAAAATACCTTCTTGGAAAAAAAAACCCAACATATATCCCTTTAAACACTTACAGTATGTAAGTCATCCTTTCTTCTCCAGTTTATGACATACCTCTTCTTCATTATTTGAATAAAAAAATGTAGTGCCAGCTCTGTCTGTTCATTATACTGGTCTGTTCGTACTGTTTTTGCTAAATACCATGGCTCTCTTAAGTTACATAAAACTGGAACTAAAGCCAAAGCTGAAGTATGTATTTTTTGACACAGTGGCAAGAAGGTGGAAGGGAGGATACAGGAGAAAGCAGACTTGACTTTTTGACAAGGCTCTAAGAAGGAATTTGTAAGACGCACAGAGCTGGCTTTAGCAGCAGGAAACCCCAAAGCTTGTAAATACATCCGATGTGCACACAGCACATAAAGACATCCAGTACTGAGCAGCTCCCTCATGACAGACTGCTCAGGGACACGCTAGAACTCCTGCTTCTGTTCACATACATGAAATGAAAGTGTGTACAATAGCACGGCAGCAGAGCGAGAGGAAAAGGTTTGTTTGTTTGTTTTTGTTTTTGAAAAGTTGAAAGTCTGATGTTGTAGCATTGTTTTGTTATACATCATTCTGTAACCTAAATTTAATATAGCCATAAACATACAGCTATATAATCTGATGTATGCAGCGTAATCTCCTGTGTATCAGAAACAGAATATTGTGAAATTGTTTGTCCATATATTTAGACTCCTTAAGATAGTAGGGAAAAATGTTGTTCTCCATGCTTCAGATGTTTTAACTGTCAACAGTAACTAAGATGAGACGTTGATCTGGAACAGTGTAATACACTTGCATGTGTATCAAATGTTAAAGTCCTGGGTTATTGTTGGTCTTGCAGCTTAAGGGCATGCCCCTTTCTTCATCTGTTCTAAAAGGCAGCCATCCACCCTGCATACATACCACAAGACAGTTTACAAGACGGCATATAAAACAGCTCAGGCTCTACATGTCTGAAAATGGGAAGTTCAAAGTCAGTTTGACCAGCAATAAAACTGATATAAATCAATTAAGTCAATACAAATACCTTTAATCAGTTATGTTTGGAGTTTTTGTTGGAAGCAGGTGACAAACTGGTTAATGTGAGCTGGTGGTTATATAGATGAAATCCCCCTCTGGTGAACAGCCCGCCTCACCCTGTCAGGGCTTTGTTTCTCACAACAATTGACCATAACTCAAAAAAGCTAAATAGGGTGTGTGTTGGATTAGTTAATTAGGAACTTCGTGAAAGTATTCTTTCATGTTTGATTTTGAGAAAATTCCAGTGAATTAAATCCACACGTTAGTCAAACAAGAATGAGGTTCAACAGAGCAGTGACTCTAATCTCAGTTACTAATCATCCTTGACCAGATGCTGTAAAGACAGAGGCAGGACGTTAACATTGTTTCATTTTGAAAGTTTATTCAAATATGTCATTCTAGTCTTCTTTGTCTCTTTGCCATGTTTTATTTAACTATCCATCAAATAAGAGGGCTTTCAGTTTTGGCAGTTTGTTTGCATTCTCATGTGATGTAAAAGAAAATAAACTCAGTGCACAAGATGGTTAAAAGTGAGACAAAGCTGAGAAGAATGGGAATGTGGGTTCCTCTCTGTGTTTCTGCAAAAATTTAATAAAATACACAATAAATCTAAATGTAGTTTTGGCTCCCAGTGGTTTGTGCTGTTGCCTTATAGCAAGAAGATTCCTGGTTTGATTCCCTGGCAGGACTAAAGCCTTTTAGTGTTCAGGCCTATGTGGATTGTAAAGGCTGTACCAATATGTTTTAATTATGTAAGATAAACTAAGTACTAAGTTACTCAAGGTTCTACCTGCTAATGTTTAGGTTATTCAAATTAAACAGTGAAGACGTAAGGATTTAAGTTTGTTGAGATGGAAAATTGGTGCCACAATAAAATTACATGCCTCTAAGGATTTTCATTCATTCATTCATTCTTTCATTGTTATTGTTGGTTTTGAGTGTATATATTATCCCTATCTAATCAGTCCATTTAAAGTCTGTTTTCTGAGCTGTGTTTTTTGATCTCAGGTCCTGCTGTATGTTGATGGGTTTTTTTGTGATTGCTGCCAAGTACCTGCAGATGATGAATTTATGATTATTTGTAAATATTTTAGTAAGAGCAGTCTTGAGACCTTTTCCAAACAGAAAGTGCTGTGAGATTACTCTCTGTAATTTGGTGCTGTTTAATGATAGATAGATAGATAGATAGATAGATAGATAGATAGATAGATAGATAGATAGATAGATAGATAGATAGATAGATAGATAGACAGACAGACAGACAGACAGACAGACAGACAGACAGACAGACAGACAGACAGACAGACAGATAGATTACATTAAATTACTACAATAAGTATTGAAGAAATGTGTGTCAGTGAATCATAGTTTTCAGTTTCAATTTGTACACTTCTTCTGTAAGTAAACTCTCCTGTGAGGGATTTCTACCCCAGATAAAAACTTTATTATATACTGGAGGAAGATAGACGTAGTGAGATGTGAAAGATAAACAAAAGACAGACAGTAAAAGTAAGGAATATCTACTTGTACTATATCTATATCTACTCTCTTCTCACTACTAAACTTCATCAGCAAGTGTTTTTGTCATAGAGTCTTCAACGTGCTGTAATTCAATCCCGTCCTGTCTGACCCAATCGAGAAGCTACGAAATAGCATTTAGAAATGCCTATATAAGTGCTTAAAATTTCATTTTAAGTTGTAGATTACAATCAGGCAGATATCAAGAAGTGAAAATTTTTCAAAATTACTTAGAAAAGTCCACACAGTCCCTTTAAATTGAGGGGACAAACAAAAGCCTAAAAACCAATATCAATTAATGAATAAATAAATGGTTAAACTGAGTTGCAAAGCAGCCAATACAATGCAGCTGATACATTTTCATAATTAACAACAAACGTAAACAAATATGTTTGTATGCAATTCTAAGAAATAAACAAACTATTAAAGGCAAAACAGTTTAATTTTAAGCCAGCTAGGCTAAGACTCTTCAGTCAGGAGGGAAATGGAAGTTTAACCCAAGAATGACATTTGGTCCATGCTTAAAAGGCCAAACAAGCCATCTTACAAAACAAACTTGAAAGTGAGACCCATCCAACTACATGGCAAAATTATATCTGAATAGCAGTAAAAGGTGCAGCAATAAGCACAGCAAGGCAAAGCAGACAAAGCAAAGCAGTTAGACAAAGCATGCATGCAGAGCAGCCAAGCTGAGCAGCCAAGCAAAGCAACTGAACAAGGTGTTCAGGATGAAAAGGCAGAGGTGAAGCAAGAAATCAGCTGTGTCTTCTGGTTTAAGCCAGCACTGCAGCTCCCCAGAGAGGAAATCACACAGTGAATCCAGGCTCTCTCTATCACACACAAAACGACCTGCTTTAATATGAAGGATTAAAACAAAATGGTGTAGGCTTGCCATGAGAAGCGTACATGCGTATGAGGCTGCGTCTACGTAGATATGGGAGGGAAAGGAGAACTTCATGCTCCCCAGCTGTGGTGGTGGTGGTGGCTGTAATCAAGCAAACAGTTGTTTAATAAACAATCCAACAGCAAGTTTGATAAAAGAGTTTTAATAATTTTCCTACAGTCACCATACCTGTAGCAAGAGGACAGAGATGATGTGGGTGGACCTGCCACATGCTTTCCCTTTGCGGTAAGCTCTCCAAGTGGAAACCTCCAGCCTTGATTATTGAAGCTGATGTGGAAGAGCTAAATGATGAAGTTCCTTGAGTGTCCTCTTTGGACTGGCTCCTGGGGCACTGGGATCTACATATACACCCATTCATAAGAGACATTTTGTGAGCCAGGAGGCTGAAGGCTTGTCTCAACTAGACTTCAACCATTCTAAAAGTTTAGTTGAGATACCTTTCCTAACATGGTTTACACTGCTGACAGGCTACAAACCTCAGTGTCAGTCACCAATAAGTGACTGATGCCACTGAATTTAAGCAGGGAACACACATAAGGGCTTTCTAAATCTGAAGAGATTTTTTATCTGTTAGAGACCCCACACATGAAGATAAGAAATGTGCTCCGATAATCTCAACACAGCTCACCACACACAACAATTCTCTCCTACCATGAATCTAGAATCTAGTCTTCCAAGACAGAAATCTTGAGTGACCAAACGTGATCTAACAAAAACATAGAAGAAGAAACATAGCAACTAATGGCAACAACCGGTTAACACTAAATGCAACAAGGAAGAGGATATAGACGAAGGAATGATGGTGGACTTGGGACTATTTTTAATGGAAAATTCCCGAACCAAAAAAGAAAGACTGTGGAAAGACGCCTGGAGATGGCAGGAACACGGACTTCCCTCACAAACTTTCTGTGTCAAGCCAGCTATGCTTGATTTGTTTACGCCTTGTTCCTCAGTCAGCTCACCTCCTGATTGGCTAAATTCCATTTTTCGTCACAACTCATGGAGGCATGACTCGGGAGTCGTCGGCTTTCCCCACATAGATAAAGATTTTTGGTTGTAAATACTGAACAAGTTTAATATTTATGATTGTCAGCCTCGACCCATTCTCGATAATCTGATAGGATAATCTTATAAGACATAAGAGGAGTGCAGATGGCCTCGTGGTTTAGGTCGCGCTCCATATGGGCAAAAAGCTCTTGAGTGGGCAGCCCGGGTTCAAGTCGGACTTGTGGTGACTTTCCCTCAGGTCACTCCCCACTCTCACCTTGCTTCCTCCTCTGTCCACTGTCCTGTCCTCTCATAAATAAAGACATAAAAAGCCTAAGAAAAGAAAAAAAATTCAGAAAGTTGGAAAGTCAGACAAAAACAGCCCAATAATTGTTCTGTGTGTATCTTCCTTTGATTAAAATTTAAAGACGCAACCCCTGAAGGGAGTGATGTGTTCTCAGAAAATGTATATCATACCTGCTGTTACGTATCTTATAAAGAAGTTGTATTCTTTTCTACATTATTATGTTAGACTCATGAAAAATGTGAACACTCCCCTAATTCAGACAGGTAAATCAATGAATGTATCACAGATCCATGCACATAATTCACTTCATTTGCACGATTTCAGCAGTTTGTGTCGCCCGATTTGCATTATCTGTGCCGCCTGAGAAGAACACGAATCTACTGACATCTTTACATTGACTTTAAAAGATCATCACTCATACAAGTTATTTGATTTGTTTGGTGTGAACACCAGCATGAGGCTTTCCATGTGGCTAAGCAGATGCTGTCCTTCAGCGGCATCGGTCACAACAAAAGTCTGGCCACATATCGCTCAAAGCTGTAACATGCAGAAGGTACTCTGATATGTCAAGACACTGAGAGTCTTACGATATGGTGTTTGATCACACAAAAAAAAAATAATGAAGCCATGCATCAAGCTTCAGAACACACACAAAACTGCAAAGTTCATAAACAGGAAATGAAAGTCACAACATTTGCAGTTTTGTGTGTGTTCTGATGTAACGGCTCTATCGGTCAAACATGCACATTTGGGTTCTGGAAAGAGTTAAAAGAGAGGAAGTGAGAAACTTTCAATTCTTCCATAGAGAAGTAAGTCGGGTAATGCAGAGGAAACCCCATACTTTAACTGTCCCCTCAGACAGAAGAAGTCCTTCCATTAACATCAAGAGATGCTCCAGAGCAGCCCATGAGAGGGGGAAGCCGCGAGGAAGAGAGCTGTTGCAGCAGCTTTATTTCTTAAAAGTATCTTTGCTGCGCAGATGTCTTTCGCATGGCTCCAGAGGTTTATAAATGACTGTGATGACCTTTATATCAGCCAGGGTTTCAAATTAGTTGAAGGCTCAAACTCAACAGTTTTCTCGGCCTTACAGAGAATTTTGAAGCAGAGGTCAACACAGGAGACAACAACAGCAGATTCCAGCGCACAGCCAGTTGTTTTAAAGTGCTCGACCATCTCCTACAGACAAAGACAAAATTACAATTCTAATTTATTTATGTATACAGAGAGCTTGGCTGAGCTGTCACTCAGCCATTAAAAAGAGATTCGGGTCCTTCCTCCTGCTTCCTGCTTCCTATTCCCTCTTTTCTACTGCCCAGTTGTTGTGAAGAGATTTTGCTTGCCACAGGTCTCTGTATTGCACTAAAAAGAAAAACAAACAAAAAATCATGACTTCATTTACTCACTTTCTTTTACATGAAATAAATCCTCCTGTTGTGAATAAGATGTTTTCATATAGTCCTTTTTTATCTCTCACTGAGTTATTTTCTTATTTTCTGAGAACAGATTTTCCTGTTTTTTTCTTTTTTCAGTATGTTTTTCTCCCACACAAACATATTTCATGAGATTATGATATGATTCCATGCTGAAGTGGACTGGGTCATCAAAAGACATGGTCCAATTATAGGTATCAGCATACTATGTAGTAAGCTGACACCCATCAAAGCATCTGATCTGCAGACGAGGCTCCATTCATCACAACAGTTTTCCCATTAGGCGTGAGGAGATGTAGATACAGACTTTCCTCATTTGGAGATGTGACTCACTTTGCAATTCATTCTTGTTCAAGTCAAAAATAATGAAGCACGCTATACAAAGAACATCAGAAGAAAAATCTGCAAAGAGTAGTAAAAGAGAGGAAAAAAAAAACGTGAGTCAAACAAGCCTCAGGATCCTTGATCCACATTAGATGGCTCTTTTGTTTTATATCTCTAACAGCAGTCCTTACACACAAACTCACCTCACACACACTCTCTCTCACACACACACACATACACATCCCTCCCCCTACCACCTCTACATCACCAACTCCTGCTCTTGATAAAGATGCCTCTGTTGTATGCTCAGCAGCATGGAGGAACTTTAATCAGAGCGGGTACACAAACATCTGCCAGGCAGGCTTGAAAGAAGCTTAACAAACTTGACTGGTCAAAAAGCAGGTAAATTACAGCGACAAAATGACACGTGTGATTAAAAGAATCCATGCTGCTATTACCTTTTGCGCTTCACACCTACAGTGGCACAACAGAGTGCCAGCAACTCCCACCCCGCTAATTACCATTATCTGTGAAATGGTGGGGTTTGACTCATTAGTTCCATGTGCATTTAATTAGAAGCAGTCTGAAATTGGATTTAACTTATTACTTTTTCATGGATCACTTTCTTGTCATCACTTCAAATTGGATTGCAGCCCCAGGTAACTAATTATGCCAGCCACAGGATCAGGAGTGGAGAGATAGGTAATTAGGAACAACACTGTCGGACCCTTGCTGATAGTCCACCAGCACAAGGGTGGGAGGAGAAGGAAATGAGGCTCGTTTGTGGCCTTGGACACAAGCATAGCTGGTTCAACTACACTTTACTGCAAAAGACCCTATATAGGTATTCACCTCCCATTCACTGGCATTCAAAGAAGTATTTAGCAGATTTTTTTTTTTAATCATCATTTCACTATGGTGTCTTTGCGACCAGGGAAATGCTCATTTAAGCTTGTTTCATATTTAAAATTGTACCTGAGATTAGGCTTCATTAATCATGTTATTGGAGCTGTGAGAAGATACAGCAGGTAAGCAGAGAGCAGGGTCCACATGTGGCACAGTGGCTGCTTAAATTACATTTACTGTTTGTGGTCTCTATCTTTGTTTTTCTGCAGTCATTGTAAGGAGAATACAGAAAAGACGTTTTGTTTAGAGGGAGATGCAACATGTAGAAGCTTAAAAGAGACTCTTTAAAATAGATAGTCTGTTTTTTAGAGGGGGTAAATGATAACGTACTTTTAATGGCAGTCTTCATGTTGCTTGAGTGAAAAGTCTCCTTACAGAATATTAAAGCAGAAATATTTGCTTTACTTGCCTTTGTTTTTCTATCAGTTACACTAAATTTGCCCTACAAAAGTTAAGTAAAATTCTGTCATAATACTAAAGGTTGTTATTCTCCAGATAGAGGAAAAACCTCTGATAATGTTTGAAATCCATGCCAGCACAGCAGGGGATATTCTTATCAACACCATTAATAGTTAAAACCATTGTCACCCCTTTTTAGCACCCCCCCCCTTCTCTCTCTCTGTTTCTTCCCTCTATTTAACCCATAGATTGTATAAAATATGGACGTAGTCTCCACGACGTCACCCGTCTGTTCCTGATACAGTCAAATGAAGCCAATCATTGGACAGGGCCATCTTGGATATGACTGATATGTCTGATTGGACAAACTCGTAATCCTTATATCTTCTAAACCGCTGAGTTGGAAAAAAAAAAATTCAATCCACGTACAGTATGTGTTGATAGCGAATGTATCAGACCCAAGCCATTTTTGGAACCAGGCAGTAAATATGTGTTTTAATGCTGCAAAAGTCTGCTTTTTGGGTTGGTGTGTATGTGACTTCCAGTCTTTTTTTGGCCAGCCACTACAGCTAGGGCTTAGTTTTTCTCTACCCGATGTTGCCCTTTGGTTTAACCCCTTATTTTAGGGTTAAATCATATATAGCGGGCATCTCCATCTTGTTCAGTTAACCTTTTGAGTTGTAGATAACATCTCCAGTGCCCCCTCCCTGACATTTGCTCTTGCACCTACATTTGTGGTTTCAGTAGGAGGATAACATGATGTGACTGGATCCAGGAATCAAGTTTAGAGATCCAGACTTAAGCTAAACAGCATTCAGTTCTTTTTATATATATAGTACTCCAGTCGGTGAATCATTGCACACTGGGTAGTTGTCTGTAAGCTGGAGCTCAACTAGTTCTAGACTAGCAAATTATATGAGGCACCACTGAGGTGTTCTCAGAGCATTGTTGTTTAATGGCCCAGCAATGCACTGAAGTGGTAGCCCAATCATTGATTAGTCTGGCTTTGAGATAATAATCAGCAAGACAGACATTACATAAAAGACACCTAGACAAGGTGTCAGAACCTTTCAGTATTTAGTTTCAACAAATTTGAATATAAAACACTTGAAGCATAGCATTTCAATACACAAATTCATGTCAACATAACTCTGAGCTTGCAAGAATAAATTAAATGTGAATCATTTTCAGATGGTGTCACACAAAGGACAAGATTTGTGTCGAGATGCTGCCGGGCTTACTTTTACTCATGCTAACAGGCAAGGTATTGATTTTTTTTTTTTTTTATTAGACCAGAAAGCTGAAAATAAGGAAGTATTTGAAGGAAACGGGTTTTGGAGGGAGGCAGATGTGCATCAAGAGACTGAGATTTTGGTAGATTAGGGTGAGGAGGTGAGACTTTACTGCCAGCAGATCGCTTAGCTTAGCAGTAAGGCTAGAGGTAGTGGGAAAACTGCTACTAAGAGTGTTATCTCGTCAGACAACCAGCTAAACCAGATGGAGTAAACCCATATTGTTTGTTCTTTATACTCAGCACTTTAGGGTTGACTTAACAAATAAGATAGAGGATATTATTTGGTGTGCTTGAGAGGAGGTATTAGTTGGATTTGTTCCTTGTTGAAGGAGCAAAGATGGCTTTCTTTTACCTGCTTGCAATATAGAGGTTAAACAAAGCTAAATACCTGGCTGCTCTAATGTCAAACTAAACAGACCTTGCAACTGCAAGGACTCGGCAGTGTATTTCCCTTATTCTCAAGGTTTAAACTACAAGTAGATTTATTCACATGCTGTTCGGGTCTTTACCCCTAGGATGTTCTGTTTCCATCAGTATCTTAGGAAGAAACGGTTAAATGCCACTCAGTCTGCAAAATGTCCCTAACAGACAATTCATCAGTTCAGTGCACAATCCTCCAAAGGAGTTCATCATTTTGTTTTTTTTTAAAGTCTCAAGGTGATGTTGTAATGAAACCTCATTCTGACACATGTGCCTTTAAGGTGATTCACTCTGTCAGGAATGATCATCTCAACAACAAGGTCAGGGCTTGCATGGAACCCCAGGATCATGCTGTCTCTTTGCCTGTTTCCTTGTCATTTAAAGAAAATGTATTATGAGTTGTGTATAGAAAACACCAAGGTTTGGGATATTCCTGTCAGAATAAAGTCGTATGTCCCGTTTTAGCAGCCAAGTTGATATTTGGGAGGCTGCTGTGTAAGGTGTGACATCACAGCCAAAACGCTGACTGTCAATTTGACTCAATCACAGCGCAGGGTGCACCCTACTATTCTCAGGACACGCTAGCATTTGAGTCTATGATGTTTCCCCTCCAGCTATGAACCCTCTTAACCCTCCATCCCACTTTGTCATTTACCCTTGTACACACACATACACATACAGTATACTGTGATGTCAACCATCATTGTTTGAGGTAATTCAGTAGGCCCTTGTTTTTATGACGCATGTTCAGTAGATCACATCAATGCCCCTACTCATCACTTTATTATTATTATTATTATTATTATTGTTATTATTATTATTATTATTATTAATAATAATATAAATAATAATTTTTTTTTGAAAAAAAAAGTTTAGAAAAAAAAACATTGAGTAAAGCAATAATTTTAAATAAAATGGGCAAACATTAAAAGAGATAAAATAACTGCTAAACAAACAAACAAACAAACAAACAAGCAAAAAGCAATTTGAGTTAATAACCTTAAACATCTGTTTGTCCCTTCAGCTGTCAGGCTGCTAAATGCTGAGAGGTAAATTGGAACTGATTTGTGACCTATGCTAAATTTGGAGTCTCAGGTTTGTCTTATTTCTTAATCCAACTTTGACTTTGTATTTTTTTTTTTTTTAATTTGTTTAATGTATTTATTGCTTATCCTGTGGATCTGTTGGCATTGACATGTGAATGTGATGTGAATGTGGATGTCGATATGCTGCTGTGAATGTTTTACAGTTGTTTGTTTTTAGCCCTTAATTGCTCTAATTGTTTAGATTGTTTCTAAGGCAGGGTAAACTGCAAACTGGATTGCCCTTCTTCATTAATAAAGCTGTCTGAATCTGAATCTGAAAGCAAGACCAAGAAAGAAAAATGTTTTTTTTTTTTTAAACTGTTTCTTGAAATTAACCCAATACAACAAAGTACCATATTATATAATACCATGCCATATGATATGATACCATACAACACCCAAGCGGAAACCTCCAGTCTGAAAATATGAGACAATGCGAAAGTGCTAAAAAATTGCAGTTCATCGAGTGTCCACTTGAGGCTGACTCCGGGAGTACCGGAAGTCACAAGCACAACAAGCCAAAAAAAAGGGAAAAAAACTGACTGATAAAATAACAAGGTGAAAACTATTTACTGAGAAAAAAAGAGAAAAATTCAATAGAGTGTTATTGCAGGACAGAGAACTTTGAGATGCTAGTCTTCTTCCCACTCGTTTTCCTGCAGCATGACCCTGGTCTCAGTATGCAGCAGATCAAGGATTGTTGGAAGATGAAGACACCCTTACTGCTATCTCATCCCACACCTGCTTCACTCAGAACTGAACAGACCTCCACCCGAAACTCCAGGCTGTAATGACATCATCTCAGACTGGAGATGACAGCATCATGTGTGCTCTCTCTTGAAACACACACAGAAACAGACACATGATCTTACGCACATGCCCACACACAACTAAGGGGTGTTTTACAGTTCACAAACATGACAGTCAGTGCCTCTGACCATCATATCCCCAAATATGATAATAAGACTGAACAGCACCCATTAGAAACACGGTACAGCCATGTGGTCCAGTGATAAAACGATGTAAATAAGGGATAGCAGGCAATCTGTGGTAGAGTATGAGATGTTAGTAATCCAAAGATCCTGCCAGAGACTGATGGTTTGCCCTGAGTTTGAATAAGGTTAATGCTGCAGTACCTCGAGCAGCCTTGACTTTTTATTTCAGTGGTCATTTTAATTTTCTGCTGTGTAAGGGGATTGTTTTATTGAATGAAGCATTAATTCATCAACATAACTTATACAACTTTGTTTTCTGCATTTTTTGGAGCACAATGGATGCAAGAACTCTTACTCAGTAAACTGATTGTGTTTCATAACCAGAAAAAGATAGTTGGACATACAGCTCTCCTAAAGCATGTATTAAATAGGGCCCAAAATCTCTCAGTTGAACGTATGCATACTGCGTACTGAGATTCTATGTGCCGATTAACCATATGCATGTCTATATACTGAAAGTAAATGCAAACACATGAACAATAGACAAGGAGGAAGACAGTGGTAGTTGCTCAGATTGCTGTAACTCCATTTTGCAGCTGATAACCTCTTTCAGTCTGAATGTGACTCATCAAAGGTATTTGAGTCAGTTCTGGTATATTGTGGATGTTTAAAGCTTATTGTATGAGATACTACAGTGTAAATAAATAAAATCATACTTGGTTTTATATAGATTTTGTAATGATTTCTAGTCACTTTTCTGTTATGTCTTTATGAATGAGACAGCTAAGAGAGAGGAGCCTCAAAGGTCTCAAGCTGGGAGCTAAACCTACATCGAGCAGTGCATCTGTATATAAGGTTCCTGCTCTCCTCAGTGAACAAACTAGCAACCTTTATACACTTATTTTTAGCATGACACAAATAATGAACAGAACAATACTGATTTTTTTTCACATGAGTAAAAATGATTCAAGGAAGGTAAAGGATATAAATTAAAGCTGTAAAGGGTGATTAAAGTGTCCTCACACCTTTGTGCCAGTTGTAACCACAAAATGTTAAGCAGAATGTGCCTCTGCACCAGTTTATTTACAGCACAGAGTTAACTGTGTAGGGCGGATGACAGAATGACCATGACAGTGCATTTATAAAAGAATTTAGATTTAAAGTTAATCTAAAGTTGTATACAGGACTTAATGCCTCTTGGTTTTGATAGTGGGCACTGCATGCAAATGAGCTTCATTCATGTTGGTTAATCCCATTTGTACAGTTTCATTTTTGAAGTTTTATGGGATGCAATTGAGCCAGTTTATTTTGCAAAGTTGTGTGTGAAACTTTTTTTTTTTTTTTTTTTTTTGCCAGACCTGATTTGTATACCAAGTTTGGTTAGTTTTTGTGCATATTTACACCACTATAAATGGTCGAAAGAAAGAAAGAAAGAAAGAAAGAAAGAAAGAAAGAAAGAAAGAAAGAAAGAAAGAAAGAAAGAAATTACAATGAACCATGTCAACTTTGAACTGAGAAAGGTGATGTTAATAGTTGATAATGTGATTTTTTTTTCTTTTTATCCTTTTCTTCTTTTCACGGGGTAAGTGTTAAAAACAATAAAATAAAAAGAAGCCTCGCCGTGGTTTCCTTTGGGACATTATATAGAGCAGCTGCTATTTATATTTGGGTCCCACACCTGCCCTGCTGACTCGCACTGTCAGTACATAATTATTTACTTTATACAGTGCAAAAGACTGTGTTTGTCTTCTAATGACAGTGGTCCAGGTTTGCACAGCTTCTCAAGGAAAATAATGACTGCCTTTGTAAATTTCATTGCTTCCTCCCATTTTATCATTCTCTTTCTGCATAAGTAGTAAGATGCTGGATTATACGCGGGAGCAGATTATTCACTGGTGGTGTTAATGTTTTTGGGAGGCTTTGTAATTGGAACTGAGTTGTTATCTGCAGCCAGAGATGTGTTGAACAAAGACCAGACATTAACTCATACTCTCACTCTTACCCAAGCAGGAAATGGGAGTATTTTATAATGTCATCCACTCCGTCATGAAAACAATTGCTCTGTACTCTTTGGAAACTATCACAAAGGATGTCCATCGACTTGAGGATAATTATATTTTTCTTTACACTGGAAAAAGAAATCTATGTAGCATTTGTATCAGCACATGTGTAATTATTTTATATTGCACAGGAGTGGATGCATTGGATTAGAAAGACAGTGTGTAAAAGGGGGAGCTTGAACTGTGTGTCTGCTAAATTTATCATGAGGCCTTTGGGAGCGTTGAAATGAGAACAGTGGCCTATTACTGCTAAGAAGGTGTTTTATTGAAAATATGCGGACATACCACTTCAGGGAGGACACCAGGGAGAAGAGTGTGACTACTGTAGACCATTTTGTGCATGTGTGTGTTTGTGTGTGTAGTGTGCGTGCATGCAGTTCTAAGAGCATGTCTGCATTTCAGTGACTGTTGTGTGAGCTGTCTTGATGATTTCAGAAAGAAAATAAGTGTCCTTTTCTTCCTTTTAATTATTCACCATGTTATATATTGTAATTGTCACTTTTAATACTTGAGGTGCCAAAGTCAATAATTTATGTAGGTCAGGCCAGCTTACAAGAGCTCTTTGTTAGTTATTAGCAGATGAGAGCAGTGACTTGTTATGCAGCCACTCTGTTTATTTTACCAGTGTGTTTGTAGACTGGAATCCATCCCGTGAACATTCCTTCATCCTTGGCCAAGGATTTATAAATGTTGATATAAAGTGTGTTTTGGAACTCTGTTATGCAGCTCTGTGTTTGTTGTCATTATAATTAACAAAGTGAGGTGATAATCTGGCTTCATGCTTTTGCTCTTGTTCTTTGCCTGAGTGGATTGCACAAGTTAGCGAGATAGATTATACTGTTTCTACATTAAGTAGTTCTTATTAACATCTTAGTCAACTGTGTTATCCTGTTTTCTTTACAATGCATTGCTGAGCTATAGTTCTGGATGGCTTTGATGAAATAATGCTTAAGATTCATGTGGGTCAGTTACACGTTGAATGCATGAGCCAGAGCTCCTTTCCTGCCTTCTCCTCTCCCTGATGAGTTCAGAGGAATCTCCAGTAGGTGGCAGGGTCCTGTTTTAAATGCCTGTCTTTTCCATTTACCAAGTGCATATGGGTGTTAAAGACTGAGATGGTATTATGACAGCTAACTGCTCTTGTTTGGATGGAGTTGGATGAATTGCTTAAAAGCTTGTATAATGTTATCTATTGCTGAAAATAGATTTGCTATGTTTAAAAGTGGTTAAGCATCTTCTGAAAGTTTTCTAAGGACAAAAAAAATTATATTCCAAATGTATTTCAAACAAACTAGTTCTCAAGTGCACAGAAGAGTAAAGAACAATGGAAAAAGTGAGAGCAAAACAAACTTTGTCAAAAAATATTCTTTTAAATAAAGAGTCATGTTAAAGTCTCAGCTTTGTAAATGTAAAATCATGAGTATTTGTTGATTTCATCTGGTGAAATGAGTTGTGTCTTTGTTCATGCACTGTAAACATTCCATTAAACAGAACAATGAAAGGCTGATAGCTGGGCCAGTTGTCTTTCCTCCCACTGGATAGCTTTGTTTACTTATCTGTTGTTTAATTAAAGGGCCTCTTTTCTTTAGGCTCCCATTGTTTCAAAACCATGGCCAGAGTCCCGGAAGGGTCAAAGGGTTAACAGCCGTCAACTGTTTTTTTTTTTTTTTTTTTTTTAAAGGGGCCTTTACACAAAGGCGCGAGTTCACCTGCAGCTCAGCCCGCGGCTTCCTATTGTGCGGCCCCGTTTGAATTGATTATGTTTAGGGGGCTCGTTGTGATTGGTGGAGAAGGGCGTGGTTGATTGGATAGTTTTGTATCTTGTCAGCCAAGGAGCAACCCTGCATGTGCTAACTGTCTGTATCCCGAGGAACGTTTGAGACACCACAATACAACAGCGGTGGTTCTCAGCGTCCCTGCCTACTAGCCTGTGTGCCTCTCTATCTCTCCCTGCTTTCCTCTCGCTCGCTCTAACACTCTCTCTCTCGCTCGCTCTCTCTCTCTCTCGCTCTCGCTGTCTGTCTGTCTCTCTCTCTCTCTCTTACCCTCTCTGCCCAGCTCTTCGCTCTGCTTCACTCCACACCGCGTGGCCCAGCACTCTGTTTACCCTGCCAGCTAAATGGAGTTTGTCAGGTTTGTCAATATGATTGATTTTCTTGATTTTGCCAGCTTTCTCGTGTTAAAAACTTGACGACTCATTTTGACACGCTTAGAAAGAGTAAGAAAGCCGGTCTGTTTGTCGCTTCTGTGCTACAACGTGTTTATAATTGTATTAAGCAGTTTGTATGAGAGAAGGGGTTATCCAAGGTCTAGTTTGGCGCTGGCACCCCGGTAGTGGGAAGGAATGTACTGATAGGGACAACACGGAAGGCAGGTGACATGTACTTTTTAGATTTACATCAGAATATTTTGTATGCTGTGTGTTCTGAAATATGGTTACACTGATGTTTGCTACCTTCTGGTTTCAAAGATAGGATCAAATGATATTTTTCTTTTCTTGTTTGTGAGTTACTTTATTACATACCTGCCAATTTAGGATACTGTCTGACTGTCATTTCCAACAGTTTGTTTAGTTTTGTTTACTTTTCTGTTAGTGAGCCGACCAGTTAAGCAGGATCTGTTTTGTGCTGTATGTAGTTTGAATTATGGACAATTCTAAGACAACAGAATATATATTTGTCACTTTTCACTGTTGTTTTCCTCTGGAGAATAATTCATTTTTGCGTCATTGTCTCAAACACGTCCAAGGTAAGTCATTTAAAATATGTCTTTAGTGGTTTTGTGGGTTTCTTATTTTCTAAACCACCATCTGACTGAATGGGACAGATATGGGATAGAATAGACTTTTTTTTTTTGCTCCTCACTGTGGCCTGGACTCATCCCCACTCTCATGGTGTCACAAAAAAAAATTAAGAAAGGCTGGCGCCACTTTTAACTTGACTCCTTCCTCACAAAACAGTTTTACAAACACTTTGTTAATTCAAATGCATTACTCTTGTCTGCTTGAAAAGTTAGCTTGTGCAATCTTTTATATAAATGCCAGCATGTTTGTATGTGTTAATAGTTGCAACAGAGAAAATACAAACTGTCAGGAAGGAGAAGTTGTAGTTTCCTTTTTTTTCTTCTACTCAGCTGTAAGTCCTATAAGAAAAAAAAAGAGGTTTCATACAGGAGACAACTTTCAACTTAATTTTCAGAATATCTTTTTTTTTCCTAAAAGGAATTTTTCTGACAGAGTAAAATAACTTTAAAGGATAACATTTTAGCTAAATGCATCAGAGCTAAATAATAAAAAAGTATATGCCTGGAAGTAAGGACAGATGGGGAAATCAGTATTGGAGAAAATCTGATTGTTTAGAAGAAGATAGAGGAAGTCTAAACAGGACAGTGTGCTCTGTAATGCCGCACAGCTGTGCCGACATTCACAGTTTGGGAGAGCTTGGGTACGTGCTGATTGGGTTGGCAGTTTGTAATCAAAGTTGATTTATTGTTCATTAGTCGTGCATTAGCCCTTTCAAGCAGGGGTGTTATTTGTGCAGTGGCCTGTCAAGGCAAGGGGGCTGCCAGCACCTGTCATTTTTAAACCATGACATAGGCAACCAGATATTAGCTGTTCATGCGTAGAGGAGGAACAAGGGGTAGCGGCAAGTGCCTCACCCTTGCTGGGATATCCTTTACAGTAATTGTCTTTGCTTTGTAGTGGAGCGGGCAGGATAACAGAGAGGAGAGACGGCACAATTCTTTAGCTGTGATACAGTGAGCCACCGCTCTCTGTTGTTGTTCCAAGACTTTCTAGGGTGAAGGATAATTTTACTTTGGAAAGGCTTTCATTCATTTTTTTAGGGAAAAATTTCTGTGGTGATATTTATATTTCAAATCAGGATATTTACTCTACACTTGTGTTCCAAGGGGTTGATAACACTAAGATGAGATTGCACAGTGTAGAGAAGTAGAGAAGTTCTTTTTTCCCCAACTCTCGTCTTTTTTTTCTGTTCTTTAAAACACTAAAGGACAAGATGGCATTGACAAGTGTCATGGATGGACAGAAATAATTTAATTAATCTATCTTTCAGTTTATGCTGTTAATCTATCGTTGACTCCTTTTATTTGTTGTTTTTTTAACTCCATAAAATTTATAGAAAGCATATTACTGAGTTATGTCACAGGTATGAATAAAGTTTTTGATTTATCTTTTCTATTTAGTCTAAGAACAAAGATTAGCTTCGTCATGGTATTGAGCACAAAATAGAAGCAACCTGCTGTACTGGCCGTTGTTTTTTGACCGTAGTTTTGGTTTATTTTCAGTGTTTTTGTGGTCTGATAAAATCTTTTCTTAGCTAATAGTGTAACTGTATAAAGAATGATATTGCAAAGAACGCTGATGAACCATAGTTCACAGGCATGCAGACTTATTCACACTGAAGGTTTGATTCTGACTAAAGCAGAAGAGTTACCTTTCCTATGCAGGCATGTGGCTGTCATCTTGATTTTTTTAACAAGGTTTCAGATGTCAGATATCTTGTAGTTAGAAAAAAAAATATTTGAATTGTCCTTAAAAGTCAAAATGAGCTGAAGTGAATAAAGTTACACTTTTAAATTTAAAAACATTTTGAACAGAAATAACTTAAAGCTGTGTGTGTCAGTGCAAATATGCATGAATGAATACACTGGTGTAATTTCATCTGTTTCATCCGTTGTCATAAAATTTGCTTCGTAGACCTGACCTTTCACATAATCTATCTGTCCCTCTGTCTGTCCAGTAGTTGTGATTTTAAGTGATTTTTGTCATAAACCCACAAGTACTTAAAGTGATGCAAGTAGTAGTTGTAGTGTGTGTGTGTGTGTGTGTGTGTGTGTGTGTGTGTGTGTGTGTGTGTGTGTGAGGGAGAGAGAGAGAGAGAGCATGCACTTACATGTATGTGAGTTTATGGGGGGGGGTGCTCTCTTTTCAGCTGTGCTTGCCTGCAGTGATAGAATAGAACGGAATATTTTTATTGATCCCCGAAAGAAAATTCAGGGAATGGTGATGGACGTTTACAATGTGAGAAAAACTTCAAACTGCTCAGCTGTCATCGTGGGTTTGGGTCAGAGCGCACTTACTTCAGCGTGCAGCTTGTTTGCTTGAACCTGAAACTGGAAGCTCAGTCAGAAACCTGTTTGTAGAAAAAAAAAATTTAAATGAAATCTTAAGATTTGTTTTTATAGATGGTCCATATATTTTTAGCTCCAGCACATATCTCATTGTCAAATGACAAAATATGGGAAATGATAATGATATGTAATACTAAGAGTATGTCAGAAAGGTTGTTAGGTCTGATTTTTTTTATGGTCCCTATTTATTTTTTTCCCTTCTGCATATATCAGTCAAAATGTTCAATAAAAAATCAGTCTGTCTAATATTTCTGACAAACAAAACATCGATCCAATATCCAAATTTGGTCGACATTTCCATCCAAAAACGCTACTTTACTGCAAATTGGATAAAGTTTCCTTGCATAACTATAAGCCACTTGTGAGTTCTTCTTTAGTTTTCCATTCAGCTTAATTCTGTGTAAAACAAGATGACCTCAGGGGGCAAATATATGAATTCATTTTTCTTTTTCTTTTTATTTTCTTTTCTTTTTTTCATTCAGTCAGTCTTTACCTCAGCGGCAGGCGTAATTCATTGAACAGTCTCTGTGATATTTGCCTCATAACTTTTTTTTTTTTTATTATTATTTTTGGGAAATTCCACATAAAATACTTCTCAGCAGACTGACCTCTAAATTATAACAGACTGTGGTGTTAAAGTCTCAGTTTACTCCAAATCATTGGCTCTCTTGTATTTTAAGATGTTCATATTCCCTCATTAACTTAACATATGTTTTTGAGGTGATGAAAAGAATTTAGCCCTCTGTAGGTTTCCTTTGATATCAGCACCTCACTTTGTGTGAGCACCCATTTGACAGTTGAGGCACTGAAGACAATAAAAAACATAAATGAATGGTTCCTATCTTTGGCTAAATTAATATGACAACTACAGTAGAAAGAAAACACTTCACATTTTTTTAATTAGTCGTGTTTTTTTTTTTAATATCAATGTAATTGTTTTGTTAAATACTTCTTGTTTATTTTCGTACTCATATAATACTGACACTTTGTACTCCACATTTAAATCTGGTTTTACACAGTGTCTTGCTGGCCCAACGTGTGCCTGTATGTGGTTGTGAAAATTAACTCACCAAAGTTAAGATTTGTCAGTGTGTGTGTGTTTTCCAGCAGGCCTGTGGTGGTACAATAGATCGCCTCTGGTCTCTCTGCTGCTGTGTGAGAATGTGCGAGGTTTGAATGTTTATGCATGTGAGGCACCTGGAGAGCACCTCACATCGTAAAATTCATAAATGTCGGATATTTCTGGCATCCTTGGAATGTCCCTTTTTTTCACACCCTTGTGTTCATGTTGAAGATTAGAGCTAGGTCAGTGGATCCCTCCAGTTATTAGCTTAGTATGTGCCTTCTTTTTAGACTATCTTTGGATAGTGATATATTTTTGTGGATCAGGGATAAGGGAGTGCTTTAAATGGTGACTGGCGTCCTGGGTGTGGGTTTAATGGGCATGATACAGTGGCCAGAGTAATATTTTTCCATTAAAGTGCTCCCTCCCACCCTTCCCCTCAATGGGATCCAGTCTTAGGCAGATTTTCACTCCTTCAACACGGGATTAAATGGTAGTAGTTTCATTGATCAATAGGTTAAGAAGCAGACAATCCCTCTTGCTACAAATGACCTCAGTACTAATGGAGTAATGGGTAATAAAATTGGGGTCTGTAATAGTGTCTTGGCTCTGCACATAGGAGGCTGCTCTAGCAGTGGTCACTCTGAGCAAGACATTCACGGCAAGTAAAGGTGTAAAGATAGAAAAGAGTTTAAATCATGAGCATGTTTTTAAGTCTGTAATATTTCTTTCTTTAATTACAGCACAAGTTTTTGCAAACGTCAAAATAATTTCAACATCGGAACATTCGATGGGGATTCATATACCATTTTGTGTTGGAGATGAGAAATGTTAATTGTGTTTTAGCCTCGGATGGGTCCGAGCCTCTGTCTTTCTCTCGTGGCTCGAACAGCACAGTTCAGTGTGGTGGAGCAGAGCTCCAGCATCAGTGCAGCAGAGCTGGTCCTGTTTGATATCGCTGCCCTTTTCTCTTTATTTTTAGTGCAGGCTCTTCATTATGGAAGCGCTTTGTTGTTGTTTTATGCTACTGAGGGGAGAATGAAGTGATATGCATACAGTGTGTGACAAGAAAGCACCTTTTAGCTAACAGAGGACGTTTTAAACAGCAAAATCACGCTCAGAAGTATATGAAAAATTCAAAGGCTGTCATTAGATATAAGGCGGTCACACAATTTGGGTAACCTTGGTGAAGAAAAGACTGTCACCCATTATGCCCGCTCTTTCAGCTAATAACACTGGCCTTTGAAAAGAAAAAAGAAAAGTAAATTAACACATGCATGTGTACTTATGTGAGTCACCATGTACGCAAAGGAGCCAGCGTTAAACATGTTAACTACATGTAAGTGCTATAAAACATCTTATTTCCTGTTTGTCATCTAAATGTCAAGGAAAGAGATTTTCATGGTATCATCACGTCTAAGCACTAAGTGACAGCATCCAGGCCCACTCAGAGTCTGCGACACCTCTGGAGCAATTAAGGCACCCTGGCAACTGTGGGTGCTCTTTCAATGTCACAACAAATCACTTGTTTTGAGTCAGGCACTCACACCTTTCTACAAGGGGTAAGTTTTAGGCCTGCCTGTTATTGGCTGTGGCTCCTCCCCCAGGCACTCTTTATCTACACAATAACATATCGTATTTGACAGTGTCTCTAATGAAATGTTCTCACATGACATGTTGTGCGATGAGCGTAGCGCAGCTTTTTTCAAGCAGTCTCTCATGTCCTCAGGTACAGCATGCTTACACTGTTGTAAAGAAAGGCCTGCTTTGTGAAACATCAGGGTTTATGTACGCAAAGGAAAGATGCAGGTTGGTCGGATATAATTTTATCGATGGGTTTGATCCTCTCCTGTCTGTGGCTTGTTGAACCCATTTTAGGCTGGAGTTATTTTATTATGGTCTGAGGGATTGAAATGTGTTATTTTTTTTCTTTTTTCTTTATTGACACCTGACTGTGATTGAGTGGTTGAAGAAAAGTGTTAGAAAGCTGCATTAAAGTGTTTCTTTACTTGACCCACTGCATTCAGCTGGACTTATAATTTCTCCTTCTGTCTGTGTAGGTGCAGGGTCCATTTTCAGTGGCTATGATGACACCTCAAGTGATAACTCCACAGCAGATGCAGCAAATCCTTCAGCAGCAAGTCCTGAGCCCACAGCAGCTCCAGGTTCTTCTCCAGCAGCAGCAGGCCCTCATGTTACAGCAGGTAAAGTACAATTGCATTGTTTTGGTTTAGTTTTCTTTTTGTCTCCAGGCCTAAGAGGTAAATATCTTCAAAGTGTTTCACTTCACCCTCTGCTTAGCATACACAACTTTGCTCACACGTTGCACTGTCTCTTCTGCAGCAGCAACTCCAAGAGTTCTACAAGAAGCAGCAGGAACAGCTCCATCTCCAGCTTTTACAGCAACAGCAGCATGCAGGCAGCAAGCTGAGTAAAGAGGTAGGCGGGCATCACTTCATCTACCTACCATTAAGGAGCCTATAGGCCAGACAAACCATGGAAGCACGTGAGCTCCCTCCCTCAACTGTATCTGCTTCCAGGCTGTGAGTTTAAGCAAAAGGAAGAGAAGGAGAGTCAGTTAGCTAATAGATTAGCTAAGATAACCATGTCTATTTTATATTGATGTTATGATTAAATGTAGACGTAGGTCTTTGTTCAAGGTTTTTTTGAAGCAAACAAGCATTTTATTAAAAAAAAAAAAAGACATGTCTCTCTCTGTGAGCCTTGTGTTTGACATAGTGATAGGAGGAAGGGCGAAAGGCGAGAACTCAAAACACAAACCGGAGAGGCTCCCCGTAATTAACATGGAAACAGCAGAGGAGGAAAAGCCATGTAATTGTGAGATATCAGTGCAGGAAATGCTCTAAGCTTTATAGTTGGGTTTTGTTTTTTTTTTTTCCCCTCTCCATCTTTTCCAAGTCTCGACTTCTCCGCTCCTTTCAGTCAGCAGGGGTTGCTCAGGCAGCAGCTTAATACGTGCTAATGACTGGAGGCTACAGACATCACTGTGGGAAAAGAAAATTATCATTGTCCAGTCAGGAGGAGTTCAAAGACAAGCTAGAATTTTTTTTCTCTTGTCCCAATTGGTTTCCATCTTTGGTGATACAGAGGAGCATGGAACATGTAAAAATGTTAATCGCATGCACACACATACACATCTCTTCACATGCTCACACTCATACACGTCCATGTGCTGTCCAAGCTCCCAACTTCAAAGTCTTTGCTCCTTAATTAATGAACTGTGGGCTTCAGTTTGGACAAGTTGTTGCATGATGCTCCCATAAATCAACATGACAGCAGAGCTTGGCAGCCTCAGATAGGGCCTGTCACCAGTCGTATCTGATGTAAATAGTAGGGGAGCAAAGGAGAAAAGAGGGGGATGGTGATAGGAGAGGCAAGGAGTTGCAATTGATCAGTTGAATGCAGTATGAGAATAAAAGAAAAAACTACTTTTGAAGCATATTATGTATGATCACAGGAAATGGATGCAGCCTCGAGAGGCTCTTTCTCACTGCCAGTGTTTTCTTTCTTTCAGCATTGCTCCCTCTTTTTTTCCCAGTCACATTTCCAGCAGCCATCACAAGAAAGAATAAGAATTATGCAGTGACTCCCCTGTGGCTCCCAGACAATAACCCCCTGTTGTTGCTTTGTGCCTCTTTTATTTTAAAGGCATCAAAATTTAGTCTTTCAAAGATTTTTAACTTTATATTTGATGCTTGACAATAAAGGCCTGCCAGTGCCACTCTTTATCATTTGTCGGCAACTGTATTTTCTCTCCCTCTTGCCACTTCTAGTTAACTACTTATTTGGTCTATTGGGTCAAAGGTTTTTACTGTGTCTGCATGCTGGGAGCACACAGGAACTCTTGTCATCTGACAAGAACAAAAAGAAAAAAGTAAAGGGGGGGAGCGTTGTATTGATTTGTAATATTTATTTTTTTAATTTGTTGAGCAGAACCAGAGAGAAGACATTGGCCTTTGAGAACAAACTTAACACACTTTGTGTTCCTTTACACACTTCAAACTATATATATATATATATATATATATATATATATATATATATATATATATATATATATATATATATATATATATATATAGTTCATAGTATATATATATATATATATATATATATATATATATATATATATATATAGTTCATAGTATATATATATATATATATATATATATATTTATATATTTATATATGCATGTTTTACATAAAAAATCACTTTCTATCTATCTATCTATCTATCTATCTATCTATCTATCTATCTATCTATCTATCTATCTATGGTTCAATTACTTTATTTTCACACCTTTTACTCTTTTTCATATTCTTGTCTTCTTTTGTATCACCTTTATTTCCAAACAAAGGTAAAATATCTTGCAGCTCCTAAACACTCGCTCCTTTTTATTTAGTATTTTTTTGGTGAAACAGCCACAGCACACTTTGATCAATGACGCAGCTATCTCTCAGTCACTTTGCAGCATGTGATTGAACAAACATTGCTGTGCTGTTTTGGGAAAGGGGATATCCCTGTGCTCTGTGCTGTGCCTGGGAGAAGTGGGAGACTCGGGCGGTTATTAAGCACTTTGATTTAGTCACACGTTGTTTGCTGAATTATGAATGGCTGTAATTAAAAATGGTTGGCCTCTTATTATGAATGATTAACTATGCTGTTTCACTGTTTGCCATTTGCGTCCCGACTCCTTGGTAATTAAGAGAGAGAAAGAGATGTATACTCAACCTGTCTTAAGTGGGCTCAGACATACCCACAACAGGAGCTAAATGAAGTAAATTGAAACTGTGCCGTTGTCTGTTAACACACTCTAAATCCAGCACCTTTTCAAATGAATGAGTATTTTACCCGAAAGTGTTACATTTTATATATGGAGATGATGAGTCTGTGGCCTGGATCTTACATGGTTTTCTTCAAAGGCATACTGATGTACAAATCAGAAATTCAGCTTAACATATTTGTTCAGGCATTTATGACTTCATTTGAAAATTGTTTACAATTGGTGTGCCTCGCTGTCTTACATGTATGTACATGTGTGTGTGTGTGCGTGTGTGTGTGTGTGTGTGTGTGTGCCTCAGCAGCAGGTGTCAGCACAGCAGTTGGCTTTCCAGCAGCAGCTCCTGCAGGTCCAGCAGGTCCAGCAGCAGCATCTGTTAAACCTTCAGAGGCAAGGGCTGCTCACAATACAGCCTGGACAGACGGGCCTACCACTGCACTCGCTCACTCAGGGTCAGTACCACTTATCACTGAAACGTACTGAGATACGATCCTACAGCACTGTCCCAAATCTGTCCATCATCTCATCATGTGAAACTGAGACATGGTTACAACACTGTAAAAGCATCATCTATTTTGAGCTCTAATGTGCTGTGGTTCATATTTAGTAATTATAAATTTGTAGATATATTGTATGATTCTGAGATAGAGAATTCTTAAAAAAAAATTCTTTGTTTGGTTCCAACTTTTTGCTAAACATCTTTTGTTTTTGATATAAGTTAAGCCATCTGTGTAAAACTGGTGACTTTGTTCAGTTTTCATATATGAAAACGTTTATAATCTGTTTAAAAACATGTGCAGGAATCCTTTTTTGTTTTAAAGACCTGCGTCAAATGGTTTTCATCAGAAATTCAAAGTGTCAAGTTTTGGAAGATGGAAATTTTCCCATAGGACTGTATAATTTAACCGTTTTAACACAGAGATTTTCTTTTGACTCTTATTTTTATCTTTGTGAAAGACTAAAAAAATATAAGTCTGTTTGTATTAACCTGAACCAGAGAACTGCCAGTGAACTTGTCATTTGAAAGCACAAATTACTTGAAAGAGAGTCAATAGTTTTTGTTTTGTGAGATTTTGGAGCGTGATACTATCACTCACAGCCAAGACAAACATTTTTGAAACAACAAGATAAGGGCAGCGAAAGCAGACATGGTCTGTACAGAAGCATTACTGTTTGGACTGGGTATGGAGTCACTCATCCACTCACAGACGATCAGCATGGGCACAGGCGTGGAGGTACTGTGTTGTGATTCTGCTTTACTGCATTGCTTTGTGTCAGGTGTCTTGCAAACGGACACACGCCCCTTGAGTAAAGCATTATACAGGTGGTATGACTAGGAGCTGAAGGCATGATGGATCCATAACAGTCCCTGAACATCCTTATTAAAGGGTTCATGTTTTTCAGTTTTCAAAATTTCTTGGTGTTGGATGATGTTGCACTTGTTAACAACAACAATAGGAACCTATTGTTTACCAATTACTCCCCCCACCCCACCACCCTTGCAAAACATGGCATGAAAATTAAAGGTATAGAAGTGAATTCTACCAACAACAATGAATTGACATGAAACAAAATTGGCGATGTTTGCATTTAAATCGAATAAGAAAATATACTCTGGCGAGTGTTTTGTTTCAGTCTGTTTTGACTAGCTTGTTAGTTTGCCCTTGTAAACCACCAAAGCTTAACTTTGGGCCTCTGACAGCTGTTGCAGGACTGGGGTTCATGTGTCAGGCCACCAGTTTTCCTCCTGTTCTACATGTTGATCTGCTATTTGAAGTCATAGTCTTTTTATTCATGCATCAGTGTTCTGGGTCTGAGGTACCAACAACTAATCTGCAGTATTCGGTTAGCAGTTACCACGGAGATTATCAGTGATGAGCTGATCCATCTTGTTTGGCCTCCAGTGATTGTGGAGCAATATTGGGACGTGTTTTTACTAATCAGTCCTTATATTTGCAGTCTGTAGTTTTGATGTGGGCCCTGGACCCTCCTTAGTGCTTTAGTCTCAGGCTTAGTTACATTAGTGACTGGGACAAGAATTGCAGGATTGCTTTTTTTGTGTGTGTTTTGCATGTTTGAAATAGTGAAAAAGTGTGTGCATGTCTGAAAATCCTCTCTGAAACAGTGCTCATCCCCTAAGGTTTCTTTAGAAGAGGGTGAGTTTTTGTTGCCACACAGCATAATTCATGCTGCAGAGGAGAGACCAGGGGGACAGTTACATGACAAATTTGGTGATATTGAGAAATCAAAGAACGTGGCAGACCATGAAGTGCTCACAGAATGGCAGCACATCAGAGACAGCAGTGGGTAATGCAGCTGACCTGTCAGTGATGGATACATCCAGCGGTGGGTAACCGGTAATAGTTCCTTTACCATTAGGACAGGACATATTTCAGGCCTAAGGGGTGCATATTAGCAGGCCAGTGATCACAGCAACATAAACAGGGGTGCAGTAAAGGTCCCAGCCTGACAGAACAATAAACTAATAGCGATGTCACAGCCGCCGCATGGCACCAGCTCTGTGTGTTAGAAGTAACAGCTCGGTTTATAGAGCCCAGGGGCCATTTTTTATTTGGGGGATGATGGCCTGAAACTGATGCCATTATAAACCTTAAATCAACTTTCTGCTTGCTTGAACATGGTCACCTGGGTACAGAGGGACAAGGACAGGAAAAGGTTGAAGAGCTCGGCCTGTCTGGGTGCCAGAGCTACCTGCAGAGATAAAATTGAGTTGGGAAGCTGGTGATCAATCAAGTGTCCCAACAACATACATTTTTTAGAGTGCTTGTCCGTATTTTCCAGTTATAATGAGTGAAATAGTTGCGTTGAAAAATGGAAAGAGGAAAGATAAACTAATCCAGCATTTAAGGGATGGACAAACTGGGGACTCTGGTAAGAGGATTTACAGATCTTTGTCATTAGCTGTCATAAAATAATCAGATGGAGAGGGAGCCAATGAATTTTGTCCAAACAGAAAAAAATATATAAAATTTAAATAAATAAAATATTTGTGTAATAATGTTTTACTGTCCTTTGGACTTATGATCCACCTTCTGAAGAAATAGGGCTGAAATAGTTGAAGTATAAAACTGAAGAGAAGAGCAATAAAACTCAGATAGACCCAGAAAAAGACGGCTTTGTCCCACTCAGTTACCTTCTCCTATCAGACCAGACTATCCTCTGCTGTTGTATCAGAGTAAACAGTGGTGTTGGGGTCACCAGGACTGCTGGGTAATTGAGCCAGAGCGGACCAGTCTGTCAAGTGCATCGGCTAAAAATACATCCCCCACTGTCAATGGGCACCAAGTGGGGGGAAATGATTGTCCCCGCTGTTGGAGCACAGGACACTGAAATTACCAGTGACCTTCGTGTTGTAAACTAGCCTTCACAAAACAGACGGAGACTTAAAAGTCATTGTAAACTATCAAAACATTATACCCTTTGATATGGAAACTGTAAGTTTCCTAGCAGTGGATTATTATCCAGCCGGAAATGTTAAAAATGTTTGGCCAGGCATAGGTGTTCACTTCAGTTAGGGCACATCAAGGCATTGGAAAGAAAAGGGGTGAATACAGGCAGGAAGAATGGAGTGATAGTGTTAAAATATTCTAATGATGAAAAGACACTGCTTGGAACGTGTAGAGGTTATTGATTTGTACTGCAATCATTTCCTGCTCTTTGATATGCAAACTATCTAGTGTGAATTTACAGCAGTCCTATCAGACTCATTTCACAGTTCTTAGCCCCTGCAACTCTCTGGTGTCCTGTGCCTCATTAGGCCAATGTTCTCCATTACCAGTATAATTAAAATCTTTAGTAGCTTATCAAATAAAAATGTATATATATATATATATATAAATATATAAATATATTTTGCTGATCACGTTGAGGTCTCCACCTCATAGTTATTTTCCACAACAGGCATAAATGAAGACTGAGCATTTTGCACACAATGTAATACAATCTGGTGCTTGAAAGGAACACTTCTGATATCTATTAAGCTGGTGATGAGAAACGTGGGGAGGGGGGGTCTGGAGAGTATAACCCCAAGCAGATAAGCATGTGCAAATCATTCATTTGCCAGTGCTGCATTTGATAGTGGAATTAATTAATTGTAATGTTAAACGCATGGTCTTCACTATCCATTGGACGTTTTCTAAATTATGTGGCTTGTTTAAGCACATATTTCAAGAACCATTTCAAATCCAAACAAAGTCCCTTATTTTATCTTCAGAATGCTATTAAAATCATGGTTACCAATAAGCAGTTATTTCTGAGTGAAAACACACAGACTTAGCATGCATAAGCCAGAGTCTTTGTGAGAAAGACAGCGCTGTCTCAAGCACAGTAACAGACCATAGATGGACACAAAAACGTGTGATCCAAAAGCTGTACTCCCTTAGATATGTATGGTTGGTAGAAACAGACTGGCCCTGTATCGTGGGATAGCTGTCGCTCAAAGGCAGATAATATGCATGCAGTCTGTAAATGGCTTTCCAGCACACAGAAAGCATCTTTTGGCTTTTTATAAAAAAAAAAAAAAAAAAAAAAAAAAAAAAAGCTGTGTAAGCTGCAGTGTGCTTGTCTTGTAAAATGAGGTATAAGTAGTCCGTGTCAACTGTAGGTGATGCACATCAGTGAACTTTTGAGGATCTAACCCCAGGGTCTTGTTTCTCAAGGAGGTAGAGTTGGAATATTTTTCTCGTGTTGCTGTCATAAACTTCTTTGTGTTGTCTTTCTTGTTTGAATTACTGACTCTGAGCTTTGAATCTATGAAAATGCAAGGGGTTCGTGTTAGCAAACACTCTCCAGATAACATGAGAAAACAGATGGCACAGACTAAGGTGGTGGATATGGGGGAGATGGGGCCTGAGCTTCTGTGTAATGTCACTTAGTGAAATGTTTCCTGATTAAATGCAGCGCTTTGTTTACAGTCACTCTGATTCAATTTAGGGATGAAAAAGAGAGTTTGATTAGCTGCTAAATGATCTAATTAGCCAATTTGTTTGTCTCAGGCATGATTCCAGCAGAGCTGCAGCAATTGTGGAAGGAGGTGACAAATGCTCATGTGAAGGAGGAGCACAACAATAGCAGCAGCAACGGCCACCGGGGCCTTGACTTTTCATCTCCAGCACTGCCAAAGAACCCACTCCTCAACCAGCATGCCTCCACAAACGGACAGTACATGAGTCACAAGAAAGAAGCGTAAGTCACTCTCTAACACTCTTCATGGTCTAGTTTATGTGATTATTTGTTTGTATTATCTTACATCATCTTTGTAATGCTCTCACAGTGGTCAGTTAGGACAAACAAGCCTTAAACACACTCATATGTTATTTTTAACACAGAACTGATAGAGATATAGAGGTAATCAGTTTTCGCTGTCATCTTCGTGTTAAGTAAGTAGAAGATCAATATGTTAAATTTTCCTATTTGAATAATCATGGAGTGTTAGATGGACAAGTCCCCATTGGATTTGTAAAGACTGTGATCAGTTCAGTTTTAACCATCCTTGTCATTTTGTCTCTGGTCTTGGATGCAGCTGTGATAGAAACACCTCGACTGAATACAGCGAGTTGGAGTAATGAGCACAGAGTGAAATTGGATCAGCATGCATAAATAAGCTATTCTTACTGGCCACTGCAATTGTTTCAGTTGCACAAGGGGAGCTATGACTTCACTTACAATTTCTTGATTGAACAGTAATAATTACAAACAAAACAATACGCTCAATCTAACTTTACTGATACAAATCAGTCGTGCTCATTTGCCAGTTTTTTTACTGCAGCGTTTGAAATTGCACTCTTTAACTGCTCAAGTTAAAAACTTGCAAACATAGTAGGGCCTCTAAATGTATACACATGTATCTAGCAGATTAAAATGAATGTTTCTTTTAAAATACTTTGGGTTAACACAAATGTCAAAGTGAGAATCTTTTGTGTGAAATCTGGAAATCAAAAACCCTGTGTCCATCAAAAGCATGGTTCCTCTTTTTTGATGATGCTGACTCAATTCCAATCAGACTCCATGGGAAGAAAATGAAACATTATGAAGTATAATTATTCCAAGCAAGGCTCTGAGAAAACGACTGTTATAATCCTGGGATTTGAATAATCAGGTTAAAGATAATGGATTGGGCTAGCCGGTGTAAATGGAGAACATCCAGTCATCCTCTTGGTGCTGAACTTAATGAACTTTTAATTGATGCTGTTTTGCAAACCTTTTGTCATGCACCAGAAACAAGCCTCTCTGCTGATGGGCCTGTTTCCCCGACTGACTTCAGATTGGTTTACAGCAGACCCTAAGTACCGTGTAGTTAGTTTCATGTGTCATATAAAATCTGCCCAGGCGCAATGACGCCTGCAACTAAAACCTTAAGTGCATCCACAGGAATCACTCACCGGCTTTGCACTTCCGTCTTAAGGAAAGAGGAGAAATTCAATCACTGCCGGCTTGACACAACAAAGACAAGGCACGTGTTCCTGTCTTAACTCGTCTCCAAGATCATTCTGGCACAGCAGGCTGAATTTCTGTTTGTCTGAGCTGCATCCTTGATATGACGAGGGCCTAGGTCTCTCAATCTGTCAACTTGCTGTTTTCCAGCACAGAAATTGTTATGCATAGTTAAGAATATACCCCCGTGAGCGAGGTCACTCTTATTCAATGAATTGCTTGTTTAAATGAAATGTGTCTGATCTGTATCCAACTCAAATTCCCAATACAGTACTGCATCAGCTCTGTAAGTGTAAGTGTCCTCACAAAATACTTGGCCCACTTTACTCCCGAACAACCATTAGTAACTGCAGCTCTGGGACTGTAACACAGCGATCAGTGAAGAAGATAAATTATCAGATTTAGCACAGCATTCCCATTTCTCTTGTCTTTCATGTGTCACACACTTATACACACACATACACACACACAACAATCATCAGTGAACACTATGCAGTGGCTAAGAAAAGACAGGGGAGGAGGAGCTTTGGAAAGAAGGGGGGTGTTGGGTTTCACTGGAAGATTTCTTGCAAGACACAATGTCAAATTGGATCCAGCGAGTGCTTAATGATTAACCTGAAACCTTTTACTTGAGTAAAAAATAAAGTTGTCACATCAGGAGATGACATTGTTAGAAGTGAAAGCAGTCAGTCCAGAAAATTACTTTTAAAATTCAGCACCCTTCATGGTCTAATTTATTTATTTGCTTGAATAATCTTGCATCTTTTGCATGTCTAATGAGAACCAACGTCACTGAGAGGACAAATAAGCCTTTTAACACACTCATATGTTATTTTCAACACAGAACTGATGGTGATAAATAGATAATCAGTTTTTATTGTCATCTTTGTGTGAAATAAACAGAAGGCCAATATCCCACATTTCTGTATTTGATTGAACTGTTACTCATGGAGCATTAGATAGACATGTCCCCATTGAAAACAGCTGTCACACCAGAAAATCACTTCTGAAATCTTGGACTCTTCATGGTCTGATCTATTTGTCTGTATGCATTATCTTACACCTGCTAACACCCCTTTTGATAAAAAATAGATTTTTTAAAAGCTTTATTTTGTGCATTTTCGCCTTTATTAGATTGGACAGCTGAGGAGAGATACATGGGGAGCAGAACGTGGGGGAAGAAAATGGCCAAGTACTGTTTTTTTCCACAACATATGCCAAAGTGTTTTTCAATTCAAACAAAACACCTCGAGTTATGATGAAGACATGCTTGATCTCCTTTTGTAGACATTTTTGGATGAGTGACATCAGGAAATAGCCGTTCTGAAGCAGTCACAGGAATCTGATTTATGTCTTTTTTTGGTACAGACAAAACTCTGCACCTCTTCTCCTGCTGTAGTTTGAGTCAAGGGGTGCACTGGTAGAGATTAAGTGTTAGTGTCATCTTCTACAAAGTGATGCTTTATTGAGCAAAATAACAGAATAAGGGTTGTAGTCAACATTCACATTGTTTAACTACCAATGCCCACAATTTGTAAACCCCAAGTCTTCTTAAAGCTGTATTTTCAATTTTTTGGAAGACATTTGTATTGGAATAAAAATGCAACAACTGAATAACAGTACAGACACAAAAAAATACTGAAGTAATGAGCACACCTGCTACGTTACAGTACACCAGTGATTCTTAACAGTGAAGGACTGGGTTGTGACTGGCTCAACACACTCTGCCTGTGGTCTGTCGTCCCATAAAGCAGTGTAACATTTGGAAGGTCGGCCCACTTTCTGTTCAGGCCTATTGACACTTTAATGTTCCTTCTCGTCCAAAGGAAGCTGATGGCACAGTTTTCCTCATCGCTGTCATTAGAGTGTTCTTCCCCTCTGGCTACCTGATATAATAACATTCTGAGAGGCCTTCACGAGCACAAGTCAAATACAACGCAACACAGGAAACAAAGAGGTTTCCTCTTTTTCCCCTCCCAACATGTTGTCAAATAGGATGAAAACCTCACAAATCTTTCTCATTTCTCCTATTACACTAATTTAGCTCATTGACGTGGAGTCTGTCATGAACTATTTGTTTAGTTTGCCACTTCTGTAAATGAGAGTTACTCCATCAGACACTTATTGTGCTTTGTGTTCTCTGATTACCAAATGCACTTTACATTACATTTCATTTCACATATGTATGTGTATATATATATATATATATATATATATATATATATATATATATATATATGTGTGTGTGTGTGTGTGTGTGTGTGTGTGTGTGCGTGCGTGCGTGTGTGTTTATATATATATATATATATATATATATATATATATATATATATATATATATATATATATATATATATATATATATATATATATATATATTCACTGTAAAATGAACTTATACAGAGGAAAAAAACCTAACCACCTAACCCAACCAAAAAATGTTGTACTTTATGAACTTGTGTGTGTGAACGTACAGTCAGATTGATTTATCCCAAAAATGATTTATTTGCTGAATGTCTTTTATGCACAGTAAGCTAAAAAAAATCCCAGCAGCCAAACATCAGACTAAGTATTGTTAAACATCTTATTGAGTTTCTGCTGTAGTGTGCTTAAACAGGTCACCCTAAATGATAATAATAGTGTACATTGTATATTATTTGATATGTGTATATGATGACTCTATTGTTTTGTTTGCAACACACACACCTGGACCTGCTGCCTGGGTGTATTGGCTCCCCCTACATTTATTTCCATACATTAATACGTCATCTGTGATCAGTGAACTGGAGTATTTCTTGTTGCTCTCTATCCCTCATGGCTGATCACCTGCAGCACCTGACACATGCTTGAACAACCCTCCTGTTATTCTCCTGATGTAGGTGTGAAATCTCATGTCAGATATGAAACTTCTCAGACTGTTTTAAGACACATGCAGCTGATTGCTCCACAGTCACACTATCACAGATTGTTTTCTGGTCATTTATACAGCTAGGCTACTTTTTTAATCATAGCTATAGGTGAGAATTTGCAACAGCAATAAAGGTGAGTTTTTATACCAGTTCATGTATGTAATATATAAGTACAAGAGTAAAGATTTTCCATTTAAGGAAATGTAGATGTTGAGTGCTGAGTGAAAACAGACCTAAAAGGAAAGACGTGCCTATTACCAATCATTTAAATGAAATATCAATACAGACAGTTGGCCAAATGCCAAATATTGACCACTGATAATCGGCCAGGCCAATAATTGTTCCACTTCTACCCTATGGTTAAAAAAAATAAACTGACCTAATGATAGAATTAATAGATGATATTATGTCAGTAAATAAGGTGATGCATTTCAATCTCTCTGCCTTCCAAATCTAGTGTTCATTTTGAAGGAAATACTGAATAATGATGGGAGTTATGACCATATGACACCACTAGAGTTTTGATGCAGTGTATCTCTCTAACTGGCCCGTAGTCCAGAGAACAGGACTTATATTAGAGTGGAAGCATCCGTGTTGTGTTCACAAACTGCCAGGTGCACAGGTGGTAGCTATATAGGCCAGTCCCCCAGGCTCTTGTTGCTGTAAGTTGTCTACCTTGTATAGTGGCTGTTTCCATATGGCTGCCTGTCTCACTGTTTTAGCAGGCAGTGCTTACACACAGGCATCCTCCTCCCTGTGCAGAATTTTATCTCTTGTACTTCCATAGCTTCACAGCAAAAACTGACATCTAAGCAAGTGTGTTTTTGTCTTATTTAAAGTAAGAATTGCCTTATTATACTTGATATGAACCACATTCAACAGACAAGTCCTAGAACGTGTCTTATTTCAAGATATTAAAAGACAAAAATAGGGTCTGAATTATCAGCAACAAGTAAAAAAATCTGCCAGTGAGGTAAGAAAAATTTACCTGACGATTTTAGAATAATGTCTAAATACAAGAAACTTTCACTTACTCCACTGGCAGATTGTTTTACTTGTAACAAACAATTCAGAGCTGATTTTTGTCTTTAAACATCTTTAAATGAGACATGTTTCTGGACTGGTCTGGTGAATGAGGCTTATATTAAGTCTAAAAAAACATTTTTACATAAAGTAAGACAAAAGCACTTCCTAAGATATCAGTTATTTGCAGTGTTGTTTTGAGGGATGTCTCTGCTACTCAGACACATGAGATTTTCTTCCCATAGATGAACTTAAAACCCCTTTTTAGATAAGCACAAAGAGTCATCACACAGGTACACTGATTCCACCGTAACAAAGGCCAAGTTTCAAGTCAGTGTTGTTTACAGCTGAAATACACCTGATGCGTCTGCAGTCTGTCTCTGCTCCGCTCTGTCACAGCACCGGATCAGATAGGTTTCCATTCAAGTCAATGTGTCAACTTACACTGGATCCATTCCATTGCAGTTCAGCTGTGTGGCTGGTCCAACAGGTCACAGCTAATCCGCAACCATCCTATTTTGCCGGATGCCAGAGCTGTGACGTGTCAAATCAGACTAGAGAAGATTGAGCGGGACAGGAAGTAGTGCACAGAAACTACCTAAAAAGAGCCTGAGACTTTCAAAATAAAATAAACCGTGTCAAAACCAGATCATATTTAGCTTTACAAATGCAAGAAAATATCCCAATGAGCAAAGACACTCCAGGAATCAACTGGTTTGAGGTTTAACAGCACAACATGAATGAAGCCAGGTTTATTTAAGGAGAGGAAAGAGCGGGAATTCCTTGGTCTCGCGACTCCAGCTGTCTGTCAGTCCTGCAGCTTGCTGGACTGAACATGCAGCCGGTGTGAGTTGACAAACACAGTCAACATGTAGCGGAGCAGAGCTGGACCACAGATGCAGTTGGTGTATTTGAGGCATTAAAGAGAAACATGTTACAGTACACACACAGGAAAGGTCTTTGTAGCCATTTCCCCTACCCCTTTTCTTCCTTCTCTAAAATCCGTCACATAGCATTGGCATAAGTCTGAAACTGTGTTGGTATTCCAGACTGTTTATCTAACCTACGTCCTCTCTGAATTTCCCTTTTAGATCAACAGTAGAAGAGCTGCCCCCCCACAGTCACCCTCTCTACGGTCATGGTGTTTGCAAGTGGCCAGGATGTGAGGCTGTGTTTGAAGATTTCCAGTCGTTTCTAGAGTAAGTATAAGCTTTACTAGCAGGTGTGTTTCTGCCAGAGTTTATTTGGCCTCTTGTTGGGTCGATTACATGATTCATGACCCCCCCAGTGACTCAGAGGCACTACAGGTGCGGCTGTTTGTTGTTCCTGAGCGTTGATACCTGGGTTGGCGCACCCTTGAATAAAGGCACTGAGGAGGGGTCTCCTTGCAAGAACGGCATGGATCTCTAATTCCTGTGATAAGTGTAGTTCCCATGGTGACAGGGGCCATTTTTCCCAAACAAACAACAGTAGGATGTTTATTGTGGCAGCCTGAGCTCAGGGCACTCTGCATGTTTGCCCTTGTCACTGGACAAAATGTTTGGGGTGTGCGTGTGTGTGTGTGTGTGTGTGTGTGTGTGTGTGTCTTTTTCTCAGTGGTTGATTGTTTTCCCTCCTCTTTCTGTTTCTTTATTTCTTGTTTTTTTGTGTTCTTTAGTGTTTGGATTATTTGATCTCAAAATGAACCATGCATGCTAAACAAAACAAGAAAAGAAAAGAAAGCCCTGAACACGGCACAGCCTCATCACAAACAAAGATAGTGAATGAAAACAAAAGTACGTACAGTAGGTAAATGAATACAGACAGCAGAGCCGCCCTGTAGTTTTAAATTTATTTCTAAGGTGAGGTGATATCTGCAGGGTAAAGCTCCATCCTTGTCAGGATCACTTGCTTTGCTAGTTTTAAGTGTTTAAATCTTTGTTTCCAATAAAATTCCTCAGTCTGATTCAAACTGATGATTTACCATCAGCCCTGTGTACGTGCTCACCGCTTTAGGTTATCCAACACACCACAGTGCCGTTAGTTGCAGAGAGAATGAAAACATCTGCACTGTGGCAGCAGATCAATTACTCACTGTCACTCAGGATTAGTCGCCTAAACAAGATATGACACAATTATATCAGCATTCAGTGAACGCACTGTTTCATCACATATGCAGAAGAGATACAGTGGGTTCTTCATACCTGAGAGGCATCGGCTTATACATGGCAGGGGGAATTCTTGTCCGTCTTGTAAGGATTTTTCTTGTCTTTCTTTTTCTAAAACTTCTTTGGGGTTACTTAAGAAACGTGTGAATTGGATTTCATGGCAGTTAAGTAAAGTTGTTCACTAAAATAAAACAAATTAAAGCTATTTTTTGTATTAACTAAAAATTGTGTTAATAAAACATTAAACAATTTTAAAACCAAACTTAACACTTTTATGAATAGATAAAAAAAATAGGAGTGTCCTTTTTTATCATGTTCTGACATCACCTCACCCTTTGTTCATAGGAAAAAGGGAAGCTCAGTTCAGAAAGCACACTACAGCTCAGTGTTCAAAAGTCAGTAAGTGCAGTCTGCTGTGTTTTTACAAGTGTTTTTTTTTTCTGTTATCATGGCAACATCTTGTTTACTTTAGTTGCCTGCCCAAACTGCTTGGAACATGTTAAGAAAACATTCAAGGGGACTCAGCACAAAGCTGCCTTTGTTTAACAGCAGGCAAGAGTGCAAGCAGCTCACCAAGGTGTAAACTCTGAAACCCTTAAGCACTTCCACATGAAACTCTGCAACTGATCCTTTGGGCCTCAAAGAAAAAAAGAGAAAAAAAATAAAACAAAACACAAAATAGATAAAGTAGGTACAACACCAGGCATTTTATTGCTGTAACAAAAGTCTGTAAAGGTTGTGTGAAATGTTAAACTTTTAGTGAGTGCGTAAGGTGTTTGTGTAGGTGTGTGTGTGTGTCACTGCATGAAGTCAGCAGACCACAGTGCACGGCGTACCAGACGAGACAAAGGTGAAGAGGGCTCTAACGTCAACCAGATTTCAGCTCCACATGCCAACATTAACAACAGACACAGGACTGTAATGTTGTTTTAGACTGTGTGTATTTATTTTATCTTTCAAAGAAAACATTACATACCTTCATGCTCTAGCTTGATAAATACAAAACATTAAATCCCTGTTCCTGTTCTCAGGTTCAGGACACATGAGGGTTGGGTTAGGTTTACGCTGGGGCATGATGTTTTTATGAGGGTCAGGGCCTTTCTCTTCAGTGTCCCGTCAGAGGAGGTCAGATCCAGTAAAACAATGCACTGCCCTCTAGTGTTGCACTGACTGTCTGCCTAAACCACTTTCAAATGTTTTCTCACGCCTCAATATGTCATAATGGCATTTGTTTTGTGTGTTTTTAGCCTTTGGCAACTGCAAACTTTGCAAACTCGATGAAAGAAAACACAGATGGAGCAGCGTAAATCCTCTGATGATTTTATGTGTCAAATTCTGTTTTCATTACACGGTACTTTTTAAAATGCTCAATGATTGTCAGAATCCTACCAGATAGTGACTGGTATGATTAGTTATTTAGTTGGGATCTAATTGTGATTTTATTTAGATCTATAAGAGCAAATAGTAAATCTTTTTAAAGACAGAATGAAGCACTGGTTCCAGAAGTGCTTCCAGTTAAATCGTTGAAAATAATCAGGAAAAAAAAGAAACGGGGAACGATAAATGAGATGTAAAAAGCCACTGCGAGTGTCTGTTTAACTTGTTTTATTGTGGCAGTTTACATTAGGACTGTCATCCTGCCAGAGAGCTTTAAAAGTGGTCTCATTTGAAGTCTCGAAAGTGACACATGCCAACATTCATAGCCTCTATCTTTGTCAATTCCCTGTATCCACTGCTCCTGTGTGTGTGTGTCCACACTCTCCACAAGGCTCCATTAAGACCATTTGAATATTTAATTTCCTATTAATTATGCACCGTGACTCTCATGTCATTAGAAAAACTAAAGTGGAATGTAACAAAGAATAAAAAGAAACAGGGCACATGTCTCCTATGAACATGCAAATTCCAAAGCAGCTCACGTAGTCCAAGCTTCATTGAAAATACGCTCAGTGCCACTTATGTTGAAGTTTAAACGTCTTTATCTCATATTTCCTTCTTTAAACTCACAAAGACATTCTGAAATGTTTACCAGTTTAATTTTTCCAACCTTTTTAATTAAACTTGCATTTGTTTAACTTTAAGAAATAAAAGGAACGCTAAATTAATTTTAGAAAAGGTTTTTTTTTTTATACTCTTTGAAATAAACTATGCTTTTTTTATTTCTTAAGCTGCAACAATTAACCGCAGGTACAGATTCAGTGTCACATTCAATTTGAAAAGTGTGCAATCAAAGCACGATAGGTGGACCCTGTTTCTGTTAAATTTTTAAATCAGTCACCTCGGAATTGAAAATAGGACAGCTTAACAGAGAGCCTCACAGTTGAACGAGCAAAGAACACATTTTTTTCCTCTACAATCGCCTGCTTTCTGAGAGCGTGGTGTCAAATGCATATGTAATGTGTTTGGCAGCTGTGGATCAGTGGTCGGGTTGGTTTCCTCTTAATTGGAAGGTTGGCAGTTTGATTGCAGCTCTTGCAATGACATGCCCTTGAGCAAGACACTGAAGCCCAAAGACACAGTGAGATGTATGTAAAGTGGGTCTGCTAAGATTTGCTAATACGGACGGTGCCGTACTACAGCGTCCACTGCCGTACTACAGCGTCCACTGCCGTCTCTGCATGATTGTGGTGTAAATGGGTGAACGAGACGAGTGGCGTAATCCCCGTCTTGAGTGGTCGGTAAGACTAGAAATGCACTATATAAGTAAAAGTATATTTATCACTTGCATAAAGTGACTGCATTAAATTTGATGGTCCATCTCGGCTCGGATGCCATCACTTTGTCTTTGACTTTGGCATTTTTTTTGCAGTTTGCGACGAGTGACAAAAAAAAAAAAGTGCATTTGAAAAGAAAGGCCGCTCTCCTCCATCTTTCTGTGTGCACACAGACATGCCTCGCGACAGTGACCTACATGGTCAATGGAGATGTGATATAATTTATGATATATATAATATATTGGATCCATTAGCGAGCATAATGAAGTAGTGAAATGAAAGGGTATTTGTGAAATCAGTTCAAACATCCTGCTCGGAATATGATTAAATGATTAATGAAATGCCCCTGCATAAGCATTTTCAAACAGTAATTCATGTGGCTGCTGATAAAATTCCTCCAATCATATTTCTCTCACTGGTGAACCTTATCTCCACCATTTTATATATATCACAGAAAAAAAAAGCCTGTCTGCTACCCAGTGAGCTACTTATTTAGATTAGTTGTAAATGTAGAGGAAAAGAGAACATCTTCCATGTATAAAATAACCACACAATTATATCCGTAACTCAGGCTTGTGACAGATCCCATCTTTCCCCCCGTTGTTCTTAGCGTTCACTCCAACTCCATCAAAATTATCTCATTTCTAATGACAAAACTAACAGAATAAGTGATGATGCTGATGCAGAAATTCTTCGATCATTTGTTTTATCTGTAATCTGTAGTTTAAGCACACTGAACTCTAATGAAATATCGAGCATCAGTCTCATATGTCAAAATAAGTATGTCAGTTTATCTGGAAGCTCTGCAGAATGCTTGGCTAAATGTTTCCATGAATTTTCTATTTATTCAGTTCCACCCATTATTTTTTATCCTTTTTGGTTTTTCAGGCATCTGAACAATGAGCATGCCCTGGATGACAGGAGCACGGCCCAGTGTCGGGTGCAAATGCAGGTCGTACAACAGCTGGAGCTGCAGGTATTGTCTCTAGGTCTGTTTTGGTATGAGTATTTATATGTCTTTCTCTCCCGACATCTACTCAGTGTCTGCTGCACCCCTCCTTGTTCATCTGTAATCATCCATGGGGTCACTCAGGAAAGATGTGTGTGTAGGAGGGGGCAGAATTTAACATCTTAAATATTTGCAAATAATCAGTCATTAAAAAGTGTTTAATGCTTGCTTGACAGCAAATAAAGTGAGGTAGAGAGGGTAGTTACATTTTTAATTTTTGCTTGCTTTTGCAGCTTTTCATGATGTAAAATAGTTTGCAGCAACAAAGATAATCTGTGAAATGACTCAGCAGCATCTGCATAGATCCATGAGTTTGTGCAGATTAAAACTGCACCCGCAGAGGACTGTCTTACTACTGAGGGTGCTGAGGGTGTGTTACCACGGTCAGTCTGTCATGTGGGTTACTGTGGGTTGATAACTGCTCATTTTATTAAGAACCATATGTTACAACTGCAAAGAAAATACAGCAAGAATAAAACGTAACGTATTACAGTTTTTTTTTGCAGCGTTAGTCGTAAAAGTTCACGTAGACCTTGCAAAAAAAAAAAAAAAAAAAGCACTGATTACACTTGTTAAAAAATGGTTGTGGGTTCAACAATGTTAAACTTTAACAGAATACTTGGTTGCTAAAGCATTAAACCTTTCACCGTCCTATTATATCAACTCTCGTAGTGTATTATCCTGAGAGCTGATGCAAGGGTTTATCAGACTCAGACTTCCTCTGCATGCAGGCTGTCGCTGTGATTTAAGCTGGGAGCTGAGACAGTGCTGAGTTTCCAAACAAGCCTTAGATTTTTATTGGCACTAAGACACACTAACTTTTAACCCTTAAACAGAGCCAAAGATACTCAAATATTTGGTAGCACAGAATTTCTGACGGTCCATAATAACATTTAAAAAAAAAAAAGGCAATTCTTGGATTTCTTTTTTAACAACATCGATAAGAAATATGTTTGAACTGCATAGTTACTGTCAAAAACAATAACACTGCTTTTTTATCAAAATAAAAAAAGTTTTGTTTTTTTTCAGTTATCAAAAGACAGAGAACGTCTGCAAGCTATGATGACGCATCTCCATGTCAAGTCCACAGAGCCAAAAGCCACCCCGCAACCGGTAAGCTCGTGCCCTGTCATACACTTCTTTCTTTTCTCTTCTCCTCCATTTGTTTGTCCTAATTGACACTCATGTAGTCTATGACACCTACCTTCCTTTTTTTTTTTTTGCTGAAATAAAAAAGCTATTGTCTTTAAGCAACCAGGTAATATTGTTGGAACAACATCTGAGAACATGAGAAATTAAATTTGTCTCATTTTCAGATGTTGCCAGTTTTACAAACAGGAAAAAAAACAATAAAACAACAATAATTATAATAACAATAGTCATTATTATTATTATTATTATTATTATTATTATTATTATTATTATTATTATTATTATTATTATTATTATTATTATTATTATTATCATTATTATTATTATTATTATCATCATTATTATTATCATTATTATTATTATTATTATTATTATTATTATTATTATTATTATTATTATTTGGTAAATGTTTAACTTTTCCAACTGTCTGTCTGACTTTCTAATAACAGGATATCATTTATTTTAATCAAATTTTCAGATTGTGTCTGTTAAATCAAATTATTTTCACTCAAATCAAGTTGGAACTTGTTGGATTGCATTTGAAAAAAATCTCAAAGGGATTATTCAGTGTCAGAGCACTGGAATGAAAGTGAACAAACGTCTTCATTAGCATTTAAAGCAGTAAGCGGTATAGTACAGCAGTAAATGGAGAAAAAACAAAGTTTTACAAGTGCTTGACAGAAACTAGTCGAAGGCGATCTCCAGAAATTGAGAATTATTGAACAGCAGATCTTATTTATTTATTTATTTATTTATTTATTTATCTATTTATTTATTTACCTTTTTCCTACAGATTTTGATTTATTGATTAAATTCTAACTGATCTCTCTCTATACTGTGAGGGATGCCTTGCCAAATTACAGTGGAGTGTTTCCCCTTGCTGTCATGTTTAGTAAGCAGCCTCAGCTCCTTTTTTTTACAATCTTAATAATGCCAGTGCATTCAGCAAGCCAAAAGTCGAGAGATCATTTTACATCAGGGCATTAATCTGAATCACATACACAGATGCCACAGTTCATTGAAGTGGTTTGGTCGAGATTATTTCAAATTTAACCTCCTTTAGAGTGATCATTGGATTGTTTATTTACAGTCTTGGAGGACAGGGTCTGCATGTGTGCTCCACACAGCGCGTCCCCCCTCATATAACTCCTGACAATGGTCAGGAGACAGCATGTGTTAAAGCTGTGCACGTGTCACATCCTGATTGTGACAATTCAAAACAAGAGATATGTCATGGGACATTTGCGTATGAGAAGTGTTTGAGACAGCTTTTACCATCTTCTCTTCGCTTCCTTTCAACTCTTTTTGAGCCTGTCAGTGACTGTGACAGAGCTTTGCATTAGCACATTCAAAGGTTTATTTTTATTTCAAGAAATTAAATTTCTAACCCAGCTTGCCATTTGCCACTAAATGAATACAGCTGGCTTCAAGTTAGTTGGTGAGCTGTTGACCTGCAGGTCCATGACCCAGCTCAAGCTTCAATGAGACGACTGGACCATTTTGGATCCACCTAAAAATAAAACCTTTGAGAGTTGTTGCATATGATGAAGGCATTTATTTGTAATCAACCAATATAACAAAGGAGCTCCGATGAAGTCTCTGGTTTACATTTAATTATAGTTAAATTAATTATAATTAAAGACAGTCAAACTAATACTGTGCAAGGAAAATGCCAGTGCAATAAATTGGTTTTATGTTATTTGTCTGAGGTGCAGAAATGGATAAAAACAAATGTGGCACATTAGAAGAGCTTGTTTGCGAGTGTGTTTGTATTTGCCTATGAGTATGTGGGTGGGTGTCTGCACTCAGTGTCACTAAGCATTCTTGTCAGAAATCTGACCTTTTACGCCATACATAATTAAGGAGGGACTTTTTGTTTATTTTCTGTAGCAGCTTGCCGAGTCAAAGCCAGCATAATTAGATCACCAATTACCATTTAATTAATTTCAGTCTGAAGTCTCATTTTGTCTAGGCACTGGAGTGAGCCCAAATGGTGAGGCAAACAAAGGCAAGGCTATTACCAGCCTGTCTGGTCTATTGTTGAAGCCTCTCTGTGTATATTGCTATGGAATATGGATGAAACATGAAACAAAGCCTGCTAATCCACAGAAAGAGAAGTCAACACCCCAGCACCATTCTATTGATAGCGTTGTGTGAGAAACATGCACACCCCAAGCGTGAATTATTTTGCTCATGATTTAGACTAACACATCTTCTTCTGCTAATGGTGAGGATGCAGTCAACAATTTTACACCCCAGCAGTAATCCAAGTTACATGGGCAAATCCAGCCCCAAAGCCACAATTTTCCCTTCCACAAATACTTGTGGTCAAGAGGGGGGAAAAAAATCTGTTTCTGTTGAAAGTACACAGCAACTTAATCACTAAATAAGGTCGTATTTATAAACAAAAAAAAAATCTAAAAGGAGAATAATATTGATATTAAACACAATTGTTTATTTTTATTTGTTTTTGTTTTCAAACTCTTCTTTGCCTCCCTGCTGTTTTCTTTAGAAATCAAAACTGTGACTCATCCAGTCAACAAAATATGGACAAATTGTTATGAAGATGATTTGTGTCTCACCAACTCTGTTGCCATTTTTAGCTCTCCGTCTTGCTCTCTGTGTTTTTCCTTGTCTTATTTCATAGTCTGAAGTCATGTTTAATATGGAAACTGGCCTCCTTTGGCAAATTAGCAATTAGAACAATTTTGTAGGAATATGTATCTGTGTCAATAGTTTTCCTGCCAATTACTAGCTCTAGCAGGGGGCCAGGCTAAAATTTTCCACTTGACTGCTGCTCCATTATGGTAGCTTGGCACTTGGCTCTGAGCCGCTACAGCTGCTGAGAGACAGGCTATACCTTTGGAGCATTCGCAGTAATATACTTAGCTTGTGGACATTATTACTTAGATTCGTCCTCCTCCTTCGCTGTGCAGGCCTCGATGGTACAACAAATTGGTATCTACAAAGGCTGTCCATGAAATACTGTGCGGCAATCTTTATTGTGATCATTGTGGCCCAGTTGGCGGTTAGTCACGAAGAGTAATTAATCATCGGGTCACCCACAAAAGAAGCTCATAATTCCTCTCAACACAATTAGATTTTTTATGTTGCACAAACTGGCTAACACTGCTCAGAGGTGTTTTGACCACCTCTCCTTCATGCTCAACACAAACCTTAATACTTACTATGCAGCAGACCCAGAGGGTGAATGCTGTGGGGGGGGTGTTGTCCCAACAGGACAAGTGGGACAAAAGATTTAACCCCGGGCCTGACACGCCCTCAGAAAAGGAGGGGGAGTGAAATAGGAAGAAAAATGGGTTAGAAGAGAAATGCTGCACGCTTTGCTTTTCATAAACGTAAGGAAATCTTTCTGAGTCATCTCAGTGCTCACACTGACACAGGGGTGCTGTCACCATTAACTGTGTCCCGCTCTTTCTGTCTCTTTGTCTGGTTTTCTTTTCAGCTCAACCTTGTGTCCAACGTCACGTTGTCCAAGTCAGTCCCCGAGTCCTCTCCCCCTTTGAGCCTGCCCCAGACCCCAACCACACCCACAGCGCCTCTAACACCCCTCTCTCAGACCCATTCTGTCATCACAGCCAACAGCATACACAGCATAGGCCCAATGCGACGGCGCTACTCAGAAAAATATAACATGCCCATCTCTCCAGGTAACACAGGAGGAACACACACACACACACACACACACACACACACACACACACACACACACACACACACACACACACACTGACAAGTAGAAATGAATGAATGGTAAACTTTTCACAAGAAGAAACTGCACCTGAGTGAACACATGACTGTTTGATGCTACAATCAACTGTGTGTTTACTCCCTGATTGTGCATTTCTGTTGAGACCTGATCATTGATTTTATGTCGCTCCTTTTTGTGTTAATTCCTTCTTTTCAGATCTCAGTCAGAACAAAGAGTTTTACATGAACACGGATGTTAGACCACCATTCACATATGCCTCACTAATAAGACAGGTAAGAAATCTGATTGTGTGTTAAACCCACCACACACACACACACGATAATAGACACACACTACACAAACACATGTTACAATATATCTATCTATCTGTAAATATATATGTGTGTGTTGGCATGTGTGTATATATTTACATATACAGTGCTTAAATTTATTATACCACCTGTCATATAAATGAGAAAACCATCCGGCATCATAACGGATGTAGGATTTACATTCTCTGAGAAGTCACAAATTAATCAAAAATAACATACAACCACTAAAACACAATTTTTTGTAAAGTAAATTAAAAAAAACAAACAAACAAACTGTAATTTGGCATCAAAAAATGATAATTGATTAAAGCGCTTGCACATCCTGGTGGATTAACCGTTACAGAAACAGATGAAGTGAACACCTTACACTGGGTGGTGGTGGTCTAATTAATTTGTTAAGCCCTGTATATAGTGCTTAACTGATTTATTAGCTCACTTGTCATTTAAACAAGAAAAAACATTCAGCACCATTTCTCAAGATTTACATTTCCATACCACAATTTGAGCTTAAAAGCTTGACTCCTGTGAGAAGTTCGAAATACATCCAAAATAACAAACAACTACAAAAACACAAAACGGGCTTTATTGATTTCTGCTTTTTTTAAAGAGTTCACCTGAAAATTAATGAACAGCAACAAAACTTATATTTTAACATTAAAGATCTAATTTTGATTAGAGAGCTTATACTTCCTGGTGGATTAATTATTACAGAAACATAACAACAAACAAACTACATTTTTGGTAAATAGCAGTTTACTATTTATTTATGGCAGTGGTGGCAAACACCGTACACTGGGTGACGGTCTTATAATTTGTTAAGCAAGCACTGCACATGTATACATTTATATATTTTTATATACACACACACATACATACACATTTTATTTATTTATTAATTTGTTTATTCATTAATCAAATTATCAGTCTGACATGTCAGTTGCAGCAGCTGAACACTCACTTACCTGATACGTCTTAAACTGCATTTGTTAAACTTATTTCTCTTTTTGTTTCTTAACCCCCCCCCCCCAAAAAAAAAATAAAAAAATCAAAAAAACAAATTAATGAGAGGCGCCACTGTGAATCACCTTTGAGTGAATGAAGAATGTGTTCCTGATCCAACAAACAGCCACATTTGACAACTGAATTGGATTGAGAATTTCCGTTTCTGAGATTATTACCAAATTAATTTCACACAACAGTAAGGATGAACCTGCCTTAAGGTGGTCAGTCAATTACAGCCCAGCCACAGTAATCTTGGATCTCAGGAATTAATCTGAGCCAGCCATAATTGCTGCCGTGTAATCTGCTTGAAGAATATTTTTGCTTGCCCTTCGTTTTACTTATGAAGAAAATATATTCAAATCGACCCTTTTGCCTGAAAAGTGCAGAAGACTTCTATGAACGGGGTGAGGGGGAAGAAGGGAGAAAACTACACATAGACCGTTCCTATGCTGTTGTCTTTTTTTTCTTCTTTCCTCCAAAGAAAACACACACTCAGCCACATGCCTCTGTGAATTATTGATCACTCTTTGAGGGAGACAAAGTTGTAAATGTTTGTTTCTGTCACTATTCCTCATCCAGGCAATCCTCGAATCTCCAGAAAAGCAGCTAACACTAAATGAAATCTACAACTGGTTCACACGCATGTTTGCATATTTTAGGCGCAATGCAGCAACATGGAAGGTAACTTACTGTTCTTTCTGACATCTTTAAACCAGGAGGAGGCATTGTTATAAGAATTAGATTCTATTGAGTGCTAAATAACATTCATATACTCACTCACTCAACTCAGTCAGTCCACAGCAACCAGCCTTTTAACAAACACAGGAGCCACACTGGAAAATAATTACTTGTGCGCTCTTGTAAAATAAATGAATGAATTCGGGAAAGGGAGAAAGAGAGCAAGAGCCAAAGACTCACTTTACATGAATATATGCGCTGGTTATAGGTGGCATAAGTTTAACAAAGCAGTTTTTTTGTGAATTGCTTCTAGTTGTGCCACTATCACTCACTTTTAAAGACATAAACATTAACATTAGTGCTATAAACATTAGATTGTGAACACACAACCACATCAAATGCTACACACTCAACACGTGCTGAACACACCTCCTTAAATAACAGAGGGGTCATAGATGCAGGTATAATGATCTGGCTTTAACATTTCTTGTCTCAGCTTATCACATGAAGTTCCAGTTATGAAAAACATGAATGTTTCAGTAAAACAGTTCAAATAAAGTAGGATTCTCTCAAGGGCGCTTTTGCATTGAAATCTAGAAACATTTATGTGTTGTTTGAATATTTGAAACTTAATCCTTTACTGTTAATAATCGTATTGTTTTTATGTTTGATTTAGTCACATTTTCAGCATCTGTAAAAAATATAAGTCTTTTAAAGGATTTTTTTCCCTGCAGTCATGTTAACTTTACTAATTCTCTTCTCTCTTTGTTTTTTCACCAACTGCAGAATGCAGTCCGGCATAATCTTAGCCTTCACAAGTGTTTTGTGCGAGTAGAAAACGTAAAAGGGGCCGTGTGGACAGTCGACGAAATTGAATTCCAAAAGAGAAGGCCTCAAAAGATCAGTGGGTAGGTTCAGCCCTTTGAGCACTAACTGGTGTCTGTCTCACAGTTCATATTTGGAGAGAGGCAGCAGCTACTCATTCTCATTGTGTGTGTGTGTGTGTGTGTGTGTGTGTGTGTGTGTGTGTGTGTGTGTGTGTGTGTGTGTGTGTGTGTGTGTGTGTGTGTGTGTGCCAAAATGTCTGCTTTCGTTTGCCCCCCTTCATTATTTCAGGAGAGTCTTGATAATTCCTCATATCCCAAATAGCTTCCTCATTGTGATCATCACCCTCTACGATCCTCTTTGTGTCTTGTCGATGTCCTTTCTCTGTCTGTCCCGTTGATCACTGCATCTGCATCTGGCTGCCCCTCCCCCTCACTGAGTTGCTTGTTCAGGGTGCCGTTGCACCGGCCTCTTCCTGCTTTGGTGCTTTGTGAAAGCAGGGGATAAGTTTAGGTTTGATAAGTTTAAGTGTGGTTTCCCATCGACCAAAGTCAACACTTCCACCTGCGCTGCAGACTTCACAGGCTGTTTCCCCACCTCAGATCTTTTCTTTATGAGTTCTATGATGCATTTTGTGTTTTGCTCACCATCAACTATGCTTTTTAGAGATCTGCTTTCATCTTTTTTTTTTTTCATTTTTTATAGTGGTTGTTTTTTTTTCATTGAATGCAAAATGATGGTGTAGTTATGTTGCACTGTCTAGAGGTATAGTATCTTAAGGAGAGCATCATAAGGACTGGGGCCTTAACAGCCTCATTCCAGCAAATGTTTTAAGTTCTTATACAAAGTGCATTACTTTCACTTATGAAATACAATACTAAAGCTGAGATGCATGTTATGTGAGACATGACTCTGTGGTTGTAATTGGATTTTCTTATGATTTGCAGGAGTCCAGTCTTAGTAAAGAACATCCAAACCAGCCTGGGCTATGGTCCAACCCTCTCTGCTGCCTTCCAGGTAAAAATGAAAATGAGCAAATAATAAGCTGAACCATGAAAGACAGTTACTGAAAAAATAAATAAATAAAACTCTCTGTCTTCTTCCCTGCCAGAAATTATTTGTTTTAAACTCAAACTCAACTTTATTTATAAAGCACCTTTCATACATTTAAGTATGCAGCCCAAAATGCTTCACAGAACAACAAAAACATTGAATAATCATCGGTACGGGAGAAGAGTTCTAAAAATAGTTCAAGTTAAATCAGTGCAATGAAATCAATATAATTTGTAAAAATACTATAAAATCAGTTGAAATAAATAGATTAAAGTAAAGAGCTTGTATTGGTATGAAGTAAGTGATGAAACTGAGAAAGTGCTGAGAACTTTCCTCCATTTCATATTTCATGCCGTGGTCTTTGCTTTTCAGGCTTCAATGGCAGAAAACAACATACCTCTATACACTACTGCTTCCATTGGAAGTCCCACCCTTAACTCCCTTGCCAACGCCATCCGTGAGGAGATGAATGGATCAATGGACCATGGAAACAGCAACGGCAGTGACAGTAGCCCGGGACGCTCGCCCCTGCCAGCTATGTGAGTGGCATTTGCACTTTCTATCTTTGCTGAAGTCTGTGTAAGAAATCAAAAGTTTCAGCTGCCTGCTTCCCCGTGACAGTAACATACTTGGTATATGTAGACAAAAAGTCATTTCAATGCCTGCCCAAAAGAGGTCTGAAATAACCTAATGCATGGATTTAGATGAAAGAGAAACAATGCTGAGAGGACAATACATCAAGTTGAGAGAGGACGGGGAGTTGCATGTGAGGTCACGGCCAGGGCTGTGGCTGGCCTCCATGCAGAAAAGGAAACTCCACCTTTCTGAATAAAGAAAAGACCGGAGCCACTCTGTTATTCTAACAGCAAGTTTATGAACTTTCCTGCAAGTGTTGCGCTGTCTATCTAAGCCCCCCCACCCACCCCCATCGTCAACTCTACAGTTTGGTAAATCCTGTCTGAACTCTAGAGCACAGAACTAAGCCAGCACCTTCAGAAATTCTTCTAGCCCCTCAGATAAAATTCAAACAAAATGAAAATGAGGATGATTAATCCACCTTCTTTAATGATCGTGTAGGGATATGTTGTTGACCTTGAAACCACAGGTCCCCTTTTCCCTTTCTACATAGGAGAGTCTGCTAAGTTGCTTGAAGCCTGTAATAATACAGCACACTGTGCATGGTTTCCAGATGTGGGGGGCAGACCAGCAGCTCCAGTACACCCAGGGATGCCCTCTTGAAATGTCTGAGCTGGAGGGAAATTCTGCCTGAAAACAATGAATGTTCAGTAATGAGCTCCTGGCCAAAATGAAGGAAAGTGCCATCCCTAATCACTGTGAACATAGCTCTGAGCGTGGCTCTGGAACAGGAAGGGCAGAGACAGGATGGGTGTGTTGGCCTAAAGGCTGCCTACTTCTCCCTGTACCCCTTTGCTTTCTATCTTTAGGTTGATGAAGCTCACAATCTCTTCCTCTGTAACTCTGTGTAAGCCTCGTTCAGGCACAAAATAACTTTTACCTGTTATCTTAACCTTTTGAAGAACCTTTTTCTCCTAAAACATTTACCAAGTCTGTTAAACCAGTGGACTGGGGACTACATTTCATATGAAGTAGCATCATCTGAGGGAGCATTAAACCAGCATGTGCATGTACTGACGTGTACTCAGGTGGTTCAAGCACAAGTTCAGCAGAAGAGCTGAGTTATGTATTGTGTGTTTTCTATATGTCTAAGCATGTGGCTGGTTTACAGAGCAAAGCTTTGTAACATTGTGGAGAAATAGTGCCAGTTCTCTTTAAAAACAGCCAATCTAAAACCAAGTAGCCAGAGATAACTAATTATAAGCAAAGTGTAAATCAGCCTGCAGTTAAGTCGCGTAATGATAACAATTTCATGTCTGCCCTGCAGCCACAAAGACAGACCTGAGGCAACGGCACTTGTGGAATTGCTTTGATGTGAAAATGATGTATAAAAAAAAATCTGGGTTTACTTTTACCGTTTTATAATTTACACAAAAATATGTCAGTTAATTTGCATATCAGTGTCTTTATCACAATAGTTGCAAATCACACAAGACATCCTGGTGTGAATAAATCAAATGCAGGCTTTGGTGGTGAAGGATCTGCCAGTTGTCCTTTGTTCTTGTAGTAAATGAGCCTAGTGCCTCATCCTGACACCTCTCTACCTTCACCTCAGCAGCCTGCCACCACTGGCAAAGTGGCAGCTCCCCTGCATCTGCTATTGAAGTTCTTTTTTTCTGTCTTTTCCCTCCTCTTTACCACAGCCAGGACACCCCACCACCCCCACCCACCCAATGCTACCCCCCTACACACACACACACACACACACACACGGACAGACCCCTGTGCTTTATTCCTGCTCTATTCCTGTAATAGGAAATTTGGCAGATCTCATCTCTTTAGTGGCTCTTTTGCCCAGGCTGTGAGCTGGGGGCTCATGTTTTTGCCTTGTTTACAAGTGACAGAGTTATTATTCTCTGAAGGGCTCTGTTTCTTATCGTAATGTTTTGCCGAGTGTGCCGCTGCTGCTCTCCTCGTGCGCCTTTTCTGCCAGAGCTTTTCTTTTCCTTATTGACACTTGGTTGAAAATATGCATTAATTCTGGAGTTTAAAGCCTGTATAGCAGTGTCTGGTCGCTGTGTTTGCTTGAAGTTGATTAATGATAGAAGCCAGCTCAGGGTCGTCCTCTGGAGACCCGCCTTGCAGGTTGTGCATGTTAACGAGCAGGAAGGAGAACACACAGCGTGCCGGTGATCATTCGCCACCAGGAGGCTGACAACAGCAGCCCACTTACTCCCAACAGTCTATTCTCTTCTCTGCTCGTCTCACATTGTTAATCTTCCTCATTCATCAGTTCTAAGTGAATGCCCTGTTGGCAGTTGCCATGAAATAAAAAGCCTGCAGCTTTGCCACAATTTCAAAACCTTAAAAGAAAGCTTTAATTATCATCAGCACCAGTGAGACCCAACATTTGTTTTTGTTCCCTTGTTTCTTTTTTTCTAAACAGGATCTACAAAGCTCTGCATTTAGATTATTTTGTGCCCAGGTCTGTATTTTTTCTGTTATTGAAAAATGAAATTAATTTTTTTTCATTCTCTCTTTTTTTGTCTCTCTTCCACCAGGCATCACATCAGTGTTAAGGAGGAACCTCTGGATCCTGAAGACCACGAGGGACCTCTTTCCCTGGTCACGACTGCCGATCACAGTCCAGATTTCGATCACCACAATGATTACGATGACAACCAGGGCCACAACGACATGCTGTAAAACTAGCGCCACCCCCTCTCCAGTTTTAGAAGCGGAGGCAGACTTGGTCATCTGGGAGACAGAAACCTTCAGCAGATAACAAATGCAGACTTGCGGTCTCAGCCACAGTTGACAGTTCTGACATGTCTCCACATCGACTTTTTAGTGCCATTACAACACAAAGATAGAACATACACACAAGGAAAAAAAAAACAGTTCATTAATTTTTTACGCTGATCACTTTTTATTTTTGATTCAAGAAAAGCTTAAAACCTGCAACTTTATTTCTAGCCATGTGTTGGTTAGACTTGTTTTGGTACGGGGAGACCCTCAAGAACGTACACAGCAGACTGCAAAAGGTGTATTGTCCCTACCCAACCCCTCTCCTCCTCTACCCAGTTTCATTTTTTCCTCTGTCCTCCTCTCGGACAAAACATGACCACAACCCTAACAGACAGAGAGAGAGAGGGAGAGAGAGAAAGTGACTGATCTTTTATTTACACCCCCTGCATGTTATGTGTATGCGTGTGAGAGGAAGAGTGTGTGTGGAGCTCTGTTAATAGCCACTGTCGTCAACACTACTTTGATTTCTCATACAATGAGATGGATTTTGTTTTTATTTGGATGTATTTTTTGTTAAGATGTTATAATATAAAACAATACAAAGGTTTTTTTTTTGTTCTTTTTTGTTTTATATATTCATGCTCTTATTTTTTTAACTGATCAGACCTTGTGTCTATTATGTGGACAGCACTTGATGATGAATGTTTTGTTTTTGTCTTTTTTCCCCACATCACTTCTAAAAACATACATGAAGTAGAATTTCTGAGAACAAGTTTTTCAGACATTTACTTTGTTCAAAAAAGGTCACCGGTCTGATGTATAGCCTAATGCAGCTCTCTCTCTCTCTCTCTTTTCTTGCCCGTTTCCCCTGCATATGAAGTCTATTAGAAATGCACTAATCATCACAAAGGCTGTCTCCATGCATCAATGAAGTTTAATTTAAGATGGGAATGAATGACAGAGAAATCATGCAGGTTATGATTTATCTTTTTATGAAATTATACCATAAAACAGCTCCTCACAGCACAATTTCAGATCACTAACTAGCTCTTTCTTTTCAAGGAAAATAATGTCAGGTGTGCACCCGTGAGATAATGTTTCAGACAAAATAATTTTTATTTCTGAACACGACTGCCATTGTTAATCTGACACGTCTGCTTTTCCACACCGTTTATTCATTTGGCATGTGCAATCTCTGTTTTGTTCGTGTTATAGAGACACCTGGTTTCAAGTTTTAACTCAGTTTTAATGATTTTATAACGGACACATGCTCATCAGTTTTTTTAAAGTGAAAAAAATCCCAATATTTGAGTGTTACCCTTTTCCAAATGAAAGAGCCCCAACACACAGCATGTGCCATTTGAGGAGTGTGGATACAAACATGTTCGAAGGTGCCACAACAACAAGGGGAATCCAAACAGATACGGGATGAAGCAAAGAAAAGAAAAACATCCATCTTTGGGGGAGTTCAACTTAGGGGAAAAACAGGAGTCAGTAAGACTGCAATCAACCACTTTTGATATGTTATTTTTTTATCATGATTGTTTGAATTGTTTTATCAGACTTTCGTTGAGTTAAATGGTGTTTTGTAATATCTTGTTCTGTAACTACCAAAGAGAAACTATTTTGTCAATGTCATGGGTTCAATGCAATAGCAGATGAGGCCAAATATCTCCTTTATTTCCCCCATTCCCAAAATTGAAGCAGCTGGCGTTGAGCCGGTGGCAGATTGACTTGAGAAAAACTCCTCAAACTGCTGTTTTCATTCATTTAAAACCAAAGGGGGTGTCTCAAGCAGGGCAACTGCGGTAATGCCTGCTGTGACCAAAACTAATACGGCAGCCACAAACAGCCTGATTTTATGGTGGAAAATTTTCAGGAAAAAAAAAAATCAAATTTGTACTCAATTGGATGGAAAAGGGAGTTAATTGACCAGAAAGGATATACAAGAGAAACATCTAAGTAATCAAAACAAATTTCAGAGAACAATGTGAAATGGATTCAGCACTTCAATTTCAAACTACGACTTCAACTAATTAATTGTGACTTATCTGTCGTCCCTTATTTATTTGTATCCTTTTTTACATCATTGTTTCAGGATGTTGGAATTTACAAGACTTGATGTTTAGTGTCTGTCACCTTATTATTATTATTATTTTTTCTGTTGTTGTTGTTGTATTAAAGACACTCCTGTGAACTAATAAGCTGGGCAAAAGGTACTTAATGTCAGACATTACTTTTATTATCATTATTTTTGTATTCACAGCTAAAATTCACTAACATTTAAAAAAGGGTGATGAATGTTGAGTGTCCAGAGGATGCTCTAAAAATTCAGGCAGCTGTGGGATATGTAAGTTAAAGAAAGCTGAGGATCATGAGAATAGGGCCAATGCACTTCCACAGACACCCCCCCCCCTTTCCCCTCCGAGTCATGTGGCTCTCTTTGGTATTCAACATGAAGGAAAAGTTCTGGTGGGATTTGAACATTTCTCAGCATGCATAGCTTGAAATTATTAAAGATAACCGCATGAGAAAACCATTTTAACGCATACCTCAGTTCAAACTGAAAGGGAATGAATGAATAAAATAATAAAAAATAAAACTAATGTTTCACTCAGCTGCACATAGTTGTATGTCTTGCATGTGTATTCTGATACTTAAGAGAGACAATTATAAAATAGTAAATGAGATCAGAGCTTGTTGCTTTCAAGTTTTTTGCCATTTTTGCCAAACCAATACAAACCTCAGGCCTGATGTCCAGTAAAATATCGCCCAGCTGTGTGTGGCACTACTCATCCCGCTCCCCTGTTCTCAGATGTAAAGGCCGTTTTTTATGTTAGACTGTACATACACGTCAGTTTAGCCCTCTGTATTTTCTTGCCTCCCTTTCTTTCTCCCTCCCTCTCTCTTTCTCTCTCTCACACACTCTAACTCTTTCACTCTCTCTTTCCTCCTTAGGATAAAAACATGCATTTGTGTTTGCTGAATCACAACTGCTTTGTATTAACTGCTTTGTATGAACTCGCTGAGGAAAAACTGCTGTATTGGTTTAGCAAACTATGTCGCAAATCAGTTTTACTCAGAAATCCTTAAAAAGAGAGAACAAAAAAATCTTCTCATCGACACAGACACTTGGGTGAGCTGGGCAGAGGCAGGTGAGGGGGAGGGGAGACGATCCCTTCTTTTGGATTTTCACTGTAATATAGAAAACAGACTTTTCTCTGTTATCATTGACCTAAGCATTTTGTACAGGTTTTTTCTGACTTTGTGTTAAGCTGTTTTTTGATACTTGTTTTCATGTTATCACTGCCTTCTTTGGCTGTATGTTAGAGATTACTGCTCTAAGAAAAGGGCACACTGGTATTTTCCTTAACAAGATGGAGATACTGTGCATGGCTAATCCCAGGGTTAAAGAGATATAGGGCTTGCGGGTCGCTACGGCTAAGGTGGTCAGTTATAAAAGGGTTTATCGATGTAATGATATTTTATATGGAATTAATACGGAAAAAGTGCCAAGATGTAAAGAATATTTCAAATTGTTTTTTTTTTCTTTTTCTTTTTAATAAATTAATTACACCCATGCATCAAAGATGTGTCCTTTTCACCTATGTCATCTACTTTATCATTATTTTTGGCCTTTAAAATATTAAAAGTTTTCTTTAGATGGTCAATGTCGATGAGTTAAACCAAGTACAGCGAGCAGGTCACAAGTGAGGTGGTGCTGCTAACTGTAACATTTTACATTTGCACTATGTGGCATCTAATCCCTCAACTTTAGCTCTGACAGAGCTGAGGCTTCTTTGTTTAATCCATTCGGTGAGGCAAACCAAAAGCTTTCATGGTTATGTCATCCTGCAGCTCTTTTTCCCATTAAGATATAGTCTCTAGTTTCTTCCATTTTTTTTCTGCAGAGATCTAAAAAAATGCTCAACGCTCCCATCAGACCGTAACCTCTTCGTCCTTCCCTTTGTCCGACGCAGACTCTGTTGTAGTCGCTGGTAATGATCGACTTGAGCATTGTGAACATGCAATAAAATCCTGGTTGCTGAGATAATCTCTTCCAAGTCACTCAGTGTTTGCTCTGTGCAGTGTGGCTTCACACTTTTATATTATAACTGCCATTTTAACATTGTCTGATGGGTGAAGATTTAAAGGTTGGGTGGCTGTTTTTTTGTGTATGAGAACATTTTTATTTTGACATCAAAAAACGTATTTTTCTAGTCTTAAACCCCAAAATGATCTGATGTGAGGTAATCCAATGCATCAAATGTTGGGAGGAACAGTTCTGAGCAATACAACATCAGATGAGCAGATACGTAAATTATTACATTACCCAAAACAAGACGGCCCCCGCCCCCTCCATGTTGTTTGCCTCAACATTAATGAGTGTGATAGGGATGTGTTTGTCACGTCTTTCAGGACTCTTATCTCAACATTAAATTCTTCCATAATTATAAATTCAATTTAGGTAACTGCATTTGACAAGCTGTAAATTTTAACACCATTAAATTTCCAGAAATATTAGTGATATGGACTTGGTGACAGAAGATAACGCTGACATTTTTTTACGACAGTGTTGCAGGTCATGATGGCCACTAAACGGGAGACAGAGTTCAAGTCTAAGCACTTTTAATCTTGTGAAACAAGCAATTACAAATACTTGCATTGATTTGTTAAAAAGCTTTAGGTGGCATAAATCGTTTCTTGTGGAGCTTATTGCTGGAAAACATAAACGTCAAGTGTGTTATTAATAATGCCTTTGAAAGACAAGATTTAATGGGAATGATATAAAATCACAAGCAGTCTTTTGGGTAAGCAGTATTTCACTGTCTGGTCGTACAGATCTGTTATTTTATGACACTGGTCACAAACTGGTTTAGAAAACACAGAGGTAAATCGAACATGGTGTGGAAAACATTTCATGTAACTTGTTCGGTTAATGGTCCAGTAGGTGAATGAAATATTTCTGGATCAGACTATCTGTTTGGCTGTATTGGGTTAAAAAACAGTATGTAATCATCAAACAGATAGCTCATCTATTTGGATTAAAAAGTAAATAAAAAAAATTCTCCTTTGGGTTCCATGATTGTTACAATACACAGAGCGTTTGATTGTTTATTTGCCTGTGCTTTGAGATGAACACCTCAGCTTGTGCTGCCTCTGATCTCAACTTTAAGTAAATTTATGAAAAGAAAAATGCTCTTTTAGTTGAAATCAGCATATTTTAACCTAAGGGGAAAAAAAGCTCACAGAAAATGTATTTTGTAAGTTTTAGAGTTCATCTACTCCAAGATTTGAATGTTACAACCTCTTCAGCTTCCTCTGCAACTTCTAAAATTTGAACTGTTTTCTTTTGTTGTGGACAAAGTGGCAGTTATTTTTCTTCTTTTCTTACCTGCTTAGTTAGTTAGTCAGTTAGTTGATTACACACTGTATAAAATGCTAAGGATGGTGGCAGGACCACTACGACCAGTCGGTCTAATTTCAGTGTCCCACTGGTGTGTGGGCCTAACTCTTTGATCTTCCTGAGCTTTAGAAATGGTTTGAGATACTTCTGCAAAAACATGTTCCGAAATGCCATAATTTAGGTGGGAATCAGAGAAACTGACCACGTTTCAGAGTTGCTGAAACGTGGTCAAATTACTTTTACTGTTAAAATGTGACACTGCAGTTTGTGAAAAGAGTGCGAGATGCATCCATGGGTTTAAAATCATCATTAAACAACACTTTTTGTCCTGTTTTGAGATGATAGTTCTACATTCCTGTTGTGCTGTGAGAGCTGTGCTCCCTCTTAGTTTGTGAGGTACACTTTTCCTCTCTGCTATGTCAAGATTGTAGCAGTAATCTCTGACGTCAAATGAAATCTATCTCCAAACCACTTGAATTCAGACCACCAGTAGTATTTTCTGTGATCGTACCCCACGACCTGATCAGATTACTAATTAAATTGTGTTTTAGATATTTACTTTCTTTTTATTCTAGTTAAAGCACGACACAATCGCATCCATTCACAAAAGTACTTCAGTCAAATCGTCAGGACTGGCAAATTCCCAACATTGCAGTGAGATAATTGGCAGTCCCGTAGTGTATGTTATTCACGGTTTGATGTAGAAATTTGTTTATTAAGATGCACTCCAGGCACGGGTGTGCGATAGACCTGCTTGTAATTAGTTTCCAATTATTTGTCTGTTCCTGATATTGTAAACTGGCACTTAGCACATCAGTTAAATTGACACACTGTACTGCTTGGTTTACCCGGTAATTAAAATGTGTTCTGTTAATTAGATGATGACCACTTTATTCCAGTGCTCTTGTGTTTGGGGCTCCTCAGTGACTCACTGTTTGGATCATGAGTTGCCAGACGCTTCCCTAATCAGCACTTGTTTTGTTTCAATTACCACCTGCTGTTCAAAAGGCACGCCTCGCTGCCCCCAACACTTACACACATTCACATACACACACGTACACAACACACACAAACACAACAATAGCACGAGGCCTGTTTGTTTCTACCAGCTCCAGCTCTGACAAAACAATCAGTTACCTGCATCTGGGCCAACTTCCTTCTTTATTAGAAGGCAAAGAGTCCCGGCTTTTAAAAGGGACACTATGAAGGTTTACAGGAACTGACCACATCAGCTGGCAGGCCCTGAATGCGTGGATAGTAGTAAATACACTCATCAAGTAGATAGCTGAGATGTCCAGATGCCTCATTCTGTAGGATGCAGAGGGTTGGGTTCAGGGAGTCGTTGGATCACTGATGGGTTTTAGTGCCTGGAGATAAGTGGTGATGCTACAGTACTTGCTATGACTACAACTCAGTGTGATTCAGCTGCTGGTTTCAGATACGTTCTGTGTTGTCATTCCAGTATCCCCGAAATTCCCTCAACTTTTGTTTGACCATCTGTTTTGTGTTGTTGTAAATGAATCAATGGAAATTATTAACAGTGTCCACTCAGTAAAGAAGATCAGGAATTTAAACACTGCATACATTTTTATTATGATGTAAAAAAAAAATAATAATAAATGAACAAACATTGGATTACTAATAAAATGTTACAGATTGCTTTTACAAAGAGGATCAAACAATCCCAAAAGTAAATACTGAGAAATGAAACCTGAAGAAAAAAATCTTTCTTTTTGTAGCCTTCAAAAAGGCTTCATATCTTGGCGGCAGCCGGCTAATTATCAGAAGGCTGTAATACGGCTGATTAGCTGGAACAGGTGCCGGGTTGATCCTGGTCCATGGCAAACAGTCACACATGAGCTGCACTGCATCCCTCATTGTCTGGCCTTAACTAGCATGCCAAAATTAAGCATTACCATTGGATTATTATTGTTGTTTTTTTCTCTCTCTTTTTGAATAATTAAAGATATGCAGACAACATCAATAATAATAAGGTCCTGCCCTTAAGTTTTATGTCAAGGTAAATTAACAGAGGAATCACTCTCGTGGAAATGATTTTAAGAGGCTATGACAGTTCAAATTGAGTGAAATGCATTATCATGACATACAGTAGATAGCTTAAAATAGGAAGTAAGCTGATTTAATGAAGGGATGATTAGTGGATGAAAAGATCAATACCATTCCAACAGTTGAAGGGTTATTCTATTAGATTAGTGGTAAAGAAAAGAGAAAGAGAGAGAGAAAGAGAGGGAGAGAAGCACAGGCTGGCACTTTTCAAAGATATGTGCATTTATGGGATTGTTCACAGCTCCTGGCTGCAGCTTCACGCTGAGCAACAGAAACAATGAGGACATAGATTTACTGACCTGGTATTAAACACTCTTTGTATTAATGAGTATCACCATGTTTGAAAGAAAAAAAATATCAACTTGAACCTCATTTTTAGACTTATTTCAAAACACCACACATGTCAGATTGTAATTTCTTCTCTGTTACTTGTTCTATGATATCTGTGGTAACAAAGAAGAGTATTTACTGAAACATACACGACTTTCACAGCCAACAGACTCACTTCCAGTTCACTTCTTGGATTCTCTGATACCTAGATGTTTTTTCCTCTCCTACCATTTTAATCTAAACCTTTTCCCCCTTTCTTTAAAAAAAAAGAAAAAAACCCCTATCATTAAAACATGTCATGGTTAGTGTTTAACTGCAGTGAGCCTTGAATGAGAAAGCCTGTGACTTTACACTGATTCCCTTTTAATCTTTATGACCGGCATGTTAATTTTTCTGACGCTGCCATTCAAAACACAAACATGAAATGTTGGTTTAAGAACCAGGAGACCTGGTACAGTGAATTTCAAGTACTTATTCAAATATTTCATTAAAATGTAAATTTTTATAACTCTGTATGTCTAGCTGGGCACAAGGCATGACTTAAGACGTTGTGAAGTTATAACAGAATTGCTTTCTCTGATGCCAATTAACTCGGGGGAGGGGGGACTTAAATGTTCCTACCTTGTTCTGTTGCTGCAAAATAGTTAGACAACAAATGCTGTACTTGCAACAAGAGTTTCAGGTATTTGTTATGTAAGATTTTTGCAGTGTAGAAAAAAAAAGAAACCAAAAATCTTCTCAAGAGTGCAAATCACTTCAGTTACAACCTTTCCCTCTGCCCAAGCAAAGTGCAAATCAACTAATTAAAATTAAGGTCAGCATAAAAAATAAAATGAAATGAGAAAGGGATGACAAATTGCCAATGAGCAACACAACTGGTTGTGGCAGCAACATTTGTCAGGAGTTAAAATACCCGTTCCTTCACAAAATATAATCCTAGTACTTTTTAGTAAGGACTTCCTGTGAGCAATAAAACAATTTTCGTCCTAAAGCTGTACATCAGTTTTAGCCATCCATTTTAGTTTCTTGAACATCCAAAAAAAAAAAAAAAAACTACACATGGAATGTTAAAGGGGCTGTAAGGAGCATCTGTCTAAAGTGGATCGTAGCAACACCTTTTTGGCTGGATTCACACACAGTGTTGTGGTGACATGACTCTGCGTCTTTGTTTTGGAAATGAATGAAGATCAGCTCGTCCTTTTAACATTACCTTTCTATTTTCAAGACAACTTTGTGCAGGATACGATACGATGAGGTAAGGTGTTTGTAAAAAACAAATAAATAAACTTTGTCAATTTGTACCATAGTTTAGTCGCCAACTATTTTTAATACCTTGGCTAACTTGTAACATTAGCGAATCCTTCTGTCCTGCTCATCTACCAATCAGAGCTAACGTAAGCTCACTCTTCATTTTATTGACAGACAAGTTTGATCAGATCACTGCTGAATAACTGCTGCATGTAGGTTGGAATGAACATTATCACAAACAGTTTAGCCCATGTTTTAGCCTTTAGCTTGTGGTTTAGCCTTTAGCCAGTGCTATCTCTCTCTTTGCTTTCTTCTGCTCTTTTGTGAATCACAAAAATTACTTTCAGCAGAGAAAAACACAGACCTCTCATCTCACTAATGAACTTGGTCAACTGGCGTGGTGTTGTCATAGAGACTTCAGGGTGCAGTAAATCAATCCAGTCCTGCCTGACCCAGTCGGGAAGTGGAGAAAAAGCTTTTAGAAATAACCTATATTGGCATTGATAATCTTATTTTAAGTTGTAAATTACAATCAGGCATATATCTAGAAATCAGCCTTTTTCACTTAGAAAGTCCCCACAGTCCCTTTAAGGAATGCAGATAAGTGCAGATAAAAAACTATTTGGAAATTTTAGAGAAAAATTCTAACCACAGACATTTAGACAATGGGTTTTCAAAGTCAGAAATATGACTAAAACTTTACATCTAATCCTAAAATGTGTATCAAAAATGACCTGTGACTTTTCTTTCTCCCTCTTAAGTTTTACTGTCTTAAACTATCTACTACTCATTCCTGGAAACTAAGCTAGCTAAGTAATTTCCAATCACTGGTCAAAGTTTTCTCTCTCATAAAAATTCAGATAAACTACTTTGAAAAAAAAACCCAGTACATTGATAAATATAAGAACAGTCAGTTTACAAGCAATATTATTAGTATTAGACACTAATGAGCAGGTATCTGCATTGCAGTCATCTGTGCTACCTTTTAGCTCATTAATCAGTTCAGCAGTTGTTACTTGATGGTTAATGGTATGGCCTGTGTCTGAATAGCATAAACACCATTCAAAGTGTCTCCACATTACATTGGGTTCACCCATCCCTACACTAACTGAAGAGGTTGATTTGTAAAGCACAATAACAGCACAAGGGGCAGCTCAGAGCTTCATGTCTTGCTTAAGAACACTTCGACCTTTCAATCGAGTGAAAACCTGCCCAATATGTTTACAACACCAAATCAGGCACCTGATTGTCTGCCCCTGAGGAGTACCAGAAGCTCAAAACTATTCCCTTACTTTTTGTACGAAGTTTGTATTTACTGTTGACCATACTTTTAACAAGACCTGATGGCTGAAGGCACTCAGGTAGCCACAGCCAGGTCTTTCAGCATTCCCACATGGCTTTGATAACTGATGGTGTCAATTCAATGTAGAAATACAGACAAAACTTTACATGTCAGTTACCCTGGCTTCTGCATGGCAGAGGAAGGATTAACAGCAGCCTGATTGGGTTTGTAGAAAAGAGAGAAGCTCAATCACCCGCTAGAGGAGACCGGAGCTAAATGTGGAAGGCAGTGTAACACTTCAGTAGTGCACAATGCTCCATGTACAAAGAGTTGTACACAAGCATTTTCAAGACCTCGCTTTGTTTTTTCCCTTTTTGGCATTTTAATTCAAGAAGGCCTACATAGATTATGTCCCAATTTCTTTATTGTTTCTTTTATTCAATAAACACATTTAATTCTATTAGAGTCAGTTGAATAAACTGTAATGGTAAATTAACTCCCTGATTCAATGCTAAAACTACTTCAGAAGTATCATACATGTAGTACAGGAAAAGGGCCCGAAACATTGGATTGTTTGCTATTTCTACAAGTTTCCCCTTATACCTGCAGCTGCTTGGAAAAATGCTGCAGTTTGAAGGAAGAATACTTGATAAAGTGGTTAATTACATTAAGACTCTTTGCTAAGCTCTTTACCTGTCAATGAGTTATTCCTTATTTTGTCCAGTTTTCTTGCCAGAGGATGTTTCAGTGAATAAACACAGGCGTGTTGACCTGTTGAGGGTGTCTAACTGACTCGTATCCGTAGTCTCCCTGCCGTCTCTCAGACGCTGAAACTTCAGGGTTTGTATTGCCACAGGTTCTTAACTATCCCCTTTTATTTCTTTATTTATTCCCTCATTTTTAACTCTCAGGAAGAAGAAGACAAAATGGTTGCAGGTGGTGATGAAAATAAGAGCCATCCATCATTATTTATTAGGCATGAAAAAGATACACAATAATGTAATTTAACCTCTCAGAAGACAATTATTTCCACATATTGATAACACAATGCGAAAAGAGCCATGAATTCTAATATGATGTTTGCTTTTATTGGTGTATGATACAACCATAACAAATAATGTAATTGTATCTGGGAGAAAATGTGATTACTCGCAAGTGATAACATTATGATATCAATCTGCCGCAGACAATAGTATCATATTATTTTGCTGTGCTTAACTAGTTACAATTTGCATTAAGTTATTATGTCTGGGTGGCAATAAAGACAGCTCTCTCCCTCTGGTCTTTGCTTTTCTTAGTTTCTCATTTTAGCTTTGTGAAATTTTGGAAAGTTGAAGGCAGTTAAACAACCTGCATGATTCCAGACTTGAAGAAAGAAACTTTTAACAAAGTTATTTCTTCTACTAGAATTTACATCCTTTTATGATATTATCTCAACCTAGTTCATACAGGGATGGCTGTCAGTGTCCATGCTGGTTGGTCAAAGGTTAAAGATTCATTACTTCAAAGCAGCTATGAAAATGAAAGAGCAAGTAACAAAACCAAAAACGAACAAAAGGGAAACGCTTCATATATTTGCATAGAAGTGCAATGATTTAGTTATTCACAATTTCTGATTAACATTAATGAAGAAGCTGCATGATGCACCGGCTGTCAGGACATATCAGGCCACTTCTGTTGCCTCTTCCGTGTTCTGCACTGTGAAGCATTTACGCTAAAGTGAACTGATGACCATGCCAGCCTGTGTGAAATTAGCCCATACATACGTACACTTGTCTTCCTGGCATTATGACAATGTTTTATTGATGGCTCATTATTAGCAGTCCAGCAGTGAGGTGAGTTTGATCCACCCAGAAGATGCAAAGTGTTATAATAATAATGCCTTCTTAATTATTAATATCCCAAACCTAATCCATCTCTGCAGAGAATATGTACATGTTTTAGTGGCTCATTTGAATTTTCGCAACAAACACACCTTCAAACCATTAGAAGGCTGAGGTACTGTCAGGTTTAAATGGGCTGGATTTTTAAAGAATTAATGTGTTGTTGCCAGTCTGGAAAAAAAAAAAGTCATCTTGTTTATTCTGTATTCTATAAAGCATTCAGCATCAGACTGCACCTTCCCGTAGAGAGGCGAGCAGAGCACACACTGTGAGAAGGCGTCATTCTGCACCGGAGGCTAGAGGAGTGTTTGCAAGTCATTAGTGTTTTGTAAATGATATTTGTTCCCATGTGACATATCATTTGAAATGGTTTTCTAATAATATCACCCACTGATAATAAAATAAGAGTGTCCTCATGCTGATATTAAGCTTTTCATGGATTTGGTTTGGAAAAAAAACGAGGGAGACGTTTCAAAATGCACGAGTGCTCAGTATGTTAATATGAATTTTACTCTTAGGTGCTATAATTTTATCTCTGCTTTCAACTCAGGTACCAGTTAGAGCATCTCATCATGAGCAGAGATAGTCTCTATTTACAGAGACTATCTGTAAAAGTGTAGAATTTTCACTCGAGGGTCTGGATTTTCAGAAGTGTTGGGTAGTTCAAGTAGTACTGACCAGCTGCTATCAGCAGGCTTTGCTGTGTGCTGGAGAAACAGTTTATGTGAGGAGCAAAAGCAGGCAGGGTGCAATATATGCATCTCTACAAAGAGATATCAGCATGCAAGAGCAGCCAAGATCAAGACTTTAACTCAAACACAATACTGTTTTGCAAACACCAATGAGTGTTTAGACCACCAGAGGCCTGTGCTACAAAGCTGGATTTTCTCTTAGTGAGGTAACTTCTTGGTTAACCCTGGGTTTTCTATCCTACAAAGCTGGTTCACTTCTTAGCAGGATGAATCACCGCGGTAAAGTATGCTGAATGGCTAACCTGCTCCGGAGCAGATTAAGATCTGGATGAGAGATCAACGAGTAGAAAAACAACACCTCCAGACCAATCAGCTCTCTTGGAAATTACCCTGCCCATTTTTAGAAGATCCTGTCAATGTTAGTGCGCGGAGTGCTTAGGAGAGGCGATCCTTTTGATGTTCACGATGACATCCTGATTCAGATTTTCATCAGATGGACTGCGTTATTTGTCAGCTGATGGATCCATAAATAAATAAATTCAGTTGATTTCATCCAAACATCAGAGACAAAGTGAAGAAATAAAGCCTTCTCATTGACCACTTTAAAGGATGTTTTTGTACTTGTTCCCCAAGTCTGTTTAGCTCCACTGTTTGCATCTTAAATAATGATGTTAATAATAATTGGTCACACATGGCAGAACTGCAGAAACAGGAATTTATAGAACACACAACTACGTGGGAGTTGAGGAATTAGTATTGATTTTTTTTTTTATCTAATATTCCAACACAAACGCACTCACACAGGGGGGCGGAGCCTCAAAAGAACTCAATGGAAAATATAAACCATAGGAAGAACACTGATGAAGAGCTCTGCTCCAAACGTCTGTGCTGTAATAAAGTCAAACTGAGTGATCAGAGTGCTGTCTGTTTATATTGTCCTATGAATTAATTTTGGATGATCTCGTGAATTACTCATTAACAGAGTCGGCAGTTTTCTCCCAGCATTCCTTCCTGGATTTTGCTGCAGTAACAGTGTCGCTCTTAGCCTGGATGATGTGTTTAAATTCTTCGTATTTCTAAAGAATAACTGTCTGCTCCTCCATGGTAAAGTAGGCTGCTCTGCAGGGTTTCTCCTGTTTCTCCATGTTTGTGATTGGTCAGTCGCTGCAGACTCCACCCCTTTAATGTGAGCAAGCACTGATCAAGACTGGAAGGCCCTGGATTTTCTGAGCGAGTTGATATCCAGCTTTGTAGTACCACTTATCAGGATTGCGAACGTCTTGTTAAGTCAGCTCAGGTAACAGAGAGAGATCCTGGATGTGTTAATCCAGCTTCGTAGTAAAGGCCTCTGATGTCCTGGAATGCATAAAGAATGATTGTTGCAACCTCTTTGAAATGAAAAAAAGCTTTTTAAAATGATCTTTTCTTTTGAAGGAGGGATTATTCAGACACATTAACTGAAAGTCTGACTCCAACTTACTATTACAGGTGAAACTCAAATGGTTTCATACTGCTGAAGTAAGAGTTAAGCCTCTGTGTTAATGTACTGTGCACTAGTCAGAGGGAGTAATAAAAGTGCATAAACGGTGGTATTTTAGTTGCATGCAATGATGTTGCTTTGTAAGCACAAAGCGTTTGACACATTAAAATCCCAAAGAAGGCAGTAAACTTTTTATTGATAAGTAATGTGAAGAGCCTCTACTTAGAGCCCCTAAAAGTCTTTCACATTATAAAAAAGGTTTAATTCCTGTCACTCCTCATCAGTCATTTGTTCTCAGTCAGTGAATTTCTATAAGCAGAGAGACAGAGTTGATCATGGATTAATCTGTGCTATGTTGTGGAGTTGTTCCCAAGAAGTAAAGAGTGTTATGAGAAACCACTGCATCAAGGGCCCTCCTTTTTAAGGGGCTCACAGAGGATGTTTAGTGTAAGTTTGGTGCCTCTTAAGGGACTATTTCAACAACCAGTCATGTTCTAAATAAAGTAGGATAGACAAGGCCTGTTGTGATTTCAGTCTGCCAGCTTGTTTCTGCTGAGTGTTGTAATAAATGGATGGGGTCAACAAGGGACCCTCCTTGTTACAACTCACTATTTGATTCAGTATATAATGCAGAATAAAAATGTCATTATTGTTATGTAATTTACATGTATATGAATGGTGGAGAGTTTATCTTTTTTTGAACTATATATTCTGCTTTCTGTGCTCTTTCTACTCAAAACAAATGATAAAAAACTTCACCTGTGAAACTTAAGACAGAAACAAAATCCATGACTTTTTTTTTTTTTTTTTAAAAAGTAAAAGTTATTCATTGATTCATGGACTTGTTTTAGAAAGCCGGTAGACAGTTGGAGTACAGTCTGCAGAAAAATGTAGGTCCAACTTTTTTTCAGTTATTTTTTATTTTTTTTTTTTTTACTGAATGGATTTGAACATTCTTTTTAAATTCTTTATCAACATTAAACCAAAGAGCATGCACCTGGGCATGTTACCTTTTGTATGTCTAAATGATGTCTGCAAATCTTATTTGCAGTGAATTCTTGTTTTTTACAAAGTGAAGTTAAACTTCCCATAATCCCATAAAAAGAAAGAAGTGTTAAATATAAAATAAATATTAAATAAATAAATAAATATAAATGTATTTATTTGTTTGTTTGTTTGTTTGTTTGCTTGTTTGTTTGTTTATATATAAATAAATGATGAACACATCTGAATGCATGGGTAAATTATAACAAACAAAACTTTCATTAGGGATCCATTTCATTTCCCAGAGTCTCACTGAAATCACTCTCTGTGGGCCTCCAGGAATCACTGCATTGAAAACCTGTCAACATAACTGTGCGTGGAAAAGGAATGCTTGACTGAAAGTTGTCTGATGCTGAATTCGACAATGGTGGCAATAAGAAAATGCTTTTAATAAAATATTGTTGATTACTGTTCTGTGCTTTTATTTGTTTCCTATTCAACACAGCACAGGGACGAGATAACTTCAGTAAGTCAATCAATCAATCAGTCTCTTTATTTAAGGACATGTGTCACATCAGATGTCATCTCAATACGCTGTACCACAAGAGAAGGTCTCGACTGTTACACATGTCATACAGACTTGGCACAGAGCTCTGTGTGCCTGGTTAATAGGGAGTTAAACTCCTGCACCAAGACCATTTGCCTTGTATTTTATGAAATGAACCAGGGGCTGTGAGATCAATAGGCCCCTGCGGTGAATACAAACAACACTACCGGGTTCTTATCAGGAGCTCTCTGCCAATCTGTGGCAAGTGAAGCCTGCACCTTCCCTGGATACACCATTGGTCTTTGAAATTAAAGTTGACGCCTGTAATCCGAGGAAATGGTCCCTCTACTCTCGCTTAACACCGGTTTAGTTTCACACCAGCTGATGATAAAGCATGACAGAAATACGGAGAACTATCTTCATGTGGGGGTTGATATGTTCTGCCAGCTTATCAGGAAACAGGCAGCTAACCTTCTTGTGCCTAGCCAGTGGACAAAACTGAGGAATCAATTTACAAAGGAAGCCTTGCCCTGTGGCTTGTAAATAAAACCATTCACTCTCTACAGAAGACAAGAAAGTTAAATAACCAATTTCAAAACCCTACCAAAAATGAGTAAATGTATAACACAGGAGACTAAGCGCAAGTGACAGAAAGTATTCATGTAAATCTGCCCAAGCACAGCTGCGGGAAATTGACAGGGATCTACTGGAGCGCTTTTCCTATAAAGGGTGGGATTTACATGCCTAACTAGGGCTTAACCACCCTCCCAAGAGTTTACCTGTTACTCTGTGGCCTCGGTGCATGAGTCTACATGGGCAAAGGCTGCACTGCTTATTCTTAATGCCTTTTCATCTACAACCCATGAGTCAATGAGTCTAATTTGACTCAATAACTCCAGCAGGGTTATTAAACATTGAAAAATAGGCTTGATTTTACAGTATATGAGGGTTTTTTGTTTTCTGCTTTTTGAGTCTAAAGTTTTTTCACATGATCAGGAAAACAGAAGTGAGGGAGCATGTGTTCTGCAGGATATCCTGAACTGTGAGGGGTGACTGCTGCTGCTGCTGCGGGACTGCTTCATGATCACATCAATGCATGTGTTCCACCTACAGAGAAAGTGCAAGTCTTGTGTTTTTGGACAGGATATGGCTTTGGGCAGTCAGGGATGGTGGGCGTTGCTTCTGGGCTCCGCAGCCTCAAGCCCACAGCTGAATCTTTGTTCCTGCTGGCAGATTCTGTAAACAGCTTATGGCAGTATAGACTAATTAAAAAAAAACTGTTTGGGCTTTTATTTTTCATGAAATTCAGCTCTCTACACAAAAGGCACACAGCAGCAAACTCTTCCTAAAGCAGACTCAACAAAAACACTGAAGTGTTCCCCTCATTTGATTTTTTCCTGTTAACCTACTGTAAGATTGCTCCACATGATTAAAAAAAAAAAAAATACAAAAAGCCACCACAAATTCTATTACTGCTGTCATCCTATCACACAGGAACCAAGTGCTGATGCAAAGTGTTCCTTTTTGCCCTGCATGTTTTGTTTTTTTTACCCCTCTGAACAATGATTTTCAGAACTGGAGCCACCGCAAATATAATTAATGGGAGACTAGCTGAGTCCATACAGGAAGTGGGCTTTTCAAATAAACACATTGTTTCTAAACTAATACACACCCCTATTGTTTACAGAGGGAAACAGGGATGGGTGCAGACCAGGCCAGTCCACCCTGATTAATCCCCCCAACACTCCTCCTGACAAGAAAAAAAAGACTGAAAGAGAGAGAGAGAGAGAGAGAGAGAGAGAGAGAGAGAGAGAGAGAGAGAGAGAGAGAACACAATATGAAGTAAAAACTTATTTACTATCATAAAATTTCAGAGTAAATCAATGCACAAAACACAGTCATACTGATGTATTTTTTGAAATAATGAATTTAAATTGAAGTCCAGCTATAGATTCATAAGAAAATATTTCCTGGTAAGACCATTAAGTTTAAAATCCTTGACTCCAGTCAGTATTAACTTTATAGAATGCATTCTACTTCTATCATGCAGGGTCCCTTATGTAATGAATATACTTTGCATGATCAAATTATCATCCCTGAATTTAAAACATCTCTGGAAATCCAGAACCTCTCTGTCAACCACTCTCACTTATCGCCTACTGCATCAATTTTTGTTCCAAATACTACTAGTCACTTGTACCTCCATTTACATAATGTCCAACATGAAAAAAAACGTTGGGCGGATTATAATTCATATCTCCACTCTGCATGCTTGCTGGCCCTTATACTTCATTTAGCTAGCCTACATTTACATTTCAATCAGTTATTATAGCTCTCTTCTCACCCTGCTGAAAGTAAATACAGGGCTTCACTATCTCAGACTAAAATGCATTTTGTGCGGCCAGAGGAAAAAGGCATGAATATTCTGTCTGGTACAAATTTACCGTGTGCTGCTAAATGTCACATGCTTCAAGTGCATCCTTTAATAGCTCACTGCTCTGTATACAGTCATACCGTCACAGTGCCAGGAGCTGCAGACGTGCCCAAAATACTCATTTTGGCTAAAGTCTCCCTCAGATGGCATCTGATGCGCTGTTTTAGTTGGTATTTCAACCTCCACTCCTTTTCTTTGTGTACTCTTAGTTTTGTATATTTTTTTGAACCATTTTTTACTATTTTTTATTTTCCGTTTTTTTTTTTTTTCAGTTTGTGTTTCTTGAAGTTTAAGGGGAGAAACTTGTGATAACTCCATCACAAGTATGTCGTATTTTTCTCTTTAATATCTTCAATGCCATCTTAAGGAAACGGAACAACTTTTTTGTCATGACTTTCATGTGTACTGACATTTTTATTGCTTTGTATATTTCACAGAAACGGTTGTGATGATGCAGTTACAAAGAAACAGTATGTTTCATACAAACAGACAAATGTACTGATGAAAAACGAGGTCAAAGTAAAGCCTTTCACAGAGAGGAAAGTGAATCGTTCTGCTTGAGAACAGACTAACCCCTGTGCTTAAACAACAACAACAACAACAAAATGAAAGGCTTTCATTTATGGTGGAACAATTCTATGAATTTTCTAACTGTTTTCATGTTTTGGAAACTTTGCAGCAAAGGAAAAATGAACAAATAATAATCAAATTGTGCAACAACCAACTTTTCTAGCTTAGCTCCTTTTTTCCATCTTACACATAATATAAAGGAATGCACACTTACCAGCCACTTGATTAGGTAAATGTTGCTTGGATCCTCTTTCGCCTTCAGAACTGCCTTATTCTTGGTGTCATATATTTGACAAGGTGCGGGAAACATTTCTCAGATATTTTGCCCCAAAATTACATGACGGCATCACACAGTTGCTGCAGATTTGTCGGCTGAACATCTATGATGCCAATCTCCCCTTCCACCAAATCCCAAAGGTGCTCTAATGGATTGAGTTCTGGTGACTGTGGAGGCCATTTGAGTACAGTGAACTCATTGTCATGATCAAGAAACCAGTCTGAGATGATTTGAGCTTCATGATATGGTGCGTTATCCTGTTGGAAGTAGCCATCAGAAGATGGGTACACTGTGGTCATAAAGGGATGGACATGGTCAGCAACAATACTCAGGTAGGCTGTGGACTTTAAACCAGGCTCAGTTGGTACAAAGGGGTTCAAAGTGTGCAAAGAAAATATCTCACACACCAAAGTCTAATAATAAAATAATAATAATAAATCAGATTTATATAGTGATTTTAATGGTGATAAAGATGCTTAACAAAAAAAGATAAATAACAACAGGTTACTCTTTGTACTTAGCAGCACTAGTCTGTGAATGAACTGTACCAACTGGCTAAAGAAGCTCACTGCACTCCTCACTTGTCCTGGCAGGACAAATGAACCAGCTGCCACTGGATGGGGCCCATCCAGAGTGGATGACCAAAGGCACGATTGTCCTGATCATAAAGGACCCTCTGAAGGGAACAACTACCAGATTTTGACATACCTTAGCATTATATGAAAACTCTTGTGAGACATCATAGCAGCTAAGATTTATAGGCAAATGTTCATGGCTTAAAGAGACACACCAGCTACTGGAAGACAGAGCAGTCACTCAAGGCGCCTCCCAGTTCTTGGATTGACTACAATAAATTCTACAACTTGATGCCACACACACTTATACTGGAATGCATGAAGCTGGTTAACATAGAGAGGACACTCAATGGGACTGTGGAAGACAACTCTAGAGGCCAACTCCAAGCCAACTGCAGAAGTTTGCATCAAGTGCTGCATATAGGAAAAGTTATATTTCCCCCTCAACACTCAGTGAGATCATTGATCCGCAATCCACAAACAAGGAAGGTCCTTGAGAGTCAGCTAATGGACAAGATAAAATCTGGGCCATAAACACTTCTGTCCTGCCAGTCACCAGATATCTTGCTGGTATAATAACCTGGACAAAGAAGGAGATACAGACATGATATGAAGACAAAGAAGCAACTCACAACATGTGGAGGGCTTCACCCCAAGTCCAGCACCCTGAGGCTGTACACTTAGCAAGAGGAGGGTGGCTGAGGGCTAATGAGCAGGATGAAACAACAAAGCTCCCAGAATTAATCAGGAAGACAGACCCAGTGATGACTGTCTAACTAAGGCAACAGAAACAGAGTGAGGGGGAGAAGTGGAAGAAGAACCTAATCACAAGATCAACTCAGGCCAGGGTCAACTAAACAGGATCCCAAGGTGCAGACTGTGCAAGGATGTCCCTGAAAACGTGCAGCATATCACAGTAACAATATGCAGTCAGGTAAGACCTGCATAATGCTAAGTGGTTGACACAGTGTACCAAATACATCTGGGTCAGGTTGTGGCTGAAAGTCCCAGGGTAAAGTTGGGTGACATCTTCAACCTCTTAACCAGCAGTGGTCCGCCACAGTCCAGTTTGACTTCATTTGAATACTGAGCCCTGTACAGTGCATGAAGTTTTTCGAATCTCAATACTTCATTGTCAACATTGTAGTCCTTCTGACTGACACCTCATTTGACCAACTGGGTTGATCTTTGGTGTTTTCCGAGCCAACAATATCCACCCAGTGTAACATGGTGTGAACGTGTCATGGTTAATGAATATTATCATAATGGAAGAACCTGCACTCCAACGTTGACTGTAGTATTGGGATTTGAAACACCTCACAGAATCTACAAGGCTCTGTATTCAACTCTAAGTCAAAACGGCTCTTGGCAGGCCACTGCCGGTTGGTGGGTTAAAGATGTTTTTGTCTATCCACCATGACTAAGTTGATCCTAGTCTCTTGACACATCCCCCTAGCCTTGGTCATTCCAGAAAATGACAGAGCCAAGGTCCTGTTGAACTTTCAGATTCAGATATTTAGGCTGGTGGCTAATTAATGAGACATTGTGGTAGTAGATAAGCAGCAAGAGAGAGCAGTGGTTAGATATGTATCAACCCAAGGGACAGGGACATCAAGAAGATGGAACATAAAAAGCTAGAGAACTACCAAGGGCTGAGAGGAGAGCTGGAGTAGATGTGGGAAGTGTAAGCAGCAGTGGTGTTGGTGATCAAAGCACTTAGGGCTGTGACCCTCAAACTGGAAGAGTGGCTCCAGCAGATACCAGAAAAACTGTGCAAGATCTCTGTCCAGAAGAGTGCAATTATCAGAACTGTTAAGATACTGGGCAGGACCAAAGGCTCCTATACTCTCTCTCTCTCTCTCTCTCTCTCTCTCTCTCTCTCTCTCTCTCTCTCTCTCTCTCTCTCTCTCTCACACACACACACACACACACACACACACACACACACACACACACACACACACAAACACACATGCTGTGCCTTATTCTCCACTTTCCCTGCAAATTTCCTGGCTTTTAGTTAAATACTCCACACAGTCCTTTTTTTCAAGCATAGCAAAAGAAAACTCTTTGTGGATCAAAAGTAACTTGTGAATATATAATCACAATCACAATTCATATTTGAGAATCTTGTGCATTTGGAAGATTTAGTGTGTGAATTTAGTTTAAGTGGCTCTTCAGTGGAACTTTCTATTTGAGTCAATTTTGGCTCCCTGTGAACAAAGCTTTACCTCATTTTTTCTGATCTGGTCCTGTCGCTATGGAAGTCGTTTCTCCTAATGAAAAATGTCCTCCTGCTGTCTTTTAACTTCCATACGTTTCACTCAATGAGAACCTTTTTCTAAAAATGTTATTTTTTTCTAAAAGTCTCTTTCTACAGCATGTTGATAATCCTCTGACTCTGACCCAAATGTATTATCCCTATTAATAGCAGTTATCAGGGAATCAGGAATAACAGCCCTAAGAGTCATTATCATTTTGTTTTTGATTGAGAAAGAAAAAAAATGAGAAAGACAAGAACAAACATATGAAAAAAAAACTAGAACAAAAAATTTAACATCTTGAAGACATCACTGGAAGTAACCCAACAGAAAAAATACCAAATGAATGAAATGATAAATGAGAAAACTCAGGTCATAATGAACAAACTCCATCTATAAACTTTCATGCTTTCCCCTTTTCCAGGTCACTGAGGCTTGAGCCTTAACCAGCTGACATTGGTCACAAGCCAGGGCAAACCCTTAACAGGTTTCCAGGCTATCACAGAACTAACACAGAGACGGACGACCATACACACTCACACTTTCAGCTACAGACAACTTAGAGTGACCAGTTAACCTGATGAGCATGTTTTGTGGATTGTGGGAGGAAGCTGGAGTATGTGGAGACACCCCACAAATGGTAATGGAAAACATGCAAACTCCACAAAGAAAGACACCTGCCCAGCTGGCCTGCTAACATTATACCATCAACAGAGACCCAAGACCACAAGATAAGAATTCTTATCTAGTCTTATATCAGCATTAGCACAGCACTTTGTGGCATTTAAGCAATTTTACAATGGCAAAGAAAAACTTCCCTTTTAACAAGCAGAAACCTTGGGCATCTAGTAGTTTGGTGTTGTATTGATGATGATGGTGAGACATCAATAGCCTTAGCAGCTGGAGAGCATGTCCTCTGTAGCACCACATCAACAGCAACAATCCACAGGAGGCTTCAAGACTAGGGAGCTCAGGGACTCACAGAAAGATCTATGTTTAATAACTTAAATGGGACATTAAGAATTAACGCCATCCCAGCAGTCTGAGCATATAGCAGCATGACTAAGAGTTGGTCCAGGCCTGAGCCAGCTCCAACTATAAGCTTTATCAAAAACAAAGTTTTATATGTAAAAGTTAAGAAGGTTTCAGCCACCTGGATCCTGACTGGCAGCTAATTCTAAATAAAAGGAGCCGGATGACTGAAGGCTTGACCTCCTATGCTACTTTTAGGGTTCACACTGGCCAATTGTACCGTGCTCAAGCACGCTTCAACCCTGAAGTCCAGTTTGTTTGACCGCAAGTAAACCGTCACTTCTCCTCTTTAGCAAGCTTCGGAGAGGTGGGCTTTGGCGCAGTACACTTCATGCTTGAGCACAAGCACTCGGACCATGAGTTGCAGCAATCTACCAATCTACCAATCAACAGCCATCTACCAAAACTAAGTGGTATCAACCGGTTCTCCCTGTAAATTAACAGTTGCAACGTGGCTGTCCACACACCGTCCATCCTTTTATGTTTGACTTACATTATATTTTATAGTATCAATATTTTCCCAAGCTGTCAGAGTTTTTTTTTTTTTTTTAGTTTAATTACACACTGGATGTTACCATTTTGGCAGGATAGCAACAGTTCAAAATCTACCGGAATACTACCTAAAGTGAATAACTTCTTCAGTATGATCAACACCCATGGGTGTTTTTAGACCCTGTATACAGGTGCTGAAGCAACCCAAAATTTCATTCCAGCACCCAGGTGAACTATATATCAGGAAGTTAGTTCCTTCTAGTCTCAATTTTTTCATTTTGTCTCTTGAATTTTGTCTTCCATATTACATCTTCCTTGTCATGTCTCTCAACAGTCCTGTAACACTTCATTAGAAGACAGACAGACAGACAGACAGACAGACAGACAGACAGACAGACAGAGGGCAATTTGAAGAAGAATGAACAACATTTTTAACTCTTGAAGCTTGTAAATGAGATCATGTCTCAATTTAAATTGATCTCATAAAAACTGTTTTGGTAACTGTTCATGTGCTTAATCGCCTTAAAGCCGTCTAAAAGGGACTGTGAGGACTTTCTAAGTGATCTTGAGAAAGTCTCACTTGTAGATATCTACCTAATCCTAATCCACAACTTAAATGAGACCATCAGCACCAGTACAGGTTATTTCTAAATGCTATGTCTTAGCTTCCTGATTGGGTCAGGCAGGACTGGATGGATTTACAGCACATCAAAGTTTCTATGACAATAACACGCCGTCTGATGAGGTTTGGTAGTGAGATCTGTGTTTTTTCTGTGCTGAAAACAATTTCTGTGATTCATTTAGTAGTGATGTGGACACTGGAGCTGAACTGTCAGAAAAAGGACAGAAGGAAAGAAGAAGCCAAATGGGAGACCTATAGCATGGGCTAAAGGTCAAAACATGAGTTTAACCACAAGCTAAAGGCTAAAACATGTGCTAAACTGTGATAATGTTCATTCAAACTCACATTTAGCAGTTATTCTGCACTGATCCGATCAAACGTGAGAGGCTGTCAATAAAATGAAGAGTGAGGTTACGTTAGCTCTGCTTGGTAGACAAGCAGGACAGACAGACATCTGTTAGCCTACAGATACATCTCAGACCACCGGACTGCAAGTGGCACTAAAATAGCGGGCTTTAAAACTACGATACAAACTGACAAAGTTTGCTTGAGGTCAAGTTTGCCAGCAGATACCACTCATAGCACTGGACTACCAGCAGCTCTAAATACAGCCAGCTACTACACTACAGTACAATCTGACAAAGATTGCTTATTGTCATGTTTCAAACAACAGGGATGTGTAACTTTTGATTAAAAACTTTACCTTGAGCGTTGTATCCGGTAAAAAGTTGTCTTGAACAAAGAAAAATAGTGTTAAAAAGACTATTTAATCCCAATCATTTCCAAAACAAACACATGCCTTGTTAAGAGTCATTTCATCACGACGTTGTGCGCTGCGATCCACTTCAAACAGATAGTCCTCACAGCCTCTTTCAATCTGTTACATCTTAACTCTGGTGCCCTTACAAATTTAAAATGTAAGGGAACTTCTCTACCCGACAGTTGATGTGTATGATCATTTAAGTCCCACCACCAGCACTGGCAAATCTAGGTATCTTATGGAAGGCCCAGATAATTGGATTAAGTTTTCCTCATAGACACCATAATCTGAGTAACCTAAGTAAGAGAGTCTCTTCACTCAAATACAACCCACAGCTCAACTGTTTGTATAACACTTGAAGTTTTTTGACAACACAGGGTGCTTTCACGTTTCACTGTTCACATTCACACCACATCTATACACACTGATGGCAGAGGCATCTACAGTGCTGTGAAAAAGTATTTGCCCCCTCACAGATTTCATCTATTTTTTCATATTTTTCACACTTAAATGTTTCAAGTCTTCAACCAAACTTTAATATCAGATGAAGATAACCTGAGTAAATATAAGAGGCAGTTTTTAAATGATAGTTTCATTTATTAAGGGAAAAATGCTATTCAAACCATCCTGGCCCTGTGTGAAAAAAATCCCCCCCACAAGTACCAAGGCAAAAAAACCAAAAACAAAACAAAACAAACAAACTGACCAACAAGACCACAAAGACTCATCTCACATTTGCCAAAAAAATATCTTGATGATCCACAGGACTTCTGGGAAAATATTCTGTGGACTGATAACACAAAAGTGAGACCTTTTGGAAGATGTGTCCCGTTTCATCTGGTGAAAAACTAAAACGCTGCATTTCAGGAGGACAAATGTCAGCTGTCAGTCAAACACGGGGCTTTGCAATGGTCTGGGGCTACTTTGCTTTGGCTTTGTAAAAGTCTGGACTTAAATCTGATTAAGGATGCTGCGGTATGACCTAAAAAAGGCTGTTCATGCTCGAAATCCCTCCAATGTGACTGAATTAAAAGATTCCATCACAACGGTGTGAAAGAGTTGTTGCAAGTTATCACAAACACTTGGTTGAAGTTGTTGCTTTTCACCTTAATGAATTAAATAATCACTTAAAACTGCATTTTAGTATTCACTTAGGTCATTTTTGTCTGATATATGTAAATTCTTTTTTCTTTTTTTTTTGATGATCTAAATTATTTAAGTATGAAAAAATGTAGGGGGCAAATATTTTTCACAGCACTTTATATAAACAAAAGTTTAAACAAACAATCAGTATGATCATCAATTCACATACCAACAGTCCTGCCACAGGGGGCAATCTGGGTTAAATGTCTTGCCCAAAGGACACTTTGGGATTTGGACCTGTCTACCCTAGCAATGTCCAAAATCCTTAAATATCATCAAAAGCATTCATGAGACAGCCTGGTCCTACAATTTTTCTAACAGGAGTAATGTTTAGTGTAGTGAGTAAACAACAGGCAACAGCTGAACTGCTGCTTTTCTGGACCATCTGCAGAGTAGTGTTGTGGGATACTGGAAAAAAAAAAACTAAACAAAACCTTCAATATTTCTGGAGATTTTTTTTTTAATTTTGATTTTTTTTAAATATAAAACGTTTTGCACTGTACCAGCTCACTCTTCTTAATAGTGTACTAGATGTTGTTAATAAAAACAACTCATTTAGCTATGCTATTTTAGTAAACACAATCCAGAAACACTGAAATAACTATAGTAAGTATTCAGATCAAACATATAGCAAAAATAAGTAAACATTTGCAAAAGGGCCCACAGGATGATATACGTATACACCCCCCTCCCTCTGGAGTCACCCTTCAAGCGTTAAAATAGGAGCTTTGAGGCCATTCTCTGAGGGGACTGGAACCTATAAATATTGCAAAGGTAGGAAGTAGGCTACTGGTGTAGGACTAGGGCACTGAGGCCTTAATAACCATCAGTGTTCTCAAAAAGGGAAGAGTAAGAGGGATTAAGGTTTAGAGACACACTTCACTATAGCTGTTTAATAAATAACGAGAAGCTATACGGCTGGTTGTAGATCCCAGAGAAATTTACCAGTGTATGAGGCCTGTACATCAAATGATGCTCCATGCTCAAAGGGCTCATAGCTTACCTTAATCTTGATCAGTAAGGTACCAGCAGCTCATCATGTTTATAGCAGTCAACAACAGAAGAATGTAAGTCGCAGCTCAAAGGGATGGAGACATTACCTTTATTTCAATTATAAGAAATAACTGGATATGACTAACTTTGAACACAGCAGGGATGCCGAAGCTCTGCGTGGTTTTTCTTCATTATGCTGTAGTACCTCAGAGATGGCCCACAGTGCTGTAATAAAAGACCTATGAACACTGCACATCCTGTATTGATTTGTTTGCTGAATATCAGAGTGATTTTTCAGATGTATTTATAATGGCCTTATTAAAGCACCCTTTGATCTGAAGCATACAACAATAACAGAATTGTATGTGTTGTTTGCAACCAGCATCCACTGTGGTAGAAAATACCAATACCTTCCTTGTTCTTTCAGTTTTTTTTATCTATTTTCCCTTTTGATCATCAAATATAGGGAGGCTTTCGATTCAACAGATTAACATTATATATGGCTCTTTTTGTGTGTGAGATATTCTTTTTGAAATACGAACAGCATTAATCTTTAAAGGAATGGATGACCAGTGCTTTTAAAAACTGTCAGCTGTTGACACGAGTTAGGAAAAGGGGACTTTGAGGATTTCTTTGCATGGCACTTACATAAAGGTGACTCTTCAACGAGACGAGTCACTCAGTCTAATCAATTATGATTTATGTGAAAAGAGGTTTCTAAGATGGGATCAACTTACTTTGAGCTTAGTTTTATAATAGTGTTCAGGTAGAGAACAGATGAAAAAGTTAAATTTAGGGGTTGTCATCATTAATTAAAAACCTGTGAATGTGTAGTTAATTGATTGCATAATAATAATAATAATAATAATAATAATAATAATAATAATAATAATAATAATAATAATCATTACATCAAATGTGTTTCAGATATGACATGATTGAAATACAGAATTCATGTGTTCAGCATGTTTGAAAAGGAATAAACTAGGTTGATAGGCCGTTTCCTTGATACTCAGCCTAACCCCTAAAACAGGTCTGAAAACACTTGTGGCCTGGGGATGAAAAAGTAAAAACCTGAGTGAACCCACATCTTTTAATCATACATGCATGCACCACTCTTGTTTACAGAAGACGAGAACAGCAGTGAAATTTTCTTTTTTTATGCACTGTTATTCATGATAATGACTCATTATTTCATTATCTCAATATAACAAAGATCATTTCCTCATCATAACAAATTCATTTTTTTTTTAAAAATTTTCTCAACATGACAAAGATTGTTTTCTAGTGATAACAAATTAATTAATAATGTGTTTGTCTTGATTTCAACCTACAACAGCTGCTAACCAGTTGCCACTAAAGTAAACAAACTAAAGTGTGACTGACTGGTCGACTACAGCTGGGCTGACAAACTCCTGTCCACCCAGCTGCTTCAGCTAAGCTAAGGTGATGCAAATGTAGGCTAACCTCAACTTTGCAATGTTATGTGAGACGTAATTAAAGGTTTATTAATTCATTAATTATTTCTTTGGGCCAGCCTCTTAGCTGCTAACTGGCAGATGAGAGGCTGTATAGTGCTTATGGCAGCTCTTGTAGGTTGAAATCAACACAAACATGTTATTAATGTATTAATTATCACAAAAAAAATTGTTTTGTCAAGAAAACGAAAAAAAAAAAATTGTAACAAAAACCGGTATTTGTTTTATCAAGATAATGCAATAATAAGTCGTTATCATAAGATAACAGTGTATTATAAAAAGAAAAGTCCATGGCTGTTCTCACCCTTTATACTTGTATACATTTGTTTAGACTGGAAGAAATGGCATTTGCATGATAGTCCTCTTTGTATGGTTGGTTACCTTTTATCATTTCAATACTTTTTGCCTCTACTTGACAGGACAGCTGAAGAGACAGAAAATGTGGGGTGTAGTAAACGGGAGAAGACATGACTGCTGCAACAAGGACTATAGCCTCTGTACAGGGGGCATGCTCAAACTGCCAGGCCAACAGCATCCCCAACTCTCTTGTCATTTGTTAATTTCTTTGTGCACACTGTTACACACAATAAAACACTTAATACTTTCTCTCCCCCCACCCTGCTTTCTTTAAATGTTGACTTAGACAGCACCACTATTCCCCAGAACCCCTCAACAAGCACCATTTGCTCTTGACTGTGCCATGTTAACAGAGAAGCATATTTGCCATGTATTGTTAAAATTTTTATTAACACCAGTTTTTGCCACTCAGGCAGTGGCCTGTGCAGGAAAAGAAAACATTTGGGCTCTGTTCAAATCTATCACTCAAGTTGTCAAAAAAATTTGTTCTCATGCAATATAAATGGGCTATGAGTCTGTTAGTAAAGTGATGGGATCTGTTTCTGTGAGGGTGACGGCCTGAGTGTTTAGAGATTCCCTGTAAAACAGGTCATGCTGTTCACATCACAAAGCCTCAATCACAAACAAATAATTTATTTAAAGAGTCAAAACGTTGTTTACTCCAGTCAGCTTACTCTCCTTCCGTTCTCTTCCTCTACTGCCCTGGTGTGCTCTGTGTGTTCAGCAAATTTGAATGCTGGAAGCATGCTAAGAGAGAACAAAACCACTCCTGACAGGAAGCTCTACCCTGTCATATAAATGAACAAACAGGTAACAATGTTGTCAAGTGAACAAATTGTGCTAACACACTTAAATAAATGAAGCATTCAGGGAGTACAAATGTGTTAACCCTTGCAGAACCTGCAACTGGTGTAATAACCCCAGAGGCCTGTGTTTGTTAGGTGTTGGTTGGCAAATCTGAGTAAAATAGGCAGTCTAAGTGAAGTCGACAAAGCCAATATGGAATATTAATATGTTGTTGTAGTCTGCAGCATTGTTAAATTTTGTTCTGGTCATTATGAGATACTGAGGGATCTCTGCAAGGTCAAAATCCTGTCTGTTGACATATTGACTGCAACTGTGACCAAAAGCCAATTTTATTGACAAACCAGCACAGGCAGTCTCTATTGTCAGCAATAAACTTAGCCGTGACTCTGTAATTCTTCAAGATTTATGGCTCCGAACAGGTAATAATTACCTTTTCCCACAAGAACTACCTGAATCTGTTAATACTGTTTATTATTTTCAGAGGAAAGGAAACAACAACGGTACATTAAAATTCACATTATTCTGCAGATGGAACAAATGAGATACAACTTAGCAATTTCTTTCTTTCTTTCTTTCTTTTTCTGTCTTTCTTTTTCTTTTTTTTTGTGCACTGTCTGGATCTGAGGCTGCTCTCTCCATCTGTTCTTCTTCATAGAAACAAGATATGTAAAAATAAATAAACAAAAATCCACACCCTTGCCAAATAAATAAATAAATAAATAAACAAATAAATAAATAAATAAATAAATAAGTCAAAATGTCATTTTTTGTGTGTGAGACATCAGCCTTAATGTTAGTCCAAAACCAACATTCTGTGTTAACTATGGGTTTCCTGTGCACACAGAGGTCACTATCAGCTTTAACATGATCAATTAATTATGAGTTAATTAATTAAGAATACTGAAAACATTAAATATCTATATTTTATAATAGCTGAACTGGTCATGATTCAGCCCAACCAGTCACAATTTTTTAAAACCAGCACTTAGAACCACAATGACTGCTCTGTTTTCTTGAGCAATATTTAACGTTCAGTTCATGAGAGGAAGACCTAAACTGTCAAAATGAGACCTTCAGCTTGCAGCAGAGAACACAGCTCTTAAGAGAAACTGTACGATACACTGTGTAATATTCGGCAAGTTTCTTTTTTAATGACGTTCATTTTAAATTTTAAAGAAGACGACTCTCCATCTACACCCAGCTCTACCCTAAGGCACATTCAAAGTGAATGTTTCATTACTGAAGCTGTTGTTGTTTTTCAGCCTGAAAAGCTGGTGTTTTGCATATGATGAGATGATTGTACATGTGAACAGGAGGGAATGAGTGGCACTAATGTGCTGGACAATGATCATGATCCCCCCCACAGCTGCGGGCCATCTCATTTACATTCCCTGCGTCCCTAGACAGAGCACTGTGAGCCTGCAGTATCCACCCAAAATGTACCAGCGCGTGATTCGGTGCCAATTCAGCCACGTAGAATTTTGCACAGGTTAAAGCCTCTGAATAAGATAGGTTATGAGATTATGAGATGCCGAATTAAGGTAAATAAACAAACATAATTTAATAAAAGGGGCTTTACTGGCTTGAGAAGTGCAGAAAAAACTCTAAAAACCTAAAAACACTGACTGACCTGGTTCAAACTCCAGCCATAGGCTTTTGATTACCCTTCTAACATAAACCCCCACCAAGAGAGAAAATGTGTCTTTAGCTGCTTGCCAGTAAGGCGCATGGGGGGGGGAGGCAGGGGAGCATTTCTGCTAGCCAGAGTCCAGCTCTTCAAATGTCCTCTTCCAGCACTCACAATAGCCCCACACAGTGAGACAAAAGGTGAAGGGTAGCCAGGTCAACTCTCTCTCACACACACACACACACACACCAAGCACACACACATACACACACACTGCTCACACACTCAGGCTTTTCTACCCACCTTTTCCTCATCTCATCCTTCATCTGCCACTCTCTTCACTTTAACCTCCTCCTTCCTTCCACCACCACCACCAACACTAACAAACCAGCATTCATCTCAGGCTACAGATGTGAAGGTTAACCTTTTATCCTGCCTAAAACAACAACAAAAGAAACACGGAGTGATGCCGGTGCTTTGGAACAGTTCAAAAGATGTCGATGCACATAAACGCAGTGTCTATCTTGATAACAGATGAGGGTGACATGAGGGAAAATAGCACTTCAAATGATGCAATAAGACAGTGGCGACAATTTGCTGCAAGGTTCTGCAAACTGTGATCACATGTGTGAAATAAAGACCCCTTGACATTTTAGATGAATGGAATGGATGGTTTGTTTGAGTTCAGATCAATGCTTTAGGCAATGACAAAAAGAATACAGAGGGGGGAAAAAAAAAGCAGACAACACGGTGAACACTTTTCACCTGGTGCTGTTTACCTCCTAAGCAAACATGTCATATCTGGATTTATGGTATTACTCTTCTTATTCTGACAGCAATTGCCTCGAGACTGGGAGGAGATCTTTCCTCGGGGCATGAAACATCATTAACACTGTTATTGTTTGAGCTCTTTTTTTTCTCATCTCTTTTTTTCAGTGAACTCAAAGGAGTTTTATTTACATGACAGATCTACAGTATTGACTGAATAATTTCTATATAGTGCAAATATGCAAATAGCTACCGAAACATGAGAGAATACATACCCTACGTGCAATTATGTAAATTCTCTTTGGTTATTCATTCAGTTATTCACCTCTGTACTCGCTCATGCATTCATTTGCCATATTAGGAGATGGCCGTCTTGCCCTGTGAGCGGCAGGCACTCTCCGCAGGCTCTAAGGGGAGACAATGGTAAGAGAAACTCCTCCTCTCCAGACCTGAGCTGCAAGTTGACCCATTCACAGCACTCACGCCATATGGAGAGAGACGGCTTTAAAGAGGCCCGCAAAGCCCTCGGTACACAACAAGGATGAGGATTCAACACGCCGACACATGCTTGGACATAAACTCACTCACACAACTGACCTTAAACAAACACATACACGCACGCACGCGCACAAATTTCCACCCTGCATGTGAACAGTTTCCTGCTCAGGTCACACATACTGCGTCTGAGAAACAAAGTTTTGGTTTATATTTTTGAACGTTCGAAGAATTATAAATTAAATGACGTACTAAATAAAAGATGCCATTAAACTCCTGCTGCTTAATGTGATGAAAAATTGGGTTTTGATAAGCAGTGTTATAGAAAAAGATTGCGCTTTTCAGAAAAAAATACAATGATGTGGTAAAAACGAGGGTGGAAGATGAAACTTCTTCAAAGTGCAGTGTATTTCAAAAAAAGAAGAAAAAGAAGCACCCTCAGGTGTGTTCAAAATTTTATCTCATACCTTGTGCAAAATACTCTCAGTGCATGAGTAAATGTTTGTCTTCATTTTTTAAGGCGGAACAGGCAGCGAGCCCTGCTTTTCAGGGCATTATCAGGGGTCAATGCAAAGATTAAACTCTATAAGAACTGATGTGAATAAGGCACACACCGCTCTGATTGCACAGTTGACCTCTACAAAACCTGACATGTCTAATTCTAGGCTTTCTTCCTGTCTTGTAGAAAGGGACTGCAGTTTTGATTAAAAAAAAGTACAAAAGAAAGTGCAGAAAAATAAAGTGCTGAGTGCTGTTTTGTTCGTACATGTGAGTGTGCTCATGAGTGTTGTGTGTGGGTCTCTTCCATCCATTTGTAATCATATATGATGGCTAAAATAGATTTGATCGGGAGAAAAGAAGAGAAACATAAGAAATTACCGACCAATATTTGACAAAACAACATGGAAATACAAAAGTTATGTTGAGACGAGAAGCATCAGACGTACGGTGACAGAGCACCTGAGTGTGATACCTAAATTAAATTATGTTTCACCTGGCAACTGAGGGAACAAACTGAGAAAAGAAAATCATTTGCAACTAAACACACCCTCAGCCAACCCTTAATGCTATCTGAATTAGTGTGTGTTTCCATTGTTCATTACTGTTGTGGTCTTTCAATTAAGCTCTTCTTGTCATCCCGATTTATTTTCTCTTACTTTCTCTTTAAAAAGTTGTAATAAAATGTAGTGAGGGTCATACTCAACTACAAGTTCCAGGCACTGAACAAAACTCTTCAGCTGATGACACAACTTTTTCTCTGCCACATTTAACGGAGTAAATTTGTAGCTTCACCAACTAAACTTTCTTGTAAGCTGCAAATTGAATTCTCTAAGCAAGCAGTTGTGCCTTTTCTTTTTACAACCATTAAAAGCTTAGATGATCATGTAAAAAGTTATTTTCTGTATAGACTAAACTATTGAACAGCTTTAAAGAAAATGAAATCCAACACCTGTTTAAGCAGATACTGTATTTAATGTGTAACATTCACATTTACTTCTCTGTATGCAGCAGTTCTTCCCTTTTTCAAAGTTGATGTTTAAAATACTTTTGTACATTTCAGGTCATTACCTTTACTTTTTTTATTTTCTGAATACAATGTATTGCTTTATTTATTTAATTTTTTTCTTAATTTGATTCCATCCAGCGTGACATCTACAGCTGAGATCACAAGAGTCAGACGTTCAGAGGAATGTTGGTAAATTTCAAAAAAGTATTCATGTCTCTCAGAGCAGTAATCATTGATAAAAAAAAAAAGTGTCATGCGAAAAAACATGTACACAGCAGCTCTTTATCATACTTTGACTTGTCGTGCAGCGTTATTTTTTCTTTCACAGTAAGTGCATGCTGTCCCACAGCATCCACCACACGCACAGCCTGAAACCCAGCACAATCCATGTTTGGGTAAACTGCGTAACAAATTGGAGAATAAAGGGTGGTACCAAAAGCATAAAGTAAATTCCCAACAGGACAATACCATGCTGTATTATTAAAACAACAGCAGAAGTCCCGCTAAGATGGGGGAACATGCTCATCGATGATATCAAGGTGAATGAACACACACACACACACACACAGCAGCAGCAGCAAGCATGCTGCTGCTCCGACTGGATGGTGGGGCTCACACTGAGGACTAGGTGCCTGACTGCATAATTGGGAATTATTAAACATGGCTCTCACAGTGATGTGATCATGAAATTGTATTTTCAGTCTTGAGGGATGAAGGCAAGGATTAAAATGTTAGCGTTTGTGAGGAAGCAAGGAAAAAAAAAAGTGAAGATTCTTGTCCTAAACCTCCCATGATTCAATTTCTTTTAAGAGACAATGAAAATGCATTTGGACAAGCAAGGAGACGGATGATACAGACTGCTGTCGTAAGTTGTAGATTGCTGTAAATTGCAATCTGGATAAATATTTCAATGGTGACTAGACAAACGTGATGAAACGCAGGAAGAGAAGTTGTTTTTTCTTTCGTCTGTAAGCAAAGACACAAAAGACAAACCAAAAGCAAAGCACGGTAACGACATGATTAATCCTTCAGCACATTTTAAAAACCGTTGCCTGAGTACATTTGATCAAGAATTGAGCAGCCATACTCATGTACCAGTTAGTGGAACATGTTTCTGATCAAGTCAAGATAATGTTGACTCGATGACATAATCAAAAATAAGAGTGCCAAAAATACAGCCCTCATTCTCTGGTGTGGCAGAGGATTAGGGGATCTTAAAAGGCCACTACATGATTTATTCAAATGACATGTTGCTCCACAGTTAAAAATTGATGTTATAGTGTTCATAAGTGTAAAACTGTACATTGAAAAACACTGCAAATGCAATATTTATATAGATACAATGTTATAATATTTACTCTGGAAAAATAGTATTTTATATGAAAGACAGAGATGTAGAGTGAGAATTTATTGTCTGAAAGTTTTAAAAGTAAAGAACATATCAAACAGTGACGCTATTTGATGAAGCCGTGGGAACACAAGCTTTGCCTTTATGCAAAAAAATAAATTTATACAAAGTTTGAAATTTCAAGACACTGTGAGGAGTTAACAGATCATGATGATTTTAGTGATCCCTTTAGACAAAATTAAGTGTTTACCTAGGACGAGATCTGCCCCTCCCATGAGCACCACCAACCATCCTCATGGAAATGTGTCTCCTGCTGAAATTTTTTTGTGGAAGGGAATGAATGGGAAACACTGTTTTGGAACTACTTTTTTAAAATAATTATTTATTTATTTATTTATTTATTTATTTATTTATTTATTTATTTATTTATTTATTTATTTATTAATGTGTAGGGCGATGAGTGATTAAGGTATCACAGACTAAACTTTGTAAAATCTTTTTTTTTTTTTTTTTTTTTTTTTTTTTTTTTTTTTTACCAAAGGTTTGCTCACACCAGTGTCCCATTAAATGTCTAAATATCACAAAGATGCACATGATTGAACTCTTCTGTCCTCCAGTGAAGCAGGCACATGCAGGCAAAACATTAAAATCCTGTGGATAGCCAGTCACTCAAAAATACAAGTCCTTTGCTCATCCTGCTTCAGTACCAGCTGTTCATATGAAAGAAAACACAAAGAAAAGCTTTATGGACAGAAAAAAAACTAACTTCTCATCTCAAAACTTTTCCTGAACGTCACCATTTCTGAATGAGTGCTGAAAATAAACTCGTCTTTCTTAATGGACAATTTAACCTGAGCTCAAGCACCTTCAGCTGAGATTGGTGAATCTCGTTGCTGATTTTCTTGTTTGTGGGTTATTAAGAGGCGTCAAAGACGTTGCTTTTCAATCAGTCAAAAACTCCTCATAATGCCTTTAATCCTCCAAACATCTCATACTCACAGTGATTCCTTTCACTGGAGCATCTGTGATGAAATGCCTTTCAGACATAAAATCACAAAGTGTGTCAATATTCCACTTTTTGCTGAGGTGAATAAAGCAGGTGGCAGGGAAGCAAAAATTACACATGAAATAAACTGTTATTTTTAAACAGCACTGGATCTCATCAGGACTTTGCTTCGTTAACTAACTCTCTCATCTTAAATGATCTATATGAGCAGTGATGAGAGAAGGTAAAGGATATTTATGTACGCTGGAGGATGGGAGGATGTGTTCTTAACAAGATGGAGAGATATGGAGCAATACAGTTTATTCTCTAAGTGAGGCAAAAGCCATATTGCCAACCATTAACAGAGCAGAACGTCGGCATGGGCTGATAATTAAGTAATCCATGAGAGCATAAGCAATAACTGACAATCACTAACATCCTCTGCTCCTCTGCTTCAGCATTTTTTTCTCCAACATCATTTCAGATTAAGCTGGAAAATATTATTGCATTGTGATTTGAAACTGCGGCTGTAGAGAAAAACGTTCTGCTTACAGCTCCAAATGGATGATTTCAGTGAGATGAACTCATTACAAAGACGTGGGTCGGCTGTCACACTGATTTGCTCTCTTTGCAAATTTTAGGTTAATATTTGTTTGAACCGACGGAAGTTGTTGCCTTACTTTTACGGATGCAATTTTTCAATTTAAAAATGACATAAAATTTGGATCAGTGTGTGCATGATTCAAGCAGCTTTACAAATAAATAAACAGCCATTCCATTGATAATATGGACATATCATTTAGCTTGTGTAAAAAAAAAAAAGAAAAAGAAAGCTCACAATTGTGAAAAAATACAGATTATTTCCTTTTTAAAGCACTGTGAGAAAATCATCAGCATGAGATGTACAGTAAGATCAACGGTCTGTTAGAAACACATTTTATGACAACTTTTGTAGATTGATAAACTGAAAGCGCATATCACAGGCACACAAGGTATATGACAATACATGCTTTATTTCTCTGACTTTATAAAACTTTGCAATAACTAGACAGAAAAAAAACATGTTCTATTTTTAACACAATGTAAATAATAAATTTCCTTGTGCTGAGTGAGTCAGAAAGCCTGGAATAGATGGATGCCGGCCTGATACTGTAGAGATCTGTATATCAGTGAGTCAGTGTTGAGCAGTTAAAGGAAGGCAGAGAAACATTATATAAGGTTACAGCGTGATTTAGAACAATTTTATTTATCATACTTTTTATCCAAATGAAACATCTCGCTCCAAGATTTAATTGTGCTAAAGTGTAAAGCACTCCCTGTGTGAATATTGGTCTAAACAAACAAACAAACAAACAAACAAACAAATAAACAAATAAATAAATAAACTACTATCTGTGGCTGGTGAGCATAAAGTTAAAGTTAACATTCCTTAATTTTAGTGTAAGTTTGCTATTGACAGGTTTAAGTAATGAGATTCTTATCCGTCAGGAATACCAGGCGTGTTTTTCCTTATTTATTCCACTAGGATACAAATCATTACATGTAAAATCAGAACTGTGCTCATATTTTGCCAGTGAATGTATCAAAAATTACTTTTTAACATCCACTTCAGGCTTGTTCAGAATTTATTGTATTACTTTTACACCTGTGGAGGTTCACGAGTCTTAAGTTAAAAAAAGATCAAAAAAGCCGAATCTTTAGTTAAAGAAATAGTTCAAATAATATTTTTAAAAAAAACCCACTTATTTTTTAGATATTACTTTCCATTTTTACGAAAAAAAAGTTGGGATTGAAGATGAGTCTTAAATGAGAGCTGAGGCACCTGCAGTGTGTATCTGCAGCAGATGAGCATATGCATGCACCCTGGGAACAGCACAAAGAGGACAGTGATGGAGTTACAGTGTAGTTTGTTCTGCTGACCTGACCACACTAAACCTTCACCAGGAAGTGTCCTCTGCTTTACACCGTCTCTGCTGGGTACCGTGAACAGCAGCTTGTTTGCTTAAATTGGCTTGGACATGTAAATAAGGTTGTCACGTCACTGTGCTTTTTTTCCTCTGTGACTGGTCTGTTTAGAGCAAATATCCAACATTAATACCCACACACAGATCATCTGCCACTGGATTAGTGATTATAAATTGCATTAGCATTTTTTCACTGACAACATGGTGGCCTCTTATCTGTGATCTTCAAACTACGGGGAACTATTGATCTGGGCCATGTTGTCATTCAGATGATAATTAGGAGCAGGTGAAAGGTCGTCCTCCAATCAGCTTGAACATCTGGATGAGAGTTCCTCAAGGACAATGGGAGGTGCAGGATGCCACCACTTGGTTGAGTCCTGCATGTCTTTATGTGTCGCAGTCCATTATACAAATTGTCTAATTAATTCCAACATTTGAGCAGAGTGGCCCAACAATCAATGGAGAGAAAACACAGGGAGATGAGTCCAGTCAGAGCCAAGTGCAAAGTGTATCAGCGGTGATTATAACCAAACTAGGGAATCATTTTATAGAGATCCCACTTTGCAAAAGTAGTTCAATGTATTTTTATTCATGAGTAAATAAAGGTTATCTCCATGGGAACATTAAAATCTGTTGCCGCTGCACTTATGTTATCATTAATGCAATGAATAATTCTGTTTGCACACTACAAAAGTGCTTACTGAAGAACTTTGGGAAAAATCAAGAGAACAAATTGTGTGAGACGCTCCTAAACGGTCTTGTTCTGGCTGCTTGAGTGGGGAATATGTCTTCTTTCTTTCTGAAAGACTTCAGCTGTACAACTGCAACGTTGACTCTGTACATTAACTGCTTTTATATCAACAATTTGACAGAAGCTTAGGCAGCAGATGTGGGTCAGATTTTATGAAGCTCTGGGAAAGAAAAGTGAAGCTTTGTAGCTTGTAAACAGTAACAAAGAGCTTGTTATTTTCAGTTTGAGCTACAAAAAAGGAAGCTTATTGCTCTATCTGCTTACATGTTTTATTGACAGTGAACACAAAAATTATACTAAATGTGCAGACGCAAAATATGAAGTTAATCAGTGTGTGTGTGTGTGTTTTGAAGAGTGCAAACAAACAATGCAACTATTGCCCCCTTGTGGTTTGTGTGCACTCATGAGTTTAAGGAAAGCTGGCAGCCATCTGGGACAGCAAATATGAAGTACCTGTGAAAGCCTGGTTTCAAGTCATAAAATAAAGCTCGATGCTGCAGAGGAGCTGCATTTCAATGTGTTATTATCTAATGTTATTATCATGAGGGACATCAGAGGGAGTCAGGGGGTAAGGTTTGTTTTCACTGAATTCTGTTGAAGAAATATTACGCTTTCTTACTGCAACCAAATCTCAGGTTCCTGCACTGAATTCTCATCCTGTAATTATCTTTCTGAGCCTCTTTGCTCTCTCTCTCTCTCTCTCTCTCTCTCTCTCTCTCTCTCTCTCTCTCTCTCTCTCTCTCTGTTTCATTACAGCAGAGTCAATTCCAATGTCACTTAAAGTCACAGCTGTAATTTATTGGCTGCTTAATACTGATGGACAAAGGTCATGAGCGGTGCTGCGAGGCGTTCTATCAGGTATATCTGTGCGGGTCATTAACCTTGACCTGGTGTAAATGCACTTCAGTCCAGGAAGCTCCCCCATCCTGCATGCACGCGTTTTTATGCCCCCAAGAAGTTCCTCACTGTGACAGCCACTCACTCCGTTAGCTCAAGTGCTTTAAACTTGCCTTAATTGTCATATGGAGCCAACACAGCTTTCTTAATTGATCTGACCTTTCACAGTGCTTTCTAATTTCCAATCCCGCTTTCATTGTTCCATCTGGCACTTTTACAACGACATCTGGTTGACTGTACTTTACCCGGTGATCTCTGTACAGTTATTTTTAAACTTAATGTATGCTTCAACAGATGTTAGTTTTTATAAGTGAGTGAGGAGCTGGACTGCACAGAATCTGCTCCTCAGCTCAAATACTGACACCAATAATTAGAAGACTGAATACAGTCAAACTCTGTCCTACGCTCAGCACATTATTAATGTAACATTACTTATAAACATAAAAATAAAATAATTAATTAATAAGTAATTATTGACTGATGACATCACTCACAGCTGACTGAAGACTCAGAAAGGTCTTCCAAACCAAAATTTTATTTTATTGTAGTTTAGACTGATATTCGTTGATCATCAGCTGGGGTCAACCTCTGCCCTACACATCTTTAAAAATGCTTTGGTTACTTTAAGCTGCACCTAGATACTCATTCTGTATGTAGTTTGTTCTTTAATCCTGTAAATCCTTTAACCCATAAACTGGGGCTCTCTGGTTTGTCCTTTTCATCCCCTAACAGTTACGCTGTGATGTGGACTTTCATATTCCTTTCTCTGAAAATGTAATTTTCTGCTCTGACATTTTCCAAGAGATAGAGTTCCTATAACCTGCGTTTCATGGAGAGGTGCCCAGGGTGGCCCGACTCACAGGCTGTTAAATCAGAGACATATAATTGACTGATTAAACACTTATTGATTGGTGGGATCCAGATGATAGATAAAGAAGAAATGGATCCACTTCACCTTGTATTTAACAGTGTCCAGGTAAAAAAATAAATAAAAAAAAAAAGTAATGGATTACTGAACTGAGCTATGTTTTAAGGATTTAGGGTGGAAATATCAAAATGAAGAATAAATTTAGGCTTGTACAAAGCAGACAGCAAGAGTTTAAATCCAGCCCACATCACTCTACTCCATATCCTCTTTCCAATTTTCTTCTTGTCATCTTCTCACTGAAATCATGAAACAGTATAAGTGTCCTTAAGATGCAGAGAACTATCAGTATTTGATGTATTTATTTTAATGCCACTTTACATGCATTGTTTTGCATGTTTTCCAGCATGAAAGCATGCTGGATTAGCCATGTTTGGTGGATTTATAGGACTTTGGAAGACAGGGATTGACAAGCAGCAGCCTCAAGGTCAAAGTCTACTGCTCTCCCAAAAGCCTCTAGCCACTGCTAGACAAGTCTTCCCTCCTGAGCCATGCTAGTACAAACACACCACAGAACATCTGTTCGCAAACAGCCCTGATGGAGCCATACTGACACCAATCGTGCACCCACCTCAACACCCAACTCCCTGGCCGGGGCCAGATGGCAGCCCACGCTGGCGCTCCCTCCTCTTCCTGATCCAGGACAAATCATGAGGAAGAATTGCCTGCAGGTACTGCCTCAGGCATGCCTGTGCCACTCACCACTGACCACCCTCTGGTGGCTTCCAATGTTCCCTTCTGTCAAAAGACAAATTGTCCAACAGACTGCTCTTTTATGAATTCACCCTGCGGTCCATTTCTCAAAAGAGGTTAAGGAAAATCCTTGGCCTGAGCTACACAACTTTGAGAAATAACTCTGTTCTTTGCAAAGTTAAGAGTCTGCTGTTTGCTGTTGTCTACAGCGAAGCTAGCGGACTTGAAGCAGGGTTGCTAGTCAGTCCAAGTTCAAGTGCACATCTCTACCATCCTCTGTGCTTGACCTCTGAATGATGTTGACCCCTGCCAACATGAACAAGAATTTAGGTGAGGAAAAAAAAAGGAACCACGGATAATCTAATGAAGCCGGTTTGATCAAAACGGATTAATACATCTGACAGTGTTGACCACTCAGATAAAAAATACAACATGATTTAGTTTTACACATATTACAGTCATAAGGAAAACAACAGGGAAAAAAAATGAAAGCAATCATTTCACAGGTGACCCGGTAAGGTTTGGCACCACAGATCAGGGATAAGTGATTAATCACAACTGACAATCCTGTGGCACCGTTTCCAGCTCTTGTTTTGGGGGCTGCAGTGGGAAGACGTATGGAGAAACAACCTGATTCTGATGACAGTCAAATCAGCTTTCACCTCCTCAGTTTTACTCATGTTCAACAGCTTACACCCCTGTGCTGCATCAAATAAATTAGGTTTAATTTCATAACTTTTTCACGGTTTATATTTAGCTTCATCGTGAACACATCTGTAAGATAGGTTTAGTTAGGTTTCAAAACTTATGGGGGGATGGGTTAGAGTACAGAAAACACCTCTTTGTTCATTGTATAGAAACACACTGAGTTTGCTGAGATTACTGCAGAGTGTTTTTTGACCTGGAGGGATCAAGTCACTGAATGCTACTTTTGAAAGAATAGACAGATGCATTTTGAAAAATGAGAAAGAGAAAATTATTCATTTCATTCCTGGGGCTGTTAGAGAGCCTTACACCTTACTTCATTTCAATATTGTTTTCCTTCTGGTTGTGGCCTTGTGTATATATAAATACATGTGTATATACAGTGTTGCCCATAAAGGTGAAATAAAATGTTTTCTACTTCCCCTAATAGGAATGTTTCTCCTTTTCAAATTACAATCATTTCATGAGAAGAGGTAGAAAATAGTTTATTCCAACTCATGATCACTCTTTTCTCTCTCTCTCTCTCTCTCTCTTTAATCAAATCTTATCTCCTGGTAGTTAAAGGAAATATACTCACAAACAGATCTCACAAAAGACTAAAAAAATATGACACGTAAACAGGTGTTCGGGCTTTGTCTTAGAGTAAATGTAACAGACACAACAGAGGAAAGAGTCAACACTACTTCTCTTAAAACTTCAAACTCTCCCTGGATGAACACTTTACCAGTTTGAGCAACTTTTAACGCTGTGGTTAAATCTAAAAACATGAAAAAAACAAATCCAGAGAGTAGGAAAAAATTCTACACTGATCATTTAATTTAGCTGACCGTAGTACGTGTGAAGAAAAGAAGAGAGAAGAGAGAACGCAATATCCCCCACAAATCCCCCTGTTTTGTAGAAACAGCCCAGAGTGATCCAGCACATTAATCATAAGCACACAAACAGCGTGTTGTGTCTGGTGGTAATTGTAACTCTTAACTTGTCGACTCTCAACATGAGCTGATAAACCACTTTTTTACTTCAGCACAATGCGGGACATGTTTTGTCAATGGAGCTTGTGAGCTAAAAGCTTCCTGTAGCTGTACGACAAAAGGCAGTTTATCTGTGCTCAGTAATGGAATCACCCCCCTCCACACACACACACACACACACACACACACACACACACACACGCTTATATACTCACTTCCCTTTGAATACACTCCTCAAGCAAGCCATTTCGATTAACTTCTTTCAGATACTTTGACACATTTTTTTTTTTTTTTTTTTTGCGTTTCTTTCCAATACATTTTAAATGCGACTGTTTGTTTTTCTTTTCTTAGATAACATAATTTCTTAATCAATAACGTAAATACAGATTTATAAAAATAATACAATTGAAGGGGTGGTGGCTGGGATCATGTCAGTACAGTTCAGGGCCAGGAAACTGTACAAAGAAATAGCCATGGTGACTCCACCATGGATTTTTTTCTTTTTTTTTTTTTTTTTTTTAACAAATATGCCCTTCAGCTGAACGCATTATCATCCTGTCTGCAGTGCAAATAAACTATGACTTGCCTCATTTCTTTTAAAGATAAAAGACCAGTCGTTTCGGCATAATGGTTGAGGCCAACAAAATGAAATTATAAACCATTCAGTAAATCAAGCGCACAAGTGGTAACTTTTCTAATAAAAGATTCTAGAAGTTTAATTAATGGCAGTCGTTAATGCTCGTTCAAAACTTATCGATTTAAACATAACAATATGTTAAAATAATGTATCCTGCAACAGTCATCACCCTCCCCTGGTGGGGCCTCGGCTCACACCACATTGTAATCAACAGATTGTTAGACATGCATTTTCTGGGCCACTGACAAGGCCTGATGTATGAGGTCAAAGGGAACGTTCGTAGTCCATCCATTGCTGCAATTTATTATCTTATTTTAATTGTATACACAAACATTGAGGTGATTTAGGTGACACAGTGGAAAGATGAAATCCCTTTATATTAAAAGGGTTGCTCACCTCCAGAGCCTACTGCCAGCAACACTTTTCAATGACTGCTTTTAACAACATGGTTATTATTTTATTGATCAGGGTTTTATTACAGATTTGACACCCATGTTATGTGTTAATCGAACTGCATATAATTTTTTGACACATATTTTACGAGATTATGACTGCAATTAATTTAATAACTATTATTTTTTTCTGCGATTTCAGTCTTAACAAGGTTTGTGGGAAAGTGCTCCATTCATCTTGGCTGTGTTGTCACTCATGCACTCTCAGGCACAATGGCGCAGTGCATGACCTTAATGGAAACCATGGAAATGGCCAATCGAGCTTACATCTGCACTCCCCAGCTCGTTGTGGAGCCACCTCCTTTTGTTCTAGGAAGTGATATCGCTATTAAGAAAGCCATTCACAGCCATATAATTCCTCCTTTCTACACATAAATGCTCTAAGCTTATGGGAAAATTATACAACTCATCCTTTGCGGAAAAAGTACTTTGAGTATGTGTCATTTCTCAAACTGTGCTTCTTAAACCTGGGGAGGAAAAATATTCTGCAGTATAATGAAAGATTAATATCTTTTCTTAAAACACAAATTATGCAATATTGGCTTTACGCACTGTAAATCAGGAGAATGTAGATTCTTGCTGATGGTAAGGCAGAGCAGGGGGACAGGGAGCATAGCAGTGTGTCACGCTGAGATAAAGCTCACACATATGTAAAGAAAGGCAGATACAGAATGTGGCTTTTGTTGGTCAATAGCCTCCGTTTCCGTCTCCTCTCATCTCTGTGAAGTTCACATCTGCTGAACATGGCACAATTTATCTATCAGAGGACTTATTAATTAATAGTTCATCTAATCCTGTGTAATTGAGGGGAGATCTGGTATGCCATTAACTGGTATAATAAAGAGAGGGATACCTCCCGCCCACCTGAGCACATGGGAAAAACCTACTCCGCTCTGGCTCTTTGTGGCGTTGTCAGCAAATGTATTCTTTTGCACTGAGCAGTAGTTAACAACTTATAGGTTTGTCAAACCAATTTCATTCTTTTTAAATCTTCATAGCAATTATCTCTTTGCATAATCAGTTTTAAGACCTTGGGGCTCTTCTGGGTGTTATAACGTCTTTAAAATAATTGTTCAGATAGTAATTTGAAGTTTTGTAGAAATTGCTTAATAATCAGATTCCAAAGTCAACATTTGGCTGAGAAACTAAGTTGTAAATGGAAAGAACTTCATGGGGCTTTGACAGGCAAGGCTGAAACGAGGACCAGATGAAAATAGAATGTTAGACGTTGTGGAGCCTCGTCAACATTGAAGCACCGAATTCACTCACAGATTTTCCATTTGTCTTCTTGTACACTTAAGTTCCAAGGTGTTTACATGCATCCTCATTTTATGCATGTTTATGTGCAGCAGAGACTTTTAGGTGTTCAAATGTGCGTCCAGCTTGTTGACTTGATGTGTTCACCTCTTCTTTTTCAAGCACCTGAAGGAAAATTACAGTAACTCAGACTAGTTATTATGATGGAACATTAAAAGCTGGTGCCGATAGAATTAAGGGGTTCATCTTTTTTAAGTGTTTAACAGAAATCGAGCTGAGAGGGCAGTGGGCCCAAATTTTTGTTTCTCCACTAACCCTTCCAATAAGATACATCTGAGCCTGTGTTAATGACTGCAATGACAAAGACAAATGACAAATGGTAAAAACAGACCTGCCATATTACTGACTCGCCAAATCTTTCTGTCTGATGCAAAAAGGGACAAAGGAAATACAAACTCCATTTTCCAATAGCAAGGACAAATACTATAAAATACAGGTCTAACAAAGTGCTCACCTTGTCTCCTGAAATACAGATGAATCACAACCCTCATTATCACTTTGACACAGCAAGAAGCTTTGCTTTATGTATGCTACTTAAGGAGCATCTCATAATGTGCACTGACCAAACCCAATCATAATCCGTCTTGCCCAATAACAACAAGACAATGCTTTACACAAAATGTCTGATGTCATATCATCATTACACTAATAGCAAAAGCCCGGGCTACTCTAAGCCTACCCAATTAGTCATTTCAAACTGCTTATCGGTGAAAAGGCATCAATGATCACTTCAAGCATTTAGCCTGTGGAGCAAAGCTTGAGTCATAGCCAGCATTGATTATCTGAAGAAGCAAATTGGTCTGTAATAATGGGTATTTGTCATAATGTGTCTGTGTAAAGCTGCAAGGAGTACTCATCGTGTAAAATGTTGCACTGATTTATAGATTATGTTTGTTTTAATTATACACTCCTTTCTTTCTTCACATTACACTCATGCAATCATTCATTTAGGATCTTTATATATGTGTGTGTGTGTTTATATATATATATATATATATATATATATATATATATATATATATATATATATATATATATATATATATATATATATATATTTCATACAAACACTGAACCCTCCCACTGAAAGACGCATTATTTTTTTCAAAGCCACAGAGATTATTCTAAGCTCAATAATCAGTACTGAATATTGACTGTGTAAAATTAAATAGATTGCCGGAAACCAGAAAAAAAGGGCTCTTCCGGAACAATAAAGCCTTAATGTTAATAGAAAAAATCTATTTAGCCTTTTTGTGGGTTGAATAACTTCAAGGCTTTTTACGAACACCCCATGGATCATCAGAAGGTCCCAGGTGGAACTGTTGCCTCAGGAAACTCAGGAAACTCTCCGCTGTGGAAAGAATCCCCTGATGGTTTAAGTCATATACTGTTAGACGCCAAAGAATCCAATTTACTCCATTCCCATACTTCTTTGATTTCTTTTCCTTCGTAAGGTCATCCATCTGCAGTCTTAATTTGGAAGCTGTGATTTCTTCCCTTTGTGACAAGACCTGCGCTCATCTGACATAAAGGTTGGCAGGTGCTTTTAAGATTAAAAAAAAGAAAAGAAAAGAAAAGACATACATGATCAATAAGAGCAAACTGTTCCTGAAATGAATTATTGTGCTCTTAATTGGTTGAGTAGACACACTCCCTCGTGCACAGAGGGTGAACTCTATTTCATATGTACTTCACTTGACTCAGATTTAAGGAAAAAAAAAAAGAAAGAAAAAAAACCCTGCTCCATATAAAACTCTGTAAATGAAAAACATGAGAAACTGCTAAATAAAAATCTTATGCCAGTTCATCAGACAGGAATGATTTGATTTGTCCTTCTTCTTTCCAATCCCTTCTCATGTACCATTTTATGAGGTCACTCTTAAGAATAACCTCCAAATCATGTGAGAATATAGCCCTTCCTCTTTCACTTATATGTTTATTACATTTGATGAGAAACAATACAACAGCATTCCCAAAGAATACTTAAAAAGGTTTCCTGGAAGTTGGGGGAAATCACAATGTAGTATTTCTAGTTTTGTCTCATATCACAGTTTTGTGATTTGAATACAAACTTATTTTTAACTATGCATTAAGATTTGAAGCTTGAATACCTGTTTGACAACCATACGGTCCTCCCTTTCTTTCATGTAAACAACTCAGAACATGTTTATGCTCCCTAATATTTTACGTTCAATCCATGAGAACACAACAAAGTATCCCTTAACAACAAACAGCCCACCAGGGTAAACCGTGTGTGAAAGAAGAGAGTGAATATGGTATCAGCTGTCGTGTTCTCTTTGTATTATTCAGCCTCAAGGTGACATGGGAGTCTGGTCTCATCACCAGGGCACACTATGACACTTATTCTCTGTGGAACTTATTAAGAGGCAAAGGGGACCACTGCAGCGGCAGCATGTTAAACAAAATAAGACATTTACTTACACACACACACACACACACACACACACACACACACACACACACACACACACACACACACACACACACACACATAAACACCAGCGTGTAACTGTCAAGTAACTGCCCCTCCAAGGTGACCTGGACAAGGCAAAATAAAGGCCATATAATTTATTTACCTAATTAATGTTTTCACAGAAGGAAACAGCCCCCAAGGTTTCCTTTGCAGCAGAAATGTAACACAAGGTTTACTTCTGAACGTTGTATGAGGACGAATATCAAGTTCTATTCAACAACGATTACCCAGTTTGTTACCAACTTATTATTCAAACAAGTTGATTCTATTAATTTGAGGATGATGCCAACATGTCCGCTTTGATTCTTGCACTTCGATTCCATAACAATGGTGTTTTTCTCACTTGATCTGTTGGTTAAATTAACATCAACCTTATATTTTTATTCAATGAGAAATCAAAATATGAAGTTTTTATTTATTCATTCATTTATTCATTCATTCATTTATTTATTAGTTTTAGTTTGTTGGTTTTTTTTTTTTTTTTTTTTTTTTTTTTCAAAAAGAGATGCAAGAAAACAGAAGTTACACCTACATATGCTTTGAGGTCCACTTCCCTGTAACTTTTTGCCCAGCATTTTCTTTTTACTCAGCTATTCCTAAAACTCTTCCACTTCCTGCTGTGGTTCTTGGTTGCTTCTTTTCTTCAGTTTTGTCACTGAGTGAAAACACAGGTGTTTTAACTTCTCTTGCTAGCTTCAAATGTACTACTCCTCTTAATTTATTTTCTCTGTTGTTGACTGGTTGGTTATTTCCTCCATGTTGTTGACTCATGTTATCATAAACTAACTTTTATTTGCCAAATTGCCATGAGGAATAAATGTGCTGGAGCCATTTCTGCAGACTGAATTGATTGGTCTGTTTGACCCTGGCTTTGCTCATGCAAATAAGAATTAAATACTTTTTACTGATCAGAATCAAGAATTAAGTACTGCCAGGAGATGAGTTTAAAAAAAAGCTTAGTAATAACACATAGATCATCACGTGTTAGAGTTTTTTGTTTCTATGATTCTTCCAGAGGTGTTTATTACTTGTTAGTTACCTGTTATTTAACAAAGAATATGGGGAAAAAACTGCTGTTAAGAGGCTAACTTATGTATTTTTAGCCATATCCTGTATATAATACGTACATACAATGAACAAACAATGAACATTCAGTGACAGGAGCTATGGGAGGTGTCACAGTAGGAGACATTTCACAGGACGTCATTGATGATTTTTGAAGACAGAAAGATCACATATCATCTAAAAGTCTATTTAAATATAACTAAAATACATATATCTAAAACATAAATATGTTTTTTAATGCTGTAAAAGTTTGTTGTTTTTGTCTTTTTTTTTTTTTTTTTTTTTTTTTTTTTGCTTGTAGTGTAAGTGGTTTCCAGTTTTTCTGCAGCCAGGCTCAAGTGGACTCAATGAACTGCAGCTTGAAGCAATTCCACATAGACTTCATTTAAAAAAAAAACCCTAACCCTGTTGCCCCTTGATTTTAGCCAGAAGTATATTTTATCTTTTAAAAGAAAGGAATAAAAAACATCCATACCAGGAATTGTGTCAGTTTCCGAACAATATTGATATCCCATCCTGACAAATGGCAGAGAAATCTACCCTGTTCTGTGCTTGTTATTGCATCCAGAATGTAACTTCACAAGAAAACTGACCCAGACATCCCTCCACCCAGCAATGCTTTCCAGTACCACATGAGGGACACTGAGATGTTCTCAGTCAAGGTTGGGTATATATTTCCTCCAACAAGTTGTGGGTCTACATGGGACTACCTCCCAGTTGCTCCTACTTGGAACTCCCCTGAAGGCAGGTGTCCTTCCCAAGTGCCCAAAACACCTAAACTGACTCCTTTCCATGCAAAGGAGAAGCAGCTAACCTTCAGAGAAAACTTATTTGAACCACTTTAATGTGTGAGACCTTATTCTTTCAGTCAGACCCTATGGCTTATGACTGCAGGTGAGGGTTAGCTTGTAGACCAATTGGTAAATCTTCCAGCTAAGATCCTGTTTTACAACTATGGTCCAGTACTATGCCTCAATTATTTGTTGTGCAGCACCAATCTACCAGTGACTTTGTGTGTACGTGACTTCGGGTCTTTCTGTAGTCAGCCTCAAGCAGATTCTTGATGACCAGCAACTTTTAGCACTTTCACATGGGCTTCATTTTTCTCTACCGGATGTTACGCCTTGGTGGTGACCAATAAAACAAAACCTGTGGTGTCAGGGAGAAGCAACAGATGATCCAACATGGTTTATTCACACCTTTCCTGATAGCCTCCTGAGAAAAGCAAGAGCACAGTGTCAATTCAGGAAGCAGTGGATGAAGAAAGAAAGCAAAGGGAACGGCCTGGTTAAGTTTTTCATGGTACACGCTTCATTGTGTGCAGCATAATGGGATCTCAGTAGACAAATACTCTTACATCTTAATTTTTCAATTAGCATGGCTCTTGTACTCTAAACATATGCAAACACAGCAGGGCATCAATTAAAATGCAACTGCAGTGTTGAGCCTAATTAGAGTAAATTGGTTGGCTTGTAATCGGAGAAATTTGAATGCAGCTCACTGTCCTTGTTTTACTGTGTCAAACAAACAAACTAGTGCTGGCTACATATGTTCAATCACAGCTTTATTGGAACACTGGGATTTTTTTTGTCCTACATCGCTTTGTAAATAGATTTACTCTAAATTTTCTCTATGAGATTTCCTTCTTGCGTTGGCAACAAGTCATTCTTTTATTTTTATTGGACTTTCTCACGTAAGGCCCGTGTTAGTGCATATTCAGATCACTGGCATCTATTTTCAGTCAACTAATCAGACTTTATTTGTACAGAACTCTTAAAACAATGCAGTGTAGCGCAAAGTAATGAGCATATACACAAAAATAAATAAATAAATAAATAAATAAATAAATAAATAAATAAATAAATAAATACATAATCATTAAGCCCCTATCCCCTCCCATAATAACGGAAAGTTCAATCTTCCATCCTGTGACAGTGAAATTCCTGTGTAAGTGTATTTTGTTTACTTCATAATAAATACTCATAAAAACAGGCATCAAAACTTTAATCTTGTTTATGTACTTGAATGATTTTAAACCAAGCACTTGTCCTTGTCTTCACCAGGACTTCAAAAAGAAAAATAACTCAAACCAATAAAGAGTTGCTGATCCTGGTGATGCCTTTATAGAAGCAGATCCCCAGTATTTTTTGCCAACGTCATGGGAACATTGGAGAGGCTTACAGTACAGTAGGCAGCAGGCCAAATGGACCCAGTGCAATGTAAAGGATAAATTGTACTGGAAGCTCTCTACTTTGTCGAGGTACACATCTGCCTCCACAGCAAGGAGGAGAAGACTATGTCTCAGCCTGCTGTGAGACAACCTATTCCAAAACAGTGGTCACACTGTGTAAGGCGTTAGCTCACATTGACGCCATATTTTTTATATGTAAGGTTTTTCAGGTTTGTCATTTTTAGCACATTTTTTTTGTTGTTTGTGATGCAATGGACCAGATGGCAGATGAAATTACTTTGACAACTGATGTGCAAGACAAAGATGCGTATACTGCTGAGGAATGCTCGATGTGGGTGAGAGGAGGTAAGTGGACGTCTCATAGATCTGTGGGAAAAAAAATGATGTGAGCATCAGTTTCTCTCAAATCTGTGTTGTGAATATGAAGTTGGTTTCATATTTTCTGATCATGCAATCTACTAAAGAACATAACACTTAAGTATTTTTTTTTTTTTTTTTAAGACATTTCATTTGGATAATAAAAAAGAGATGTGAAATTACCATCTGAACCACTGCTCTAAGCAACTGTTCTATCTAATGAGTGAGTGCACCTCAATGAAATGCAAGAACAAATCCTAAAAAATGCATTGTATGCCTGCAGGCCTTATTTCTCTATCAGCTAATGGTCATGGGCATGGACCAGCTTTCCTTTTTACTTAATTCATTAGATAACCCAGGAGCACCTCATTGCTTCTCACCATAAACATAAAAGCAGGCAGCAGCCAGAAGTTTTTTTAAACCTGTTCAAATACCAATATCTGCCTTCTTTATTACAGACTTATAATAATGATATATTAGGATTCTTCAAGCTTCTGAAAGGTGCTGTTGTTGTTGTTGTTGCTGATATGAAGGGCAATTGTGATCTTTGTTATTTCACACCTATGAAAAACAGCTAATAAAATCATTAAAATAGCCAACACAGCCCTGAGCAATGTCCATTTGTATCTCCCTTCAAACAATTTAGCTAAGACAAATATGGTTTATTTGGCTTTCAAAAATGTGTCCACGCTGTAAATAAATCATTAGACATTAAAAGTTAAAGAAAACAGAGAAAGGAATGATGAATAATTCATTTCGGATAGGTGGTGAAAAAGTAAACAGTCTGCAGCCAACATGATGATTCATTAATATCAATTTAAATCAGATTTAACAAATAGGTCTACTGCTACAGAAGTTCCTCTCCCAAACTCCACCTACAAAATGTTGGATGAAAAGTTTCTTTGCCAACTATAAAGCTCAGCTTTTAAGGCCTGGATTTTGTTTTGGGGGGTATGGCTCCATTTATATGCTGGAATACCTGAGAGGAAGTATATTAGTTGTTCCAGAAGTTATTAAACTGAGGGAATAAAATATAATTTATTTTCTCTGTTGCTGCAGAAATGTATCCAACAGTTTCACATTTCTGCAAATGTTTTAATTAAATCTACCCTCACTGTCATTAGTTGGGTATAAACTGAAAAAATGGAACAAAAAAAAAAGAAAAAGAAAAGCTCAGTAGTTTGGGATGTACTAAAATGCTTTAAAAATGACTATTAAGACAGGGGGTCCAAGCAGCTTTCAGAAAAAACTCAGCCGCCTCACTATCAAATCTTACACACCCTCCCTTTAACGCTGAATCTGATTGAATCTATCAAATTGTTCACATTTGTATTTGATGTGTCTGTTTACTTTTTACTGTCTTTTTCCTCTGGGACAGAAAGGATACAAAATGAGGCTCAAGTCAGCAGCTGGAGACTAAACGTCTCTGCAGAAACTGAGCCTGCGGAGACCAGTAGAGAGACTGATGCTCAGCAACCCAAAGAGTGTGACAGCTCTCATTCTCCATTGTTTTCTTTGAAAATGTATTTGAGGAGATCATTCTCTGCAGCATCTTCCTCCACCACAGACTCTTTGTCTCCTACTCAGCAGAGCAACATTGGAGGTCAGTGATACCAGCACTTAATCAGACTGCTCAAGCACAGCTGTGTGGTCTACTGCCAAACCATTTAAGATAGCCACACATCGGAATCACTGTAAGAAAATGTCAGTCATCAAAAAAACTGTTCTGAACGGATGATGAAATGACTGTTCAAGTATTATCACGAGCACAGATTTCTAGCGTCATCTCAGGATGCTGTGAAAGTGCTTATACACAGCTCATTGAATCTATAATGAAAATACATGAATGAATGATCTAAAAACTGAATCAACAGAAAAAAAGGCTCATGCTGATGAAGGGCTATCAATGTAGCATCATTGAAGTTCTGATACAACAGATGCAGAAGCGTATGTGATATATTAGATTATAGTAATTTAAGTATTTAAACTACTTTCAGAGGAGGAGAATTTATGCATTTATCCTCGCTTTTTACTTTTGACACAGAGTTGGAGTCAAGACATGGTAATAGATCAGCATGAAGTAATGTAAGAAATACATTAACCTTAAAGTCTCTAATTCCCCTGAAAACATTTTTCATAATGAAATAAGCATGTACCTGATACCCTGGTGGTCAAAGACAAAATCAGAACCTTTATGTCTTGAAGAACAACATGTTATTTATTAGCCAACATCTTTATCCACAGCTCCTGCTCTGGCTGCCACTTGGGAGTTAAATGCTATTATGCAAACAGCTCAGCCAGGATGTCTCCACAAGTTGCCCTGACCCACACATCATGCGTCCCTAGCATTACACACCAAATTTAGTTGCTTGCTCGGCATAAAGGCCCTGAACAGCTCTTCATTTATTACAGATTCTGGCATTCATAATTCATTTTAATAAAACATTCATGATTGGTATGCGTGAAGAAATATTTTATGCATAAATTTCTTTTACCATAAATACTTGAATTAGAAACAAAGATTTTGCATGATTCAACTTATCAAATTAAGTTCAATAACTTGCTACATGGTTGTTTTCAATATGTGATTCTGGTTGGTCATCATTACACATTTTGTCTCCAACGGATTATCTCTCAGAAGAACAGACCATTGCTAGAGGATGTGGCTCTTATCACTCACTCTTGCAGATAAATGCATTGTCATGTCAACACTCAAGAAGTCTTTTTTTCTTTTTGTTTCATTAAGCTAACGATGATGGTATAGGTGAGATAATAACTTGGTGACTGAAACCAGGAACTTTTGGACTCTGCAGCGACAATCATCTGACGATCTGATTATGTCATTCATAAGTCCCTGATGATGACGGAGATCTAAAATTTCAAGAAAAAAAAACAGCCTTGAAAAGGAAAAAAATGATTTCTTTTCTAAAGACTTCAAGACTTTAAAAGAGTCTCCATTGGGACTTCTTTACAAAATGTCTTTGGTGATTAATTGGCTGTTTATTTTTGCTGTCATTTGATGATCCATGTCTTGTTCTACCAATTGGGAACCATTTGGCAAAGGCAACAGTGAAGACATTTACCACATTTTTTTGTTAATATTATTTTAACCTGGCACATCACAGCTTTGAATTTCTTTTTGCAAGAAGCTCTCTTGATCAAGGCAAAGTATGCATTAAAATATTTTGAGCAGCTTTGATAGCTGTACAATTTATTTCCCAAGACAATAAAATACAGCATTTCAAAGAGGTCATTTCATTCAGTATACTAATTCTTCTTCTTTGGAGGACCAGCAGAAAATAAATGAAACTGTTGTTACATAAAATGTGTAGCATTCAATAAATCCACAGTTAGGATGCTCCTCCTAATCCTGTGTGTCTTCCTCAGTTGACTGTGCAGGCATCATCCTGAATTGTCTCTTCTGCCGGTTCTATGATATGATGCTGATGTTACCGGCTTCCTGCCAGAGAGTTGCTAATCACTGCTGCCCCAACTATAAACAAGTCATCCCCACATCAGAGACCCAGCAGACTCCCAGCAGTAACGAGGACTCCTGTGTGGACTGTGGCCTGCTCAGTTCCTGTCACGATACAGGTGACTGCCTAGAATTGGCAATGGAAATTTCAGAATTATGTTATCACTAGAGGAAAACCACTATAATTACCTGATAAAATGAAAAATGGGATGATTAATCAAAAGACTGCAAACTAACAGCGGTAGTAATCAAATATGGTGGCATTATACTGCCAAAATTCGAGAGCAAATATGAGATCCGCACACACGGCTGCAGAGGATACATGTGCACATGTCACACATTCGAGTGAGCAGATAACTATTGTGAGAGCTTTGACAGTGCTCGCACGCAGGTCGCACAAGCAATATGGTGGACCCTGAACGTACTTGGACTCTGAGCACTCACACAACCACTGTCATTACACTTCTGCTCGCAGTGTGCAATGATTTTCTTGCTGTGAACAAATTTTATTTTTGGCAATAAGTGTGCGGACCCAGTCGTCGTCATATCCCTAAATGTAATTGGGTATGGTCCTCGTCTTTATGATTGGCTGTTGCAACGGAAAAGGATGCATATCAAAGCTGCAGAGTCATTACAAAAAAGGCTGACCAAAGTTTTCATGATGAAACTAGTTAAATCAAACAACCTAGGTGAGGCGTTTCCACAGCTTAAATCACATCTTCCAGTGGAATTGACCGTTTCACTGTCCTTTCTTGTTTACTTTCGCCCTAATCTGCTCACTTGAATGTATCCTCTGTAGCCGTGTGCTTGGATCTCATATTTGCTCTCGAATTTTGGCAGTATAACGCCGTCACAATCAAAAAAATTTACTGAAAGTAAAGTCACAGGGCTGCAAGAAGGACACGATTGTTTTTGGTGTTGCTCATGTCTCCCTTTGTAAATAAAGTGTAGGTGAGAGAAAATGAATGGAATCAGAAACTGTGTATTTCCCATCAGCCTTTTCAGTTTTAGCGTCCCATTGGAAATTTGTGATTTTAAACAACCGAAGTATCAACTACAGTGGTCGATAAGGGCAAATGATCTGCAGCGACTCAGCGAAAAACATAAAACATTTGCTATGGAAAATAGCTTTTTAAAGTGATGGATGAAACTGGAAGTGCTCCAGTGAGGGGAGCTGCTTGTTCTCCTGATTCTGGCCTTTGCAGATTGTTTGCTCAAGTCAGCCACATCTCCAAAACAACAACAACAACAATAATAATAATAATAATAATAATAATAATAATAATAATAATAATAATAATAATAATAATAATAATTCATTTTTAACTGCTTTATTGAAACAAACAAACAAAAAATATTATTCTTCAGTGAATAATCTTGTCTCATGTTTTTTTGTCTGGAGATGTTGCGTTTAAAGTAGGGATCCAATAGGAGAATTACGTTGCTGTTCTTTAGGCCTGGAAATGCCATCACTGCTGTGTTGGTATGCACTTACACACTTGGAAGCACTTCAGCTACAACATGACACTCTTTTTGAGATTTAGAAAAAAGGCTCTATCCACTCATGAAGCTGCTTTTTCAGTGGGAACATATGAACTGTGGATATGGCATTTGTGGGACACCACGGTACTTGACAATCCCCTTGACCTCAAAGACATTTCTGTCAAGTGGTTAAGCCTGTTTGTATCACTCTAGTCTTAAATATGTCCTTGTCACATAATGGGAAATGGACACAGATACATGGTTTCCATGTCAGTGTGAGTACAGTTTACAAGACAACCTTGTTTCCCAGAGAGGTCAGTCCAAGAGCTGAAGAGGACAACACAGTCTCACTCTTCTTACCAAATACTCACTAAAGACCAAGAAAGGAATCCCACTTTACAGTTTCATGAGGGAATTCGCCTGTAGTTTATTTCCCAAGGCAGAAATACTGTAATGCTCTATTAGAAAGGCCCTGAAGCTGCACAGTGGTTAGCACGGTTGCTGGAAGGGTTCTGGCTTGAACCCCCAGCTGTGCAGAAGCCTTTCCGGGGTTTGCATGTTCTTCTGTTCATGGGTGGGTTCTCTCCAGGTACTCTGGTTTTCTCCCACAGTCCAAAGAAAGTCCATAGAAAGGTCCTGAGACATTCTCTAAATGGTTTTGACCAGATGGGGGGAAACAATGAACCATTAATTTTAATATGTTAAGCAAACAGAGTTGATTGATCACTGGCTTTCTGTCTTTGTGCCCCATCTTTATGGCTCAGAAATGCTTTATTTTCTAACTTTCTATGAATGACTAAATGGGAAATGAAATGTAAATCAATAAAAATAAGGATTGTGATACACTGTATCAGAAGAGTAGACCCAGCAGTCCAAAGAATTCCTCATTATATAAACGTCCCTGGTGTTTATGAGTAATGTATTTTAACTCATTATGTTCAGTTTAATTTAATTAAAGTAAAATGTCTTTTTATGCCTCAGGAATAGTTATAGAAGCACGAAAGGCTTCCCATGCCACCCTTTGCTGGAGTAACATAAAGGCACTTACTCACATCATGTCCTTTTTAAGTAAATGGCATGGCACACAGAAAAACATGATTGCAACATGTCAGCTTTGTTGACACTGAGAGTTTTATCAACATTTATTTTGGGGAAACCTGGATCATACGTTCAATAATGGCTTTAACATGAAAATGCTGTTAGCTGGTCGAACTTATTAATAAATTTACCTGGTTTAATGACTATGAGTAGTTTTCATTCAACCACACCTTTTGACACATTTTTTTCTATACTTAAGATTTTTTATTAAAATAGCTTTACTGTTTTTTTTTAATTGTTATGTTCTGCATTTGTACCAATCATGGACATGTAATTCTTTTAAGAAATGTTAAATAATCTTTCTTTTTTATTTTATTTCTTTTTGAATTAGTAGCATCTCCTACAACAAGCTAAATCTGATATAAAGGCTTCACATAAAGGTATAATTCTAGTGGCAAACCTAAAGGGAGTAGCTTGCACATTATTAATTTTCATTATACTATAGTATCAACGCAAAAACTGAGGAAGTGAACTTTCTGCAAACTACATGTGCTGTTTTATTGCCGCTGTTGCAATTTAAACGAACACTGTTTTTAATACTGTGTATTAACTTTTTGATGGAACTAAATCCTTCAACAGTTTCTGTCTATGACCACGTACATGCCCTTAAAAGCAGCACAGGATCTTAGACTGGACCACACAGGCCAGATAAAAACGTAGATACTGCACATACTGTGCAAAATTGCATGTTGCAGGTTACATCTACTGGGAACACTGCTTGTGACCAATTTTCTCATTACCTGGTGCAGCCCAATTACAAAGCTGAGTGCTCTGGCAGAAAGTACTCCATAAAACCTATTGGAGGTCCTTTGTGGTTTTTAAACATAAAATGCGTCTGCATAAACAGATGCCAGTTTTAAAGCAAAAACATCTGCACATCCTAAACTCACTGGATCTCAGTCAAATTACCTGATGGCTTTGGGAGTAGCATGGCCTTCAGGAACTCCAGTGTTTTTTAATAACATCCAAATGGTCTGTCCTTTACTGGCCAAGTCAAAATGTTGCTGCATAGCAGCCAAGCATATGTGAACAAGGTCAGGTGTTTTCATTGCTGCACAACCCATGCCTGTTAATGGTCGCTCGGAGGATAGTGCTAGCCCGTTAGCATTGCTACTTCTCCTCTAGTTTGTGGCTTATTTCAAAACACTTGTAAAAGGTCAAGACAACAGTCTCACATTAAAATTTTTACATGTGAAATGTGTTCCATCAAAACACTTATAATGCCGCACGCCACTCCACTGCTGTTAAGTGGCACAAGAATAACATTAACAAGGCAATTTATTTGCGTGCTGCTTTTGCCATGTGCACATGCATCTCTGCACACAAATAGGATATGAGGTTTCTTCAGAGTTCAGGCCCTGATTGCTTCATTAGTGTGAGTCTGCTCTTCCTCCAGAGTACACAGCACTAATACTATCTCCCTTCAGACACAGCGCCCCAGCCCAGAATGGCCTCCTGAGGAAGCAACACCATTAAATATTAATGCTATGTGTTTAGAGGGTTTTTATTTCAAACAGTTTGTCAGCATCTTATGTTCCCAAAGACTAAGTCCATGAGGAAAATGGACTTCTGAAGCTTCATGCCCTCAGAATAAATCAAGCCCTTTTTTTTTCTGAAATGGTGTTTCTGCTTAAAATTTTCCAGCTTTAACTTTGATATTTTCTGAAATGAACAAAGCCTGCCTGAGAAAGAAAAGCTGCTCTCTGAACTTGTAAAGTAATGAAATATAACTGTCACAGAGTGAAGAATGTTTGGGTGCATTTCTAATTTTTTTTTCCCAGCAAAACTGTATACATGAATTTCTCTAAAGCATCTATTATAGTTACACTTTGTGACTGTGTGCTGTCAGAAAATGATCTTTGGAAACGCTAGCAGTCAGCAAGACAAATGGCTTCATGTCGGCTATTTTGCTTGTCCACCTCAGCTGTAAAGGCGGCAGGGTATGTGTCTAAATTTATTAAAACCTCATCAAGGAATTTGTCAACTGTCCTCATTTTTTTGTCATTTGTTCTATTGTCCTAGTTTACATGCCATTTAAACTCACAATTACAATTACACCCTAAAATGAACCTGACCTCACTTCCATACAGGGAAGTGGTGTGTGTGAGTATTATCCTTAATTAGGTCAGGGGCATTAACAGTACAGAGGAACATGAACACTCCCCACAACATCCTCCAGGAATTGCGCCTGACACTACTGACTCTCTTGAATCTATATTTGGGCCACGTGTGTGGATGTGTGTCACCCAAAACTACTTGTCTAATCTCCACAAGACAAAGTAAAGAGAGTTGTGTGCCCATGGGCAAAGATTGTAAAGGCACACGGGGATCTCCCAGCAGGCACAGAAAAAAAACAGGCCCTGAGCAGGTTTTTATAATACCTTTCAATCAGTGCATAACTCCCAGCTGAAATAACAGGTGATTTGACTCAGTCTCCAATTAATGACCTCATTTGAGCAATTAAGAGAAGAGGAGGAAGGGGAAAGCCCGGCTAAAAGAGACTGCACAAGACCTGGAAGCGGGTTTAGTTGCATTAGTAGTGCAAAGCTTTCATGTCAAATGTGGCTGGAGCCTGTAGTCACAGGTGAGGTGACCTCTACCTCCTTTAATCTGGTGGCGCCCTGCGGGGTTAGTGTACACACTGGATGAGGACCTGGCAAGGGAACGTGAGAAAAGAAGGGAAATGCAGGAAAGGTGTGGCTTGGATAGGGTGAAGGGGTAGCAAGAGGGTAGCAAGGGGATGATGAAGTGCATCAAGCTGTGTGCTTGCCCCCCTTCCACCCACTCTTGCCCCCACCCCCCACAGCATAGAGGAAATTAAAGAGCTGTGTAGCAAGAGGAGAAAAGGGGAGGAGGATGGTGATTAGACCGTGGCGCAGGGGGATGGGGACCTAGCGCATTGGAGTTAATTACTGAATAATGAGGAACAATTTATTGTGTTCTTGTTAGAGACATCAAAATGATGCTGGATACCTACTACAGAGAGGAGCATGCTTCTCTCACTCCAGGTGTAATAGTTAAAACATGGTTTTTAAAGTGAAAGCTATTTAAGGACTCAAACCTTGGGTTATTTTACCTTGTTAAGTAGGAGCATTGCAGGTCTTCTGGCCAGTATGGAGACTTCTCATTACGCTGGTTTCCCACTTTCCTCTGGGCAGCCTGGGTTCATATTCTAACCTAACAGGAGCTACAGTGACACGGCTTCGGCCTGTTCGCGATGGCACAGCCAAAAGCGTGCAAGCTTTTATTGACTGTGAGCTTTTACAGTCAATCTTTATTGACTTTATCCGTTGACACTTTTATTTTCATTGCGAGTGTTTGATTTTTTTAAAAAATTATTATTATTTATATATACTGGTGCTTAAACATTGAGGTTAGACGTTACATGCCCCATAATGTTTGTAACATGATTGCAGTGTAGTTGTTATTGTAAAATAAAAATAATATGAAAACAAAGATTTCACAGTTTATTCATGAGCCTATTTGGTTGCTGTTTTTTTTTCTTTTTTTTATATTCATTTATTTTTTTGTTGTTGTTCTTAGTTTCACCGTAATTCTTTCTAAATTGGGACGAAATTTGTGAAATTTCAACCAAATAATTGAAAAAGTCTTTGCACCCTCACAGTTTAAAGATATTTTGGATAAAAATTGGGGGCGGGGTTAATTTTCATTTACAGTTATTGTTGCTGCAGAAATGCAGCACAACCAACAGCATGGCTTGAAATCCTACAGGGCTTGGCTGGATGCCACACCTGGTGGTTGTTCTCCTGTACAGTTAGGCATAAATCCTTTCTTAAACCTAGAAGGACTCCGGCAAATGCAAACTTAAAAAATCTCTCACTTTTTCTGAAGAAGCATGAACAAACTTGCTAGTCTACCATTGTTGTGATTGCCCGCTTCTTACATGGCTGTTTGACTAAGCTTGGGATTCATATTCAAACATATTACTGGTGCAAGAAATATACAGATTTTTTTTTTTTTTTTAAATTCTGTTCTCTGTTAACAATTCCTCCCAGTTTTTCTCTGTAGATTATCTATGAATTACTTCATCTATCATGTAAGGACTTGAAAAAAATGAACACTTAATACAACTTGACTTTCTTCTCTTCTAGAGACACCCAGTGCTCTCTCTCCTCCTTACAGTTAAGTGTCAGGCTTGCCATCAGTCCTTAGCAGCATGCGAAGTAGCCCGGCCCTTTGATGTGTTAAATATGACATCTGACTGAAGAACAAAGAGGCTGTCAGCAACCAGCACGTGTCAAAAGCAATCCACGCCAATTATTATTGAGTTTCTGTCATGCATTTATCTGCTGTTCAGACAACGAGGTGTGTTACAGGACTACAGTGCTAACAAAGACTAGACGAGACAATATTTGAAAAATAAACATCACAGGCCTGGCTTGTCCTCATCAAAAGCCTGCTGGTGATCATCTTCAAAAGGGCTACAGTCCAAGAGGCACCTTATCCCAGACTGCTTTGATAAAAGGTTAAATGAATTGCTGCGACGCAGTCAGGAGCGTTAGCTCGACACTGAATCACGCTGGGACCGCAAGACTTTATGTGACTTTAACTTTGTCAGAGGTTCTGCATATTACCAGTAACACAATGACTGGATCACAAATCACACTCTGCACCTTATGAGAGTTACACACTGTGTCTACATGACATTGATGAGGATAGCAAGAAGGTGCCTGTGCAGTATGCAGCCATGCTGTGTTGTTCAAATAGAGATGTTCCATCTGAGAGTGATGCAGCCTTCAGAATGATCCTGCTAGACGGATGAGTGCTACTTGAATGTTAATGAAGGCTTCTTTCGACACATAAATTAAATGATTAGATGTCTGCAATCATGCAAGGTCCTTATGTGTCCCCTATTTATTGCACTTGAAATGTAGCTCCCTTTATTTACGACATTTCTCCTTAGCAGTGGCTTTGCCACCTGAGCAGGCCAACGCTTTCAAAAGACGAGTTTTTTAATGACCAGCGAATGAATCATTGCAGAATGGCAAGGATCATAACCACAGCCCACCTCCTTTTGGAAAACAAAAGAAGAAATGATGCCATCCTCCCAAAAAGCTTGTGTAGAGGGATGAGCTACGCTGGAACCTTACTAAAAGATACACTGCTGCTCTACGAAGAGAGGACAGCAGAGTCTGAATGCAGTCACCTAACAACGGATTTCCTTCCGCCTTGGTTTATACAGTTTTCTATGTACAACAACAGCTATTTTCACCACTATGATGGGATTAATTACAGCATAACGTGTGTCTCTTGGCTCCAGTAGTGTTTTCCCCATAGAAAACATGATGTCAAGGCTGCAACAAAGGAAAGGCAAGAGTACATATTCTCACTTGGCACTTCATTAATCAACATATGAAATCAGCATGCTTTGACACTTAACCGCCTCACATTGAATCCACTACACCGTATGTTTCTCCAGTTTTGTTTCGAAGGTTGAATTAGGTGAAATAAGCTGAAGCGGAGGTCACATATTAGCAAATAGCTCAGTATGTCGACATAAAGCTTCATGATGGACAGGCAGTAAGTGACTGCTTTTGTATTGAATCATCAGGCACACTGAAAAGACTTCTTGAGTCTTAAGAAGACCCCTGGGTATACTGGCAGCAATAATAAGATATGTCTAAGTTAGTCATCCACTCTAAAGGCCAAAGTGAGGGCTTTTTGTGTTTTTTGTGCTGAGAGTGAGAGGGGAAGGAGAGAGAAATTTCTCTTAAGACCCCCCCACCCCCTATTTATTAGGGTAATGAATTTCTGACTGCAGTGCCAGTTCCACTGAGCCTACTTCTCGGCCTAATTCTCTGTAACATTTCTTCTTTGCCGCTGGGGAACATTATATGAAGGCAGGGCTTACAATACCATCAATATGCCCAAGACGACAATCGGACGTCTCATAGATATTAATGGAAGTGCAAATTAAATCAAAGTTGGAGTGCAGCTATCAGGGCTATGATCAATGCCTTTTGCACAGTCAAATTTAATATTGGGTTTGTAATTTGAGTATCCCAACAAAATGTGCATCTTAATAGGACAGATGAAAGTAATCCCACTTGGGAGGGAAATAACACATTAGCTGCATTGTAATTAGAGAACTGCAAGTTGCATGTTTCCCAAGCTCAGTATTAATGTTCAGTGAAAGCCCTTTAGATTTACAAGACAGATACAAAAACACGACAAAAGAAAATATTTTTTAAACACCTCTTTGAATATCATTTGAGGTATCATTGCTAAGAATGATATACTTATGTTGGATTTAAAAAGACAAATATATATAATAGGAGGAAATCTCATTTGAAAAAAAAAGAAAAAAGAAAACAAACACACTGGTAAAGGTAAAAATAAAAACACGTCTGCAATATTGCATCAATGCAAAATGTCTTTATGAGAGAATGAAAATGATAAACTGTAAAAACAAACGAAAGTCCCGCTGACTTAGGAGAAAGGAAACAAAAAGGAGGATAACAAATGTGGATCAGAATTTTGTTAAAAGCAAAAAAAAAAAAAATGCTCCATGTTAGCATTCAAACAAAATGACTTCAAATTTCTCAGCCTTACAAAGTCCTTACGCTGTATCGACAGGCCATCTAATCAATCACAAAACCTGATCAAGTCACGCCATGGAAAGTCAGCAGAGCACGCGAGGAGAGCAAACAGCAAAACAGCTTTTCAATGAATAACACATGAGATGACCAACACTGGTAGACAAAGATCCAATGTCTTTAAAAAGCCAAGTGCAACACATGCAAGCTCTCCCTCCCTCTCACTCTCCATCTTTGTCTCTCTCTCAAACCGTCTCCCTCCCTCTCTTTCTTTCCTCCCAACACACAAACACACAGAAAGACTTGACAGCATCGAAGTCGTATAAAAGTTAATGTGACGTGTGATTATCAAAATAAAGTGGCACTCAGTAGGTAGTGATTCATGCTATAATAAGGACTAACACACTTCAAAAGCTCTGCTCCCCTTTTCATTTAAAACTGACATGAGTAGAACAACACACGTGTGATTAGTTTAGCACAAAAACAGGAAAACACTTAGTGTTTATTTTCACAATTTTGTTTGGTTAAATGTGTAGTTTGTGTTTCTGATGGTGTCATATTATTTAATATGATTTATTTAAAACCATTTTTAACCAGTTAATGAATCATTCCAATTAGATTGCCAAATGGTGTAGCCACAAAATAATTACAAGTATCAAGTAATTCATATTTCTGGAAGTTATTCAAGTGATGAAATATTTAAAATATTGTTGTTTTCTTGTCTTTTTTTTTTTTTATTCATTTTTTTTTATTCATTCGGCCAATCTTTGGCTGCAGTAATGATCAGATTTTACTATGAATGAAATGGTCTTGGTCCTTGAGTATGCAGCTCACATTATACACCCAGGTCTTTTTTTTTTTTTTTTTTTTTTTTTTGTATTTTTTATTTGAAGATAAACGTTGGCATTTTCCTTTTGCGGTTTCACATTTCTACATCTAATGATAGCATCAGGGGTTCGACTCAATTTATAACAGGTTACATGTCATCCTCAAACACCTCACTGAGTGGGTATGTAACAGGACGCCGTAATCTATCAATAAAGGTGTCTTGATATTGTCAAATGTTAATATGTCATACATAAACCCTTGGGTCCCCTCGTCACCAGGACACAACCTGCCCAGCAACACACATTGCCTCACTGTATTGTTCACCATTCACCAGTGTCTCCCTCTGAAAGGCTGCTGCTATAAAATGTTGCTGCCATGACAGAGCTGAGTATTAATCAAAGTAGACTTTTAGTGTGAGGGCACGCAAGTGCCTTTTTCTGCTGAAAAACTGTTTAGCAAAACAGCGCTATGTACGATGGGGACCCACTCTTCAGTGTAATGGTAGCAAAAGAAGGTCAGAAATAATGGATTCAAGATCACTTACATGGCATGAACAGGCTAAGGCATTCAAAGGATATCCATTTTGCTGCTCAAATTATAGTTTTGGCTCCATTGACTGCAGTTTGAAAGGAAAACAAGACCTTTCAGAGAGGGTTTTAAAGAGTTTAATACAGTGCAAAACAAAACAATAGTTTGGATGCTTTTCCTTTGTGCTGTGACTGAGAGAAGCTAGAAAAAAAGGAAGGATGTGGTTCAGAGAGCTTTGAATCATTGGTGACATTTTGTGTTTTTATTTTGTAGACCTGCAGCTACAACAATCACTAGTTATTAGTTGTGTCTTCAGCAAACATTTGGTTTGAAGATGCAAAGTGGATATTATATTCAGATGTAGGATTGGTGATTTGAAATTAAACTAAAAATTATATAGCATCCTTTGAATGCATTTTAACTGTAACTGTCCACTAGACAAACCACATTTAATTCAAATTGCATTTATTCTGCATTTCTTCACTTGTAAAACACATCAAGCTGTGTGCAGACTGAAAATGAAGGGGTTGTCTTAATTTTATCGCATACACAGAATAAAGGGTTCATTTTTATTACCAAATGATGTGACAAACTCTTGACTTTCCAGGCATGATAGCTGCAAATACCTGTCTCCATACTGCCCTTTAGTGGCAAGACAGGAGTTTGCTGAAAAGGGAAAAAGTGGCCTATTTGTGAACAAATTCTCCAAGACCTTGTGTTCACACACTGTGGAAAACTTTCATATTTTACCATAAAATACGAGGATAAGAATCCCAATAACTTCTAATGTGCCATTGCAGCTGGAGATAAATAGCAGAGAGGAATGGAGAAGATCAGATCTCACTCCATATCTTAATGGGATCCTCTAACATGCCATTCCTATTAATGACCAACACCCCAATTATGTAAATCAGGGAACAGTCACTAACAGTGAGAACTTGAAGTTGCTCACATAAACACTAACAGTGTCACATTACAGAGAGTGCTAATTGGACACTACTTTTCATATAATTGCAGCAACCAGGGTCATGTCCTCAGCTAACCTCTCCTTTAAGTATTGTTTTTCAGCACACAAACAGTTAATGGAGCAATTAAGAAGGCCCTGGCGAGCACCACTTCTGAGGGCCATTTGGCAAGAAAGTGCTGGAGAGAGGCAGACTGGGATGCTGTGCTCCTGCATATGGTGCACGTGAGTCTTGAACCGGAGATGGTGATAAGTCAAGGTGCAGGCAGATCACTGGTATATTTCTGTGGTCTACACATGGACATAGGGATCCTTTCTGAAAGTAGTCTATAGTTTTCTCTACATGATGAAAATAATCCAGCCTTTTAAAAATGTGTTAATATAAGTGCCATATCAGACAATAATTACACTCAGTTTTGGGTTTCAGATTGTTGTGTTTAAGAAGACAGCACATTTCCACTGTTAAACAAGAAGACTGGGAAAAAAAGTAATCTGTTTAGATTTTGCCATGAAAAATGTTTATTTGCTGAAAATCATTGCGCTGAATTTAGAGAATAGCAAACTAAACATTTACAGAACACAGAGGACAAAAGCGTTAAAGAGTTACATCATCACACCATCAAACAGATGTTACTTCGCTGGGTTTATATTCCTTTAAATTTGAATTAAAAGTGTTGTAGTTTTTTTCAAAAAGGAATCAAACTATCAAACTAAATAAAATATTTGTTTCAGAAACTTGAACCAGGAGATGGATGGGACAAAGTTTTCATCTCTTCATCAACGCCTTCTACCACAGACTTTGCCCACCCTCTATGACTAAGTTATGCCCTGTCATGTAGTCAGAGGCATCAGATGCCAAAAAGACCACTGCAGCTTGCAGGTCTGTCACTTGAGCCAGTCTTCCAGCAGGGATGTCTGACAGCCAGCGCTGCACAAGAGGCCTCAAACTCTCCGAATGGATGAGAGGGGTGTCAACAATCCCCCTGGAAAGAGAGAGAGAGAGACAAAGAAAGTGAGGGGGGGGAAAGGTGGGGTGTGGTGGGTTGGGGGGGGTTCAAAATGGAACCAGAAATCAGAAGGCATCACAGTTCAAAGCCAGGAGTGACAGCATTGTTTAAGAGCCACCACTTTGGTGACAAAAATAAACCCAATTATTCTACGTTAGAAAGGGCATGTCAAATTAATGATTTTACTGGTGGCACCAAAATTTACATCTCATGGAGAGCCCCTGGGTGTAAAGGGACACCTGGTAATATTTGCTCATGGCCTTTGGTTAAATACTCATGCTATGGAGCTCTTTCACATCTTTTAACCAAACCCTGTTTGAAATTGTAAATTCAAGTTGAACTTAATAGAAACTGTAGTTAAGGGTTTTGTTATTTCTCTGGTATCTGATCTGAGCGCAGCAACACTATCAGTCATAACAAAAGCAGCTATGTACCTCCACGTTCTAGAGTTAATGGGAAACATTACAGCGCTTACATTTAAATAAATATGTCAAAATGGCCACCCGCTTCTTGTACAAATGATGTTTGTCATTCTACACAATTGACGGAACAGAAGCTGAAAGCCTCGTGGCCTGAATCATTGTTCCATGTGCGTATTCTGTTGCCTTGATATGGAATTTCAGCGTTGGATAAATTAGCACTTCCAAGGACTATGAGACACCATGGTTAACATATTCCACCTTAATTATATTTCTCTTCAGCTGCTCTGTTATCTGGAACCTTTGCTGGCAATCAGAGGCACTGTTTCCCCTTAGCCAATTTTCTAGATAATGCAGCTTATCACAGCCACGGCTAAAGTTGCCAATGGAATCAGGCTCCAGTCAACCTTGTGAGCACTAATTGTGTCCCTTTTGATGCATATTTACTGGCTGTCACTTCAAAGAAATCAACAGCCCATTGAGGGACCCGGTAAGCAAGGGGAGAGACTAATGCTTCTCTGCAAATTAAAATTAGCAAACAAGCTGCCGATAAATGAATCTGAGCGACAAGCATGTGTGAGGGCTTTGTTCTGAGGCTATGACTGGGCCTGGCTGCATTGCTACCGGACGGATTTGCTCAGGGATGGCTGGGGCTAAGGGATGCTTCGCTAAACACCACCCCTGCCCCCCTCCTCCTCCTCCACACTGACTCACTGTGCTCTTTTTTTCTTCCCCCTGCTCAGCTTCACAGACAAATAGGTACAAACAAGGCGCTATTGTTGTTCCGACACTTGGAGTGAGGTGGCAAATTTGATTCCCTAATTGAAAAGAACAATTAGAGCAAGTGTTTGGTTGATTCATCCCTCAAGACGCCATCTAATTAAGCGCTGATGTATTGTTTGAGGACTTAAATTACTGCATCATTCCTAAATGAGGCTCTTCATATGAAAGCAAACACACTAATCACCACTTCCTTTGGCAGCTCAATCCCTTAAAATGTTTTGGCAAACAGAGGGATAAGATGGCTGAGAACAGACAGCACTCACGGTGAGATGCAGTTGACACACACTCCTCTTTCTATCCATTCAGTGCCCAGGGTCTGTGTCAGTTTGACCACTCCAGCCTTGGATGTGTTGTAGGAGAGCTGTTTCTGAGGATGCGGGACTGCAAAGACAAGGATGGGAAAAAAAATAAAAACCTTTGTTTCTCTTCAGACTCAATGCATAACTGTTTGAAGACAATTTATAATGTAGGTAGCATGTTACTCTTCTTTCATCTTGACAACAGAAACATACACATGTCACGTAGCGGCTCATGCACTTTCTTCTGGATGCTCCATCAGAGCGCTTCATCAGCTACTGGAGCCCCAGCGGATGAAGCCATGCAAAATTAATTGCTTATAATGTCCAGTTATGCTATGTCCTCAGCAACAGAGACAGGTAGTCATTTGTTTGCCCTGACCATCCCAGATGCTGCACACTGCATGGGATGCCGGGACGGGGGCTCATTTTCTGCTGGTTGATTAATCATCACAAGAAAAGCTCCAAGTTACATACAACTTTTGTAGTTAACCCCAGCACCCGTCGATCTGAATGCCAAACAGTTTCAGTGTGAGACAGGGATGATAAATACTAGCCAGCTGCAGAGAGGCAACGACTGGTCCTTGGGAGACGGGGCTGGAGCATTCCGCATACATAGCTCAGATAAAGGAGATATATTAATGGGACGGGGGTAAATGCCGAAAATGGGCAAGAAATAAGATGTAAAGAGTGGGACAGCAGAAGTGTAGTTGAGAGTGTGGTTGAGTGGGATTGTGTAGAGATAACAGATGAAGGTAATGTTCGGTTTGGGCTGGGCTGGATAAGGATAGGCTATGACCTCAGAGGAGCAGGCGAGGAGGAGCAGAGCTCAGGGCTTACACGCAGATTGAAGGTGAAATCCGACTTATCAGGACAGGAAACACAGCTCAAAATGCCTAACAGCACTAATCCTTGCTCAAGACCTGATGATACGGCCCAGAAATACCATTCAGAAAATGCCTTCATCCTTTAAGTAAACCAGCATTGATGTTTTCGCCGTCTTAAAGAGCACTAATCCCCAGAGGAGGGAAAAGGGAGTTAGCAGGAGAGCGTTCTTCAAAGCCCTCTTTAACATTCACCTTGTTACTTGTTGTCCATTTCAGCAGAGGGGAACATGCTTATGATCAGGCATACCTATACATTTAGGATTCTTCTGAGTTCATGATGCACTCCTCCCAGAATGGCTGTGCTGAATTGCTATGCAGCAGATGTCTAAAAGTATGAGTGTGAGAGTCACAAAGCCTGTTTTAAAGTCTTCAGCCAAAAAGCTGAATGTGGCTATATTAAGTTGAATATTTCCTGTCTGGGAGTCTTCAATCTGCTGTTACACAGGGAGAAAAACTGGGGCTGATGGTCAGGACAGTGTTAAGTGTGTGCATGTGTGTGCATGCGTGTGTGTGTGTGAGAGAGAGAGAGTGTGAAGGGGATGTTGGTGGTCACACACACACACCATTTAGCAGATGGACAAAAAGCTGTCATTGGGCATTTTAATTGGGCATTTACTGCTGCTTTTTTTTGCCTTCCACTTGGCTATAACAGGTCCCATCTGATTACACATTATGACAATATTATAACAGATGTCCAGACCAATAAAGTAAATTCCTGAAGGACTGCATGTAATGTGAGTAATTGATCATTTTTTAAATTCTGGCCTCTATATACCAGCATGCTCCTGTTTTACAGATTGCCCCTGCAGACGGGACTGTGGCCCATATGGCATAGTGGTTTACTGGCTGTTTGACTATACTGCTGATTAAGTACTGCTGTTCCCCTGGAGGAACCTGTTGTAGGAGGAACAATACACCAGTGCCGCGAATTACAAGCCTTTAACTGCACACTCACTAAAGTCTAAAAGTGTCTTCCGTTGTTCAGACAACGCTGTTGGCACAGGCTTGGGTTTTGCCGTGGCACAGGAACACCCCCCTTCCCATGTTGCGCCTTTAGTTGCCTTTACATCCTCCAGACAGCTCCACAGAGAGGGGATGTTTGTTATGATGCAAAACAGCTTCAGAAAGATGCAACGACAACACAGCAAAGCTTACTGTTTGCTGGGGTGGATGAATCTCTATAGGACAGTTTAAGTGGGATAACAGTTGCGAAACACAAAAGCTGTATAATCCTGCTTTGAATGAACAAGTTTATCATAAGTTTCTCATAAACAGGAAAACAAGTCATTTAACTTAACCAGCGTAATTGTCCTTCCTCAAATAAGACTTCAACCTTTTTACTGAATACATGCTTATTGTATACGGCTGAACAGCTAAATGAATAAAACTCTTCACTCCAACCTTTGACCCAAATGTCTCCGCAAAATGCTGCGATTAAAAACAGACAGGTATGGCTCAACAGAGAATCTATGTGGGGAACGAATCATCACTTACCTATTAGGCTGGCCATGGAGGCTGTGTTGATGATCTTACCATAACCTTGCTTCAGCATCACTCGACCAGCCTCCTACGGTGAGAATTGAGGGGAATGAGTCATTATTACACATTATTGTTATTACACATCATACACTTCAACACAAATAATCCAAAAATGTGGTTTATCATTAGATAAAAAAGGAGACTGACATCACTTGAGACATCTTAGCAAATGTAAAGACTAATAAGGGGTGGGAGAGATATTTGAATTATTTAGCACTAATTTAAGGGACTGAGGCCAAATCACTCACCACTTACTCTCTCATGCTTTTACAAAGACACATTTTTGAACAATAATCCAAACCCCATTTTGTTACTAAATGATTAGTTTCTATTGCAGGTTAAAGACAAACTACCAAAAATGTTTTTTGTTTTTTTTTATGTTTGACTTAATTCACATCACAGAAGATTATTCTATTGTAGCATTGTGTCCTTGAATCTACCCATACTACAATGTATTTTACTAAATACAACAATTCAAAAAAAATCTTAACATGTTTACACAAAGTCGTATGAATGAAATGAAAAATATAAAGTGCTGCTGTTAGAAAGATGAAAATCCATCATACCCGTCAGAAAAAATCTGATTTTAAATTTATAAAAAATAAATCAAATTTGAATTTATAAACAAATATGAAATGTTTTTATCAACTTAGGTTAAGTAACCTGCTAATAATAGTTAAATTTTCCATTGCAGCGGGAAAAATTTGGTTGTAATATATATTCTGGTAACAGCTTATTTGTTTTTATTTTTCTTTTACTTGACAATAAAATTACTTTGTTGTTGCACATTATTTCCACTCGTTTGTGACTTCTAGGTTTTATTCAGAGAACATTTTAATTTGAATTTAATTCAAATCATATGCAAAATTTTTAATATTTAAAAATCTAAAAAAAACTGGTTGGTTTAACTGTTCTAAGGTGGCCTTGTCTCTCTCTCTCTCTCTCTCTCTCTCTCTCTCTCACACACACACACACACACACACACACACACACACACACACACACACACACACACACACACACACACACACACACACACACACATTCAAAGGGTCTCTCGCTGCAGTTGATACAAACCTGACAGCACATGAAAGTTCCTCTCAGGTTAACACTAAAGGTTTGGTCCCACTCCTCTAGACTGGTGTCCTCACTGGCTGAGTTTAAGTTGATACCTGCATTGTTACAGGCAATATGAATTGTCCCCCATTTGGAGACAATTTCTTGAATCATCCTCTGGACATCATCTGGTTTGCTTATGTCAGCGGTGATGGAAATGGCGTTAATCCCTGTGCCAAAGAAAAGGTTTCTCTGTTAAAACACTTTGTGGATTAGGTGACACCATGCATTAAAACCCTTACACACTCAGACAGCTTAAGCTACTGTTGTGTGCAATATTGCTGGTGCACAGAAGAAAAAAAAAAGCTGAAAAATTGAACTTGAAAAAAAATCTGTCTAACTTTGGTAAATATGTAGATTATTCATCACTCTGGTAGAGACAGTGGCGTAGACTTGAGATCTGATTCCCATGTAGTCTCACACAGTATATCTTATCTTTTAGCCTGCTGCCATCTGCTGGCTGAAACAAATACATGCCTAGTACTCACAATAAACATCAACACCATCTGTTCAAAGCATGCCTCATTGAAGTTATCTAACTTTGTCGCTGGTGACCTAAATTATGACAAATACTCATCTCTTCTCTTCAGCTGATTGCTTTCAATTGTTACTTTAACGGCAATGCTTCATGTAAACATCAATTTAAAGAACTAGTTTTCAGGAAACTTTGTGCTCACCATACAAAGCTGACTGCTTAACTTTATAAATTGAAAAACGGATTATAAGATTAAAATTTAGAAGGATATGACATCAAGTATAAACTTTTTATTGGATAGAAAAAAAGAAACAACTCTGATTAATGATTCATCTCTTCAGTCATTTCCCTTGAGGAGAAAATGAAACTTTGTTTTGTATGTTTTAGCTTCTCTTGTTTGTCTAACAGAGCATTTCTTTAATTCCATGTGATGATCATCCACTTACACTGATGGCAGACAGAGGTGACTTGCTCAAGGACACCTCCACATGTAGGCACCATGACCTGAGATCAAATTGCCAACTTTCCAAGTTCCCAAACCCCCACCACTGAGCCACAGCTACCCAATGTTTACATTTCAAACATAAAATATAACAATTTTCTGCTTTGTTCTGATCTTGATAAAAAAATAAAAAAAATAAAAAAGAAACTGAATATCATAGGGTTTCAAATTGTTGTTGGCTAAAGTTTGAAATTTTTTTTAAGCACTTTAATGATTTTTTTTTATATATATAAAATGTATTTTAAAAAGAGCAATCATACTGAATAGTTAGTTTAAACTAGTTGTAGTCTAGTAAATGGAGGAGGGGACAACATCTGAAAACCACGGCTGTGATTCCCATCATCACTCAAGTTCAGGAGTCATTTTGGGGATATGACGGGGCCTTGCAGCAAGACAAAGGCTTTATTGGTGTGGCTGTGGCTAAGTTGGCTGTTTCACAATCATCAGGTTAATCCCAGATCCTGCTGACCACAGGCCGAAGTGCTCTTGGGCAATATATTTAACCCTGAAACTGCCCCTGTTGCTGTGTTGAATTGGATTAGTTGATACTGATGGCACTTTGTACCTGCGATGTGGGTGAGAAATAGCACTTTTAACAAAAGTTCTTACCTTTAAGAAAGAGCTCTTTGGTCACTCTATCAGCTTTGTCTTTGTCAAGATCCACAATGGCCACCTTTGCACCAACCTCTCCGAGCGCATGAGCAAAAGCTCTACCTATGCCTTGACCAGCACCTGTCACATAGGCCACCTTTCCATCAAGACGCATGCGATCAAGAATGTGGCGTCCCTTGACCCCACGGAAAACTTCATCATCCTTTATATTAGTCTTAAAGTGAATTAAAGAACAGGCTTCATGTCAGGGATAATGGTAATAAAACCATTAATGAATGTATTAGAACAGCTGTTTTGGTGCCATGTGAGCACTCACTCCTTGAGATCTCTAAACATTACCTGGGGCAATGAGCCCTCAAAAGATGCAGATGATCGGCGGATTACACTGATCCCATCTCTAATGGGGATTATGACCTTCAAGACGAAAGGCATGGTTAGCATAAAGACGACATTCCTGTAAAACATGCAGCTTCTTGTAGAGATTTAAAAAGTACCTGTTCCACACGAGGATCGTTGGAGACAAACTGGTTAAACTTTCTGAGAGCCAGTCCATTACTGTCTGTGGTGTCTTTGAGATAAACTTTGGCTTTGAACAGCGAGTTATCAACACATATGAAACCTTGCATTCTAAGCAGGTTGTTGTCCAGAATGAAGTTGTAATAGTTGATGTAGTTAATCTTGTCAGCATCGATGAAAATCATGTCAAACTGTTCACCTGCAGCAGCCAACTCCTGGAAAGCATACAGGGTCATTAATAAACACACCATCATGTCACATTTACCTATGACACCAAAATTCTCACACTTTCTTTTGTCCCAAGATACTTCAGCATGTGGACTGCAAGACCTGGGATCCAACCCCTGGGCCTTCAAATATGACAAAACCTGCTCTACTACTACTAAGCCACAGCTGCCTCATATACAGGAAAGATAAAAATCAAAGAGGAGTGAGGGCTAATCCCATCATGCTACAATTATGCAAAGCCCCACACAGAGCCCATGAGGCTTCTTCAACACCTCTTAAGATTGATTATTTTCTCTCACCTTTAGGGTGTCCATGGCAGATCCAGTACAAACATGTATTTTCTTGCCATGTGGGGACTTGTCAAAGATTGGCTGAGCAAAGTCTTTAAGGTATGGCTCCAACTCACAAGCCACTAAGCAACCATCTACAGGAAGCCCTTCGGCCATCGAGAGAGCGCCGTAGCCTGTAAACATTCCGATCTCGAGAACTCTCTTTGCTTGGGTAATGTGAACCAGCATCTTCAGGGTCTGCCCTGCCAAAAAAAAGACAAAATTGCACATGTTTAAAATGAGTGAGTTTAATTGCAATGAACAATAAATAAAAATGTCACACCTTCAACATGTCCAGTGATGCACTCCTTGGGAAGCTTGAACATGGTCTTGCCTTCCTTGTGCACTTGTTCCCAGTCATGGCAAATTGTTTTTCTGAAATTGAAGAAAGAAGAAATAAAGACAAAATTTGCCTGATGGGCTTTAAACCATTAACTTCATATTGTGGGCAGGAGGCCAAGCCTTACTTATAGAGTTCTGCCAGAGGTTTGCTTTCCGGTGTGGACATGTTTTCTAGGTACACATCCAGTCCACTTGCTATGTCCAAGGCTTTCTGTAGGTAATATGCCAATTCTTCTGACACATTATCACCACTGGTAGCTATCTCATTTGCTTTTTTAAGAAGATCCACAAGGACTTCCATTGGGGTGTCAGGAGCTATGATACATGATATAAAGCAAAGTCAGTAGAGAGATCAACATCCTATTTCACATTGTTCTGTACCTTTCAATGGGATGAAAACCTGCAACTCTGAATGCTTTTCATAATGTTTTATTTTGATTTCCTTCCCCCTGTTCAATCAATTATCTGGTATAAACCACTGGGAGAAAAAATGTGACAACGGCCACCCACAGGCAGAATGTGACAGCTTTATTTCTTGATTTGACCTGCACAACTACATTCAAACAGCCTAAACATTTATCAGAACAAGGGGAAAGTTATGCTTCGGTTATGATTACTTGAATTCAAATGTATTAGTAACATTCACCCTCAGTAAAGGCTTTAATGTTTGAGACACACACACACACACACACACACACACACACACACACACACACACACACACACACACACACACACACACACACACACAGCAGGCAGATAAAATTAAAGATTTAAAGGCGTCATCTCGTCTTCTGCACACGAACATCGATTAATTCAACACTTCAAAGTTGAATCTGTTCTCTGGAACACAGCCTTCTGCACTCTGCAGGCTGTGTGTGCAACATGAAGTGCAGTTCATCGGACATGCATGCCTGATACAAACTCTGATACATATGATCTCTCTTAGGAAATGTGTTGAGACTTCATGACATGTACACTAGTTGCGCAAAAAACAACAACCATATACTGAAATGGCAATCTTACCATTTTCTGCCTGCATTTTATTCGTTTCCAGGACTGATGGTTGCTGTAACAGTGAGACGTTGTCTTGCGACGCTGTGGTGAAGTGTCCGTTAAGTCTGAGGATGCACGCAAATCGACCGTCGTGGGAGTGACTGGGAGCTTGCACAACAGAGGAAAAATCAAGTGCTTCCGTGTCATCGGGCTTTTGTAACCTCGGAGACAGGTGAGCAATTAAACTGGGGCAGAACCACACCTAACTAAACTGTCGGAACCATACTGAGCGCGTGTGGTATAACAACAGGCTACCCGGAAGACTTGAACTCGAACCTCAAACTCTGATAGTGGGTGGCATCACAGTGCAAAGAATGTGCGAAAAAAAAACACCAAAGTTCTGTTCAGGAAAGATAAGACCTCTCATTTGGCTGTAGCTGAACATGAGACTGTAAATAATGTCACATTTCTGAACAACAATCTTAAGTTTTGAAAGAGAGCTTTACAGCTGTAAGCTCTATGGATGCAGACATGTTTAATAAGCTGGGAAATTCAGCAGGTTGTGGGTACTGTGATGCCCATTCAGTGCAGTTCATAGACAATTGCAACATTTACTGTTAGCCTAGAAATCTTATATACAGTGGGGGAAATAAGTATTTGATCCCCTGCTGATACTAATATACTTTTTCACTTGATAAAATGCACAACAATTTATAACTTTTATACTGTGTGTTTTTATGCATTTTCAACTGATATTCTGTCTATACTTATAACCAGTAAACAACCATAAAAATTAGAGTGTGTTAATTTCCCAGGGCAGTGGGCAAACTTACAAATTCAGCAGGGGATCAAATACTTATTTCCCCCACTATATATATATATATATATATATATATATATATATATATATATATATTTTTTTTTAAGGCAGACAGACTGTGTTTAGGCTAGTCAGGAGTAAAACTTTTCACCTCCAACCTTTTTTATCGCATGTGTCACTCCTGAAGAGACAATAGATATCAGCACAGAGAGGAGACATAACACTTTCCCCATGGAAAGTTTTAAACAGAAGAGAGAGAGTCAAGCAAAGGGATCTCCACTGCTTCAAACTCCCTGAACAACACCAGCACCTGTGAAACTCCCCCATGTCTCACCACCTCAAACCCCATCCAGGTCATCCTCTTCCCCATTTAACCTTTCTCTCTCCTCCCTCTGCTTGGAGTTCGCTGACCAGATGATAAAAGAGCAGGTGGACTTTAATGGACCGTTTTCTCTTCCATAAACCCCCATGGTTCCTCTTCCACCAGTCCAGCCACACCTGTCCCTCCGGTTGCATCAGGCCCTGTCTCCTCAATCTGAAAAGGATAACGCTGCTCATGTTCAAACTGTACCAAGCTCAAACTCATATGTAGCAGGTTCAGGCTGCAAGTACAATGGTACTCATGATGTTTTCCAGGATACACCGGGGCCTTGTGTGTCAGTGGGATCCAAAATCTATGCCCTGAGAGTTTTTTTGTACCAACCAAAAAAAAAGAAGTAGTGACACAAACAAAGGTGGTGAAAAGATGAAAAAAATCTCCAGATTTATGACATGAACAAATATATATAATATATACAGATACTCCTCAAGACAACTGCAAGACATTTTTTTTTTCTCTGACATAATCACCAATCTTTACTGCGTCCACTTAAAACCAGTATAAACACCATGACACAGTTTTGTTTGATGAACTACATAAACCTGGAAGACATAGAGTACATAACCTAAATTATTCTTCCTACTGTCTGGATTTTCTGTACACTGTTTTTATTTTAAGAGTCTCACAAGTCATGGTGTCAGATCTGAAACAGATCGTGATCTTCACTTCTCTCATTCGCTTGTTACTGGCCCTGAAAACTGCTGGTAAATAGTGATCATGTCATCATGACAGTGAGCGTGCGAAGTCAGCCAAAGGCGGCACTGCAATCCACTTAAAGCAGTCCTCACAGTCCCTTTAATTAAAAAAAAGAAAGAAAGAAAAAAAGGAAAAAAAAACACAATGTAGACAAGAAAGTGATGAAGTTGTTGGCTGATATTGAATCTAATATTTATGAAAAAAGCAGTTTTCCAACAGAATACAACTTCCTGGCAATAAGCAACCGTTTAGACATCATCCAATCAGGTTTTCGACCCAATCACAGCACTAAGAGTACTCTAGAATAAGTGTTTAAAGACATCCACTCAAACACTAACAGTATGGCATGATACTCAGGTGGTTTAAATCGTTAATCATGGTTTAAACTGTTTTCATTTTCTTTTGTAAGTCATCCCTTTTTATCACACCCCTCTGCACTCTAACTGATATAAACTTATATGTGTTCTTTATTGAGATTTTAACACTTTCCTTCAATCTGTTTTTCTTTTTTAATGTAACGATTCTTATTACAACTAGTGTAAAGCACCTCGAAGGTGCTACATAAACATATGTACCTTGCCTTGCCTCACACAATTCCTCAAATGAACTGTACTCTCTAAGAATAACCTTAAACAGGATTGTCTGGGTTTGGGATTCATAACAGAGCAGCCGAGAACAACTGAAAGTAAACCAAGACATACTCTTAAAGCAAAGACTGAGTCATCCTTTGGTTATCATGAATGTAAAGTGTTGATGTTGATGTTTATGTAACTGATTACAACAAATTGAAGTATAAAAAAACAGAACCAGCTGCTCATGTGAATTGTCTCCACTGTTCTGGCTTTTTTACCCTCAGTTGTATGTTACTTTTGGACAAAAGCATCTACAAAATGAAATTTGAAAATTGGAACATTAAATCTTTTTTTTAATTATAAGTCAAGGATTGGGGACTGAGTTGTTCATTTGTGCAGCTAAAAAGTATAAAGATAAATTTATAGGCTACTGTATAAGCCTCTTAAAGGCTGGGCTGCATGGTGGCACAGAGGTAGAAAAATCTTTTGTGTAACCAGGTGTCACCCTGTCAGGGCACTTGCTTACAGCAAGGCTGTTTCTATTTCTTTTACATATCTTTACAGTAGGGAGCCCTGAAACTTCATATGTAATCTAAGTGCTAACAAAAAAAAAACTGTCAAACCAAGTCTTACCACACAAGTTATGCAAAAACTTATATCACAAGTGAGTTATGCATGTCAACACATGTCAAGAATACTGGCTACAGATGCTCCTCCTCATCTCGCAGACAATTACTATATAAGACTCCTGGGGGAAGGGCTCCATAGTTGGACTTTTTTCAAAGTTGGTAAATTGTTTGACTTTGCTCACTTAACTTTATCACTGCAAGAATGGGAAAGGTTCAATTGAAGGACAAAGATTTCAAAGAAAAGCAAACAGAATTTAGTTTGGTGCGTGTAAAACGCACATGGAAGTGCAAACAAGGAAAAAAGCTCAAAAGAGATGCAGTTGACTGTGTCTCTCCTGCAAAAATGTAAGTAAAAATGTTATTTGGTGAAAAGGATCTAGGTGCAATTTTACAGATGGATGTCAACACTAATGTTTTTTTTCTATCCCTGAATGTCTTCTTAGTTTTAAAATGACAGTGTTTTGTGTGTGTGTATATATATATATATATATATATATATATATATATATATATATATATATATATATATATATATATATATATATATATATATATATATATATATATATATATATATACACACTAATAACAAAGAGACTTAAGGAAGAAGAAGTCAAACAGTTAATAATTGCATTTCAGGAAATTTTTGATGCATGAATGATGTAAAAAAAAATGCTGAAGTGATATGTTAGGCATCCTCTTTGGCCTCAGTGGGTTTGTCAAAAGCCTGCCTGTCTGTGTGCTTTCAAGGTTGTACTGAACATTACAATACAGTGCATCTGCTCAAGACCAACCTGAACTGTTCTCATCATTTTAATAACAATAACAGCATCGCTCTTCTGTCTTATGTGTAAAAAACAAAACAAAAACAAATAAGCTCTGTCTTCAATTGTTTGTTTCTACTTCTGCTTCACTGAATTTATTTCTTGTTACTCAAAAGATAAGCAGATTTTGAGTTTGAAGGCATAGCAGGGCTTTACAAAGTCAATGAAGATAGCTGTTCTGAGAGGCACATCAAAGATTTTCATGTTAGTAATAATAATTTTTTTCATTTCTCACCCAACTGCTGGTCATGGTGGGATACTTTGGCATGGGTTTGTGATGGATTCAACAGATCATTTATTATCCTTTCAGATTGTAATGTAGTAAACACAAGGATATCGTCATTTATAATTCAGTTATACTGAGTTAAAAATTACGTGGGAGACAATGATAAATCTACACTGAATCAAACCAAATCAAATGAAAATAAGTCAAAATGTTCTTAAGCAAATTGACCCTAAATTGAATCAGTGTGATCAAAGATTAAACGGAATATAAATGGCGTGATGTCAATAGAGTTTATAAATTACATTTTATGGCCAGAAACATACATTTTACTTGGTTGTTTCTCATTTCATTTCAACAACTCTTTTGTTTTTTTCTTTTTGGCAGATATGAAAGCAACACAGGAAATGGGACTACTTGGACTGTCCAGAGCCCCATTGTGTTTACGTACACGGTAACTGAGAGTCGAGGCCTCCTGGATCCAAGCAATGACACACTCCTCCTTGGCCACATCACTGATCCGCAGCATTTAGAGGACTTTAAAAAATCCCTCAAGCCAATAAGACGCTTTGTAGTCATTGACCAAGATGTCTACAAAATCTACGGTCCCAAGCTAACTGAATACCTAAAGGCCAACAATGTCCAATACAAGTTGTTGGCTCTACCCACCACCGAGGAAAACAAATCCATGGAAATGGTTTTGAAAATACTTGAAGAGGTCAACAACTTCTCTCTTGACCGCCGCACAGAGCCTATCATTGCTATTGGGGGAGGGGTATGTCTGGACATAGTTGGCCTGGCTGCCTCACTCTTCAGAAGACGTACCCCTTACATCAGGGTCCCAACCACTCTACTGTCCTACATTGATGCAAGCCTAGGAGCTAAGACTGGGGTTAACTTTGCACAGTGCAAGAACAAGCTAGGTGCCTACATTCCACCCATCGCTGCCTTCCTTGATCTGTCCTTCATACAGACTAATCCTCGACGACACATCTCTAATGGTCTGGCAGAGATGCTAAAGGTACTTTTGTCAGCTAAAAGAATAGCAAAGCAAAAAAAATTGCAGCATACTTGTCAAGAAGCCTAATAATTTACCAGTTAAGTGACAAGTAACTCAAGTCCTTTTGGTTGTGAGTGATGGTGTGAGATAGTTACGATAGCAGGATGCTCATCAGAGTTTTTCATGTTTTTCTTTTTAGATGGCCTTGATGAAACACAGAGGCCTCTTTGAGCTTCTGGAGAAACAAGGCCGTATGCTGCTTGATACTAAATTCCAAGATGATACCAGGGTATGTGGACACGATGGCTTACAGGCTGCATCACAAGCAACATACATAGCCATTACAGTCATGCTGGAGGAGCTTGCCCCAAACCTTTGGGAGGATGATCTCAACAGACTGGTGGACTTTGGTCATCTAATCAGCCCTGCATTAGAGATGGTAATTGCCTCCTGTAACACTTGGTGGGTCAAGTGATTAAAAAAAATGACTAATATAATTAGTACTTTCATTCACTTCTTTAAGTTTGAGAATACCTTAACTAATTTTATTACGTTCTTTTTCTTCATACAGAAAGTTCTCCCATCTCTGCTGCATGGAGAGGCAGTGAACATTGATATGTCTTACATGGTTTATGTGTCCAAAGAAAGTGGTCTGCTGACAGAAGAAGAAAAGCAAAGGATCATCAGCTGCATGGTGGGTCTGGAGCTGCCAGTCTGGCATGAGGCATGTACCATGGAGCTCATACAGAGATCTCTGCAGGACAGGCTTAAACACTCTGGAGGACTGGTCAGAATGCCTTTGCCAGTTGGTCTTGGACAAGCAGGTAAAGATCATTACAGTGAGATGTTCTTACCCAGAACTGAATGGGGAAAAAAACAACATTTTTTTTAGTCCAAATATTAATTCAAAATGTCTTACTAGACTTGATATGAGCCACAGTCACCAGAACAGTCCAGAGAAATGTCTTATTTTAAGATATTAAAAAACAAATAATGATGTATATATGTATGTATGAATAAGGTAAATAATAATAATAATAATAATAATAATAATAATAATAATAATAATAATAATAGTAATAATAATAATAATAATAATAATAATAATAATAATAATAATAATAATAATAATAGTTCAGTTTCTATTAAGACATCCCTATTTCAAGAATCTTTTCCTTATCCCACTGAAGGATGTTTTTACTCTTTACAAGCAGTTCAGGTGTTATTTTGTCCCGTAACATCTTTGAATAAGACATTTTTTTGGACTTGTCAGGTGAATGTGGGTCATATTAAATCTAATAGGACATTTTTTTCTAGAAATAGGACATGAACACTTGCTTAGATTTCAGTTTTTGCAGTGGAGGCATTTGAGAGCACATGTACATTGAAATTTCATCTCCATCAACATTATTTGCATGAACTTCCCACATAATTAACAAATATGCAGTATAACTTAAACAGGTTGCCTTCATTTGTTTGGTGTTTTTTTCTTCCAATGCAGATATTTTCAACAACACAGCAAGTGAGATCCTACAGAGGGCTTATGAAAAATGGTGTGGTGACTTAGGTGTCCTATCTCACAACCAAGAAGATTAACCTGCCAACGCTACGACTACCCATTTTTCAAATGTGAAAGGAAGGAAGGAAATCATTGAAACGTACCACAGCTCCTCATTAAACAGTTTTATGTAATTATAATTGAAAGATTTTACATGCTGTATTTTCACATAATGTTACTATAGACCGTTGTTAGCAATGCTATAGCATGTTTCTACAAGCTTCAACGCAGCATATATTCTTGTAATCTTTTTTTTTAGTAATTGGTGTTAACACTGGGTGTTGCATGTCTGTCAGTGAGTTCAATGGAATGTAAGTTGATCAAGAAATAAAGAAAATACCACTAATACTTGTGCTGGCTGTGCGCATTTTCATGTTATTTGTCATCATGTCATGTCAAGTGACATCACATCAGGATTTATACACATTAGAAACAATATTCAAACAAACAGAACGTAAACAAAAATCTGACATCACTTAAACACATCTCAGGATTCTGCTGCAACATCTCATCATAAACACTTCAAACTGCACCATAGATTAAAAAATGCTGTCCCAACAGGGGTCTAATTGTGGATATGTTGGTAGGCATATTGGGCTTCTACACACATTAATAACTTGTAAAATGGGAAATAATAAAGCACACTTGCTGGTGCTCATCTGGTCAGATTACCACATAGACATATAATGAAGGTCCAACACAGTCATAACACAGCAAGCACTCTGCTGCTATCTAGTGTCTAAATCAGTGCACAAATATTTCAAACACCAAAGCTACACAGGAGCGGACTGATCATGTCCTCTGATGAAAACTTAGTTTCAAGTCATCGAGACCAATACCTCAAGGATGTTTATGGTTGCAGCTGTGTGAGTTATTTTGGGGATTATTTAGAGAGGACAGGAGACTGTATAGAGCAGGAAACAGGGTGGGAATGAGGAGTGACATGCATAAAAGGAGCACTCAGATGCTAACCTCAAAGGGCCCATGACCTAACCACCATACCAGTGCATTATATTTGATAGACTTGTAGATATCAATCTTGAAGTAGCAACATGACATTTCCTGTTGTTACCAGGGGGTGCTAAGACTGTGATCATACAGATGTGTTCAATGAATTTAGTATATATCAATTAAAAAGTCATCTAAAAGGCTGATGAGAAAACATGACGAGAATTTTCTAATCTTTACTGTAGGCGCCCCTTCATAAATGACCGGCAAAGATGGTCTTGCCTTCCAGTTACGGCATTTTCTTTCCAGTTATTGATTTTGGATTTAACTTTAGAGTGCAAAACCAAGCTGCTATTTCTGGTAATAAATAAATAAATAAATAATTAAATAAATAAATAAATAAATAGATAGCTTACTGGACTTACCATATGTCACTAACATTAGACATGTTAAATCTGCCAATGGAATTTTTTTTAAAAAAATGTGTCTATTTTCTTAGGGGGTGGGGTGGGGTTATCATCCCAATTCAAGACACTTAAAAAGTTAAATTTTGATTTGCTGAATTCTTTACTAATTGCAAGCAAATTAAGCTTTATTTTTGACTCAATATCTTGAGATAAAATGTTTTTCTGTACTCACCAGGTGAATCTTGCATAATGAAGATTTTTTAAGACGTTTTTCACAAGAGAAGAGACAAAAATATTTGTTTTGCAAGGTGTAAACACTGAGAGCACCCAAAAACCAGGAGGGTAAAATGACACCTACAACAGAGCAGAGCAATGAATAACTGTGGGATACTCAGTGTGATAAGGTGATAACATCCAAAAAGTTAATAAACGTGTATGTCGGGGACATTTATAATCATTAACATGGTTTGTTATCTTCTCCATGTCACTGCACACTTCCTCCTGTTTGATCTGTAGACCAGGGATTTTACTTAATAAATGATTTTATCTTTACATCCCAGCTGCAGTACTGGAGGCTTTATCTGCTGGCATTGGTGTTGGGAATCGGAGGATCGTTTCAGTATGGGATTCAAGTCTCCGTTATTGCCTCTCCAGCTGTGGTATGATTTCTAACAGCTGATATGATAGTTCCCTTTGTGCAGTGTGATCCCCCGTCTTTGTTATTCAAATATGCAGAGCAATTAATCAGACAATTTCAGTATTTAATACATGGAATGACCTTTGTGACCTTTTTGCAGCATGTTCAGAGTTTTGTGAACCATACATGGCTGTTGAGGTACGGGACCCCGGTTGACGAGTCTACCAACCAGCTCATCTGGTCCTTCATTGTGGCTATATTGAGTCTTGGAGCCTGGGCCGGGGCTGTGCACAGCGGCAGCCTTCCGGTCACTTATGGCAGGTGAGAGTCATATTGGAAAACAAGCACAAGCAGATCATAGCTATGGCTCACAAAACACACGTGTTGAGTTAAATATGTTAACTGGTAGCAAACACGGTATGATTTTTTCAATGATGTCTCTGTTTGTCCAAACTTGTGATGTCAACCATTTGCAGAGAAAACTGTCCAAAGGAATCATTACAGTGTTAATAGTAAATGGTTAACAGTTAATAGTCTGGTTCAGCCGCAACAAGGGAAATACAACACAGATAAAAAATAAATAAATAAAATTTAAAAATAAATAAATAAATAAATAAATAACAGCAAAAAAGAGGTTCAAAGGACAATAAGTTACACTGGGAGTCCATCAACTTTTTGTGTACATGAAGCCGAAACATTAATGAAAAGTTATTCAAATTAAGATTATTATTAAAAAGCTCTTCCGCACAGAGATTTACTTCATAAAAGTATTTTGGAAAGCAGAAATTTTTATCAAAACAGAGGAATAATATTCACACCTGTGATAATGTAAGTGGAAGTGTTATCAGTGGAGTAAAAGTTTAGACATCCTACTGTCTAAGAGAGGTCGTCTGCCTCCTGGACCTAAACCACAAAATGATTCCTCGACAGATAAAGTCTCTACTTCCTATACTACATTTAAAGACTTAAAGGTACCACAGAGAGGCCTGTGGTTTGTTGTACACAGTGCTCAAGAGAGACAATAAAATAAATTTTAAGTTCAACTATGAGTGCTCAAAAAGAGAAATCTGTCAAGCTCTATCACTAATTTTTAGAAACCACAAGCAACAGTTGAATCCTTTGGGCAGCAGTCAAACATTCAGAAAATGCATTTATATTGTGTCTTGCTGAGTCAGATGAGAAGATTTAAACAATGTATTGTGAGATTTATTATGTTAATTTCTTTCAATTCCATGTTTGATTCTGTAGAAAGAAAGCTCTGCTGTTTAACAACATGGTGGCGATTGTGGCTGCTATCTTCATGCTCTGCAGCCGCTGGGCCAAATCATTTGAGATGATCTTCATTGGAAGATTTCTATACGGATATAATGTTGGTACGTACCCTTGATTTGTAGTGTGAATCTGTATGAAGTAAAAAAGAAGAGGAAGAAGAAAAAATGTCCTGATTTCCTCCTTAATTTCTCACAGGCCTTGGCCTTAGTGTACATCTCATGTACCTCGGGGAAAGTTCGCCAAAGAAACTCAGAGGTTTCCTGACACTCACCGGTTCAATCTTCATCGGATTTGGAAAAATTATGGGTCAAATAATAGGAATCAAGTAAGAAGTGACTGCTGGCATCTTCAAATTTCACTCAATGTCCTATCCTACTTATTGTCTTCATCTTTATCCTGTTTCTCTGATCGTGATGTTTTATACTGTCAGGGAGATGATGGGCACAGAAGACATGTGGCCGTACCTGCTAGCTATAAGTGGTATCCCTGCCATCCTGCAGTTTGTGACGCTGCTTTTCTTTCCTGAGGCTCCTCGATACCTTTACATCGACAAAGGAGATACTGAAGGCAGTAGAAAAGGTTAGTCAGGTCCCTGTCAGTGCTGTGCTGTCATTCATCATGAATTGTAAATCAATTTATATGGCTAAACAATATGTTATATTATTTGTTGACGGATATGTCAAGTTAAGAGATTGACAAACAACTCATTCAGACACTGATGCTTTCAGTGGAACATAAATCAAGAGCAGTGCGTGTGTTTGTGTGTGTGTGTAAAAGCATTAGAGTGGCTGTGGCAGGAGGACGACTTAAAGCAGGAGCTGGAAGACATGAAGAAAGAGAGAGAGAGCACACAAGGAGAGAAGAAGAAGACAGTGAAGGACGTCCTTACTTCTCGCTGTGTGAGATGGCAGCTGCTGACTCTGGCTATCCCCTGTGCTGGAGTTCAGTTCTGTGGCATCAATGCTGTAGGTTACCATCAGCTTTCACACACACACACACAAAAGCAGAATATCATACATAATATCTGAAGTCTAATGGCCATAATGCTTTCTTCTGATCTCCAATCCAGCTGTACTTCTATGCCTTTGACATCTTCCGTGAGTCAGGACTGCCTGAGGACCAGTTGCACTACATGGCTATCGGTATTGGAGCGACAGAGCTCATTGCTGTAACACTGTGTGTACGTATCTCTGTGAAAAAAAAACAAAAACAAACAAAAAAAAAACCTAAATTACAGTGATCCCAAACAGTACAGTAAAAAAAAACTTAGACTTGGGGTCCTTCTTTTATTCAGTCTGAAAACTAAAGCAGGAGAATGAAAGAGAGGCACAGAAAACAGTGTTTACTCTAATGCATACTTGTTTTACCTGGGATGTAGGGATATTCAATCAATCAATCAATCAGTCTTTATTTATATAGCGCCAATTCATAACAAACGTTATCTCAAGACGCTTTCCAAGCGTTAACAGGTCTAGACCTGTAAATGGTAATAAAGTTTTATTTAACAGAAACCCAACATCAAGACAAGATAAGAAGTCTTATCTCATCTTAACCCACCATGAGTACAGCACTTTGCAATATTTAGCAAGTTATAGGTCTAAACCTATAGCAGCATAACTAAGAGCTGGTTCAGGTCTGAACCAGCTCTAACTATAAGCTTTATCATAAAGGAAAGTTTTAAGTCTACTCCTAAAAGTAGAGAGGGTGTCTTCTCCCCGAACTTCAGCCGGTAGATGATTCCAGAGAAGAGGAGCCTGATAACTAAAGGCTCGACCTCCCAGACTACTTTTAGAGACCCTGGGTACAACGAGCAGGTCTGCATGCTGGGAACGCAGCGATCCGGACGGATAATATGGCATGATAAGCTCTTTAAGATAGGATGGCCCAATGCCATTAAGAGCTTTAAAAGTCAGAAGAAGAATTTTATATTCTATTCTAAACTTTATGGGTAGCCAGTGCAGAGACGCTAACACCGGGGAAATATGCTCCCTCCTCCTAGTCCCAGTCAGAACCCGGGCTGCAGCATTCTGAACTAGCTGAAGAGTCCTAATAGACAACCAGATAGAAGAGAGTTACAGTAATCTAACCTGGAGGTAACGAAAGCATGGACCAGCTTCTCTGCATCACTCTGACACAAGATGTGTCTATTACTTCTGTATATAAAACAGGTTCAAGAAATTTGAACTTTATTAAAAAATGAGGTGATAAAAAATGTGTTATGATCTGTAGAGAGTTGAAAATAAATTATTTCACATTATGTCTTTTAATCTCTCCATCCCTTTGTTTCTCAGTCTTTCCTGATAGATCGTGCAGGCAGAAAGAAGCTGATGGGTTACGGCTATCTACTGATGGGTATCACCATGTCTGTGCTCACTGCCATGCTGTCCATAAAGGTTGATACACTCTCTAAGGTGTAAATGTACCTACTGTGTCGTGGAGCATATATAATTAACTATTATCTTTTTATGCAGCATCTGAATTCATGGATCCCCTACTTGAACATCGCTCTGATCTTCTGTGTCATCTGCATATATGGGCTTGGACCTTGTAAGTTTCTATAGTTTGTGAAACCTTTTATAGATTTTTTATTTCAAAATTACTAAATGTTTTTTTTTCTTCTCTTCTTTGAAGCTGGAGTATCTATGGCTCTTCCTGCTGACCTTTTCCTGCAAGCTTGGCGTCCTTCCGCGTATGTTATCAGTGGGACCATCAACTGGCTGGGCATGTTTGTGGTGGGGTTGTCCTTTGGCTTCATTGTGGTAAGAACTCTTCTGCATTTTGAATTACAGTTAAATCCCCACATGAATCTCACAGACTGATTACATACACTCTGTTTTTATATTTCTCTGCACAGGAGGGACTTGGGCAGTTCTGCTTTCTGATCTTCGTGGTGTACACTGTTTTCAGTGCAGCTTTCCTGTTAATTTTTGTGCCAGAAACTAAAGGAAAGACAATGGTAGAGATTATGGAGGACTTCAACAAACTGAACTTCAAGAACAGGACTCCTGATGCTGAGAAGACCGACATTAATCTTGCGACAAAATTATAACTTTTTTTTTTACCTGTCATACCTTGAAAAATTTGCATCAACCCTCAGGCAGGAGTTCCTGAAGGGAAGAGAAAAAGCTATATGAATGTGTCTCAAGAAACAACCTTGTTATTGTGTTTTATTGTTATTGCTTTATTCAAAAAATGTATGTAATATTTTATAAATATTTAAATTATTAAGTATTTAAGCAATAGACATTTTGAATCAAAGCATACTGGAAAGAGGAATATATATACTTAACATGTAAAATAAACATTTGTGCCATCTAAATAATCCTTTTACAGACTCTAATTTATAGCACATTAGCTTCTTGATCCGACACCTGTGTTTAATAAGATTTATGTTTATGCAAGTTTATATTTTTTAACATATAATCTGCTCATGGTTAAAGTTTGCTTCTGTTTGAAGAAGCTAAGCTATCACGATTTGCTTTAAAGAAAATATTGTGATGCTTCAACTTACATCAAAAGAAATATAGCAGCAGCAGTGCTTTTAAAACCTGACTTATGAAAACTGTCATATGTTCAGACAAATTTGTTTTGGGATTTTAAATTTCTGTTAAAAAAAATAAAAAACTTTAGAATATACATCTTCTTTTCAATCAAAATTAAACTTTAATGCTCTTTGGACTGCAAATTAAATACAACAGCTTTAAGATAAAAGCAGCAGAATAAATTTTGAAATCATTTTTGCAGAGAATGAGATGCAGAGGATTTTACAAAAGACTCATATGAAACAAGACTAAAGGGCACTACACGCTGACTTGACTAAATATGCTCTTTTAGTGCTTCACTGGTTTACAGATTTAAAAAAGAAAATCTATTTTTCAACTTGGGTAATGGCTAGTGCTGCAGCCTCACAGTCAAGAAGGTCAAAAGTTCAAATCCCAGTTGGCCAGTGGCCTTTCTGTGTGGAGTTTGTATGTTCTCCCCATGCATGCGTGGATTTTCTCTGGGTACTCCGGCTTCCTCCCACAGTCCAAAAACATGCTCATCAGGTCAATTAGAGATTCTAAAGTGCCCGTAGGTGTGCATGAAAGGTTGTCTACCTCTGTGTGTCAGCCCTGGTGACCAGTCCAGGGTGTACCCCACCTCTCGCCCTAAGACAGCTGGGATAGGCTCCAGACACCCGTGACAGGATAAGCAGTGTAGAAGATGAATGGATGAATTGTTCAAATCAAGACTGTATTATCGATAGACATAGTAACCATGACGTCACCCATCTGTTTCCATGAGTTTTGAAGCCTAAACTCAAGAGGTGGACTTTGAGGATCCTCCTTAACAGTTAAAGTGTGCCTGTCTGTCAGTCAGGTGAGGTGCGCCTCTGATTGGGCAAACCTATGATTTTGATATCTTCTAAACTGCAAAGTAAAAAAAAAAAAACACCCCTATAGTGTGAAAGACATGAGCTATTCTGTAAATGTGGGTTGATGCTGTAAAGTTGGCCTTTTTGAATATGTTCATGGTTCTTTCCAAGTCAGCCTCAAGTGGTCACTCGAGGAACTGCTGTTTATAACACTTCAACATAAGCCTCATTTCTGGAGGCTGGAGGTCAGTGCTTGGTTCAACTAATGTCATTGAAGTACAAAGGAAACACAGCGTCCTTTAAAGATGAAATATAGACTACAAATCAGTTCTAACAACAATCAAAGCACTTACAGGAAAACAAATCCACTCCACTTAGGAACTTTTTTAATCCCAATTTATTAGGTGCTCATCTCTGTACCAACAAAAGAGATGAGACTCAATAACACAGTACAAAAAAAAATATCTATAGAAAAGTATGCTTATATTGAAATATGTCCAAAGACATTATAACAAAACATGTAGCTCACATGTTTAAGGAGCAATCCTGTTAAGTATGATGATAAAATACCAAGTTAACATATTGTACATTTTCTGTTTTTTTATACAAAAGTGTCATTGCAAGTCACTCTGTACAGTTCTTACCCTTTAGAAAAGAGGACTGTTTTTAATCCACTGCTGTGCACAATCAGTATTGGGAAGGCACTTTGCAATAGACCAAAAGCTGAAAGCAAAAAATGTGTAGGCTTTGAAAACATCTTTTTTGTTTCTTTTTTTCTTATAGTCAGTACCAACGTAACTGAAAACAAATAACACATCCCAGTGAAGAAAAAAACTTACTCCTTACAGCATTTTGCACTTGTTAAAAATAATAATAATAAAAAGATAATAAAATCAAAACCTATCTGTTTAAAACGATTAAATACTAGTGCAGCGTGGGTCAAAAAAGGGACAAAATCAACTTGATCAAAGACGTGAGTCATGTGACAGCATGGTGAACAGCAAAACTTTTAACTGCCACCAACCAGTGATCGACATTCAGTCCCCAGCTCAGCCTGCATGCCACCACATGCAGGCGTCAGTCATACCCCCACATGATGGACATAAACAAAAAATGTATATGTGTACACAACAACCACTGACAAACACTGATCATAACGGTTGAGCCATATATTTATATGTATTTATATATTTATATTAATAAAATGTGTATATGAATGGTATGTACACTTGTTACAATCACAACATAGTCATAAATAAAATAGGAATGTATTGAATTTAACAGCCTAAATAATGCACAAATAATAGTTCAGACAGAAAGCAGGATACACAAATCAAACACAAATAGCATGGAGTCGTTTTACAGGGCCATCACACACGCACGCACACACACAAACACACTGCACCCTTTCTGTGGGCCTGGATTTGATCTGCATCATAACACAAGTATTAAAATGCAGGTAAAGATAAACAAGACCCATATGAGAGCCTGCTTTATTGAGGATTTTTTTTTTTTTTTGAAAGGTCAATATTTTCCTCTTGTGGTGTGGATCTCTTTGCCAAATCTTCTACAGCATAAATTAAAGAGGACAGAAGTAACAGCAATCAACAGAAATTGTTTGCTTTATTGGGGCGGCTGTTTTTAATCTGGAGCAAACTTCAAAGTACCGGGGCCCTGATACAAAATTGCTACTAAAATTGGCTCTCAATGTGCTTTAATTTGAGGAACCGTTCAATTAAGTTTGTCCTCACCACAGGAATGTCTTGAATTTAACACATTTTCAGAGTACGATACTCAGATTAATTACTTGTGCCCAAACTAGCACCCAAAAGTGCAAGTATAGAAAATGTACATACAACAAAATTAAATCTGACGGGTGCATGAGCAGTACAGGAGGGAAAAAACAGGTGATGATGAGGGATAAACACTGAATAATTTAAATAAACTAAATCTATGACTAGAAGTAGAATCATGTTTGGTCAGGCCAAAGGCTAATGGATCAGGATCTGACTTTGTCATCCAGGCCCCCGAGCTGACGCACGCACACTCACTTACTTGAGCCAAAAAACTCATAACTTAGAGCGACAAAAAAAAAAATTGAACAAAATGAGCAAATCACAAGATTATCAATAGATTAAAAAACTGTACACATAACCAAGGGCATGAATAAGTTAATAAAATATATTCTACATTTCTCAAAATATATACCTGACATTGGTCCCTGTTCAATGTACACAACTGATTTAACACTGAAACAAGATCTGGAAACCTCGTCATTGTACAACGCTCATTCCTAACAGGCTCAAGGCAGAGTTTTTTCATTTGAAAACATTTTATTCTTTTTTTTTAATATTTCTGCAAACAATAGGATCTTTTGATAATGGCTTTTCTCGCTTTACTTCTTTAACATCACAAACTAATAATTCAGTGTAAAGATCATCAAATAATAAAAAAATGCTTTAGGCCCCCCTTACATTCAGTGGAGCTGCAAGGAGATTTTCTTCATTTTGAGAACACCTGACCTGCTGCTTTGTGCAGACTCAGCCATTCTAGATCCGTGGCTGTTCAGCTGAATTTTAAACAGGAAAACTTCAGGAAAGTTTTGTGAAATGGAGAAACCTAATTCTAAGTAACTGTATTGAATCTTTAACTGTAAAGCAGTTTGAACTTGGTTACAGTCAGCGAGGCATTATGGTTTCATCTACTTCTGTGAGGTAGACCAAAAATTTGTAGTATCTGAATGCTTATCTCTTTTAGTGCCAGGTGAGACATAACTGGGTGTTTGTTTTTTATTTTTTCCCCTACAGCAACCTATTTATTATCAATGCATTAAAGTCAGGGAGAGAAGAAATTTTCCTATTACTTGTGTCAAAAAATTTGCTGAGCCCATTAGGAATGTTTCTTGGAATAATTAACAAATTCAATAAAAACATGCAACAAAATAAGGGCAGATATAAATTTGTGTTCCAAAAAAGTCCTTCTTAAAATACACAACAAACATAAATATAGAATTCACAGAGACAGACAGTAATCAACTTGTTTTAAGGTTTCCGTAAATAACACACAAGGAAACATTTGTGCCACTAATTCTTAGTGGTGCAAATGTGGCACCAATTACACCAAAGCAAATAAACAAATGGAAACATACCAAATGTCTTCAATAGATCCACATCAGATAAAGGAAATGAAACCTTCATGTTCTTTCGTTGTAGAGAAAACGCTCACTTTTCGTTCTCTGAAAAAAGTAGAAATCACATGGCAATCTGACAAAAACTCGTGTACATATTAAGCAAGGAAGGAAACAAAAAAACGGTGTCTTGAGGCAAAGGTAATCCTTAATACAGAGTTTCATCTGAGGGCAACCCGGCTGTGTCCAAAGAACAAAAGGCTTTGTTTTACTCAAAGTAAGTATGTCACTTTGCTCCAAAGTCAAGTCCACTCTGACCGACCTCAGCATCCACCAGTGAAGAGGCAAATGCAGACTGGACTATCTGAAAGCCAAACGACTCGAGCAGGGACATATTTTGTTGAGGGGAAAACGGGGAGGTCAGAGAGGGGGCCAGCTCATTTAAGCTCGACCCAGAGACCGCCTGGGTCTTCTGGGCTTTGTGAACTCTGTGCTGATGCTTGTTGAGGTAGGACTTGGTGCGGAAGGCTTGGCCACAGAAAGGGCAGGTAAACTTCTTCTCAGGGTCTGTTGTCTTGGCTTTAGATCCTTCAGGAGAGCCCAAGCCCCCCGCAGTGGCTCCATTGCAGGCCAAAGAGGGCATCTCCAGCTCTGGTCCGTCTGGTTTGCTTGGAGACTTGAGCTCAGCACCGTTCGGCAACTCTCCAAATGAAGGATCTGATTCTTCTGACTCTAGATGAGGACATTTTCCAATGTTTTCCTGTCCGTCTGTGGTAAACATAGCATGGGTTTAGAGGTAGAGTGATACAGAGAGAGGAGAAAAGGGGAAAATGAGAGAAAAGGGAGGTGGAAATTAGAACACATGAATTAAAAAGCTCTAGTGACACTGGTCACCTGCACAATTTAATTGAGAACTTCAGGGAGAGGGCCTCAAGTACAAGCACAAAAATGGTGGGACTTAATTTAATAAGTCAATCATTAATTATAGTTCAAAACTGACAGTACCCAAAATGAGGATAAACTCTATAATGATCTGTGTTTGTCCATTTGCCCAGTTTCCACTGAGAATCCTTCTCTGATCACACAACTGACTGCCTGTGCTGGCACTGAGCCCCCGCCCACCCTCCTCCTGCTGGACTGTACTAACCTGTGACTGGCCCATGGACAGGGAAGCCAGGCAACCCGCCAGAGCGAACCTCCCAGAAATATGGAGCCCCACCTGCCTTCCCCATGAGCAGCTCAGGCTGCGGGCCCAAGGCTGGAGGGCCGGGCTGGGGAAGAACTGGGTGTCCATGATAGCGAGCCTCTGCCTCAGGCGAGGTGACAAACAGCTGGCGACTGGCGCACAGGTCTACACAACACCCGGCCAGGGAGAGAGGGGGGTTGGGGGGTTGGGGGGCAGACATAACAGGCCGGCAAAAACCATGCGAACAGTTACCTTCATTTCATCACTGGTGCTTAAGATGCTGCCCTGTGAATGAGGTGAGCTGCAGAGGTTTGAATGAACCTATGGTGAGTGAGTCCTGCTCCTGAAGCCATCACTGATCAAGAAAATCCACTCCTGCTGGTGAACGCCACATCCCTGAGCTAAGTGACTAATGGTTGATGTTTGTGCAGAAAAACAACAGATGTGAGTCATCGTCTTGACGAACAAGCTAGTATAATTAGGTGAAAATAAATAAATTGTACCACTCTAGCAGGGACCTTTCTCGCAGTGGAAATTCCAACTTAATAAACACAGATGTGATTCCAAAAACTGGAAGGACACACAAAGAAGTGCTGACTTCTGCTAAGGCCATTCAGTGATAGAGATAATTTTAGATCTATATTCCAAAATGCAACTGGGTCTTCCTTTGCTCATGCTGCACTTTTTGTCCACTCAATATACTGCCTCAAGGCAAACAGCACAAATCACCACAAATATTCCTCATCAGACAGCCAACAATAATGTTATGTTACATTTTTTGCCTGCAGAATGTTTGTACAACTGTTATATCATGTCAAGAATAGTCAAATATTCACACGTACAGCTTAATACTACAACTACAAGCTGTTGTCCACAAAAACTTTTATAACTGTGACAAGATTTTCAATAATTTGATTATGCTCTTACTAATGGCAATTTAGGTAGTGATCATCACAGAATGACTCTATAACCATTTTTTTTCCTTTTGCACAACTTTGTTTGAACAGCAAAACAGAAGGACCGCAAAAAAACCAACCTTACACTGCCAAAACTACCTACATAAAAAAGAATTTCTTTTCTCAAGAGTCTTGAAAATGTTGACCAGGAATATTTAAGTGAAAAGTGATGCTATGAAGCTGAGAGTGTAATGTTGCGTTCACACCAAATGTAACTAACATCACACATTTGAGTTGGACAGTGCAACTGACGTAAATTGGGTAGTACGCATTGCACGAAGCAAGTTGGGTGATGTTGTAGCATGTTTGGTGTTCCACTTGCTCTGGTTGAAAAAATTGGAACTTCAGCAAATCGTTGCGCCACAATAGCTAATATGATCTGGTTTGTTTTATTTTGGAAGTCTCAGGCTCTTTTTTTAGGCGGTTTCTGTGCACTACTTCCTGTCTCGCTACATCTTCTCTACTCTGAGGTCGTTTTCACTCGATTCAATTGGGGAGCTGAAAGTTGCAACATTCTTCAATTAAGTTTAAGTAAAGTTAAAACTTTGCCTAGGTAGGTAGCCCTGCCTCAATGATCAAACAGACCCCACCACGCACTGTAGTAGAGCTCAACCTTGTATGAAACCCTCCCTTCATGAAAGATTTGTGTCTTTGGGGAGATTTCTCTGCATGAGAATGAAGTAAGTAAACACAAAACATTCTAGCTAAAACAGACACGGATTAAGCTAGTATTTGCATTTGGTGGGAATGCAACGTAACAGGAAAACAGATTTTCCCAGCTAGGTAAGGCTTTAACAGTTCAGTTTGGTAAAAATAAAATTACAACAATGATGGCTTTTTCAAAGATGATTCCATCAATTCTTGTCCACCGTGCACTGTCTGTATGCTTCTGCTTCTCCTGCAGAAATGATAACTTCTCAATGAGTCTCGGGCAAATGGAGTACACATTCCGATGATCATGCAACACTGTGTATTTTAGAACAAATGCTGATGGACCAGCCAAGCAAAAACAGACACTGTTTGCAATGGCCATGCTGGACAAACACACATACACTGAAATAAAATGGAAAAGTGATGCAGCACTCCAACTTCTAAGATGTTCATTACCGTAATATGAACAATTCGCTATTAAGCCTACTTAACTTCCAAGTGTTCAACTATTTACAATCGGGGTAGCTTCAAGTTTATGCACTTCGTTTTTTATCAAAATTTCCAGCCTCATTAAGAGCTGTGAGTCAGGGTTATTACATGTCAAACTACAGAAAAGGGAACTAGTTTCACATATTTTTTGTGCCCATTGACTTTTTCTCTCCAAGCTTGTGTAATAAAATGGGAATGCTATTTCTGCAGTCCTGACCTTTGACACGAGCCAGCCAAACTTCTGAGAACAAGCTGACAGTACCAACTCTATTTACCTGCCTTACTCTTCTGATGAATCTGAAGATAACATCACAACTGCTTTATTCCTGCATTTTTTTCCAACATAGAAGGTTTTTGTAAACACCCCTTCTGTGTACAAGACAAAAGAAAAGTCACCATCAGATAAATGACCAGCGCATGAAATTGCGTAACAGCCTGTTTGAGTGAAAAGCTTGGCAGTATAAGTGTATGTATGCTTGGGTTTTTAAACATACACAAAGATGCAGCAGCATGTTTCTCCAAAAAGCAGCAAAGCAAATCAAAGCCATAAACATTCAAAGTTTGGGATGGGGCGGGCGGCCGCTTGCCTTCCACTATGCACTGGCGTCCCAAGTGGTAAGGGTTGCCGTTGTGCATCTGCAGCTCTCCCCTTGGCTCAGGGAAGGTGTGCATTGTGGCAGAGTGAGGCAGAGGAGAGCCATGGTGTGTCTTTATATGCACCTTAAGGTAGGACGCAGTGGAGAAACCTGGGACCACAAGAACAGAGAACAAGGCAGTTGTTTGACACATTTAAGGCCTTGACTTTGAGGAGGGGGCTTCCTTACATGATGTCAGGCTCATAGATGATGATCAGAGAGATGCTAGGATTGGTTTGATAACTCTCATCACCCTTAAGGCCAATTTATACTCCCTCTATGTACAAAAGGTATACGTCCTTTTCAAACAATGTTGCTGTCACTGCTCACATACTTTCATGCATCCTTTATGCTGGCATTGCTGTTTATCAGTACATCCACCAGGGGGGCAGCCTGGAGTCAAAAGTTAATGACAACAACAATCTCAAAAACAAACGTGGCGACTGTGGAGGAGGTATTTCTGATGTACCTCTTGCATTAAAGTCAAAAAACGAAGCAGCGAGTTCCTCACCAACTCGTAAAACTTTCCTTAAAAAAGTTTGGCCATTGTTATTTCTTCTTTGTGTCTCATTAGAGCTACATATCAGGTAGCAATAACAACATTGCCCCCACAGTTTCTGGTGGTACTGCTCTGTTTGGTCCATATCCATAAGCATTATGGAAATGTGCAAAAATACAGACGAAGTGAACACAGAGCGCAGACAGAAGGATCAGTACTTAATGTTGAGGAAAAATGGGCCTTTGCTCTAACCTCTGCATTGAACATCACAAAGGGAACCAACCAAACTATGAAACATATTAGATTTGAAGCAACAAGACTGGTTATTTCTGTATTTTTATTTTTGACATCTATACTGCTGTGTGGAGGTACTTTAAAAAACATAAGTCCTGAAGTGTTTAATCTGACAGCAGAAAGGACTTCAATATCAAAAAAATACGGTTCGTCTGGACGTATCTATCTCTGAGAGACACTGTTCATAATCAAGATGAAAAGATTTAAATCTAAACGTAGCTTCAACCCTGTCAAGGGAGATGCCATATTTTGAGTCACCAATTTGAGTTTTAACTTTAGCATCAATTCAGAAGTCATTCAAGACAATTTGAAGATACAATAACAAAAACCATGTCAGGGGGTTTAGTGCTTTCTAGTATGTTTAGGCAGAAAATCAATATGGGTGTTTTTTATACTCCATATATTGGTGTTTGTTGAGGAAACTGTCCTTCTTTAGACCGAGAAGCTACAAAAACACCCTCTTGATTCTCCTACTAGATCATTGAACTGACACACCTGGGAGTTCCCCAGTTCAAAAGTAGAATCAGAAAGAGCCAGCCAAATACCAGAACTGGATCACACAGTTCTTATCCTTCTTAGTGTCTGTCTGGGACATGGGACAGAGCTTGCAGTTCTGGAGAGGTACTCTGAAAAATTACCTTTGTTGCATATGCCACAGTAGTTATGCGCTCCCTCGCTGTGTTTCTTGAGGTGGTCTGTCATGTAGGCAGCTCGTAGAAACTTGCCACAAACTTTGCAGGGGATTTTGTCCTCATGACATGCAAGGTGCGACCTAAGGCGATCTCTTGTAGCAAATGAAGCATTACATATCTGAAAGACAAAAAAAATGACAGACTTTGTATTTTTCATGTTACATAATGCTTTTTCCCCAATTACGAGGATTGGGTTCTTTTTTAGAAAATTTTAACTCTTGTTTCAAATGTTACCTGGCACTTGTGCGGTCTTTCTGTTGTGTGAACCTGTTTGATATGTCCATTCAGGTGGTCTGGTCTGGAAAGAAAAAGCAAAGTAGAGTTTTTGTTTTTGAAGACTCTGTGACAAAATTATCTAAACTTTAGAAGCTGATGTTGCTGTAAAATACATTTCCTGTGTTACAAAAGCTGTATAAAAAAAATTAAGCAGAATAATTTAGTCAACTGAGAGTTAAATCTCCTGCCATGACTTTGTCCTCTTTAAATTTCACTGCATTGGCAGTCCTTTGCATTGATGCACCTCTGACTTAAAGGGGCTGTGAGGACTTAATAAGTGATCTTGAAAAAGTCGCACATCTAGATAATATGCCTGATTGTAATCCACAACTTAAAATGAGATTATCAGCTACAATAGGCAATTTCTAAATGTCTATCTCTCAACCTCCCGTTGGGTTGGACAGGATTGATTTACGGCATTAGTCCCTACAACAACAGCAGTTAGAAGAGAGATCTGTATTTTTCTCTGCTGAAAATGATTTCCTGGATTCATTTTGTAGTAATGGTGGACAGTGGAGCTGGACTGGCAAAAGGAAGAGGGACAGAAGAGCAGAAGAAAGCTTAACAGGAAAGTGATAGAGCATAGGTTAAAGGCTAAAACATGGGTTAAGCTGTTTGTGATACTGTGCATTACAACCAGCCTGCAATAGTTACATTGCAGTGGTCTGTTCAAGCTTAAGAGTCTGTCAATAAACAAAAGAGTGAGGTTACATTTACTCTGCTTGTTAAGGTTGTAAGAACCAGTAGGACATAACAAGGATCTGCTAACATTACAAGTTACAGACGCATCTCAAAGCACCGAGTTAAATAGTGCTAAATATAGCAAGCTACTACAACCCCACTACAATCCAGTGAGAAGTTGTGTAAAATGTAAATAAAAACACAATACAGTGATTTGCAAATCCTTTTTTAATCTATGTTCAATTGTATATACTAAAAAGACATATTTATTGTTCAAACTGATAAACTTTGTTTTATTTTGTTTTTTGGCAAAGATTTACTCATTTTGAGCATGATGCCTGCAACATGTTCCAAAAAAGTTGGGACAGCAGCAACAAAAGACTGGGAACGTTGAGGAATGCTAAAAAAAACACCTGTTTGGAGCATTCCACAGGTAAATAGGTTCATAGGAAACAGAAGAGTGTCATGAGTGAGTCTTTCAAGGATGCTCTTTTTATACCCAGTCGTTTATAAACAAGGATGTGGTCATGTTCGCCACTTTGTGAACAACTGTGTGAACAACTGTGTGAGCAACTAGTCCAACCGTTTACGAATAATATTTCTGAATATACAATTGCAAAGAATTTAGGAATTTCATCATCTACAGTCCATAATTTCATTTAAAAAAATCAGAAAATCTGAAGAACTCTCTGAACGTAAGCAGAGAGGCCAAAAACAAACATTAAATGCCCGGGACCTTTGATCCCTCAGGCGGCACTGCATTAAAAACCAAAATAATGTAAAGGATATTACCATGAGTGCTCAGCCGGAATCTGTGATGGTATGGGGTGTGTTAGTGCCCATGGCATGGGTAACTTTCACATCTGTGAAGGAGCATATGCTGCCATCCAAGCCACATCTTTTTCAGGGACATCACACAAGCCACATTCTACACGTTACAACAGTGTGGCTTTGTAGTACAAAAGTGCAGGTACTAGACTGGCCTGCCTGAAATTCAGACCTGTCTCCCATTGAAAATGTGTGGTGCATTATGAAGTGCAAAATATGACAACAGGGGCCCTGGACTGTTGAACAACTAAGAATTCCACCCAGCAAGCTTCCACAACTAGTGTGCTAAGTTCACAAACACAATAAGTGTTGCAAAAAGGAAAGGTGATGTAACACAGTGGTAAACATGCCCCTGTCCCAGCTTTTTTGGAATGTTGCAGGCATCATATTTAAAATTTTGCCAAAACAAAAACAATTAAGTTTATTAGTTTGAACAATAAATATCTTGTTTTTGTAGTGTATGCAAGTGAAAATAGGTTAAAGAGGAATTGCAAATCATTGTTTTCTGTTTTTATTTACGATCAACTTCATTGGAATTTGGGTTGTAAACTACAGTACAAAGTGAGTTTACAAAGTTTTCTTGTTGTCATGTCTTTAAGAATAGCGATACCTAACTATTAATAAATACATGACCTCATCACTTTGTATCTGGAAAGATGTTGTCTTGAACAATGAAAAAGTACTGTTAATCAAAAAGAAGATCTGCTCTCAATTCATTTACTTCAAGACAAACGTATGCCTTGGTAAGAGTCATGTCCTCAAGACAGTGTTGCAAGTGCTCATGGGAAACTTGAGTATTTATCACGGAAAACCACTGACTTCTTCAGACCGTCCTCACAACCCCCTTTAACGGGCCATTCATAAGCTGCATGTATTTCAACCCCCACAGCAGTAGGGGGTGGTGGTGAGTTGCAATAGGTCTGATGACAGTGAGCCTGGGAAACTGATTGTGTGGTTAGAGGATACATCACAGATGACAACCCACTGTGCAACCGTTACAAAGCATAACAACTGAGGTTTGTTTATTAGGCCTACAGCACTTGTCAAGCTTTGGGAAAATGTGTCTTTCTTTAACCTAGTAGTATTAAAACCAACAATTCATTGTCCCATGTACCTGTTCTTGTAAGCTTATAAAATGGGTGATAATGACCACCTTTTTTCACTGCTTTTAGTTGACACCCTCCTGTCAGTGTGTATGTGTGTCTGTGCATCTCTAAGGTGAATTAGCAACTTTGTGTAAACCTAAAATGAAGTAATTTCATACTATGCATTCATACTTGTCTATTGAGTTATGGTGATTTTGAATCCCTACAATTACATATAAGATGTAACATAGTGATTGACCTACCTTGAAAAACCTTTACCACAGCTTTGGCAAACATAAGGTTTGCCGACTGACCCGTCATGAGACCGCACATGGTATGACATCCTGTCCTTGCGTTTGAAGCGGAGCCCGCACACATGGCATGCATATGGCTTCTCCCCGGAATGAGAAAGCTTGTGCCTATTCAGGTGATAAACATCGCGGAAAACTTTGCCGCAAATATCACAACCAACGTGCCGCCTTGTCCTTTCCCTTTTTCGAACGTTGTCAAGCGCGAGCCCGCCGTTTTCCACCAGTCCAGGTTGTGACATCAAAGACATGCCGCCCGCTGATGACAGGCTGTCACCGGCATTGTTTACACCACTGTGGTTGGCTCCGTGTTGCGCTTCGTGATTCTTCAAGCGTGAAGCCTCGGTAAAAGCCTTCCCGCAGGTACTACACGGGAACAGTATGCTTTCTTTCAGAGTATTGTTGTTGTTGCTAAAGTTTACAGTTTCCACAACCCCACCAACTTTCTTTGGTCTCCCCCTACTTCTTTTTGACTCTGGGGAGCCAGCGTCGTGTTGAAACGTGCTCCCTGATATCTCCGTTGTCGGGGAAACAGGCAGTCCTTCTGCAGGCTCCAACATGGGAATAGACGATTCACCTCCATCCTGTAATAACACGGTGGGGGTATCTTCACTACCGTCCACATGCATTTGTGCGTTGCCAGCAAAGCCCTGACCGTTCACCAACATTCCCGTTTCGTTGATAAAATCCTGCTGTGCCGCCGGGAAACCCTGCTCAGTGGCCGCCGTAGTCTGAAACAGGCTGGCGTCTCCTCCACGCGATGTTGGGACGAGGATTTGTACGTTGGATTGTTTGATCACCTCTTGACAAATCTCAATGACTGACCGCATCAGTAGAAACTTGGCAGCTGTCATTAATTCCGGGAAACACTCCAGGCGAACCACAATTCTGGACGTGTAAGCGAAGTCCAAAACGTCTTTAAAAACTTTCGGGCTTATGGTGTGCATCTCCAGCTCCTTGGCGTCGCCGTCCCCTTCTTGCTGACGGCTAAACACCGACTCAAAATACTCACTGCAAGCAGCCAGCACAGCTTTATGAGCGGGGAAGCTCTCCTCGCCGACGCGTAAGACCACATCGCAGAACCTGCCTCCATCTTTTCTCTGAACGTTGAGGTTGTGTAGCATCTCCGCACTATGCTTGCTCACCTGGTAGGTGTACGAAGAAGTCCAAGACGGCTCCGCTACCTTCTCCATGCCGAATTCATCAAATAACAACTGATGTTGACGACAACGGTCGGGGAAAACGAGGATTTTTCTGCTCTTGTGCGAACACTAGATACCAGCTAGCTGTTACAGAATTCTAAACCCAGCCGCCCCTCCCCGAAGATTTAGCATCTAACGTTCAACGCTAGCAGTAGCACCAGCGAAAAATGGCAGCCCCCCAGCTTCCTGTGAACTTTGACCCTGGTTACTTGAGGGGTGGGGGTCGCTCGTGTTTTGTGAAATAAAATGTCTCAAGGGATTAATGCTGTCGGATACTTGTAATATTTATCCCCTCTTTTTGGTGTCAGTCGCCGAGGAGAGGCGCCCCCGAACACAAGGGGTCTTTCTCGTCCACAAGGCAAAATGTGAATATGCATGTCTCTTCCTGCTTGGTCTGATGGTGAAACCCCTCCCCCACCCACCACAAACAGAAAAAAAAACCTCCTCTGTGCACAGACGCAGTCTGCAAGCTCACCAGAGTAAATCATTATGCTGTACCGATCACCTGAGTCAACCCAAACTTGAAATTGTCCTAATGCATGGTGTACTTTAAAACTACACAACCAAATGAGCAGTGTAAACAATACAGCTCAGTAGCACTTAAAATGACAGCCCATGATACGTGCAGATAAAGCATCCTTCAGTTCAAAGAGCATTTTGGATGGCAGGTTAGAAAAGTCATTTAAAATGTTTCAAGTACATAAAAATGTTTCCACCACGACAAGTTAGACCTTAAAGAATTTCTCATGTCAGCTGCTTCTTCTGACTTCATAAGTAAATTGCACAACTGTGAAGGGGCCTCTGTAAATTGTGGAGGGTAAGTCCACAATTAATAGACCAAATTTGACCAACCATTAAAAATAATTTAAAACTCAATTTTTATCCCCTTAACACGATCAGACAGGCATATTTAATGTTGGATTTAATTCTGAAAATAAATCAGTTAACTTTTTATCTACCCATCCATCCATACATGATGTAATGTATTTCAGGGCTATTGCTTGGTGTTCCCATTTGATGGTTTGAATGCCAGTTATTGAGTGGATGTCATGGTTGCTGATGAAAAGGAGGAGTCTGTGGGCCAGTTTGAGTGCTTTGTTTCGTGTGAGGTTTATGTTATTAAACTGCAGGTGGTAGTTTCAACTGAAGATGTGGGTTAAGAGATATTCTCCAAAGGTTGGACCAGTCTTCTGTTTTAGTGATGCATTGATGTAATTTGGTGGGGTCAAGCTGTGGTTATTTGGATGTGGACCATGGTCCCCAATGAGAGAAGCAAACAGACCCTGGTCCTCATAGACAGGTATGTCAATCTTGATGCTCATTAAAAACTATAGACTATAAAAGAGGTGATGGTTTCTTACTCCATACTAGTGACCTCATTTCAATTAAAATTAAAACTTCATAATCAAAAAAGTTTTTCTGATAATGATTGGTTAAGTGAATGAGTACTTTATGCAGTGATGACTTATGGAGTCAATATGACCAATTTTAAACATTTCCCAAGGGAAAGATCAGTTAAATTTTGATATATTTAGAAAAAAAACTGTTAATTCGTTTAAACTGATTTTGATGCAGAAACCATATATATATTATTTTTTAAAGTACTCTGTACAGTGGGGAACTGAAAAAAAACAGGTTAATATAATTCCATCTATTCTAAGGTAATTTTGTTTCAGTAGTGACCAATTTTAGGAGAGTAAAGACAGAAAATGAGAAAGCCAACTTCTTTTTGTGCATGTGCCCCTCAGATTTGGTGCTACATGAATGTAATAAAAGTTTCCCCCAAATAAGATGAATTTCACACAAATTCCAACTCTGAGTATGAACCAGTTTGGTAAAATTGTCCAAAAACAAGAGAAAATCAGTTAATATAAAAAACATTTCAGACAATTGAAACAGTTTTACTGAAGCTTTTATTTATTAATTCTATTTGTGCTTTTTATAACTTAACAGCACATAAACTGAATCCCAACCACCCTTGAAAACTGACAATGTGAGCAGCCCCTCCAGTTCCCCCCTCCCCCCAAGTGACAGGTTGGATGGGGAAGGATACAGTTTTTAAGAAAGATGGGGGGAAGAAAAAAACAAAACAAAACAAAGGCACAACCAGCACTCACTGTACCCCATTAGAGCTATAAGGACATGCTCCAGCCTGTCACAATTACAGAAAAGGGCCACACAGGAGGGGAGTACACACTTTACTCGTCAATCCTACACTTTCAACCCACAGTAGCCCTTCCTCAGTGCACATCAGGATGGTGATGGGAGGGGGGCGGTAGAGTTTGGATGTGACAAAGGAATGCTACCAGCTTTCAGTTGAACTTCCCATCCAAACAACAACAAAACAAAAAAAATCTATATACAGGGAGAATAAGATTCTTTCCCATGGTCTGTACAATTGGGCCTATACATTATTTACCTAATAGAAAAAAAGAAAACATTCAGCCGGCAAAACAAGTTGCCATAACTTGTCTTCCCATTTCTGCCGACAGCCTCTTCAAAAAGTATTTACTTATGGATGAAGACAAAGTATGGCATGGTTTCATTGTCCAGGTCTGTGATGCACCATCTTTCAAAGTAAAGTTCACATTTTTATGGTAGAGGGGCGGTGGAGATGGGCAAAATAAGGGGGAAAAAAGAATCCCGCTCCGTGTTCCCTATGGTCGTAACTCCAATTCATCTACACTTATGACCTTAGCCGGCATGGAGGGGAGAGGCTGCTCAAGCACATCTGATCCAAACCACTTGGCAAGGCCTAGAGGCGGGGTGCCCCCATGTTGCTGGGGTCCGTTTGTCCGATGAGGGCCTTGGCTTTGTGACTGAGGGCCTGGGACACCGGGATGTACTGCTAGAGAAAACAAGACAACCAAGGTTAAACAAAAAGCTAAGACATCAAAACAGAATGTCGAAAGATCCATTAAGATAAATTAGCATTCCGCATCTATTTTTTTTATACAACACACATGGACATTACATATAAAAAATTCTGATCCAATGCTTCACTGTAACCTAAGAGCAGCTGCACTTACTTGGTCTCTGTTGCTGAAGTTGCTGCTGCATTACTGCTAACTGCATTTGAGTGTTGGCTCTAGGAGGTAGAAGTGGATGCCCTGTCGCACTAAGTGGGTACAGTGGTTGTCCAAGCAAGGCAGGAGGTAAACCCTGAAGTTGTGCAAGGTCAACATGTGGTGGAAATATACCTGGTGTGCATAATCAAAACGTATGTCAGATCAAAGAAGAATTAAAGAGCTAGAACAACTGATGGGAATGTGGGAGAATAAAAGGCCAGCACCAACCAGCTTGTACAAGAGCAGGTCCAAGTTGCTGGGGCTGGATACCCTGGGCCAGCATTCGTTGAACCACATTGGGGTGCAGTTGGGGAGGAGGCCTCACCATAGGTACATGGGATAGCAGCGGCACTGGATAGATGGGACGAGGAAAGGATGAGGAGGGTCCTGGAGGTACCATGGTGGGGGTATGGTGCCCAGCAGAACCAGGCCTGAGACGATCCTGGTCCTTGTTTGGCAAGTTCTGGGAGTTGGCCTTCACTCCCCCAGAGTGTGCAGCATTCCCTTCTATAGCCTCCAGATACAGATTAGGGGAGCTGCTATCTGTAATATTCCACAATCACAAAATTACAGTGTTTAAGTTCTTTGTCTTAAGTCAACATCAACTTTGACTGATGTAATGATCTGTACCTTCTTGAGAGTGCACTGTCGCCTCCTCCTTCATCTCTGAGCGACCTGGTTCATCTCTGCTTTTCTCTTTCGTCGCATACATTTTGCGAATCACAGAAGTGGGTGTGAATGAAGGTGACAACTGTGGTACAAATAAAACGCATTAATACTCACAAAATGAAGTGGTGAAGAAGTTAGAAGCTTTAAAATAACACCAAGAAAATTTAACACTCACCATGCTTGTGACAGGGTTGCCTGGAGAGTTTCTCCCAGCAGGCTGAGGACCAGGGGAGCGGTTCACACGCTGCAATCTGAAATTAAAATTAATTAATTAATTAGAATAAAATGTTGGGATAAAGAGGCATTCATTTATCCAGTTCAGCCATTAATACTTTATTTTAAACCTGTTAATATTCTACAAGAAATAAACAATCTCACCTAGCTCGAAAAGCTTTGTCCTGTGGTTGCTTGTAGCCAGTCTGGAATGAGGGGTGAGCATGTAGAGCAAGGTCTTGCTGGAATGCCAGTGCTTCCAGGTCAGCCTGATTAACTGGCATAGAAAGCGCCCTCATCTGGACAAACAAAGTACAGACAACTTGAGATAAGAGCAGGAGCTTTGTCCTTAAAATTCTGTACACATATGCAATATACCGTGTACAGTGTGTGAAACCCAACTCCTGAAATTTTGAGCATGAGACAGAGCTCAAGAGGCAAACTTAGTTGTTTGTGGACCACGACTTCTGATCCCCTTTTGCTCTGCCTTAACACTGGAACAGTCACTTTGAAAGTTTTTATTATAACTTTTCAAAAAAAAAAAAAAACCTTAAAAAGGGCCATTAGCTTTCCTGAAAGTCTCTTTATTTTAACGTGCAAATGGTTTTATATAGATTAGACTTAAGGAGTACAAAATATTACTCAATCTACCCATTTTTGTCATAAGTAGTCAAATTCTGAGTGTCCTCAAAAATAGAAATTCCTAAAAGTGAGTGTTACTTTTATTTAAACTAATGCATAAACTTCAAATACATTTTTCAGACCTTTCAAAATCATATTTAAGACATTTTAAGGCCTTAAATTCAAATGATTGGATTTTATGTTTAAAGACTTTTTAAGAACCTGTATATACCCTGTACGTAAAAAGGAGCTCAGAAAGAGATTAGATGGTTCTGAATCTCAAAATCAAAATGACCGCTCATGAGGATTCTAGTCGTGATGGAAATCTGATGTTTCTTGTGTTTAACATGGGTCATTTGAGAGAAAACAATGGTTATTAATTTAAAATCGATTTATCTCTAAAGCTGTAAATCAAGGTGTGAAAGCTTCAACATACCTGTTGCTGCGCAGCAGATCGAGGGCTTATAGATCTGTGATCAGCAAACTGTTCTGGCAGCATGGACTGAGGACCAACAGGGAAACCTTTGAATCAAAGACAGGAGAAAACTACTTATTGCAGCTTTTCTCAACAACAACTGACGCACAATTTGAAAACGGCCCTTCTGTGATTTGTTTCACTATTATGTTCATGTTTTCACATGATTAATGGAATCAGTGCCATCTGCTGGCAACCTCATGATAAGTTTTCAAGGAACAATTCAATACCCTTATATTTCAAGTGTGCACTGGCGCTGGTAAACTGTTCTTGTGTGGACTTTCACCAATAAATTGTTAGTAGAAGCACCAAAAAATGTATCTTAAAAAAACCGTACAGGGCGAGAAGGGCTTACCTGCTGAAGGCTGCAACCGACTGTTAAAGTAGTCAGGTGAGGGGGCCCTCTGTGGAAAGAGAGGGGGAGAGGGGCCCTTTTGAAGTAAGCCATGAAGAGGAGCAGAGGTGGTCGGACCCTCAGAGCTGCCTAATAAATTGCCAAGTAACGTAGGCGAGGCACTACGAGCCGGACCTCCCAAGAGTTCCTATGATACATACAGACAGTGTGAGCAATATTTTCATCCGTCTTTAGGTGAGTATTTTGGGGAGCTTAACCTTTTCAACATCAGCCCAAGAGATGACCTAAATACTAACCTGAAATATGTTTTTCTGCTGTACAGGCACATCAGACACCACAGCTTGGTCTGAAGATTGCTGTAGAGAGGGAGAGAGTTTTGAATTGGTGCAAAGCAAATACAAGCACAAAATTAAAAGTAAAAAGCCATCTAAGTGGAAAAAGGCCAGCTTTAACACTGATGGATTTTTACATTCAATTATTAGTCCAACGTTCCCCTGTACAAGTCAAATCTTTATATGAATGCAGTTTTATTATCCTTATTAAATGTTTATCCAAGATTCAAGTTTATGCTGTCTTGGAACAAAGACCGCCAATCAGAATCTGACTTGCACAGAGAAGGACACATATCTCTTACCACCAGATAAGAATAACTTCAGTAAAATTTATGCCCATCACTTTCTGGTTTGTTCAAAGTTTGCAAAAAGTGGTTCATCTAAGTTTCAAAAGCGTGCATGTAGCATTACTTCATACCAATTTCTTTGTATCCCACTGCAGTGCAATGATAGAATATCAGACTGTGGGATATGATGGAAAGTTGGATCAAGAGAAATAAATGCATAAGAATACTTACATTGCTTGAGTTGGTTTTAGGGTGAGTTGGCAGAGTTCCACTTGCCTTCATGCTGCTGACCAGTTTATTAAAGGCCGACATGTCTGAGTCACGGGAGTGTAGACGGACACTGGGCCCCCCAGTTAAAGCCTCCTCTAAATGTTCAGCCATAAAAGGTGTGCCGTTTCCCCTCTGTGGAGGTGGCAGCTTTCGCACCTGAGGTTCTGAGCCCAGCTTCATCCCCTTCATTCCTCCCTCGACTTCTTCCAGTGACAGCACCGCGCCACAGTTTGCTGCAGACACAAAGAGTAAACTTAATCAAGAATTGCATTTAGAGGATGTTTGAATCCATGTGGGTTATTTAAATAAGAGGATTGCAAAAGGATAAATGATTAGAACCGCAACAACTGGTCAGTGTTTTGACAAGAATTGATAAAAAAAAGTTGCCGAATAGCTCCAAATTTGTCACTGATGGCAAATAAGGATGAAGAGAGTGAGATATCTTTCATTCTTACTTTCAGTGAACAATGAAAAGATCAGCACTTGCAAAACAGTGAAATTACATAATAGAATTGCAGAGCTGCTGAGGAAACCTTTGCATCACAAAGTTTCTAATGTCTAGGAACATTTTACCCTCAAAGCTGCAAATAAGAGCTGCCTGCAAGATCTGTAAACCAGAACATGCTCATCATGAGAGCACACGAGTTTGGCATCCCTTTAAGATCAGTTATGACATTAATTTAACAGTTTTTAAAGCTAGGAGTCACAGTGAGGTTTATACTTTCAGTCTCTAACCATCACACCTTTACCTTGCAACACTTCATTTTTTTCCTCCTTCTCATCCCTCTCTTCCTTCTGTCACCACTACACATTGGAGCAAACTAATCATTTAACCTATACTATGAATCTACCAACAACATAAATTTGGAAACAATTGGCTGGCAAATGAAGGCTGTACTTCAATGCTCAACTGCTCCAATATCTGTAAACAAGTTATCTACAGCACAGTATCTTCTCCAGCAGAATGTCTGAATATGATGTTTGACAATGCAAGTTGATAAAAGGAGCATGCACTTACTGCTTTCTCGTAGCCTTGCCTTGTTGACGGATAGTGTGGAAAGAAGAGGCTTCAGGTCTATTTTGGCTTTGTGCAGCAGCTCCAGGATGTCTACGTTCTCCTTATGTTCACATGATTGGATAGGTGTAAAGTATGGGGCAGGACCATGGCTCGGGGAAATATGGGACTCGAGTCCTTCAGAAGACCAAAGCAGTTAGTCATTTAGTACAAGGAGAAACTTTGACGTATATAAATTACACAGCAAGAAGGTACCATTTACTTTGAAAATTTTAATGCCATATGCCTAGCATGGGGTACAGTCCAACCCAGCCCACAAGGTATTTGATTTAATAAGTTATCTGAAGAAATTTCAACACCAATCTCCTGACAACTACAACACTGAAAGTTATCCTGAAGACATCATTACAAAATGTGCCAAAACGTAGCTCCAAATGTATGAATGGCCATGAGCTGCATATGCACACGTTTTCTGCCAGGGAAATGGTTTACCTCCAAGTTTTTCCAGCTCCTCATGAGGAGTGGACCTCAGACTGCTGGACTGGCTGCCAGAGGGGCTCAGGTTACTGGAAAACCACTGACTAAAGCGGCTAGCCGAGACTGGGCCCTCCCCCAGAACGTCTTCTATCATCTGCAAGACATTAACAGGTGCATGTGAGACGGGAGGAAGACAGAAAATTCAGTAGACCAAAGGGTTCAAAGAAAAAGGCAGCACTTACGTTTTGGGTGTTTTCCATTGATCCAGCACAAAATGTGCCAGGAGATGAAGGGCAGTGTCATTGAATTCACTGCCTTTTGGCTCTGATCTGTTGTTTGGAGTTTATCTAATGCCTCAACCCCGTCAGTCCATAACTTTGTTTTATTTGCACAATGGCTGCTTATTTTCCTGATTAGTAATATTTATAATTAAGGTATAATGATGGGCATAAATTTAAATGTCTTTTTACCCTGTGGTTACCCCATGCAGGAGCTCATTGATGAAAGACTTAGAAAATGCACCATTCAGTGACAGTGAATCCCTCCACAGTTTAGTGAGATCAAGCCAGTGCAGCAGGTCATTTTCAATTTCAATACAACATGAAAAATGATGGTTAACGGAGCCACAGCTTTCATGTAGTTTCACTCATGTTTCTGATTGTAAATAAGATTAAAAGAATCTGGAGTCTTGTTTTAGGGAAAACCACTTAGACCCTGATGTTAGGCTTGTACTGGTTGGAATACATAATGCATACTGACAAAGTGAGCTTTAAACCCCAGCCCATGGTGGTATTTTACCATTAAAACACCAAATAAACAGAAGTGCCCCCCAGGACTTACTGAAGCCAGTCCTGGCATGGTCTTCTCCAGGTTGAAGAATTCATTAAAGTCAAAGTCTCCTGCCGTCTGCTCAGGTAAGACATCAGGGTGGGGAACCTCCTGATCAGCAGTGGACTGCAAAACCACATTCTGGCCTTCAGGCTGTCCGCCATTACACTCCACTACTGCAAAATTAAAATGGCAACCTTAATTCATTCCTTCATATGTAGAAAGTTAATCAGTTGATGCAGCTGGGTAACTAAACATCAGTGCATTGAAAATTGAGTGGATGCCCCCCCCTTTTTTTTTTTATTTTTTAAGAGCAAGCCTCTGACATGCCTTCTTTCACAGATTCTGCTCGTTTCCTTGATCGCTTGAACTTGCGCTTGTCATCTTCCAGTATTTTGTCATCAAATCCAATGAGCTCAATTGTCTCAGACTGGCTGGTTGGACCTCCAGAGAACCACTCCGGCTCCTCCTCAGCGTAAGAGTCATTCCTTCTCCTTTCACTGAACACGCGTTTGTCACCAAAATCTCTCTGCAAAAAATCATACAACACAAACAAAACAATCATTTCTTCACATGCTGTTAAAAGTTGTATTACTTTAACTATGCAATTAAACAACTAACCACAGTAACTGCTAGGAATTTGTGCTTTTCGACAACTAAAACAGTTGATGTCAACACTCTCCTCTGATTGGCAAATAAATAGTAGTTAGTGAACCCAATTTTAAAAACATAAAATCAGACCAGTTGGCTGAGTAAAGGTGATTTAAAGTAAAAAAAAAAGTCATCAACATGACCCTGAAGAAAAGGCAATAGCAACATTTGTTGCATCTTGTGTGTTTGAGTTGGTCCGATTTAAGATTTCTGTCATCCAGACACTTGAAGGATTTTTAGGTTTTGTTTTGTCCATCAAGCCATTTGAACCACACAACAACCTCCCTCAACAACAGCATTGTTTACCCAGACTATGCAATCCTGTGTTTGTCTGTGTTGAAGAAACTCTGCTCAGTTTTGTCTTTTACCAAAATGTTTTTATACCCATTACTTAATGGTCAGCAAGAGATTGAGAGTCTGTTTAAACAACTTGGAGATGAGACACTTTGAAGCCCTAGTCTCTACTTTCGATTGCAAACAGAACCTTACTCACTGTCCTCAGAAACATGATGGGTAAACAGCTTTGCGTTTCTGATTTAATATTTGAATAAAACCTGACTTGAAAAATTCAAAGTTTTGTGAGAAACATTTTAACCCTCAAGGATGTTTTCTTGCACTTTCCTGTTCCATGTTCTAGCAATTTGAACTCCATCCTAAGTGGTTTTATCAAATAAAACAAAATCACACATGCACCGTGAAAAGCACACTTCAGTAATGAATCAAATGCAGTCTATTAGACACTGACCAAAAAAAGTTAACACCAACCCTGAATCTTTTATCTTTGAAGTCCCTCTCTCGCTCTCTCTCTTTCTCTGCACGGGCTTCTCTCTCAAATGCACGGGCAGCAATTATGCGTCCACTGCCGATTCTACGTGCCCCTCCCAGACGGAGACTCTCATTCTCCTTGTTTTCCAGAGGGCTAATTGGGCGACGGATATGGGATGCAAGAGCTGCATTGCCTTGACATCCACCTCCAAAGCTGCGTCGCTGTGGGCTCAGTATGACGTCCAGATCATCTTCCTTTAACCGCTCACGAGGATCTGAGTACAAAAGTTTTCAATATTTGAGTCATGCAGACAAAACAAATCTGGTGTTAAAAAAAATCAATCAAATCCAGTCCAAAAAAGACTGCTCTGTATCCCTAATAAAAATCTAATTTTAGCCTTTATAATAAATGATCTCTTCTTGATCAAACCGTATCAAGCTAGTCCAACTTTATGATTTGTGTTTAAACTTAAAACTTCAGATTTCTGCCCAGGCTATTGGGTGTTTACCTGGGATTCTTCGTTTCAAAGTAACTCTGTCATCAACATAGTCCTTCTTAAAACCTTCCACTGGAGAGCTACGCTCTGACGTGGGATACAACGAGGCATGCCACTTCTCAGGGTCCCATACACCATCACTGCATCAGAACAAAAGTTTAATACTATTAAAAATACAGTCAACAGCATTTGCATTGTAGAGAATACTACTTCATTCATTTGCTTCACTTAAACAAGTTATTCTTTAAGTTTCAGGTCAACAGGAAAATAATTGCTGTTCAGCACAATCCAGAAACTACACATTAAAAATTTGTCAAATTTGCAATCAGGGATGGGAAACAATTGAAAATCATTTTATAGTTTGTCATATGCAAGGCTGTTGGAGGAAAAAGATGGGGAGGGTGAAGACAATACAAATCGCTACAAATGTACGTAAAAGACGTTGTGAGAGTCTAAAATATGACTGATGTCTACTCACAAAACATGAAACAGCAGCAGAAAGGTCAAATATAGCAACAAAAACATTTCTTTGGGATAAACTAAACAAAGACTTTAAGAATAACTAAATTAGACCCTAAAGACACACACTGAATAATAAGAGTATAAAAAAGATATCCAACAGATTGGTTTATTCTCCAGTGGGTATCTCACACATGCAACTTTTCAGTTTTGATCATCATTTGTGGGCCCTCAAAGAACGTAGATGGGTTTCACTAAGATTCAAGTCTGAAAGAGCCAAAAGGATCATCAAGAGCCCCAAAAGCAATTTACTTTGTCAAATGTCAAAGTCAGTTAACTATTTGGAACACACTTTTCTTAAGCCCATCTACTCTGTTTTATAACTGTTAAGTAATGTGCTGGAGTAATGACTGGAACCTACATGTCAGGGCAAAAAAAAACCTCTTACTGCAGTTAGACAAAATCTTCCTCAGTACTTTGATCTCTGTGCTAGCATGTGGTCTGAATTTCACAAGGCATGTGAAGCTTTGGGGATTTGTTCTGTAAACCTGAGCTCTTGGGGCTTTCAAGTAAATCCCAGTTTTTAATTTGTTAAACCAGAAAGATGCAGAATCATACATTCCAAACTGATAATGAAATGTATGTTCCCCTAGAGGATAATATCCAATACAGTGGGTTCAGGGCAAGTCTTGTTTTTCTTTGTGGCAAGTAATTTTGTTTGATAAAAGATGAATAATATTGTGCGCTTATGGTTGGGATCTATTACCATTTCTGTTATGACTGCACTGCTAAAGCTTTTGGAAAACTGGTCAAATAACTGAGCACAAAAAAATAATGGATTGCATCTTGTGAGCAAAAAAAAAAAATAAAAATCTTACCTGTCATATTTCTCAGAGAGACACTCTGGCCTTTCGTTAGAGACTGGCAGTTCTTTTATTTCCAAAAGTTCCTCCTGTGTAGAAATTGATAATGCTTTATTTTTCTTTGAATGTGGCTACATAGGAGTCTAGATTAAATATTTATGTATTTCACATCACCTTGGTGTATCTGAAAGGAATTGTGGCTGCTGGCTGTTTGACTTCATTTACAACAGCATCACCATTCTTCTCCTCTACACAAGTCTCAGTCTCCATGGCTCAAACAGCTCTCAGCTTAACGGTGACTCTACTTCTCCTAGACACAGAGATAGCAGATTCAACATGTGTTCAGTGATCAAGTACAAAAGTGGCTGACATATTATTGACACTTAACTGTGCCTGGACCTAGCAGGCAGAAAAATCTAAAGATAGATTCAGCTGATTTTAATTAAGTAATGATTGGTATCATTCGATGTGGGCTTTTATTTTCTAAATGTTGGGGCAACATGGCGTCATTCATTAAATGTATCGAAGGGCGAAACCACAGTTTGTTAAACCTGTTACATGAAACAACAAAAATTAAGGCTAAATAATTGTTCATAAGCTAAAAAGACAGAACTCTAGCTTCGGGCTAACTTGAAAGGAGACAGGTCCAATCAATGCTACTCGTCAATTAGCGAGTTAATTGACAACAGCCAGAGAGCAGACATGTCATGTACAACAATTAAATCAGCGTTGGATTAAATTTACGAATTACTTTACACATCTTAAACAGCTGTTTTGGGTTAATATCTCAAATCACCACAGAACTTTAACGCCTCTTCACAAAATTATCGTTGAATGATCAAATTAGAAGTTAATAAACGTTACCGGTAAGCGCAGGTGTTGCTGGACTGTCAGCAGGCTAGCGCCCCACAGTCGACTGAACAACTCATTAGTTGTACCACTTTAGCATCACCAACTGCCAAATTAGAAGATTTGAATAAATACTAAAGGTCAACTTACTTGGTGCGAAGGATACCTGGAATACTGGTTGTTTTCGGCAAATCAGCGGCAGTTCACGTTAGTTAGCTAGCTAGCAAACCTAGCACTTTTAGCTAGCTAGCTAACTAGCTGGGGAATGGGGATAATGCCCACCCAGCGAGTAAAAATTTAGCCGGTTGAGTAGATGCAGTAATTATTGGAAATACACAGCAAACTGGGGTAAATAAACTCACTAACACAGATCAAAATATCAGATTAATCCACACAGAGACTGTGTAATCTTGAATAATTGTCTGCTCCTCTCTTTTCTAAGTCGTAGCACAATTTTCTTCTGATCACCGCTTTAAGAAGGTCCTAGGAAAGATTACATTATGCCCATGGCGCCTTTGTAGAATTTCAGACAGTCTCCTGTATGTCGACATGGTCCCATTTTTTAAAATATTAGTCCTTTTAAATAGTTGATGTGAATTACTACTGAAAAAATAATTTGACTGTTTTGCCTGGGAAGTAAGAAATTTACATTTAAATTTAGAACACTTAACGGGCAATTTTGAGACAGCTATTCATTGTTCTAGGGGTTGCCTGATTTGTATTCCTGCGTAGCCATGTGTGGGACCTGTGTTGAGAAAATATTTGTCCCCGCTCACCTTGGCTGTCAAAGACTAAAGTAACGAACAGTTGCAACGCAAGTAAGACCCTTGGCGTTTCAAGCTTTAAAACCATAACGGTTTGCACTAGAAAGTCTGCAGCACAACCTATCGAGTGCATGTTATGACTGTGCAATGTTTTGGGCACTTGATAACGTCTCATTGACTTTATATCAGTCATCGAAAGACAAAAGTCCAAGAAATACATACAAATTTACCTCTCACAATTATATTAGTAGTTAGTAGACTAATAGTCTTGTTATTTATTAAAGTTTGTTTACTTGTTAAAGTTATTGGGCACAGAGACGTTTTATCTTTTACGTGGGACATCCGCGAGAGAGTTAGACGCGCTTCCGCTTCATTGGGGGCATCGTGAGGGCACAGCAGCCCATTTCCATCCCATGCCGCAATTTATGGTTTCTGTTGTTAAAGTAATACACTAATATGACGAAATGTCAATCTATCTACATGCTTCATCCTTCATTTAGAGCAAATTCTAGAAAGACCGATTTCAAGTAACATTTTTTTTTCTATTTAGCAGAGACTTTATGAATACAAATCTCAAAAAGTTGCAGCCGAATGTCTTGGGTGATAATGTGCACCAACAAAACTATCTAAGCTTGCATTATTGAAAAACGCTTGCAAGATAATTTCCCCCAATTGCTGTCTCGTTGAAGCTATGATTTACGTTTAAAAGCGCCATCATTTCTCTTTAACTTTATACCAGGGTTTTACATTCGACCACTCAGAAGTAGACAAATAAATGCATATTGACACATATGGCCCATTCAGCTTTCCGTAGACTCCGATGCTCTTTTTGAGCTCACGTGACAAGGCAAAACAAACGCGCGCCACTTGGTTACCGGAATAAACCTGCAGCATAACCGAAAGATGTAGCTTTCTATCGAAGAGCTTCGTTCTTTTATTGTGCTCACTTCAAATATAATGTTTATACACAGGTCTGTATGTTACGGGCGCAATTTGGAATAATGAAAAGTAACGCCAGAAAGCCACACTCAGTTAAACCTCGACCAAATACTTTTGGTGATGGTCGAGCGACACAAGTCTGCAGAAGTCACACCAGAAAGATTCCTTATCGAGTTGGATACAATTGGAACAGAGGGGGTAGACTCAAGGAACTCAGAATAAGGTACTGAGACACCCAATAAACCACATTTTAGCTTCACAATTGAATCCTGTCACATAGAATGTACTTTTTTTATTCACTTCAGGCACTTGGCAAGAAAGTTCTTGAAGATATGGATCCAGAGGACCTTTGGTCGCGTACACCCCCACAGAGCAAGGTGACACATGTAAAACTTATTCCGCTTATTGGTAATTCCTTACGAAGTTCTCGTCTGAGTTTCTTAACTAAAGAGAATATTTCATTTTGCAGATCCTACTATAACAGCGTTGTCCTAAAACGAGCCTTTGCAGGATGGAGAGACGAATGGTGGACATGCAGGAGGGAGTGGAGTCTGACAATGCTGGCTGAGTGTCACTATAGGTACACAGTGCTGCCATGTGCATCATTCAGCTGGTCATACACAGCAGACATTTGTGTACTAGTTAGTAAAATAGTTTATGTGTTTCAGGTATTATCTGTATAACTTGGCGTTCCGTCACTGGCAGATATTTGTGTCACTGCAGAGGGAAAAGAAGCGCAAACTCCAAAATGCTCAAATGTTTGGTATATTTGTGGCTGATACAATAAGAGATCATTTAATTTTAAGACTTTTATGCTGTTAGATAATGTTTAGTCTCTAATCATTGTGTTTATTTTAACTAGCTGATAAGAAAAGGATGCGTCAAGTTTGGGATGGATGGATGGTTTTTATTGACCTGCAGTTTGTTAAGAAAAGGATGCTTGGATCTGCACAAGAGCTGAACAGACTCACAACTCTGCAGTAAGATGACAGTATTGACTATTTCATCTTCACAAACAAGGTAAGAGTAACTGGTTTTAACATTGTTTTTTGTATTCTTACCTCTGCAGTTCAGCTTGGAGACTGTGGCAGACCAGGCTACAGAAACATCAGCACTTGTACAATTTAGAGGTCCAAGCCTCACGACAGAGGGAACAAAAAATATTACACAGGGTAGGAGATGGTCTTAAGTGCCACGATTACAGTCATTACATAATGAATACTTATTCCTGCATTTTAAATTTTATGGTCTATTTATATGAAAGGCCTGGTTTAGATGGAAAGCGATGCACACAGCAGCTCTTTGTCAGAAAGAGAAGGAATCCAAAGCTGACCATCACTTCATCCTCAGCCTGAAAAGAAAAACCCTGCACCGCTGGAAAAGCTGTGTGTCATGTGCCAAAACCAAGAAAGAGTCAAAAGGTAATTAACAGTGATTTCATGACCTTTATTTGAGCATTATTCCATTCTGTTAAACGCAATAATCCCTCTTTAAATAATTTAAACTTGAAACCCACATATGCTTGTAGATGTCGCCCAGAACATGTGGCACCTCCGCTTATTGATGATGTTTTGGAGGAAGTGGAAAAGTGCGTTGCATCTCAAACAAAAGGAAGAGGATCGCCTGCGAGCTGCAGAGTGTTTGGCCATACAGAGTGTCTCACGCAGAGCACTGGAGCACTGGAAAGCTTGTATCCTAAATAGACAATGCATGCAATGCAAAAAATTTTTAATGCCAACTAGCTGTGTAACCATATGAGGAATTTTAAGAGGATAGTTATAAGTACAGTTGAGCACGGTTGTGTGATTCTTGAGCGTTTTCCTAGATGTGATGCTGTGCAGAGAGGATGCTGAAAAAGACAGGATTGCAGCTCAGCATCATTATCATCATCTGCTGGTGAGATGCTTTATAAAACAGAGCAGGTACATTTAAAAGGAGAGCTTAACAAATGCATTGATTGTTATGTGTTTGTATTGCAGCATGCTGGCTTTCAAGGATTCACTCTTAACGTCATCAGGAAAAAAACACATCGACTGGACAACAACATAGCTGTCCAACAGTATCATCAAACTGTAATTACTGAGCGCTACATCATCTTTCTGGAGTTGAAATACATGCATTCAAAAATGTTTTCAAAGGATTTTTGTGTGTATTGTAGATGAAAACCAAGTTTTTGAAGCTGTGGCAGGACCGTCTGGAGGAGACGGAAGACAGGAGTTTTCAACCCCAAGCTGAGATGGCACTGACCAACTACCGGTGCTGTTATTATCATTTTATAGTCTGTGCCAAATGCCTTTTTTGTATCACAGAATTTAAAAAAAATGTGAACAATTCATAGACCAAGTTGAACAATAACTTGATTTGCATGAATTTGGTTTGATGATTAATGTGGCTGGTTTTTGTCTTGCAGCACATCCTTGCTGTCTCGCTGTTTTCAGCACTGGAGAGGGAAACTTGCTGAACAGAGACACATGCAGGTAGGCTTTTATCAAAAATGTGGTCAGTACTAGCAGAGCATAGATAAAGATACATCGACTATGAACTTTTACAGGAGAAAAAAAAGAATTACAGACACATTAAGAACAGAATTTTGATGTTGTCACGAGGTACGTCTGTGAAATAGCTTCAATAATAAACACATATTCAAAAGAAAGGTTAAGTAATAATGAAAATAACTAATGGCATCATTTTGAGAAGATTGAAACTTATTTTCTGTTGATTAGGACATGTTTAGAAAGACATTATTATTCCTTTGTAGGGGTTTTTGTTTGTTTTTAGATGATATGATTACAACTCTATTGTAACTGTTAAAAGTTGGACTCAAAGAAAACATAATGTAGAAAGCATAGGCATTGTACTAAGCCCATTTTTTTATATCCTTTTGATGCCTTTTACCCCTTTTTCCACGATTTTTATGGTAGTGAGAAATTGCAGAAACTAGTGAAATCAAACTCCCGCAATCATAATCTCATTTATAAATTTACAGGATAATACAGCAGTTTAATAATCTATCCAAAGGTAATTCATTAGTAGGTAAGTGATACCCATAATACCCAGTTTAACAGATATCATTTCAACATGTTTTTCTACAGAAACTGGAGCATCATGCAGACCTTTGGTTTGCCGAACGCATGCTGCCTCGGTGTTTTAACTTGTGGGTTGAGTTCACTCTGCAGAGAAAGCTCAGAAAACAGAGGAGACACAAAGCTGCAGTCTTCAATCAGTGAGTCACCACCTCCTCCTCCTCCGCCTGGTCCTTACATTTCTGTTTTTACTCACAAGAGGGTTTATGATGAGTCTGGTCTTTCTACTCTCATTTTCTATGATCACTGTGTTATCAGACAGCGCCAGTACACATGGGTGTTTTACACCTGGTGGAGCCGATCAGAAGACCACAAGGAGCAGATGCTTTCGGAGAGGCTGGTATGTTTGCAGTAAATAACAAAAAAGTACCACATATTATTGACTTAACTGCAAGGCTTTGATTGATATACTAAGAGGTATCTGTCATCAGGCTATCCTACATGAGGAGCGGAGCCACCTGCAGAGGGCCTGGAGTCACTGGAGGCAGCGCACAGAGCAGCGGATCGTAGAGAAAGAGAAACAAGAGGCTTCAGAGCTCCTGTACAAACACCGACTGCTTCATAAGACGATGATGCAGTGGAAGGATAACAGCACAGAACTGCGAGACAGGTGGGGAAAAGTTAGTAAAATGTAGGAAGTGCTTGTCTTTTGGTTAACACATAATTTGAATTATGATTATTTGCTCATCAGGAGAAATCGGGAGCAGCAGGCCTGTCACCAAGGCAATCTACACAACATGAGATGGGCTGTAGAAAAGTGGAAAAAGGTGACTGGGGAGAGTTTAAGAAAATGCATTAGAATCAACCAACAAATCTTTGACACCTGTATCTTCCTGTGTGTTGGGTTATAAAACTTTCATCCTCGTGAATTTAAAAGCTTCTCATTGGATGAAACATAAAGGAAGTACACTGACAGCTTCTAACACAAATCGAGGGTATAATAATCCCTTTCATGTTTGCTTCTGTCTGTAAATGTTTTAGTGACTTGTGTGTTTGCTCAGTTTGTCCATAGTCAGCAGCTAAAGAAAGACAAACTGCAGCAGATGCAGCGTTACCGTGAAGTTAAGCTCTTGCAGCACGCATTTGTGGCTTGGAAGGTAATCAGCACTTGGAGATCAAATGACTTTTTTAAAAATTATTTTTAAACTTGCTGTTACAAAGATGATGTTAAAGTTGATTCATTATTTGACCTGCTGTGCTCACAGACTCACACCCAGCAGATGTCTCAGATCTATGCACATGCAGAGGAACTTTACATCCAACAAAAAGAAAACTTTTGCAGGTATTGAACTCATAAATAGATATTTTTGTATGAACGCATGTAAAAAATCCAAGTTTAAAGAAACCATCAACTGCTCTTATTTCTTGAACAATTTTGCTCCATCAAAATAATCTGTCTCCTCAGAAAGGTTCTGCGTGTTTGGAGGGGGAACACTATGCTGTTGACCGAGGTCAGGCTCATGGAGTGGCAAGCTCAGCATCACTATCACCATGTCCTTCAGCTTAAGGTTTTAGAACATTTTGATGCCCTGGCGTGCAAAATATCAGTGCATTCGAACTGCTGAAGCCTTTTCTAAAAGCTCTGCTTGCTCTGAATCTGGCAGGTGTTTCTTGCCTGGAAAGAAGCAACACAACATGCAGTGTTGAAGCGCCTCCAACAGAGGGAGGCAGTCAGCAGGGCTCAGAGGTCCATCAATGAAGGTAAGAGTCACCACATGATAAATGGTTTAATTTTCATTTCAGCATTTATTTTCAGTCTATAGATCTATTAAATTTATATTCATTCACTGAAGTCTTTTTTCTGATTTGAAGTCAAATATTTTTACTGGACAATGATAAAATTTTATCAGGATATCTGCGGGGTCTTAAAAAGTTTTAAAACGTCTAAAATCAAATAATTTTAATTTATGGCCTGAAAATGTGTAATTTATTATTTATTTTTAAAAAATGCATGAACTTTGTTGTTGCTTCTAAATGTTTCCTTTTTTGAGGGTGCAATAACATAACTGTGGAAAGAGCTGTGAATAGATTAAAATACTTTACAATTAATTCCATGTCTTGATCTGATTTTCTGTAATTTCTTTTGTATTTTTTTGACAGTATGGATGTAAAATTGGTCTTAAATTGTATTCATTATGGTCTTAAAAAAATCTTAAAGAGTCTTAAATCTGACTTCTTCAAACCTGCAAAGACCCTGTTGACGTAGTGTCAGTATTAACTTTTAAGATCAGGCCTATGTACCATATGTACTGTGCTCTGCTTAATTTGACAAATTTTATGTTTAGTGCTGCTGCTGCGGTCTCTCAGACAGTGGAGGAAGCAGACCAGGGCTGCTCGGAGAGAGCGGATTTGCATGGAAAAAGCCAGACAGCACCATGAATCCAAACTTCTCTCCAAGGCAATGAAGGCATGGAACAAGCATCGCTGCCAGTGTCGGAAAAATAAGGTGTCACTTTCACACTCCAGTAACTGTTTCATAAAGCCTCTGTGTGAGTTTTAATGCTGTAGCGCAAATCTTTTTAATCATTGTGATTATTTTGCAGGTTATGAAACGGCAGGGAATATTGTTGCTGAGGTTAAAGATGTACCAGACATACTTTGAACAGTGGAGAATAAAGGTTAGTACGTATTTCTTACTGTGTAAATAATTCAGCCCCTCCAAGAGAATCTTTATTATTTTATCTATCCACCTGTTTCTTCAGAAATCTATGGGTGTTGAGTTCCACTGGTGGTTATCGATCGTTTGCCTTGCAACGAAGTTAGCTCAAAACAGCTCGCGTGAAATCATTAGTTCTAGACAAGGCTCAGTGTAAACTTCTGAAAACATCGGCACCATAACTTCACCTCCAATTTTTGATCATTTTGTCGCTTTCTTGCTGTTAAAAGCCGGTTTTAGAGTGAGTATGAGAGCTAGGCTTACATCAGCTTTGTGGTCTCCATGGCAACGTAAACAGAACGTTCAGCCTGAAGAGCAAAACCTTCCCTCCGCTCCCCAAATGTTTATCATGTTGATGAAATAGAGATCTTTCGAACTCATTTATCAATGATGTTTGACAGTAAAGGATTAAATTTATACAAAACTACCTTGTGTGGATCATCAGTATGAATCTGAATGAAGCTCCGTCAGTCTGATATTCATGTTTGATTTAGTGCAGATTAACTCTTGACCATGACTTTAATTTCCTTCCTGCTCACAGCTCCAGCGCAGACGGAGAGAAGCACAGCAGACGCAGCAAGCACTCTGGCACTGGGCCCTCTCTCTCCAGGCAAAGGTAACACCTGCCAAAGGCATTCTTCTGCTCCTGCTAAGAGGAGTGCTGAACCTGTAGCCTTGATGCTTGTGTGTTTTTCTTTTGGGCTCTTTCTGCAGGTGTTGTGTGGATGGCGGCTCTGGGTCATAGAGCAGCGCAGAAAGCAAGAGCATGTAGCCAGAGCTGCTCAGGTGTACAGAGATCAGCTGCTTAAGGAGGGCGTGACATGCATCCTCACATATGCCGATCGCATGAACAATTTAACAACAAGCCTCACACAACATGACCGAGAGCAGGTGGAAATCTGAGTTTATATGTTTGTGTTATATCAAAATTGAGTGTCATATACTGAGTCTCCCTGTGTCCTGCAGAGGTCCCAACATCTGCACAAAGTGGTGAATACCTCTGCGCAGGAAGCTGTGTGTGAACCACAGGAAGAACAAGAGGTCAAAGCTCAGCTCCCTAAGAAGAGCGTGAACTTCTGTGTGACTGCACTGGAAAGTGTCACCCCATCTGTCTCAGCGGAGCAGGAAGTTGAAGACGAAGATCTAAGGAAGCTGTGAGTCTGAGATCCTGACAGGCTGTGAATCAGTGCACAACACTTGGAAACAGAAACAGAAAGTTCTTTCCTTTTCTTTTTCAGACTGCTCAGCCGTTCTCATCGACAACAGCCAAGGCGCTGTGAGGAACTGTTCGACTCTCCTTTGAGAACAAAGTACTGCCCCCTTTCAACATTAATCTAGCTATGAGATTTCCATCATCATAAACTTACATCACCATCATTCTTTTCCTGTTTTTTTAGCCTTCAGGAGCGTTCTGGTGCTAAAGCTGCACCAAAACCCTCTGAGCTCTGTCGAGAGGAGAACAATCATACAGTGTCCTCTTACAGCGATCAGGCCAAAGACCCAGTCACTTCCACAAAACACAGCATCATCAAACTTTCTGTGCCAACCTCCGAGATCCATGTCTTGACTGCAGACGGTTGTCAGGAAAACCAAGATGTTCTGTTACCCCCCTCTGCTTTCATGACCACTGGACCCCAAAGCAAGGTAGAAACCTGTTTCACCTGTCAGGATGTATTGAATGCTAAGGAATCTTTGTTTTCTAGGGTTTTTTTTAAGATGTAGAGAACTCATAAAAACAAAAGGTCTCTAACTGCAAAATTTTTGATTTTCCAGCCAGGAAAAACCCCACCTATCCCTGCTTTCAAACAACAATTTTCAGCTAACCCAGGTAAAGTTCCCACACTTTCTATCCTCAAATCATCCAAAGTTTATGTGATTATCCAGTCTGGATTGTATTTGTATCAAAATGCTAAACAAGTTACTGTTTGGCTTCTCAAAGATATACATCAGAGTGCGTTCAGGGGGGAAACTCTGGAAGAAGCAGCAACTCTTTCAGCTTCATCTCTGATCAGTGAACTTGTCATGATTGAGACCGACATGCAGACATACCAACAGGACAGGAAGCAGCTCCGGTTAGAAATATGCAAGAGCAGCTTTTTCCAAACATACAACACATTGTGTACCTCATTACTGATTAGTGTGTGTGTGTATAATACATATGTTCTCTCAGGGCTTGGAAAAAACTGAGACAGGTGTACCAAGGATGGCTGCAGACCAGTGGAAAAGACGAACAAATGGACAAGAGCACCTTTTTAGAAGAATTGAAGGAAGTAAGAGGATATATTTTTCTTCTATCTTCAACAGGAACAAATTATTGTTTACAACCTGAACCCTCAGCAGACACAAACTTATTTTATAATGAGGCGTTCCATCAGTCAACTATGTATGCCCTAAAAGGTCATTGTCAAATACATTTTATTATCTCAGTTTTTTTTTCAAAATTAAAAAAATAATTTGAGTTGCTAGAAATATGAGATTTAATTTAGTAACCATGGAGCATGCAGCTAATTAGATGATTTTTTTCAGACACCAAATAATATTATTCCCTGCAAACTACCTACTTTAACTAATTGTGACTAGTTATTACAGTAAGTTTAAGTGAAATGGTTTGCAGAGAAAGTAGTGCTAAAAAAGATGACTATCAAATGCTATAGATCTGTTAAAACAACAGCTGTAGTAGTCTGGGGATCTACTCTATTTGAGCCTGGGGCCCTGGAGGTGTTAGCCGTTAGAAGAAGTTAAAAATCCGAACGTCCTACTCTGCTGTTTTGTGTTCTGCATGCATTCCTTTTACATTTTATTTGAACCATAAATTGTCAGCAGTCACGTGAGGGAAAACTGTTTGAAATCACTGACATTGTTCTTTTACCTGAGTCACGGTAGATATTTTTGATGTTGACAGCTGGAGGAGCGCATTGCCCGTCTCTCCTCTGACCTGGGGGAATGGAAACCGATGATGCTGCTTCACACAGAGAGGATTCAGCATTTACGAGCCGTCCTTACTTCCTCCGGAGCTCCTCTCCTCTGTGAGGCAGCAAAGGATGATCCGTATTTACAGCATGACAGGAAATAATACTCCAGAAGGGGTTTCACCTGCTGACTTTGAACTGTTGACTAGCTGCCTTCATTTTATTTCTTATTATAACTCACTCAAAAGTTTTGTACATATGTCTTCCACCAGCTCTTAGATACTTTGCTATAAGATTGCCTGTTTGTTAAATTGCCCTTTGGTGCCTTTTCTGTGTTCAAAGTTTGAGATAAAACTGATAATCCCCAAAAATGTTATTTTCTTGATGCTTAATATCCTGTAAAATTTATATCTCTAGAAACAAAACAGCAGCTTTCACTGCTACATCCACACTCAAGATCTACGAAAACATTGGTTAGGGGTCGCCCTTGTAACACATGGTGCTAAATATGATCCATATGTGGGAAAGAGTGACTTAACTGTTTTCAGAGGAACTGCTCTTGCGCAATAGATTTTGTATTCATTCGTCACTACAAATGTCTTTAATACTTTGGGAGGTGTATTCACGAGTGTCAGGAGTTTGAGACGAGCAGAGAGCGCAGCTGTGTGTTTTTCCTCTGCAGACCACAGCAGATAGATTTAATCCACGGCTGTGCAGTATGCGAGGGCTTAATGGCATTTTACTCTTTCTCATCTTTGTCAGCTGCACCAGGGGTAAGTTTTATGACTGGAACAAGCTTTTCATGAAGCTATTTAAATGCATTGTTGTAAAATATTGCTTGTATTTATTTGTTGATGAGAGATTTTGTTGTTGATGTAAAGTTTGTTGAATTGTTACGGAAATTATTAAAGTTGTCTCAACGATTTTTAAATGATGTGAAATTGTACTTTTATTTTATTTTTATAAATGAGTGCAGACGAATGCATTAGACACTCCAGTCTTACTCAAACACATCAGTTCATGACAAACTCAGTGCAACATGTTTGTCTTCAGATGAACTCACTTTGAGTGTCTGATCTCTCCCGAACATATAAGCTAAGAAGATGCGGTGGTGCACAGTGTCTGATCCTGAGCACAGGAAGTGTGCAGAGCTCGCTAAAGCTCTGGTAGCAGTGCTGCCACCCGCGGCTGTGGCAGCTTTTGCCAGACTGTCATGCATTCGAGCATCAAGCACAACTGACTGCATCGACAAGATCAGGGTGAGTCATCTTATTTTACATGCATGATAATACTGTGGCCAGAAGGTGTGCGAAAGGAAAAGAAGTCACTGCTGCAACAATCCTTGGTATATGTGAAATATGAATCAATGAGTTGGATACAGAGGTCATCTCAGCTGCATCAAGACCGGAGGTGGTGTGTTGCAAATTCGCAACTGTCATCAAGGGGTCAAAGGTGAGTAGGATAGAAAAGGAATTAAAGCACAGAAAATAGAGAGGAAATATTATATAAATAAATTAGATAGAATAGATGAATTCTAAAAACAAAAAAAGTATGAATAAGGAGCCAAACATAGTCAATTTAATATATGCAATGACATTGTGCACATGAGACAGTATAAAAAGCAACCTGAACTGGAAAAGAGAGTCTGGATGAAAGGTAAAGTAAAATGATGGATGATTAGAATATTTTTAATCACACAGAGGTAGATTTCAGCTCAACTTTGTTTCATGGATCAGGGATGTCTTCCTGAGGCTTGCTATGTTCATGTAAGTTCAGTATGAATCCAAAGTGCTAGAGGCCTACTGATACTTAAAATGAGGTTTACACAAAGACTAGGATTTACATCAACATTTCAGAATTTACAGAGAAAAAAAATGAATGAACACATGCTGCAGAAACAGCTTTTGTTTACATTTTTCATGGCAAAGACTCTTAAGTGGTTTGTTTTACTTCCAATAGATAGCACACTTAGGCTTTTTTATTTCCACATAACTTTATACAAAGCCCTTTAATACAGCACTTTTTTTTTTTACCCTTTTCAGCAACCTTATTTGATAAAATATAGCCTTTCATTGTAGAGCTTTTCCTGATTATAACCTGTTTTTAAACATTTTCAATGTTAGTGTGGAACAAAAGAAAACATTATTAAAAGCACAGGATGAGACAAAGCCCCTGACGTGTAATATTTTCATTAGAACAGCTGTCATTGTTTTAAAAAAAATGTGGTTGTTTGATATGTTAAAGACCTTTGTTTAACATGCAGCTGCGTTTCATGGCAAGTTGCAGTGCTGTTTTAGATAAATAATCAAACATCAGCAACATCTGGAGTGTCTAATGATTTGAATTCCTCTATGATGAATCATTATCATGTAAAATGCTTTCTGCTGGGGTAATTGATGTAATGAAAGTCTTAAAAGCATGGATGTCACCGCTACAACCATACCCTACAAGAAATAACCCTTTAACTCTTTGTGTCAGGCTAACCGCGCTGATATCGTGACGTTAGATGCTGGAGAAGTTTACTCTGCTGTCAAGCAGTTCGGCCTTGTTGCCATCGCCAAAGAGATATACAGCGATGGTAGGTTGACATCATATCCCTGAGACATTTCACTGTTTCTCTGCAGAACTACAACCCTCTCTGTCTGTGTGTCTCGTCTTACAGGGGGCTGTATTCTGTCAGTGGCTGTAGTGAGAAACAGCACTCTTGACATACGCTCCCTGCAGGGCCGCAGGAGCTGTCACAGTGGAGTTCGATGGACAGCTGGATGGAGTCTTCCTCTTGGTTTCTTGCTCTCCCGTAACTACCTGAGCTGGTCAAAGGAGCAACCCCTAAGTCAGGGTAATGAACTGTTGCTGCAGCGTGAAAGTTCCTTCTTTTTCTTCTGCCATTTCTTTTACCCTGACTTGTTTTTCTCCTCCTGAGCAGACGTCAGTGCCTTTTTCAGTGGCAGCTGTATTCCTGGTGCTGCTGCAATGGCTCCAGCTCTGTGCGCTCTGTGCCAAGGCCAGAAGTCCTACATCCGCCAGAAGAATTACCACTGCGAAACATCCCAGAGTGAGCCGTTCTACAACAGCCAAGGAGCACTCAGGTTGAGCGCAAGCCCTCAATTTATGATTCTAATACATAAAGAGTCATTATAGCACAGCCAATACATTCCTCTTTTCCTCTCTTAACAGATGCTTAAGGAGTGGAACAGGCGATGTTGCATTTGTTGATCATTTAGCTCTGGAAAGCATTGAAGGTAAAATAGCTTCTATTGGGCTTATGTATTGTGATTCTTCACTTTTTTTCCGCTAAAAAGCGAAAGCTTTTCTGAGATACATTTGTCTCGTTGCAGTCTCTCAGTCCAATCAGGGATTTTTTTACTGCAAGTTCTCCCTCATAAATCTCTTTTTTATGTACCACCAGCACTTCATTGTCTCCTGTATCATAATACTCTTTATATCTGAACTTTTATGGATCATACAGCACAAAGAAAAGGAAAAAATCCACAGATTTACACATGTGAAACAAAAGCAGTACAGAAATGCATACAAGAAAACAAAACAAGAAAACATATAAGGTCAAAGAATCCTGCTAAAAGTTCCCCGTTTAAGTGATTCCAAATGGGTATACTTTTTCCTTGGAGGTACCAGTTACCACGTTTATTACCTCAGCTCCTTACTTCAGTTATTTGTTTCAGGATTAATTAAAAAAAGTTAAATGTGGTAACTTAAGTTTTGATTTATGCATGTCAATCAAACCAAACCATGGCAACAGTCTTAACACAACATAGCGCAAGGGTGCAGCACAGAGAGTTGTACACCCTACACTTGAGCTGATGTCATTATCAAGCAAAAAGCGGCCATGTTGACAATATCCTTAAACTTTAGAGAACTATTAAAAGTCTGTTTATTCTCTCTCTCTCTTCTCACCTCCCTTTTGTTCTCTCAGACAGCGACAAAGATGACTTCAGGTTACTGTGCACAGACGGCACTCAGGCTCCTCTCAGCCACTACAGAACCTGTAACCTAGGTCGGGGTCCAGGAGCAGGCACAGTCACCAGATTCAACTTCCGCAAGATGGCTCGTAAATTCCTAACGACAGTGCAGGTACATTCTCATTCATGCAAGTTCATGCTACATGCCAATTTTCACCATTTGACCCAAGTTAAAGTTTGTTGTTTAGATGCTATTTGGACCTCGAGGACGGGAAAGGCAGCGCTTCCAGCTCTTTAACTCGTCTTCATTTGGAGAAAATGACCTTCTCTTCAAAGATGTGACGGAGAAACTGGCTGTTCTGCCAGACGACATGGATGTCAGTCAGGTGCTTGGACTGGATTATGTGGCTCTCCTCAAAGGTCTTGGACATGAAGGTAATATTTGGTAGGCCTATTAGGTAATACTATTATTTGTTATTGTTGTTACTGTTTGAGCTCCAAACAGTCTGGCTGTGATTTCATGACATTTTTTAACCTGTGTATGTGTGCAGGGAGTTCTCTGGAGGACAGTGTCGTTCGATGGTGCTGTATCAGCCATGCAGAGCAGAAGAAATGTGAGCAGTGGGCTCTCAGTATAAAGTCTGATCCTCTGGTTTGTGTCAGAGCTGTCTCAATGCGTGACTGTATTGAGAAAATTAAGGTAAGTCACCCAAGTTCCAGGAAGAAGTCGTATTTTATCACACTCTGAAAATATTATACGTACATATTTCCAACATTGCACTTTTTTGTTTCAGAGAGACGAGGTTGACGCTGTCTCTCTGGATGCAACGCACACTTTCATAGCAGGCAGATGTGGTCTGGTCCCCGTGGTCACAGAATATTATGGTGAGATTTGCTTTTTCTGAAAGAGAGTAAACTCCAATTTAATATACATAAACGTTTATTCTAAATCTAGAGCCTGTACCATATTTTTAAAGCATTTCCTTACTATACAGTTTATCTGACTCAGTAAACATTATTGACAAGTGTACAAAATATACATGATATAAATACTTATGATGGCATTAAAGATTTTTTCGACCATGTCGGCTCGGTTAAAAAAAACAGACATCCCATGTACGGAGGCTTTGCAGGGTAAAATCTCTGTCTTTGCAACTTTTTGCATGTGATCTCACACTTTCTTCCCACATTTCTGTCAAATGGACAACATGCCCCCCAAAAAGAAAAACATTTCAAAGAAAAGGAATGTATAATTATTTTTTTTTCCACCTCAATGACATTCAATTCATCCTACATGATGTATTTGGAGGCTATATGATTAAATGTCTTCATATTTTGACATTTTCTTTTTGAAAACTTTTACTTTAGGTCATCAATATACTCCTATTTTATAGAATAAATAAATAAATAAATAAATAAATAAATAAATAAATAAATAAATTCTGGCAGTGGATTGCAGCACCTGTGGCCAAACAAACTTGAAGCACTTTGTCGCCCTTATGAAGGATTTTTCCTATATAAATAAACCCAATCAAGCCATATGTACGGTTTACTATGTTTTACACTTTTAGACAATGCAATAAAATACAAGTCAGAGGCTTCCATTATTTAAGTTGATCTGAACATTTTTTTTTACATCTTAACATACAGGGGGGAATTATCATGAGATGGCTAGTGATACTAGCTGTAATGGTTCTATTTTGCCATTAAACCCTGATCTGTCTCTGCTGTGTTTCTGTTTGACTCCCAGAGAGAGAAAGAAAATGTGTTCCTGCTGAGGGATCGACCCACTTAGAGACAGATGGTGAGACGGTGAGATAAACAACCAACAATCCTGCCATATCATGTCACTGCTGCCTCTACATTCAAACTTTCTCTGGCCTCAGTGCTGCCTTCAGTGGCTGCTGTGGCGGTGGCAAAGCGATCCAGCAGGAGCGTTTCCATCGGGAACCTGGGAGGTCGTCGCTCCTGTCACGGCCACATGTACAGCCCTGCTGGCTGGCTGCTGCCGTACAGACACACACTGAGTCTGGAGCACAACAGCAGCTCTCCCTGTGACCCAGACCAAGGTACTCACACAAGGATTACACTTTATTTTTAATTTGACAGCCATATCTTCTCTGTCATCTACTATAAGTGCTATAAGTGGCATTTTAAACTCTGCCTCATGTTCTTTAACTTCCCCTCTATTTTTTTTTTAAGTCTACAACGATGTATTTTGGAAAGGCTGTCTTCCTGGCTCTCAGGGAAATCTGTGTAAAGTGTGCATGGGAGGCACAGGAGAAGCTGCCACTAAACGCTGCGCTGACAACCACAATGAGCGTTATTATGGCAACATGGGGGCTTTAAGGTGGGACTTTTTGAGAGCCAGGACTTCTTGTTCACTTGTGATTACTGCTTTTAGAAAGTTATGTTGAAAACTGCAACAAGCATATTGTACATGTTATATTTTAGTTTTTTAGAGCACCTGAATGCCAATTTAAGATAGTTTCGTTTTTAATTGCCTAGTTTTTATGTATTTTTTGGATCAAGGAAAACAAACTTTTGTGCCCTCTGGAAGCTAGTGAGGAAAATTGAATTGTTCTTATCCTTTTCTGTAGGGAGCAGCTGTTTGCACCTTGTATATTTAAGCATTCTTAAAGTTATGAAAACCATTGATATTGAGATGATTTCCCAATAGTTCTGATAAATTAAAAAACAAACAATCAAACAAAGCTTAAACATCTAGAAACTCTGAGAAAGTTAGGGTCTTAACTGTAGATTTGACACCATTGACAAGGAGCTGAAACTTTGGTCCTGCCTAGTCAAAATTACTTTAGAGGCAGGATGGTACGTGTCATCAGCTGATTGTTTCCGACTTAATATTCTGTCATTCTTATACTCGTCATTTTAGGTGTCTTGTTGGTGATCCAAGTGGTAAAAGCTACGGTGACGTTGCTTTCCTTGAGCAGCACAACCTTCAGGCCAACATCCTCAGTGAGATACTCTTCCTAAAGTCAAGACATCAAAACACAAATGTGCTGTTTATTTATGGAAATACATGGTGTTTGACCTCTTCAGGTTTGAGCTCTACTGGTTGGGCAGATGGATGGACGTTGTCAGACTTTGAGCTGCTGTGTGGTGATGGTCGTCGGGCTCCGCTGTCAGAGTGGACGAGCTGTAACCTTGGAGTCATCCCTCCAAACACCGTAATGACACGACCTGTGCTCACATCAAGAGTGTATGATTTCCTGATGAAGTCACAGGTCAGCACACTAAATGGGTTTCCTCAAAACAAAAATACTGGATGTTTGGGTTTTCCAAAATTTAAAAGCAGCCCTGCAACATTCTTACTGAATCTGCTTTTTAAACCACACAGGAAACTTTGGCAGCCAACCCAAACACTGAGTTCAAGCTCTTTGAGTCTCAGCAGTATGGAGAAAGTGATCTACTATTCAAAGATGCAACTCAGTGTTTCGTCCACACGAGTCACATGACCTCCCGCACCATCCTCGGAGAAGAGTTCTACAGTCACATAGAAAGTGTTTTCAACTGCACTCACTCTGGTAAGACAACGATTGCATGTTCATGCCTTATTGTCAGAATATCCAGAAGAATAATCACAAAACTTCATAATGCTAATTTTGACATCTGTTTTATCACAACAGACATCCTGGAGTTTTGTAATCAAGACGTATGCAGCATATTCGAATAGATGTCATGGGAGCTTCATCTTTTTCTTTGATTCATTACCTCAGCCACAAACTTGTTTCATCTTTACTGAATCACTTCACATCACTGATGCCACTATGCACAATTGGCCCTCAAATAACGTCAATATTTCTCTTGAGTTATTGCCATTACTTTCATCTCTCCTTCTTATTTCAGAAGTACTAGTTGAAGTTTTAATGTTTTATTGTGTTAAGAAAACAAAAACAAGTGTAACTTCTCTGTTTTTATATGAAATACTCAACAATAACAAAATTGCAATTATTGGCCCTTGAATCTTAGCTGTACCCTGGTGAATAATGGAAAACTCATCACAAAAAGCATAGAGATATTTGAAATAGCTAAAATGTATGAATATAAATATATGAATGATAAAAATAATATGAAGTTTAATGTGAATGTTAAGTATTTCTAACTGTCCTTTATAACATTAAAATCTAAGATATTCCTATGATAATCTCCCTCTGTTATTAATGTTGATCTATGTATGTAATGTCTAATCTGAAACTTTTTGATTGAGTTTATTAAAGCTGGTCCCATGGGCTTCAGTTTGTTCTCAGAATATATTTTATCTGTTTGACTGATTGGTGTATGCTTTTATGTTGGGAAAATTCCATTTATCTAGGAGTAAAAATGGAAATAAAACGAAAAACAGTCGCAATCTTGAGCTTGAACATTTCACTACATCTCCCAGCAATCAGCGCAAATGTGCAACTTATTTTCTGTCATTTCCTGTTTCTGTCACATACGGTTCCTGTGTTATATCAGCTCTTGGTTTGTCATGTTATCTTACCAACATTGCCGCTCCTGACACTTCCTTACTACAGTAAGGTTAAATCATTTTTTTTCAACGGTCACTCATCAACAATGTAAGGAAGAAATCTAAACAAAGTCGGTTCACTCGCCAGTTGCCATTGTTACGTTAGTCTGCTCTTAGTGTTACCGTTTCAAATGTCTACGTTTGTTTTAAGTCTCAAGTTAGCTTTCCTACGTTTGGTATTTTCTTGTCAACATGTCAGCTTTCATGACATTAACGCTCATTAAAATATCGTAGTGTTGTTATAAAAGGCTGGACAACATAACGGTTAACATCCTGACACTCAGCAGTAGTTCTGTGTAGATCTATCCGTGTAGTTGGGCCAGTCATTCAGAAATGTTTATTCTACAGGTCAAAAGCTTTAGAACACCCCAGTTATCCGTTTTTTTATTTGTATTATTATTATTTGTAACTTGAAAACTATGTAGTTTAATGTCTCATTGTGCTTTTAGATGAAAGTATAGAACAAATAAATACTTAACATTAAAAAATAAATCATGGAATCAGTTTATAAACCAAATTGTATTTTAAACTTTTGACTCATTGAAGTAGCCACAACTGGCAGACATAAATGGACACCCAATATTCTTCAGAAAGTTCTTCCCAATTCTTTTGCAAAAGTTCCCACAAATTTTCGGCATTTGTAGATTTCTTTGCTCTCAATCTTCTGTCCAGTTCATTCCAAACCAGCTGGATGGGTTTAAGTCACTTAAGAGACTCAGCTGGCCACTCTTATGTTTTCAAGCTTACTATATTGTTCTTTATTCTTAAAGTAGTTCTTGCATAGGTTCGTTATCTTGCTGTAGGATGAACCTCTGACCGGCTGGGCACATTCCAGAGGATATTACACGGTGCTGCAGAATACTGTGGTAGCTGTTTTTGGTTCAGGGTGCCTCTCACTCTGTACAAGGCACGGAACCTGGATCCAGCAAAACATCCCCAGACCACCATTCTATCTCCTTCATGTTGACATTTGAAGTCACACTGAGGAACCACCGATATCTCCCCCTCAACGCTGTGAAACCCTGCATGAACCAAAGATTTTTGATTCCTCAGTCCATAGCACCATCTTTCTGCCTTCAGTGGCCCATTTGTGGTGTTAAATGGCCAAAGCATGCCTCTTTTTCTTATTCTGACATCTGAGCCATGTGCTCACTGCAATTTGACATTTCCACCAGAGTTAGAAAACAATTTTTGAAAAAGTTTTTAATTTAAGGATAAAAATGCTGCAATGGCATATTTTGTGGTTCTTAAAGTTTAAGATTCCCTGCACATGCCCTAATATTTAGATTTAAAAAATCCAAGACATTTCTGGTGAAAATGTACATTTCTGTTGGAAAGACCCAGCTTTGCAGCTTCTTGACTGGTAGCAGTCAATAAAACCAGAGGAAGAGCAGGGCTCTGATAGGAAATAATTTCAGCTGTTTTGTATTACACTTGTAATTTTATTTTTGTGACCGCAGATGAGATTGCCTTGGCAGATCCTCTCCCTACATTCAGTACCTGTCAGAAGGGCATCCTCAGCCCCTGCAGGTTTGCTGAACTTTGTTCCGGTCTGCAGCTCCACTGATGCTCACTCCAAGGAGCTGCTGCAGGACTTTGTGTCCCGCTCCACTCGTCTGTTTGTCATCACGGGAGCAGGACTCTCCACAGAGTCAGGAATACCAGATTACCGCTCCGAGGGGGTCGGGCTGTATGCTCGCACTGACAGGAGACCCATGCAGTATGCAGAGTTCATCCGCAGCGCTAAGTCTCGTCAGCGCTATTGGGCCAGGAACTTTGTTGGCTGGCCTCAGTTTTCTTCCCACCAGCCAAACTCTGCACACAGCGTCCTGCAGAAGTGGGAGGAGAAGGGAAAAGTGCACTGGCTAGTTACACAAAATGTGGATGCTCTTCATTCAAAGGCAGGGCAGAAGAAGCTGACAGAGCTCCATGGCTGTGCCCACAGGTGAGAAAACATCAATTGATCCCTCAGTTATGGTATCTGCTGCACTAATGTCTTGAATTCTGTCATAGGATTTCTTTTGTTTTGTCCAGAATGACAAAACACAAGAATAAAGAAAAATAATAATAACAGCCTCCTGACGAACAGATAGTACTTGTTTCATGTTGAAAGTTTGCAACTTTTAAGTATTTTGTATTCAGCTGCCTAACAAACACCTAAGAAATTGTCCAGAACATGATATCTAGTGCTCAAATATTACAGGTATTCATTTGTTCAGGACATCTGCAGCCGTCTGTTTCAATGTGACATGAACAAGTTACCGCTTAACTTAACTTTGGCCTATCAATTGAAAGGTGTCAAAAGATTTTAAACAGTCATGTCTTATGTGTGCTTTCAGGGTGATTTGTCTTAGTTGTGGTACCATCTCAGCGAGGGAGGATCTCCAGAAACAATTTGTGGCCTTGAACCCAGAGTGGAGTGCGCAGGCAGGTAGCGTGGCTCCTGATGGTGACGTTTTTTTGGAGGACGACCAGGTCCTCCAATTCAGAGTCCCCTCCTGTGAGGCCTGTGGAGGTATACTGAAGCCTGAGGTCACGTTTTTTGGAGACACAGTGAACAAAGCAACAGTACAGTTTGTGCATGACAGACTGGCAGAGTCAGATGCGGTGCTAGTTGTGGGGTCATCGCTACAGGTAGGTTTAAGAAAAAAATGTACAGCATATGGCCTTTGTTTTAAAAGTGTTTTGAGTTTTCGATATAACCATGTCTCTCTCTTCTGTTCCCAAGGTTTATTCAGGATACAGGTTTCTGCTGGCAGCAAAGGACAGGAAAATACCAGTTGCCATCCTGAACATTGGGTCGACAAGGGCGGACCACCTAGCCCAGCTGAAAGTAAGCGGGCGCTGTGGTGAAGTGCTGTCAGTTATTCAGCCTGTTTGACTGTAATATGGACATCTAGTTTGGATTCTGTCTTGAAGTTGCTCAAAGGCAGGTGACAGGATGATTTAAAATAGCCTACAGTGTAACTTAAAGTTGGCTCGCCATATACTAGCAGTTCTGTGGCCAGTTGGTCGTTCAGTAGAAGAGGCCACCAGTAAGACACCTCAAATTTTTTTTCTTAATTTGACGATGTAAATGCAATACAGGTGAAACGCTACAGAACTGCTGGAGGGACAGGTTGTATGAAATGTCATAGACAGTTTTTTAGATATGTTAAAACTACCTCAGAGTTTTACTTTTAAAAGAAGAAAAACAACCCAGGGTGCTCCATTTCTGCTTTGTCAGGAGAAATTGCTGCTTCACTGAAGCTGGTGAATAACATATACTGTTATCGTTTTTCTGATTTTATTCAGAACATTTCTGTTTCAGAAAAAGTCACACATAAACAAAAGTGTTTGAAAAACACTTTTCTGAAGACTCATTTCAGTTAAAACTGAAGGACCTGCGGTGGTTATATCGTGTTTTGTATCACAGAATGTGTGCTATCGTGGGAATGTCCCTCATGTGTTTTTGTGTCACTGACATGGTTGAATGGTATACAGTACACTTGAAATGCTAACAGTCAGAGGAACGGGCCCTATCTATGTTCATCAAACCTTGTTGTACCAGAGAAGACTTCAGCTGCTTAGTGAAGCTGCGTTATACAATTAAAATAGTTTAAGACATTATGACACTCTGTTTTCACAGAAAGCTTTCAGTGAATGTAAAAGGTTGGTGGTATGAAAAATGGCATAGGAAAAAAAAAAGTTGTCCCTTTACCCAAGATATTTTTTACTTTAAAGTTTATTCCTTTTAAAAGCGTCACCATACAACCACAGGTACAAATCCTAACAGTGCAAATGAAGAACAGAAGGTGGTCAGTATGGAAGAAACTACATTTAAGGTTTTCCTGGAGCTAAATGTATGATATGATTTGAGGAGATTTGAATTGTCACAGTTTAATGTATTTTTTTTTCAAGGAACATTGTCAGTTTTACTGAAATACATAGTTTGAACTGAAGGTATTAATACTTTCTGTTTCAAGTTTGAACTATAGACTGTTAATCAATACACACCCCAGCAGCAATCCAGAGTGAAGCCAGCATTGTTTCATTAGTAAAGTCTGGTTAATGGTTTTGTTAAGTTCCCTGACATAATACTGAGTCTGAATTTTATTTATTGACACTTGAATCAAAAATGGATTACTGTTCTCTTCTCTTTCAATAAAATATAGTTTACTGCAAACAGTGAGGTGTTCTTAGTGGTGCATGATCATGTTTCTTCTCCTACAGTGAAACACTTTTGGCACAATTTTATGAACAAGCAACCTGTTTTTGTGATTTGAGAATGGAAATTAATCTGGGATCAAACTTTTTTAAATTTGTCACTTTAATTTGTTTCTCCTGTCATAATACAGTTTGTACATTTCAACACAACTGTGAATTCAGAGATAAACAGCAGACAATGAAGTTCAAAGAAGTAACAAAGTAAAACTCTTTAACAGTTAAGTTCAAAGACAAACACATGTTAGCATCACAAACAGACTGAGGGCAGAGTGACTGTGGACTGACAAACTGTGAGATCCTTCAGGATATTTTGCTGCTGAAATTTCTCGTGTAAACAAAGCTTCCAGTTTTCCAGCTGTGGCTGCACGTCTTCTAACAGAACAGCAGGGACACTGAAAGAGTACACACAACATCTGTGGCTCACCATGTCTGCCTGCCATGTTGCTGAAGCTTTAGTCACCATCAGTGGAGTCATAGACAGGCAGTTTTCAAAGCTCCTGGTCTGATCGAACCAGTATGTGACAGGATAACCCAATAAAAGACCAAATAGAGTGCACAGGTTCCATTCCTCTGAATTCTCTTCAGTGTAGTACAGTATCTCAGCGTTTTCTCCCAGGTCTTCCATCTTTCTTAGGAGAAGAAGTAAACCCTGTGTCATGCTCTTCAGCTCTGTTCTGATTGGGTCAATGATGGTGGGTTTCTCAAGCGAGTGGCAGATGTTGATCACAGCAACATTACTGTGATGTAGCAGCTGCTCCACACTCAATCTGACTGCAGCCGGATTAACAATAAGAGTGTTTCCATTTAAATCCAGAGTGAGAAGTGATCTGGACAGAAGCTGGGAGGACTGCAAAGAGCTCAAATACTGCTGCACCTGACCTGCATTGGCACTGTTGCTGTCATACAGTAAAGCTGGTTTCAATCCCAATTCTACGGCCAGAACCTGAGAAGCCAGGTCCAGACTCTGAGAGGCAGACAGGGATTTTCTGCCAGCTGACAAGCAGTTACGGGCCGAAGCCACAAAGAGCTCCTGAGTGGGCATAGCAGTTGATTCAAATATACTAAAATAAATATTAATTGAAGACTGTACTTTTGGGGAATTAGAGATATCAGAATCAGTGGACTGATAACAATTAAAAAACTGATGTTAACTGAATGTAATTTAACCCTTCAGCACAATGACATAAAGCATGATATTTTATAGAGAAGCTAAATCAGGTCTCCAACCCGACTGGTTTTCAAAGTGAAAGTATTCAAAAAAAGTTTAATTCGTGTCCCTTGCTCTCGTTGGTCCAAGACACCTAAAGAAACACCAACAAAAAGAAACAAATGAGTCATGATCACTAGATTAAGGCAAGGAAAATGCATTACTTGAATGTAAATAGAAGAAAAATGCACTCGCCATCAGCCAAGTGTTGATGTTGATGTGTTCTGATGGGGTTATGTAACAGGCTGAGGAGACATCAGGTCGAAATCTGAGAGATTTCTCGCAACCCAAACACCAGCTGCAAACAAGCCCAGGTTGACCAGAAGATTCCTAAGGAAAAACAAAAACGTTACTTTAAGAGAAACCAATTCACAATTTAATAATAAGGAGGATCACAACATGGTCCACAAAAATAAACACTGCAAAAGTGTGAAAAGATGTGGTGCATGCAGTAAGATAAAATTACGCCAAAAAATTTTTTTCTTGACTGCTTAAGTGACTATGAAGGATATAAGTTGAATTCAACACTTTCTTCAATGAAGATACTTAAGAAACAGCTGTATATATTATAGTTAGTGTGCGCTACAGTTCCCAAATATTGCTTGACCGATGTGTGCTAAGGATCCTTAATAAGTCTTTACAAGATGATGTGTCAAACCAGCTAAATTCCATACTCATCCTTTGTGTTGTAGATTTACTTTTTACAGCATCTCATTCGAGGCAGGCTCCCCGAGCTTGTTAACGTAAGACCCACAAAGGTCACAGCACTGACATTATGTGCTGTTGTAGTTCCCTTTATTATTTACAGACAATTGAACACTAACTTTGGGGCTTTGTGGAGCTCCTAAACTCCGAGTCTGTTACGCCCTTTTCCTTGTTTAAAATCTTGTTTTCAAATAACTTCAGTCGATACCTAAAGGGACACATGAAATATGATAAGGCCATACCTCCGTGTGCTAGTGTTGGCTACAAGGGCAACAACCGCATCATTCAGTCAATTTATCCTTGCATGTAATTTCAATCACGTGCGCTCACCTCCTGAAGTCATTTCTATCTGTCGCGAACCGACAAGCTGAACTAATCCACTCCACCACGCCGGACGAAGAGCTCTTTTTGCCGTTTGATCCGCTCATCTTGGAAATGTGCGAAAATGCCACGGCCTCACCAACGAGGGGAACAGAGCAGAGAGGAAGGGGGAAGAGTTTTGATGTAACACTGGTACGGCGAGCGTTAAAGCTCAAACTTAAGACGCTTCCCTAACGCGATATCTATTATATATTCAAAGATGTCTGCCACCAGGTACAGAAGGTTTTTAAAGCTATGCGAGGAATGGCCACGGGATGAGTCCAAAAAAGGTCGTGATTTGGGGACATTTCTGCGGCAGAGGGTTGCTTCAGCCTTTCGTGAGGGTGAAAACACACAGGTTGGGCATTTCAACTGACTTCAACACGGCTAACGTTCGCCTCAGAGCAGGTTGAGCTAGGCTAATAGGATATTCGCTGCACGAGAGCTTAGAGGCGCGACCTTGTCTGATTCGCTGTTTGCAAAGCTTTTTGTTTGCTTCGTACATTTTGCTATAATGCAGAATTTGAAACTGATAAACATTGTCTTTAGATTATGCAAAGGCTTCCTTTATGTTCATCGCTTACGTCATATTTAAAATATATACAGTAGGAATTCTGATCACAGGGTAACTTATGTCATTCAATACATTTCCTAGAGAATGGTTCATTATTTCAATTTAAATCAGTTTAGGTACAATATTTATGTAATGTGTCATCGGCATGCTGTGAGTTGCAGAGGTAATGAATGAGTAACGCAGTGAGTCAAGTCAAGTGATCGTCTGTTTGGCATCTTGTCTTAATTTTTACTCTGAAACGTTATTTGGTCTCAGAAAGTAGGATTTTGTGACAGTGTTGACGACGGTTTGTTGTCGTGTTATTACTTGATTTAATCCCATAGTAAACCGAGTCAATGATAAGATGATCATTGTCAACAATTGTCTTACTGAACGGTGATTATTTACCCTTGAAAAAACTCAACAAAACTTGAAAACAAATATTGACTGCGTTTGAGTTTTATGTTTACCTGCACTCTGTCTCAGAAGATGATTTTAGTTAGTTTCTTTTTAAGTTATGCTATTATTTACATTGTTTTATGTAAAATTCATTTTCAAAAATTTATATTTTTCCAATAATAACCCTTTTCTTGACTAGATCTCAGATCCAGAGAAGTGTGACCAGATGTATGAAAGTTTGGCCCGAATTAATGGCAACGTGTACAGACAACGGGTAAGTACAAAACACAGCTCTACATATCATTTGTCTGTTTATTGATGTCATTTTAAGGCAAAATCTGTAAGACTATGTATGTATAAAGACTGCAGAGGTTATAATCTTCTAACCTCCTAAAAAACTTATTGTCAGAGCAAAGCACCTTTATAAACTCTACACACTAACCAGCACTGATATTCTCTCTCCAGTAAAACTGAATATAAGTTTGGATAAAGACTAGTTATTTCTAAAATGCAATGTGCATCAAAGTGTGAAACAAATGTTACTTATTTTCTGTTGCCATGCCTGTTGACAGTTTCCTCGTGTAAGAGAGACGAGCTTTACTGGAGTCACGGTTGAAGAGTGTAGAGTGCTTTTATCAGGCAAGGAACCACAAATCCATCTTATATTCATGACTCTATTAATGAAAAGATCGTGTTTGTAGTTAATGCTTCTTCATCTTTTCCCAGGGAATGTGCAACAGATGGATGAGGAAAAAAAGGGTTTGTGGAAGACGCTGATGGAGAGATTCTCCAAATCACCTGAAGATGTTCCAGAGAAAGCACCTGAAAAATAACTGTCCTCTCCTTTTCCTTTTTTTGTTTTACTTTTGGTTTCTTTAGATTTATTAAAATAAAGTTTATTGTGTATCATTATGGACTTGTTTATATTCATTTATTTTTATACAACTTAAGAAGGCAATTGAGTTCTTGATGCATTGACACATTCATGCTGTAGTGGAATGAATATAATGACTGTGGATATTAATTTCACAGAAATCTTTATTGAAGTGAGTCAGTAACATTAGCACAGTGTTTTTTTTAAAATATAAATTAACCCGAGACATTCTTAGTATAAAACGCAAGCAAATGTAATTTATGAAAATAAAAATCTTGAAGCAACCATGAAGCTTTATAAGCAGGTGTTTGAAACTTTGAGTTAATGCATACTTGAGGAGGAAGCTGTTGAATTTTGCTGTCTGTGAATAAAATTTCAGATCAGCTATGTTGTTTATAGAAGGACACTCAAGTTACGCTTTACCAACAGCAACCTGTCTGCCAAGGTGTCACGTGCTTCCTTTTCAGTTACTGTGAAAGACTGAGATTAGACTGCTAAAAAAATGCATTTATTGATTGACCTGACTGTAATGTCACTCTTAGGGAAACATCAGTACAACATAAAAATTCATAGTATCCAAAATGAAAGTATATGTTCTTGAAGCAAGAAGAAGGGTCTTTTACTCTTCTTTCTGCTCTGGGTTGTCTTTCCATATGCGGTAGTTGAGGCTAGTAGCAAGGCACAGCCAGGCAAGGTAGGGTGCCATCAGCAGTGTGGCTGTGCGGCTGATGGGATACCAAGACACCATTGTTGCTCCAACAGTCCCAGTGAGAAGCACAATATCAATGAGAGCCTAAATTAGACAGAGATGTAAAATGGAAAAATCAGAACACGTTACATCAATGTTAACCCTCACTTGGAGTCCTAAGATATAAATGTGACCACATTTATATATGACACACACCAATTTCAGCTTGTGTCTTCCAAAGAAAATGGGAGTCCAGATCCAATTTAGAGCTAGCTGAAGCCCATAGAGTCCCAGAGGAACCACTGCATCTTCAGTGAATCCTCCCAGCTCTCTCCACACCAGGTAGGAACCATACCTATAGGAAAGTCAGAACATAAAAACATTACAGAGAATGGTCATCACAATCTAGGGGAAAGATAGCAGAACCTTGGCATCATGACACTTACCCCATGCCTGTATACAGACAGGTCCACACAACAGGGAATGCTGCATTTGGAGGTCGCCACGAGGGTTTCTGCAAGGTTGGGTACCAGGTCTTCACCTCTTTGCGTGTTACGTAGCCACCATAGAATCCTCCCACATGTGGTAAGGCGGTCATTCCAAGCATAGGTAACAACATGATCTGGGGTTAAAGCAGGACACATCAGACTAACTGCTGGTTGGGCTGTAGACAACAGCACAGTACTTATTTATATCTTAATATTGCCATACTGTGGAGTTGTATAAGCTTTCTGAGATCCTCAGCAGAATCATTTCGATGTAAATGGACTATTCGAGAATATTTGTTGGAGTTCTTTTCCGAAATTAGTGCATCAACAACTTTATATAACCACAGTATTATATGTTATGAAATGCACGTACACATGAAGTTGCATAAAACCGTGAACAGAAAAAAAATGACGCGACTGGTGTGATGGTGGCACAACGACCAAATGCATTTAAGCCAATCATGGTCATCGCCAGAGTGCATAGGGCTCATATACACTTTTTTAAATGCTCAGGGTTAGTTAGGTCAAAGGTAAGGACAAAAACGTTGTTCCGTTCTCAATACGTTGTAACATTGACACGACACTTACCTCAGACTGCTCGAAAATCCCTGACAAGTGTGTACAATAACTCTTTTGCTCACCAGTTAGCACAAGGTCCTAAGGCATGCTGCTATATTGCGATACAATGCAACACGACGAGGGTAATCTCTTATCTATGCGCTCAGCATACACTCCTTTGACACTCCCCTCATACCCGAGCACGAGAGCCAAACACTGTCAACAGCCTGACGTCGTAGCGTAGTTAGCAACGATTGGTCGCCAGGACAGAGACAAGCGTATTTTGGTAGCTACGCTACTTTTTTTTCATTAGGTCTTCTAAGTCCAAAGTTCCCTATGCACAGTTGTAATTATGTCCCCATTTCCTCAAGACGTTTCCGCGTTGCTTACAAAACACACACAACTGGATACGTAACTTCACGGGTAACAAAGATTAGATAACCGTCAAGATCTTATCAGCCATTATTTTACCGAGTTTTGAGGTCTGAGTCGAGGGGTATTCTTTAAGCACAGGCCAACAGAATTTTATGACCGGTGAAACTCTATGTGTCTGTTGAAACCATGTGCATTTATGCAAAATGCAAAGTGACGTGTATGTCTTACTCAACACTGAACAAATAGTCATCAGTGTATATTGCAGAGCAGCATTACCATCCTATTAAAACTCGCATTAATAAAAGCAATTCGTTTTGACTTAAAATGATAACCAACAACTCATACACTCTAAATCTGGGAGTCAGTCTTACACAATGAATCATATGGAGTTCTACTTGTGCCAAAAATGTTGCCATGTGCACTGTCTAATGAACATGGAAGAACAACTTTGTTGCTATACCTCCTGACAAAGTTGTTATGCACTGCTACCGTGGTGGCATCAGACAGCCCTTCCAGCATCTTTCCTGGATTAACTTGAATAAACCTCAGCCCAACCCAGTTTGTACCAGGTAATTGCTATCATTGGTCCTGTAATGAAAAGAAGTGGATCATGTCCAAGTTCCAGTTTTTAACAGTGACACAGCTCCACTAAAACTTAACTACTAGTAATTTATGGAGCAGTGGATGAAACGGGTACAAAGGTATTCAAATACAACATCAAGTGGAGCAGACACGGCCTGGTGTCAGACACTGGTTTCAGGAACTAGTAATGACAGATAATGAGTCTTTTTTCAAGAATTCTGTTTTCCTTTCGAAATTCTAAGTTAAAACAAAATTTTAAAGTGCACTGCATCTGATTTTTATTTTTTAAAAAGTAGACCATTGTATGAGAACCAAGCAATATCTTGTGTTGACGTCACGTCATGGTTAGCAACGATTGGTCGCCAGGGCGAAGTCAAGAGGGGACTGTCTTGACGGAGTATTTTGGTTACTAAATAAACCCCGTTTAACCACGCTCCTGTAGTCCTTAAGGGCCAAAGTCCACTGGCTGGCGTGTCCTTATTTCCTGCACGGACACGTGTCACATATTTCCTCTTTACTTTCAAGAACACACCGCTGGCTGTACGGGTGACGGCAAAGATAATACAGACATCAAGATCATTCTCTCTATCATATCGCAGATGTGTGATTGTTTCCAAAGACGATGAGTTGTTGTATTCGTTTTATTGAGAAGACAAGCTATGACCCTGACAGTCTAACCTTGACATAGGCCTACTAGCCCACATTATTTACAGTAAGATATATCATTATTCACTGAAGTGTGTCTGAATGCTGCGCAGCATGTTTTTTTCTATTTTACTTTGGTTGTTCAAATAAGGAAGTTTTTTGGACGTGGAGATAGGGGTTTGATGAATAGTCCTTGTAAACACGTCAAAGCTCAGCAGCAAAGTCTATAAAAATGCTTTGCTTGTAGGCTGCTTTGGCATCTCTTGGGTTTGACCTCACTACTCCGTGTTGTTGGTTTGATAGGTCAGAGACACAGAGAGCTGTGTTTAAGGCTTTTGGCAGAAGACAGACTTCTTTGGTTATTCATCATAACTTATTATTGAAGAATACATAGCCAGATGCATTTTGTGATGCAACATAGTTTTGTATTTGAAACAGTGCTGTGGCCGTGTAAGTGTCAGTGTTCTCATCTAAGAACAGATGTTCTGAAGCTCCATCAAGCCCTTCTTCTTTAACTTTAGCAGCTAGTTTGACTGTGTTGAGAAGAAACCTGTATGCTGGAGTCAGGGACAAGAAGATGTGGTCAGAGAGGTGATGCCTTCAACCCATGTGTGATGTTTCTGGAGACAGTGAACTGTGTTTTTGAATTTTGTGAGAGACTGCTATGTTTTGGTAGGACAGTTTTGGATTTGTGTGGTCGACATCTTCAGTTGTGAATACTCCATCTGGGTAGACTCCATTGTTTTCCAACAGCATTCAGCAAATAGCCCAATGTGACTTTAGCTTTAACATCAAGTGACATTTTGTAGGTATTCAAAAAAATAAATCAGCCTTATAATGACAATCATAAAGTCTTAAGAGGCAAGACTTAAAGCAGAAAATGTATGGCATTCTATTTAAATTATTTTTTTCAATTGGTCTAATTAGTCTATTAGGCATCGTGCCCCCCCCCCCCCCTCTCTCTCTGTGTTAAAAACTGCAGTTCCCTAAGTGTCCACTTGCGGCTGGCTGTTAAAGCACTGGGAACTTTATACAAACCCATTCAAATAAAGACCATCCTCAAACAACAAAATGAACATTTTTGCAGCATGGTTCTAAAATGATATTGGTCGAGTTGGCACATTTCCAACACTGTGAGGTGTTTTTTTTTCCACATCAAATACTTTTGAAGGTAATACAGACAGGTACAACGCCACTGTTAGTGAGGAGCTAAAGGCCCCCTTTCCACCTCTTTGTCTATTCAGCTGAAAGTCAGGGTTAAAGGTGCTGTGAGGTCAAACCAGAAAAGCCAGCCTATTTCTGGGATAAAGACTCTGTTTACCATGAGCACTATGACCCACTGTCATAAAGATGTGACTCTTGTCCAGTTTTAGTGCGTATCTACCAACTATAACCTCACCAAGCAGAGCCAATGTAACTGCACTTTTCATTTTTTGATAGACTCTGAAGTTTGACCAGATCACTGCGGTTTAACAGCTGACTGTGGGTTGGAATGAACATTATCACGACCAGAACAAAAAAAAAAAAAAAAAAAGGTATTTCCTTCCCGGACTTGCTTGATTATTTAAACTATTTATAAACAAATAGCTACTTTCATTGAAACTGAGTAATAAGCCAAGAGTTGGCAGAGATGCTGTCCCCTTCCAGATCAATGAGTTATTTTTGCCCCTCCTCCTGTATGTCTGTCAGGCAGGCAGGCAGGCACACCTTTCATACCCGGTCCTCCAGCGTTTCTTACCTTCTTGACGCTTCTTTCAGCCTCGTTGTCTGGCGGTGAACTCTCACCCCAGCTGCTTGGGAAATGTCATACAGGCAGAGGCCCGTGCTGCAGTAGGGGGGCGTAATAGGAGGAAAAAATAACAACATTTTCACTGTCCTCACTGCATCTTTTATTCGTCTCTCTGCCGTGCAAGTGCCACATCCCGCTACAACCAGCAGCAGCGGCCGCCACCGATAACCACTCGCAGCCTCAGTGCTTATTTCGCATTAGAGCTAATATAAAAAAAATCCGTGCCAGACATGTGAGTAGCAAACCATCGCTGTCGTTCTCCACTTTCCCGTTGACTGCTATATACTCACGCTATTGTGTGCTCACGCCAATGGGGAACAAATAGTCATTGAACCGTGTCGTTGTGCATTTAGTGTCAGTGTGCTGGTTCATTGTAGCATGGTTGTGCCGGGGAGTCCGTTCTCATTGATGGGGCAGATGAAGCCTGGCTGTCGGCTTGTTTTGGAGCTCTGCGTCGGCTCCGCTAATTGAGCAAAGAAAAAAAGAGGAAAGGCTGTTATTTCCTGCTGTAAATAGCTCAGATGGAAAGGAAGCCCATTCAATCACTTGTCGTTGACAAGCGTGTATTACAGTCAAGCATTTTTAGTGCCCTGCTTGCTTTGAGTAAAGGAAGCTGTGGCTGTGGTGTGTGAGAGGTGTGTGTGAGTCCAGCCTGGCATCTCCAGTCAGATGTGGAGGCCCAGGTTAGAGCTCACATAATGCGGCGGTGTTGATCTGAAATCTGTATGTGGGGCTGAGTGAGGTCGACAAGAAGCAGGAATCTGAGGGTTATTTCTGGTGAAGATTTTTATGACTTGTTGATGTTTAGTGTCTGAGACATTTAGTCTGGAGCTTTAATCAAATATTATACCCTATGTCTATTGTGTTTATTTGTTTTCTTTTGATTGGAAGATGCACAGCTGGACTATTATGGTTAAATTAAACAGCTGGACTATTATGGTTAAAGTTTAGTCAGGAAATCTATAGTAAAATCACTTTGTTTTAGAAAAAAAGTCCCATTAATTTGAAGTGATTGATCAGATATGATTTGCATCAGAGATGTTTCTACTTACAAGATTCTCTATCATATACTAACTAGGGTTAGAGCTAAATGTAAAGTCTTAATTACTGAAATAACCATGTGACTCAAAATAAGTCATCAGCCAAGCATGAATTAAACTTAGTGATCTAATTATGAAATCAGCAATATAGTTTAATGGATTTGTGAGTTGCTGTTTGAAGATTGATGGATAATCCAGTAGTTGTCAGATGTTCTGATTGGTTGTACAACACAAAGAAATCTGAACTACTTTGTCCTTACTCTGTTATAATCTACATGAGTGGGATATTTCAAAATGCTGACTGGTTAATGCTAAACAGCCTCAAACTTTACTATCTCTGTTATGTTTAAGTCGTGATTTTCAGTAAGATTCATCATATTTGCAATCTGTGGTTCATTTCGCAGCTTTTCTCAAGTAGAGGAGTGATGAGAAATTTGAATAAGGAAGCAATGATATGCAACAGATTTAGTATTTCAAGTCCACATGCTAAAAGTAGTCTAAATTGTGTTTCAAAATTGAAAGTGAACTTCAATGTTAGTGTTGATCTGAGTTGTGTTTTAAACACTCATAGGGGGAAGAACGTCATGCGTCTCCTGAAGATGTCAGTCCAGCAAACTAACTGGCTTATGACAATGATGCCCAGTCGAAGATCCTGGGATTGAGTTTGAAATCCCCTCACTGATGGCCTGGACTGAGTGAGTTTGTCTGTGCCTGTTCCCTGCAGTGGATGTTTTGTTTTGTCTCATTTGAATTATTGACTTCAAATTGATAAAATTCTTAATCAAATAGTTTCCTGGTGTTTGCTTTCTATGTTAGGTTTCAGCTGGCCTGCTGAAGCTATGGGGAGCTGTTGGAGCTGTCTGTACAGAGACCCCATCAGAGACAACCATCTCACTAAATTTAAGGTCAGTAAGAACCAAGTAATTTTCTTCTTGTATTTTCCTTTGTAGTGACTTTTTGAAAAACCACTGATGAATAGTCTGAACTTTCAACTCTGTCACTTGCTGCTCCCTTTCTGCTCCATATCCTAGGTCACTAATGTGGACGATGAGGGCAACGAACTCGGCTCTGGGATCATGGAGCTCACCCAGACTGAGCTCATTCTTCACACACGAAAAAGGGACGCAATCCGGTGGCCGTATCTTTGCTTGCGCCGCTACGGCTATGACTCCAACCTGTTTTCTTTTGAGAGCGGACGGCGTTGTCAAACTGGGCAGGGTAAGCCACATTTTTCTCTTCCTGTATTTCAGAAACAAAGATTTGATTTTCTACTTCCACATCCACATAGTATTTATATTTTATCTTATATGTACCTTCTAATAGTACCTGGGTGTTGCTTACTTGGTTTCTTTTTAAACTTGATCAGGTAATACAGTATGGTCAACAAACCAGTCATTTTCCTCTGACATCATGCTCAGTGTGGGAAGCTGTGCTGTTGGTTTTGGGTTATATAAATAAACAAGTCTCGTAATCATTAATGCATTTCTGAAATTACAACTTTTGAAGCGAGTGGCAATTAGAAAAGATGACATTAAGTAAAAATAAAGTGGAAAAATCAGGCAAACCAACACACCTGACGAACCATTGCTTGACAATGGCTAACATTAGCATTTTATCATCTCAAAGCAACATTACAGTACAACAGGAGTATACCGCTTTTCTACTGGATCCAATAACACTATCAAACAACAGAGAGAGTAAATATTTGCTGTTGACTATTCAGTTGGCCATTAATCCAGAGAATTTTTTTTCTTCACATCTGCACATTAGCTTCACATCCTGAGCTTACCACCAAACTATGGTCTGCTGTATAGTTACATGAATGTTAGGGTCAGGTTGGAATTTTCAGGCAAACAAAATGTTTCTCTTGTGTCATCAGAGGAATATGATGTAATATCTCTCAAATAAGAGGGATAATGATGCACCTCTTGAGTCTGTCTCTCACAGGTCACATTGCTCTGAGTTTTACATATATAAATTGAAAGAGATAGTGGTGTCAAGAGTGAAAAAAGACTACCATAGCGAGTAAAACACCAGATTGGGAAGGACAGAAATTTTTCAGACGCTATTTGACTTCTGAGAAGCCGGTCTGACAGAATATATTGGCCCATATTAGAAAGTAGTGATCTGTTTCATGGTGGTAATCCAGCTGTGGGTGCACACATACTGTATGTTCTCACTTACACTTGTTCTCATAATGTGGATCAGTTCCAGGTTTTCCTTTCTTTCACAGTCATAGTTATTGGACTACACATGAAAAGAAGTTGTTGGTGCTATGCTTGCTTGGGATCAAACCTGAAGTCTGTTATTTCTTAACAATATGTTGACTATTTTTTTGAAAAGACAATAAGGTCTGACTTTTAGACATATGCCTGATCATAATCCACAATTCAAAATGAGATTATCAGCACCAATATAGATTATTTATAAATGCTATTTATTAGCTTCCCGATTGGGTCGGTCAGGACTGAATTGATTTACGTTGAACTATCTATGACAAAACCACGCCGGCTGATGAAGTTTAGCAGTGAGAAGAGAGATCAGTGTTTTTCTTTGCTGAAAACTATTTCTGGGATTAATTTTGTTGTGATGGTGGACGCTGGAGCTGAATTGGTATTAAGAAAAAGGAATGGAGAGCAAAAGAAAGCTAAATGGGCATGTTATAGAGCATGGGCTAAAGGCTAAAACGTGGGCTTAGTTGTTTGTGATCATGTTAATTCCAGCCCACATGCAGCAGTTATACTGCAGTGATCTGTTCAAACTTCAGAGTCCATCAATAAAATGAAGAGCCAGGTTACATTAGCTCTGCTTGGTAGATTAACAGGACATAAGGATTCGCCAACGTTACATGTCAGCCTATGGATATGGTTCAAAGTGCTGGCTACTAAACTATGGTTCAAACCTACAATGTTTGCTTGTCGTCACATTGCAAACAATAGCTCTACTTAATTGTTTATAAATACCTTACCTTATCACATTGTATCCAGTAAAAAAGTTGTCTTGAACAATGAAAAGTAGTGTCAAAAGAAGATCCGATCTCCTTCATTTGCTTCAAAACAAACATGATTCTGGCCAAAAGGTGTCGCTGCAATCCACTTCAAACTAGGGTTGCATCGATCACAATTTTTCTACTGATCACCGATCTTTATAAAGCCTGACCTGCCAATACAATTTTTTTATGTAACTGACAGCATATACGTTCAATGTTACAATCTTTTTTTTTGTTTTTTTTAAACAATCCTAATTTATTGGAAAACATTGAACAATACCAGTGAAATGATACAAACTTGATGTTTTAACTGCGCATGAGGTAGTTCTCACAATTATAAATGAAAATTTTAAAATGTTGCTGTCTAAACTATTAAATTATATCACTTCCTTTAGTCTTTCATTTTCCACATTTTAAAAATAAACAATACTTACACAACAGGTTACACTGCAGGCCTGTTTTGAGATTTTACCAAAAATAAAGTGCACCATGATATTTTGCTTTAACAAATAAAGGTCTAGATAAAGTAGATAAGATCGGTGTCATATGTAGGATCGGCCAATTGCCAATCTCCCAAATTAAGGACATTGGTGCTGATCAATTGGTGCATGTTTACGTCAAATGGCTAGTCCTTACAGTCCCTTTAAAGTCTAACTTCACCTTGAGTTATACACATTACTTGTGTTTATCCATATAGCTTTACAAGACCCATTTAGGACAGTGCAATATTTGTGGGATTCTGTTTTCCTTTGTAAGTCCGACTTTTGGCTGTTGATAAAGTGTAATTTCAGAATTGGACAGTGGGAATCTTCCAAAAGTTTCCCAGTGTTACTTGCCTTTAATTTTGGTGGTGTGGGCTAAAAAAATCATTGTGTAACAATTTTTTCTTTTGCTTATTTGATCAGGAATCTTTGCATTCAAGTGTTCCCGGGCAGAGGAGATTTTCAATCTGCTCCAGGAGCTGATGCAATGTAACAGCATCAACGTGGTGGAGGAGTCAATGATGATGAGTCGCAGTGGTCACACACCAGAGATGGAGATGTCTCGCACACCACAGACTCCCAACAGTGAGTCACGGCACCAAACACTTACTCACAGACTCACAAAACACAGACAAATACTGCTAATTATAAACTTTGATAATTAGTAGAGCATGCATGCAGATGTAAAGCTCTAAACGAAGCTGAGTTTTTACGCGAAATTACAATCTATGGTCAGTCATACAGTTTCAGGTTATACTGGAATTCATTCTGGCCTTGAGATTAGAGTCCAATTCATGTCAGAGCATTAAGGCCAGTGCTGACGCCACTCTCAAAGAGGAAAATCACAGAGCTGCTGTTCAGTTGGGTGGTGTGAGGAATTTTTAGATTATGTCAAGAAAAATGTTTAGTGATCAGGTGGCGAATTGCAGAGGCTTTACAAGGTGACCAAGACTATAGGCCCGGTTTTTATGACAACAGTTTTAGGATGAAACACAAAAGTATTGTTACGTTTCGGCCTCTTGTTTACATAGAAATGCCGTTTTAGCCGACCTAAAACGCAACTTTTTTGAAATGCCCTCCAGAGTGGAATTTTTCTGATACGCATCAGGCTCCATTGCCGTGTAAACAGCAAGCCAGAGTTTGTAGCATGCGCATTCCACTTTCGTTGTGGGAACTTTTAATTGCCATGCGCAAACCATACAATAACAACGGTTCAACAACAATTCAATGGCGGACTATCCAGTTGTGTTTGTGCTGGTGAATCTGGTGACTACCTTTAACAAAATGTGCTTCTGATGCTCCACATCTGCACTCAGATAATTTAGATAGCATTTAATGTACACGCCAGATGATCAGCCCACCTCTTCTTTGGCGGCGAGCTACCAAAATACTCTACAGTTATATCGCCACCTACAGGCCTAGCATCGTACTACAGCATTTTCAGTCCATCAGTGTTTCCGTGTGAACACAGATATTCTTTTGCTTTTTCTAGTGAAACGCTATGAAGCAAACTTACACAGAAAACAAACAAAAAAAACAGTAACTTGAGTATTTTTAACTTCATTTTAACTCTTCAGTGAGAAAAATCTAGTCTACTTTGGGCTTGACCAGGGGCATTGAAATCTGGCTGAATTTCTGAGTTGGCTGCGTGAAGGACAGCTGAGAGGTGATCATCAGTGATGGAGGATCTGTATATATATTTTTTTATATTATATTGGATTTGTTGAACTGGACATCACACGTGAACATCGCTGTTCACGTACAGGGCTCATGCATGCAAGTGCATCTGTACAGAAATAATGCAAACATCAACCTTTTCAAAATAAAAACAATGCAGTTGTATTGCATGCACAGCATGCTTTTTTTTCATTCATGTTCTAATTTTTGATTGACCTTGCACGGGCCACACAAGGATGCCCAAGGGGCAGGATGTGGCCCATGGGCCATAATTTGCCCAGGTCGTTTTGGATCACTTTTGCAGGATGTTACAGTCGCCAGTTGGTGTCAGTGTTTGCGTATTGTTTGACAGCTGGCTTGTGCAGCACAGTGGGAAGTGGAGCTGCTGCTGCTATTTGGTCACTTCTGTTGCTGTAGATGTGATGTTGATGTTAGTGGATAATCCCACTTTCAAAAGGTTTGCTTAGGTATAGAGACATCATTTTTTATCAGGCATTATTTTCTTCTTGATAGTAGTGTAGCATTTAACAGCAAAGAAAAGGAAACTAAAATGTTTGCTAATTTAAAGATAGTCTTTATTCTGTTTCCTGATTTCTAATTTTTTATTAACTTCATTTTAAAAAAGATTGCAGCTGCAATGAGAGGAATATAGTGACAAACTGAATCACATTTATGGCCGAACTTATGAATCTATGTTTTTTTTTCCTTCTGTGTTAATTTTACTTAAAATATATTTATTGTTTTTTGAACAGTTCAACGGTAAATACACATGATATAATCATGCTCCCTCTTTATTCCTAACTTTACCCTCAACAGAACACACTCTCCACTAACAGTGCAAAAATAAAGGGGAAAAAATAGAAATGAACGAATAAATGAAAAAGATTTAAAATGAACAACAATGCATGGAAAATAATTTTAAAAAAGTTAAAAAACACAACATGGGTAGTTAAGTACTGACATATGAAAAAGGGGTAATCATGCATAACAATATGAAAAAGGCTGATGAATAATCCTCTGAAATGTGCCCTGTCTTTGCCAATCCACTAATGCCACTTTGGAGAGCCAGGGCTCCATTATCTTCAGTGTAGTGCAGAGAGAGGCCTCAGATGTGTGCCCCAGATAAGCCAGAAGCTTATCTTTTGCAAAGGGATTAATTCCATAACACAGTGATGAATCAGAATCAGTGGGTGCAGAGTCTGAAATCCAGTAAAGAAGAGCACATCAACTTTTCCAAAAAGAAGCACTTTAAATAACTTTACTGATAAAACGCCAATGTCAAGGACATCTGAGTCCAAGCTGGTTTAAGAGACAGTTTTTCTTAAATATAGTATCACTTCCTTTGCATTCTTTGGCAGGCCTTGGTAGTCATGTTTGCATTACTCTTAGTATCTTGTTTATCTTCCTCTCATTGATAAACTGTCACTTGAATGTGTGTGCAGCTCCTGGGTTCCCTGTTCAGGCATTTCCGAATGGATACCCTGGTTATCCAATCAGAGGTGATTCCTCCCAGCCCTCTCTAGCTGAAGATCATGGACATAGCCTCATGGGTTTGGAAGACCAGGTAAGACCTATCTGTGCCACTGATAATTCACTATATCTGTAGCTTGTTCCTGGCCTTATGCTGTTTGAATTTTTCCTATTAGACCCACACCTATGTAAACACTGTTAGTATGGAGGGGGATCTCTCTATGCGTCACTGTGTGCACTCCCTGCCCGAGGTGCGGCCCACCACCTTCCCAGAGACCACACGGGGATCTATGCCTGTAGGAGGCCAAGGGAACCTGCAGTCCAACCTGCGGCGTTGTCCCCTGGAGGAGCACAATGATCCTCAGGTGTTCTTACAGCCGTCCTCCCAGGAGGTCAAGTTCATGCTGGGCCCCACACCAGCACAGCGCCATCTGCTGGAGAGAGAGCGAGAGAGACATGGGCACAATCCTCACAACCTTCAGCCAGTAGAGGGTGCAACAGGCTCAGAGACGGAGGGGGATGAGCCCTCTATGCACTTGTGTAACTCTCACTCATATCATCATTTCCATCACCACGCGCACCGGCACCCAGGCCTTGAGCATCCAGACAGCTGCCAGAGTGGAGAGCTCACCTATGAGAACATCAACGGGCTGAGGGGCAGCAGGAAGCAGAGGCTGAGTCCAAGCAGCGTGTCCCAGTCTGTTGGTTCCAGCAGCAGCAGCAGTACAGGGGACAGTCACTCCCACTCCCTCCTGCACCCGCACCTCCACGGCCCCTCATCTCTGCCCCCTCAAGGCTACCCCTGTGAGAGGGTCATGAGCGGAGGTCACCGTCGGACAGCCCTGCTCAACTACGAGAACCTTCCCTCTCTGCCGCCAGTGTGGGAGTACAGCGCCCTGCAGCGGGATGAAGATCAGGAGGAGGATGATGATGAGCAGGATGAAGATGAGTATGAAGAAGAGGAAGAGGACTTTGATGAGTACGAGTTCTCAGAAGGTCCTGGGACACCAAATGGGTACCACCAGGATGGGCGGGGCATCCACAGAGACGCCCTACAGAACTATGTCAACACAGAGCAGGTCCAGCCACCCCGGATCCGACACGCCTGCCCCCCGCATCCTCGGGCGTGTCAGCCCGACCGAGGGGGGCGAATATTTAGCTTTGATTTCCGCAGACGATCGAGGTCAGGGGTCGGAGGCTGTGAGCACAGCCACATGCCGCCATCGAGGCAGCTGAACTACATCCAGGTGGACCTAGATGGAGAACCTCCCTGCCAAGCTCTCAGCAGCGGGGGTGCCCAGAACCAGCCACAGCACCAGCGCCTACCACCCAAAAAATGTGGCTCACAGGCACCCCGGCGCAGCGAATGCTACGCAGTCATCGACCTAAAGAAGACCGCTGCCATGTCCAACCTGCAGAAAGCTCTGCCCAGGGATGATGGGACTTCCAGAAAGACTCGCCACAACAGCACAGACCTGCCTCTGTAGACGGTGTTCAGACTGAAGAGGAGCGATGAAAACAGATGAAGGCTTATTCCCATCTTAGCACACTGGACCCTTCACTGTCATCCATCTATTCAACTGTCAGACTGACTGATACAGTACAGGTATTAGAAACTTACCGGAGTCTATGTGTGCATATAAAAGGAAAAGGAAATCTCTGAGGAGAATTTGCCATTTTATTCTGTGTTATTTATTAGATATGTGTTGTGAAGCTCTCTAAAGAAATTTGCAGTGTTTACTGCAAACACTGTTTGCTGGAAAAATAATATATAGATAAATAAGAATAAAATCATATCTATGTATATGATTTTATGCTTAGCTATGACTAAGAGCAGAGACCTCAGCTTTCAGTGGAAGCAGTCATTGCCATACTGTTTAAGCGTATTCCTCTTCTTAATCCCATCTTGTTCCTACCCTTTAGTTTTTCTACATCCATGTGTTTTTTTAAAAGAGCATGATGTATGAAAGTGAAAGTTGTGACCCTGCTAACAAAGAAAGGACAGCTACGGTAATCATGAAGGAAGATCTCCATGATACTGGCCGATATTCATACCTCATCACAAGCATTGAAGTCTAACATTGTGGCTATTAAAGGAGAGCATTATTTGTTAGAGTATGCCTACAGAGCATTTTGCACACAATCCTATGGAATTGTATTTTATCATATTTTAGGAATGGTGTCGTCCAATCCGAGAAAAGAAAATTAAATGAACAGATAGAGAATTATTCCGAACTGAGTGATGGTAAAAGTAGCACACGTGGTTTACAAGGAGCTCCCTTCTGTCCTCATGCAGCAAATAAAAAAAAAAAAAAGTAGCATATCATCTTTAAAAACTCCTCCTGCATATCACTGCAGAGCTGCAGGAGGTCCACTCGGTTTACGCTTGTCACAATGCACTTTTGACCGGGGTTTATGAAGTGTTCTTTGTTCTCTGATCCCCACAGGGCTTGACCGTGTCCTTTTACCAAAAGCAGGTGGGCAAATATTCCATTTCTACTCAGCACTGTAGATAAATTTATGAACGTGTTTTTGTTTAAGACATCAAAAACCTCAAATAGTGGTATTATGCCATAACCTCATAGAGAACATGCTGAATATTTAATTTGTCAGTTATCAGGTGTGGATGGTCTGTTTTTAAAGGGTTAATCCAGTTTGTCAAGATTTTTGTGAAGCTATTTATCAACCTCATCGGGTCGATATTTATTTATTTATTTATTTATATCATTATTTATTGATTCATTCTTTTTTTCTATTTTAATAATTTTGCTGTCCACGTGACGACCAGCGTTTTGTAATCCAGTCGGTAATATGGAGACCAAAGTTTGACTTCAAATTATCACTGGTGTTTTACTGTTGTTACTGTGCTGAATTATGTTTTAAAAAAAGGACTGTATGTGTATTTAAAGTGCCAAATCTTAACTGCAAACTATACTGATGAATAAAATCTAAAATGCCAATAGGGTCTGTGGACAGCTGTAGGACAGAGAGGTGTAAGGTCACAGTGATCAGGAGACTAACTTCAAAAAGTAACAGCACCGAAATACACACACACACACACACACACACACACACACACACACACACACACACACACACACACACACACACACACACACACACACACATGTATTCCTAGTCATCCTCATGACAGCCATCTGTGAAGGAGATAAGAATGGAAACCTTCTCTGTCTGTCTGTCACAGGAAAGGTGGTTCAACACTGCTGCACGCACGTACTATCTTTCCCATGTGGCTCATCGCTGATAGCATAATTGTGCTTTCTAAGATTGTTCCTGAGTTGACAGAAGTACCTGACAGTGTTTTATTTATCCAATATTTAGTTTCATCAAGATTACATTCTTGACAAACTGGTTGTCTGTTCTCAACCCACAAATGCGATGGCTTCTGAACAGAGACATGACATACTGATCAGAGAAGGACCTTTTTTCTAACAGGGTCCAGAAAATCAATCCAAGGCTTAAATACAAACCCTCATCTTTTATGGAAGAAGTTTTAGTGCTTAGAGCACTATATACAACTTCTACTTTAAAATAGTTCACTGATCTAAAAGTACTATCCTCCTGCTTCAGGTTCCCCATGATTTTTTTTAACAATCAACTTTTTAAATTTGAATCCATACTTTTTCAGTTGATAGAATGTAAAAAAAGAAAATACAAAAAATACTTGTCCCACTTTCTGTACCAAATAATTATATCCTTAAATTGATCAATAAAAGTATAATAAACTGATGGATAACACTGTCAGCTAGGAAAACAATAACAGTAGCAACGATGGTAAAGGTGGCTGTTTATGCAAAGGCTGGAAACTCTCTCTTTATCTGGTTCTATGACATTCTTGTCACAGAAGAGTTACAGTGTTTTTCACTCCGTACAGAGTCACACTGGCTTTGATATTTTCTCTCCAGAATTTTCTCAGTGTATCATTTCCAGCCTCCAGACTTTTGCTTCTGCATTATTTATGCATTTGAGTAACAAGAGTGTCAATTGCGCTTCATGCTAATGTTCTGACTTTCAGTATGAGCTCATTTTCCTTTATTTTTCTCCCTTTGCGTCTTAAATGTTGGCTAGACCTCTTTTGAAAAAACGTGTATAGGGCTTTAGAACATTTCATTTGTCTGTCATAATTCAGTAGGTCCTCATTTTCAAATTTTATTGAAAGAAAATCGAATGCGCTGTTCAGATGCGACACAATCACAGCTCACTCCTGCATACTAGAGTCTGTTTGTTCAGCACCACTTCACTGGTTTTATTGCTGTTTGGTTCATCTAATTGCAGTAGTGTGGTCATGATGATTACAACCCACAGGAATCTAAAATTATCTGAAGTTATTTTCCTTTGCAATTTGCTCTGATGGTAAAGGGACCTAGAGTATATGTGAGAGAATGATTCAAAGAATTTACAGGCCAGAAAAATGTGTTGTTTGTACAAACCGACTTTTATAATGAGCTTCAATCCTAATAGAACAATCAGCGTTTATTCCACTCACCGTTCAAATATTTATACTACTTAAATTGCAGCTTTTACAAAAATAAATGAAACTGAGAAAAGTCAACCAAGTTTACACAGTGAAATGTTTGGAAACCAGTTTTTCTTTGAACAATTAATGTCCTTTATCACTGCTTCATCTGGCAAAATATTTCAAACCCCTTCAAACTAAACTGACAGAAGTAAAGCTAAAAATAAATCAGTCAACCAGTCAAAAAAATTCAAAACTTGGTAAATGTTAAGCTATTTTACCTAGGAGTTATAGTTTTATGTTCAGCTATGTAAACACAGGACACAGAAATGTTTTACTTCTGACCAGAGAAGCCTCACATTTGAAGTAGGCTAAATGTATTTACTAGCCTGTTCTTCTCTACAACAGCAGTTTGCTTTTGACATCAGATTTGATTTTTATTTTTCAATCTTCATAGTTTCATTTAAACAATAGAAGAAAAAAGGGATGCTTGTTTAGTTGATTGTCCGACGCTGTTTGCTTCAACTCACATAAGTGCAATGGTGTAGGTAACCACTGCACTACTTCAGTCAGTCCGTCAGTCAGTCAGTGTGTCAAACTTTTAAACCATTTGCAATGGTTCATATGGAGTAAGAAAGTGTTTTCATCATAGTTCTGAGTTCCATGTGGTTTTAACGTCATTAAAGAAAAATCCATTTTGAAATATGTTAATTCTTGTTGTTAGAACCCAGTTACCTCATCAGCACTTGAACCTGTCAACAGTGATTGAAGTGTCAAAACCACATAAACGTGCCCTGGGATTAGAGATTAATATTCTAATTAACGGTGGATATGATCTGCACAAAAACTACTCACCACACCTGAGTTCAAGCAACATGTAGCTTCTGACTCATAATTCATCATGACTGACAGGCACATGTTATCTTCACCTGCATTTCTTTTTCACACCCCTCAGTATCTGTGCTCCAGGCTGAGTTCACACTTCTGAGAAATCATTAATGCTGCTTTTTGGTAGAAGTCTGTTAAGCTTCTGTGACCTGCAGGGGAATGAATGATGAGCTGAGAAACCTGCTGTTGTTGTTAAGTTCCCCGGACTGGATTTATCGTCTGCATTGCTTAACCAAAAGGGCTTGCTCTGTGTTTACGGTATAAACATGAACATTGAAGTCAATTTGAAGAAATTTCTCACCGTGCCTTTCATGTTCATTCCAGAAACATTTTCATGTCTGTGTAGGAAGTGGCCTGTTGTTCATGAAAATAGAAGAGAGAAAGTCATATCCTTTTACTGACAATGAAGCTGTTCAGTTTTAATCAAGTGTTGTTTTTTTTAAAAAAAATATGAAGTTATGTTTTAGAAGAAATGTGCCAACTCCTGTTTTGTTTTTTTTCTCCGTATGGTGTTGGAAAGTTGTCAGTTTATTAATATATTTTGACATATCAGACAATTGACCAAATTGCTTTCTTAAATAATATCAGAAAGTGCTACTCTCATGTCTGTAAAGTTTATTCCTTCTTGCAGATTGCTATCTTTGATTTACATTAACACCAGTTTCAAGTGAGAACCAATCTGCCCACCAGCAATGTTTAAGATGAATGAGCATGTTAAATCTTGATTGTGAAACGTGAGCTGTGCTGGCTTCAAGCAAAGTTAGATTACAAAAATTGATCCCACTCTTACATCCGTAGGCTTAATATGAGCATGAAAACAACTCATAAAAAGTTGGCTTAGCTTTGCAGAAACAATGCGAGTCAGACTCTATTGACACCTACCAGCACACTTACACATTACAAGTTATTACAATGTCTTTGTTCTGTTTAAGTCATGCCAAAGCCCGTGTTTAATTGAAGTGACAGATGTTTTCAGACAACCAGCAGAAATCCCCAAAGGTCACAAACTTTGGCCATAGAATAGATGGGCATGTAAAGGATTTCCCTCATTCACATGTTTTGATACCCTGTGTGGGTAGTGCCAATTGTCATTGCTTGAAAGCAAAAAATGAATAAATTAAAAGAAGGTTCAGCATTTTTAGAGATTACATGAGATATAATCTCAATGTATTGTGAAAAGGCCAAACAGAATGTGACTGAAATGGTGCAAAATCATGACTCCTTCTGGTCTGTAATGTGTAATACCAATAACGAGTCAGGATTTGTTTGTTTGTCATAAAAATGTCAGATGGGTATGGTGTACTCCATGACTCTGATTTATCATCAGCAGTATTTCTTCTCATAGAGCTGAAGAAGATGAAATATCTTTTTTTTTTTTTTTTTTTTTGAAAACTTTTCAAATTTGTTTACATTCATAACCTGCAGCAAAAGTCATAGTATATGAATATTGAAAGAAAAGAATGAATGGCCAGCACCATAGTGTGACACATCTTTATTAATGTTTTTTCAATGTCATTTCCTGGGGAAAAAAACATTACATCTCCACCATACTGTATAACATTCCCTTCTTGTCCATGCTATGAGATGAATCTCTGTTAAAATAATGGAGTTATCAGAAAGTGTGTGTCTTTTTATGGTTAATGTGGATTTCTTAGATTTTTTTTTCTGCTACAAGGGTGAACTCACCACCAGAGGGAGATGTACGGGTCTGAGATGTACATTTTTGTGATGGATTTGTGTATTTACATGCAGGTTGCATTGGTCTAACTTTGTGACTATTTATCACTTTATTAGTAGAATGAGTGCCAAATATGTTTGAGCATGTCAAAATCTGGGACCTACAAGAACCTGCAGGTACTCTCTGTCTCATCTATGAGACTCCAGTGACTCGCTACTGTTGTAGATTACTACTACTACTACTTGGTACATGAATGCACACCTGAAGGTTTAACCATGTGAAATATTTTTGCTGAAAGGGGAAACTCTTTTCTTTGTTTCTGTCTCAAAAACATTTCTTTGAATATTTGTTGTATGTTTCCGTGAACATCCATGGCTAATATAAATGAGTATGCAGTGATGGTCGTAACATGCTTCCTTTAGCGATGAATATAAAAAGCTGATTTGCTCCATTTGTTGGACTGTCAAAAAGAAACATTGAATCATTTTCATTCTTTATTCATTCCACACAGTTTGTTGCGTGTTATATGACGACCTCTTCATCCCAGTCAGTCCTAAAAAAAAGTGAGCCTGACATTTGGTGACTTTTACCATGAATTTTATGAATTATACAGTGTGGATTTGTCCAAAATGTAAAAGTAAATGTAATTCTAACATTAAAATGAACCTATGAAAATATCTTTATGTGCACCGGACAGTGTATTTTTTTTTATAAGCCTAGAAAAATAAAAAAAAAATGTATTTGAGCAAACAAAGCACTTTCTCTCTAGGACTCTGTTCAGACCATAACATGAAGAAATTTTAACATTAAGACCTTTAAAACATATTTTAAAGCCAACACTGTTAGGTTTTTATACCAAATTTGTCTCAGACCACTACAGTGCAACGTCTCCCTTAAAAAGAAGAACACCTTTTTTTTTTTTTTTTTTTTTTTTTTTTTTAAAGAGAAATAGACTTTCTGGAAAGTTTTCGATCAGACTTTAACAGCGTTGGAGGAAAGATACTTTGTTTGCTCTGGTCTATTTATTATTTTCAAAGGAAACATTCAAGACTTAGCCAAACTGACCTGTTTATGCTTGTAATACAATACACAAAGCACTGAAAAAATAATCACTCATCCTCCAGGCAAGCAGCAGCGGGAAGCTGTGCCGCGTGAGGAAGAAAATGTTAACTGTGTAAATACCACTCACTGGGAATCTCACTGTACAGCCATATGCTGTTCAACAACCTGCCAAGAGTTTATAAATTAATGTCACAGTGGACACACTCATGTTCCACACTTTTGTCAGACCAGAAATGATCATGAATTTATTTAACAGTTGTTTTGCATCTGACCATGAACATCTACTGAGCATGCATTTACTGTCTGCCAGTGTGTAAACAACAGATAAAATGTACAGAGAGCATGGTTCTTGTTTACTCTAGGGATTTACAGCAAACTGTAAATATATGCCTATAATTGTAGCTGTCTTCTCTTGTTTTTGTATGTCTGTTTTATGGTCATCAAATAATTGTTTCTCAAGAGGAGTGGAACAAATAAAGCATAGCTGTAATGATTTCTACTATACTAAACATTTCTGATGTAAAGTCTGGAAGGTTTTAACTTAACTAAAGAACTAAATAATTTATTTTGTTGTAACAGAGCACAGGTAGACAGACAATACATCTGTGTGGCGTCATGAAACTGGCTCCACAATTAGATGAGAGTTGGATTTCGGCCTGAATGCCGATTGTGCCTGAAATATGATCACCTGAAATTTCTAGTCCCTCCGTGGAGTTTTTACTGCAAACAGAGAGTTTTATAGAGAGTTGTGTGACAGGAAGTTTTGGCTGGGTTACAAATCAGCAGGAAAACATAATATAAGACAAAACTTTGGATGCCTTTTTTAACTGTTCTGGCACTCAGCAGACATTGATATGTAAAAAACAAAGCTATAAAACTCCACTGCAACTGACCAACTTATCAGAGGACAGATAGCAAGCTCATTGATTCAGCCAGCTGAAGGACTGCTGGTGGTTTGAGTGTAACAGCTAGTTGCTACAGGATCAAATACTACTGTCAGAAATTTGTGAGGATGTAAATTTTGTATTAAATATCATCATGTGAATACAAACAGGGCTCTAAATGAATAATGATCCTTCATTTTTCTATGTGATAAAGTTACATGTTAAGGCCAATGACCAAAGAAATTACAAAGTTTTTTTCTGTTTGTTTAAACCACCAAGTAATAGTTAGCTTTTTGATCTGCAAATTCATTGTTCTTCCCTCAGACCATGTGTACTTTCAAGATTAGTTTTTTTTTTATTGAAATGAAAAATACTGATGCTGACAGGTTAAAAAACAACCCATTAAAAAAAGAAAAGAAAAAAAATTACATCACAATTTATAAATCGCTCATGGCTGTCTGGTAAATGCCAAACTAACCATGTTAGCATAACCGCAGAATCAATGCTAGGGTGAATTATGAGGTCACTTGGTAAAACTGGAAAATGTTAACTGCTGTAACCGCTGTTTCTCATTAAAAATCCTATATGACTTAAAAAAGATACTATAAATATGGTTTAGCCATCTACAACACTTTAAAAAACGAATTTTAAAATGATTTTAAACCAACTGACCAAAACAAAAACATTCTTTAATTGGTTCAAAATGGTAGAAATGTCATAGAACAAACTTTGACACAAGCGCAAACTGCACATTTAAACAAACATCCAACATGTTGCTTTAACAAGTTTGAAGCATATTTTTGTAGTGTAAATGTTGACAATAAACTGAGGCTTACACATTTTAAATAACTGAGCTAGAAGAACAACAAATATCTGAAAATCTTGCCTGATGGACTTCAAACATCAGCAAGCGCTGCAGTTTTCCTGGCTATGTACTTCATATAGATGCAGGGTTGAAATCAGCTAAACTTCTTTAAGCTTTCATGATGAATGCCTCTAAAAATTATGGCACCAGCATTTTGTTACTGTCTAAATGTTTGTCTTGTTTTTTTTACCTTCAAAATTTATTACAACTAGTTTTAAAAAAAGCGACTGAAAGAGAATTTTAGACAAAGATGCATTTCTTTTTCTTTTTCTTTTTTTTTCTTGGATAATCCGCCTTGCTTCAGTCTGAGTGGATGGATGTGTGTAACTGAATCAAATGACTCCATTTACCATTGACAAACACAAAAAAAGTCCCTTTAAAAAATCGTAATTTGAGTGTGCACTGTTGGAAATAGGGCTATTTCCAACAGTGCACACATCTTTGTTGTCACCATATGTTGCACCAGAGATGCAGACCTCAGCATAAACAATTGTGGTTTTATGGTTTGAACCAGTATTTCTGGCTTTCTCACCTGCTAGCCATCGTCACTTGAGATTATCTATTGACAGGTGGTCAGGGGAGTTGTCACACAGGCTTGTTATACCAGGTTACTGAAAAGTGTGGATAATGTACTGTTGGCAACTATTTTTCAATGCCTCAGGAAACATAATTTAACCTGTTCAATCTTACCTGGTTTTTCAGTTTACAGGGGCGTTGTATCTTTTTGTGAGGTGAGTACTATGTCATTCTTTATTGATTTACATAAATCTTACATAAACATTTGTTTAGTTGTTCCACTATGTAGTCACTGTTAACTTTCAACATACACATGTACACAGGCTTTTTTTAATTTATTTTTTTCTACTGCTGATAAATGCTCAACTTGTCTGCTAGTATCTACTTTGTTCTTTAATTTGTCACTTAGTAACCTTGTCTTTCCTTTAATGTCCCTTTGTTCACGACATTGTTTGTTTTTCTGGTTTTTTTTAACTGTAATTTTAAATCGTCAAATTCATGCATCTGTTCACTCCTTATAAGGGAGCTGCTTGTGATTCTGAAGAATCTTGTAGCTGTGTAATTCAGGTAGTTTTAGGAGACACTTTATACATTTATTTGCACACAACAATATACAAGTATATGTGAATATCAGATATTGTTACACACAGATACAGGAAAAAACTTTTTAAACAAAGTTGATAAACTCCAGTCCTCTTTTTCAAGATACTTCTTCCACAATAAATGAATGCTTAACTTAACTGTGGCAACACGGTGGCATAGTTTCAGTTTTACAGACTTCATCACAGTAACTTTCAAACCACTGTGATATGATTAAATTTATTGCTGCAACACTGATAAATCTTTTTGTTACCAAAGCAAGAGAAGGACCATAAAGTCATATGAACCATAAAAGCTTTAAACTTTTAACATTATAAACTGTAAAACAAGAAAAAGGAAGTCACAGAAACCTAAAATGCAGAATATACATCTTCATGTGAAGTAGCAGTAAGGTGAAATAGGTAAAGTGATAAAGTGAATGGTACAATCAGCGATAAGGAGGATGTGAACTATATTTGAAATGCATCTCAGAAAGATTTGCACAATAATACAGAAAACTATTTAATGCTGTATATAAAAAACACCAAAATATGTTAAGTTATCCGGTGCACATATCAGGAAACTTGCAGAGGACTGTTCACATCAGTATTTCCTCTTTGTATTGTTTCCCATTGATTTATAACTTAAACTCCATAATCCCAACAGGCAGATAACTGTTGCCTGTTTACAGCCACTGATACAACAGAGACGGCTCAGCTGATTTGGTTTAGTTGTTAGCAACTGAGCTAATCTCAGTGACTCAAGCTGCCATGTCTCAGTGGAAAAATACAGCAGGGAGGTGGTTGTATACCCTGGAACATTGTCAGACCTCAACACTTTGTCAACTCAGACGGCATGTTGTGCACAACCAGACTCACCAATAATTAGGTCCTGGAGCCAGAGGAAACCATAGCTACTTTGTTTCTCTCTCTGGCTCTGCTCATGACATGTTGTTTGTGTAGAGATCCTGCCGTACGCCCAGCTGAGAGGAATACTGATCAGTTTGTTGTTGCTGGGAACAACTCCTGGGGGAGGGGGCTCTGTGATGGAGGGGTAAGTAACCCACTATGTTTCCTGGTTTACATTCGGCTGCTTTATTCATGCTCTTGATACTGAAATATGCTCTGCAAAAGAACAGCTTTCCTGACAAACAGCTGCCACTGAAAACTTTCCATTCCTGGTAATCCTGCCAGCTTAAACAAATAAATAAAGCTTATGAGAAATGCCAAAGAATCAGCTGAGTTGTTCTGTCTACAAGCCCAGATCGACAAAGTTTTGACAGTTCTTGTCCTGTGAAAGTAGAGGAAGTGAAAAGACATTCCAGATCAGATTTCAAAGAACTGCTTTTTATTTTGCAACTGTTCCCAATCATGTCAAGGGAATTCCTGAAAGGAAACAGTCTCGAGACTCCTTGTCAAGAAAACAGTCTGGTTAAGAAGACTCAGCTGTTGGATCGTGGCCAATGGGCTAACAAGTTGGAGTTCTTGCTTGCTGTGGCAGGGACCCTGGTTGGGCTGGGAAACCTCTGGAGGTTCCCCTATTTGTGCTACAAAAATGGGGGAGGTAAGCATGAAAAGGATTTGAATATCAATCATTTTTTTGTTGAAGTCTACTGCACAAAGTCAAACAGCTCAGTCGAATCTAGTGTAATGTCAACAGATGAATAAAAGTAGCCTTGATTCATTCATAAAATCAGATAAGGATGTGACAGGCACTGCGCAAAGCTGCTGTTTGTTGTAAGAGACACTTTAGTCTTTGAAATGAAACTCAGAACAGAGGTGCACTTAATCTTTTTTTTTAACTTAGCTCACCTGCAAATACTAAACAAACCCACGAGTCCTTGCAAAGATGTTAAAAAGCAAAAGACAGAGCCAAACAAGCATCTCAATGGAAAACTTAAATTGGCAGCAGATCACATTTTGTTTGCAGTCAAATCAACACAGACACAACAGAAACAAACAGGAATGGTTGTTGTTAATATCATTGTAATAAGAGGGTATTTATGGTATTTCTCATGCCTCTCACTCCTGTCTTGATATCTCAGGTGCATTTCTGGTTCCGTATGTCTTGTTTCTACTTTCTTGTGGTATCCCAATGTTCCTCCTGGAGACGGCCATGGGACAGTTCACATCTCAGGGATGCATCACCTGCTGGAGGCACTTCTGCCCCTTGTTTGAAGGTTAGAACTTAAAGTTCAGTGCATGATGTAACTAATAGAGCTCTTTCCCTTTACTCCAGAAGAAATTAATAATCAAAGAAGTCTGATTACATAATTCAGTAGGTGGTTACATCCTGAGGGACTGGTTGATATCTTTTAATCTTATGATGTGATAAGGTGTGTGTTATTGCAGAATGTAGAAACACACATAGCTGCAGGTGGACAAAAACATTTGAATGTCTAAGAGTCAGTGCTTGATCCAAAGGCACGGCTGCCAGCAATGCAAATTTTTGATGTCAACAAACCCCATGATTAGACTGCAATCACTTTTAATCTGTCTCTCTCAGTCTGTCTGACCTTGTCTGTGTGAAGTTTTAACAAAGTTAACAAGCTTATACAGAAAGTTTATTCAAACCCAAAAGATCAGATGCAAAATGAAATGCAGAAAATAAGAGAAAAAAAACTTACTTCTAAACTCATCTTTAGAAGAACAGTTAAATGTCCTTATGTGCCCTTAATGTTTTTATACTTTCCAGCCTTCTTTAAGTATTTACAGATGTTAAGTGAGGTTATGTAAATCTTTGTCAAAGCAGGGTTCTCTTACTCAGACAGCAAGAGTTTCTCTGTCTCATATTGGGTTTAAGGTAAGAGACAACCACCGGATCAATTTACAACAGTTTGAAAAAGATCACATTTAATCTAGCCATGGGGCATGGGTAGAGAGGATCGTAAACAACATGCTACTGTACTGACAAAAAAATCAGTTTCTCCTGAGTTTTGCGTTATAGAAAAATCAAATGGTGTCTGTGTGCTCTAACATCTGGTAGAAAACCTTAACTTGTCATTAACGCACACTGATTTTTTGTGTGTCTCCTCAGGCATTGGTTACGCCACACAAGTTGTGATTGCATATGCTGCAGTGTCTTACATTGTCATCCAGGCATGGGCTTTCTTCTACCTCTTCTCATCCTTTAAGGCCGAGGTTCCATGGGCCAGCTGTCGAAACAGCTGGAACACAGGTACACATGTGCACAAGCACAGAAATGACTCTGGTGTATCAAAGTTTTGCTCATTTAAGTCTTAACTCATAGCTTTAAAACACAAGATTACTGATGTATTGATTGTTATTGAGATTATCTGCTTTCTTGATTGATTAAATAGGTTATGGGTTTCCCATCAGCAGTATAATTTAAAGTAAAAATACCAGAAATTTATCAAGAGAGGATATCGAAAACTACTATTGTGCCATTCCAAAGATCAATATGTGGGTTATGGTTTCAAACATTGTTCATACTTAAAACCAATATTTATCTTACCACTTTCTGACTGGTCTCAGACAGGTAAACAGGTTAGGCTTTAAAGAGGTAATCAGACACATCATATTAAAAACAAAGTAAAGGGTGTTTAATGTTTGGAGAGTAGTGTGTTTGATCTCCATTGTAAAATATTAATCTCCTCTCCTGTTTTTTTTTTTTTTTTTTTTTTTAAACTCAGAGTCCTGTGTTGAGTTTGACAAAAGAAATGCATCATTCAACTGGACAGCAGCTGTCAATGCAACCACACCAGCAACAGAATTCTGGGAGTAAGTATAATTTACACCGGTCTTACTTTGCAGCAGAAATCAGTTTTTCCTCAGGGGTAAACAGTAACTGGGTTCTCTGTTTCCTTCTATTCGTCTTTGTCTTTGGTTATGAAACGAGCTCCCCCCCAAATAGGTCAAATTCTTGTCTTTTTCAAATAGGTAGGCTTTTAGCATGATGTCAGCTAAAAATGAAAACTTTATTCTTCTGCAACTTGTTTTTTCTATCTGACGAGTGAAGATGTAAACCAATAAACCTGCTTCATGACTCTTGAGTATTATATATTAAGCTTGTCTCCTTCATTTGAACAGATGACAAATGGCTCAAACTAGAAAATTGAAACAAAAAAGTAATTGAACTTCCCATAGCTACAAATGGACTCAAGACTATGTTCTGCAGTGGGCTGCACCAACGTGAATGATCTTTGACATTTTATTGGTAAGTTAAATGTGTGCCTTGGTTTTTGGAAGTGGCATGACATTAATTCCATGTCTCCACCCGCAAGATTGCTTTTGCCTTGGCTCAAAAATACATCAATAGTGAAATATATCAGCCCTCTTTACCATGGTAAATTGGCTTCACTTTTTCACTTTGGGTAGAGATGGAAGTGCATCATCCACACTACAATACAAACTGTTTTCCAATTAGAGGCAGTATCATTTAAAAAAACAGACTGCTCCTTCAAGTATGGTCAATTAATGTGTCCTATTTTGCTTCCTGGGTGACAACTGATTCTGTGTTTGTATGGTATTTAATTCAAATAAGATGGTTTATCTGAAGGGACTGGTCACCTTAAAACTTGAAATTCCCTCTAAAATAAATGAGAGTGAAAGGGTTGGTGAAACTTATGTGATGCTAGCTGGCTATGTCACAAGGTAACAAGGGTTCCACTGAGTAACACAAGAGAGCAGGGACAGCGAGTGACGAGAACAGAAAATCCTCTCCACATTTGTTTTATTTCTAAGTGGTCAACAAGGCTTTGAAGGCTAGGCTCTTCAAATGCTGGATGCTACCCTTGATTTGGGACACAGCTACTCTTAATGTTTTAGCACATCGGCATGTTGTGTTCCTGAATACCTCAAAGCATCAACATAATTCATTAAACATTGTAAAGCTGCTTCAGTGGCTGGAGATATTCTTTTTTAAAAATTCCCTTTAGTGAGTCAAAACAGGCCCAATGCCAGCAAACTATTTGTCAAGAACAAAGACCCAGATAAGACACAAATGCAAAACTCGAGACTAAGATCCAGAAGGCAAAAGGGTATTTAATGTGACAGGCAAGATTTGGTACGCAGGCGTTGTAGTCTGACGAGGAGGGTTTGGTACACAGGTGAGCTATCCAAAAAGGCAAAGGTATCCGGCAAACGTGGGGCAAAAAGGCTATACATGAAACAGGCAAGGATCATACATGACTATGACACGACTATGACAGGACTATAACAAGACTATGACAGGACTATGACAAGACTATGAACAAAGGCTGGAACGAAGACAAGAAGTACGCAAACTGGTGATGAGACAGTGAGACACATGAAGCTAAATACAAGAGGTAATGAGGAGTAATGAGACACAGCTGGGGAGAACAATCAGGAATCAGTTGTGACAGACGGGGGCAGGGCAGACAGGAACAAATCTAGAAACTAGAGACAAGGGTTAGAACTTTCAAAATAAAACAGGAAACCAAAAACATGAAACCAGAATGTGAAAAAAGTAACAGAAACTTTACAGACATGACACTGTTTGGCTAATATTTTGAGTTTTCCTCAAACAAACAGTTCCTTTCTTCTAGATCAAAGCCCCATGTTATGGGAGAAGAGCATGTTGTCATGCTACTAACAAAAAGATGGTTAACAAACAAATACACAAAAGACACACAGACAAAAAAAAAAAAAAAAAGAAAAGAAAAGAAAACAGGATGTGAAACTGCTCCCTCGCTCCTTTGGCTGAGTCAGCAGTTTAATTGGATAACACAAAGCACATGTTGGACAAAATGTACTTTAGACCACGAAACAAAACATAAAAGGATGAGAAAACACGCAAAAGAAGAAGCTCCCCTTTAGACAGATTTCTTTTCTCTAAACAATTGCCCTAACTCCCTAACTCTGTTTACTCTCTACACTCGCTGACCAGCTTCACAGACCAAAATGACTCATTTATCTTTTTTTTCCGTGTCACATGCTGTGCTAAAAATGTAACTGAATGAGTAACATGCTGAATGATAGTTCTGTCTCCAAGAAAACATGTTCACTAATGTTCCACTAAACCCAAGATGCTTCTGTATAAGTACTTCTTTTAAACGTTTTCAGAAATGTCTCAAAAACTTATTGTCTTGTTTTCATTATAAATGTTGTGCAACACATTGTGTTTTATGAGTCATTGAGTCCAGTGCCATAAGAAGCCAGTGACAAAGCACCAAATTTCTTGGTCCTCAGATAGTTAAGGCAGAATTATTTATCTTTACAGGAGGAGAGTTCTGGGAATATCTGAGGGAATTGAGCAGGTTGGTAGTCTGAGATGGGAGTTAGCGTTGTGTCTTTTGCTGGCCTGGATCCTGTGCTACTTTTGTGTTTGGAAAGGAGTGAGATCCACTGGGAAGGTAGGACCCTTTTCCTTCTTTTTCTTTTTCCCCCCCTTTTTTTGAGTGTAACAATGGGTAGAGGGTATGTGAGCATTAATGCTCATAGTTTTTTATAGCATCCAAGGATGCGTTTTACGTGATCTGCTTGTAATGCAGATTCTTTTTGTGTAGGAGTCTAAGATGCAAAAACCAATCCCTCTTGATTAGGCTTCAGTTGGATGTAAACAAAATGTGGGCAAAGGTGGAATGAAGAGGTTCATTGTGATTTTGAAAACCATCTGATCAAGTCTGACAACAACTGGGCTTTTATAATAGCTTATTTTTTTATCTTTTAAGAAGACTTTATTACCATGTTTTTCCACTACAAGCATACAAATGTACAACTTTAAAGGACTTTTCTATCATTATTTGTCTTTTTCTTTATAAATACAACTCCTCTGGAAGACAATGAGGGAAATGAAGCAGGCCCTTTTTGCAAATGAGATCAAGTAGTTTGAATATACTATATATATATATATAGTCTATATATATATATAGAATATATAGTTGCAGGAAAACTTCAGTGAAGGTGATAACAACAGTGTATATTAATGAGTGGCATTTAATTTCATCCATAGTAAATCAGGGGTCATTAAAAAGTGTAATTGTCTTTATTGTCAGCGAAGGAAAACAGGTGAAAGCTTGGCATGATTGATGTTTTCCTCCTGAAGCAGCTGAATGCCAAAAATGTTTTGTTGAATGGTGGATTCTCTTTTTTTATGTCACTGTTTTGATAAACTGAGTTGCAGCTTCTGGTCAAGCTCAAACTTTCCTTCGTCTCTTTTTGCTAGGTGGTTTACTTCACGGCCACCTTCCCCTATGTGATGCTCATTGTTTTGTTGGCTCGTGGACTCACTTTACCAGGAGCTATGGATGGCATAGCTTTCTACCTGTACCCTGATCCGACCAGGTTGGTGGACCCTCAAGTAAGTAATCATTTCCCATATTCAGTTAACTTAAAATGACAAGCTGCCAGCTTAAAGCCTCCTTCTACTACTACTGTATACTATATTATAATTCATTAGTGAGCGGCAGCCTGCACTCTTCTAGTAGTTTAAGTTTTGGAGGCACACTAATGTTTGGCATCTACTTAGGTTTGGATGGATGCAGGTGCACAAGTTCTTTTCTCTTTTGGGATTTGTCAGGGGAGTTTGACAGCTCTGGGGAGTTACAATCAGTATAACAATGATTGTTACAAGTAAGTGCTTTCTGCTGCTTTTTTTTTTTTTTTCAGTTGAATCCTTCCGTGAAACATTTGTAGACTGTAGTGTAAAATGTAAATAAAAACAGTAAATGATTTGCAAATCCTGTTTAACCTATATACTCAATTGAAAACACCACAAGGACAAGATATATATTGTTCAAACTGATAAACTTTTTTATTTCTCGCAAATATTCACTCATTTGAATTTGATACCTGCAGCACATTAAAAAAAAAAGCTGGGACAGGTGCATGTTTTCCACCGTGTTACATCACCTTTCCTTTTAAGTCTGTGTAAAGCAAAATCAGCTGTTTCTTCTAAACCTATTAAATTGGTCACAAATGTATTTCCTTAATACATGTAAAAGCCATTCAATCATTTAGGATTTAATTGTGGAGCTAGGCTTCAAAAACTTTGTTTCAAATTTTGATAAAGATTTCTGAAAAAAATGAAGAAAAGGATATGGATAAACAATACCAAAAACTTGTCTTTTTATATCTTTCACTTTGCTCTGGGTAAAGCTTTCTTTGTGCTCACTGCCATGCTTGTGACCTGTAACATCTGGTTGGTTCCTCTTCCCTCTCTGCTCCTCTCATTTGGTGTTGCAGATAAAGTCTGACCAGGAATTGTAAATACTTAACATGTTTAATATTTATGATTCCAGGTCCGCGAGGCTTAGGCACAGCAAGAGCAGTAACTGTGTCGTATTGACACCACCAATTTTAGGATTGTTTTCACAAAAAAATTGGTTAAGACAAGCCCCAAACTAGATCACACCCCTGATATCCCTGAATTGTAAAATTAGGCTGTCATGAACTTTGATCCAGATAAGAACACAAATGCACAACTCAGACCAAGATCCGAAGACAAAGGGTTTTAATAAAAAATTCAAGGTTCGGTACTCAAAGGAGGTAATCAGCCAGGCAGGGTTCGGTACACCAAGCGAGGTAGTCAGACGAGCAGAGATCATACACAGAGAATCAGTCCAAAACAGGCGGAGGTCATGAGGCAAGAAAAAAGGCTTAACAAGAATTGGACAAGGTCCGTAATGGCTAGACAAGACGTTGAAACAAGGCTGGAACAAGGACTGTGAGGTACAACGACCTGGTGACGAGACAGTAAGAGACATGAGGTTAAATACAAGAGGTAATGAGGGGTGATAAGACACATCTGGGGAGAACAATAAGATATCAGGTGTGACAGATGGGGGCAGGACGGGTGCAAAAAATGATGAAAACTTTACAGACATGATAGTACCCCCCCCCCCCCCCCCACACACACACACACACACACACAAGGACCAACTTCTGACGGCCCAGGAGCCTCAGGATGTTAGGCGTGGAAGTCACGAACCGAGACGGGATCCACGACCGCTCCTCCGGCCCATACCCCTTCCAGTCCACAAGGTACTAAATCCCCCGGCCACGATGACGAGCAGACAGAAGCTTCTTGACGGTGAAGACAGGGTCACCATCCAGGAACTGGGGGGTGGAGGGGGCATGGCCAGAGGGCACAGGGCGCTGGTTTTAAGTGGCTTGACCTGGCTGACATGAAACGTGGGGTGGACCCGCATTGACTTTGGCAACTTGAGCTGGGCCGCTGCAGGATTTATCACCTTGGAGACAGGAAATGGACCGACGAACCTGGGAGCAAGCTTCCTGGAATCCACCCGAAGTGGCAGGTTTCGGGTGGAAAGCCAGACTCTCTGACCCGTGGTGTACTTTGGAGCTGCCGTCCTCTTCTTATCCGCAGCAGCCTTGTAAACAGACGAAGATTTAAGAAGGGCCTGGCGAGCCCGCTCCCAGGTTCTCCTGCAGCGGCAGACCAAGGCAAATGCGGACAGAACGGAGGATTCAGAGTCTGTGCTTGGACAGACACCAACAGCAGGTTGGTGTCCATGAACAATATGAAACGGAGAAAGACCAGAGGATGAAGATGGTAAAGAGTTATGTGAGAGTTCAATCCAAACCAGTTTGCCAGACCAAGTCTCTGGGTTCTGAGATGCCATGATGCAAAGTCCCTTCTCCAGCTCCTGATTGACCCGCTCACATTGTCCGTCAGACTGCGGGTGAAATCCTGAGGACAGGCTGACCGATACTCCCAGGAGTCTGCATATCTCCTTCCAGAACTGAGATAAATTGTGGACCACGGTCCGAAACAATGTCCTGCGGGAAACCATGAATCCTGAAAATGTCCTTTAACATGACCTCGGCCAACTCTTTAGTCGAAGGAAGCTTGGGCAAAGGAATGAAATGACACATTTAGGAAAACCTGTCCATGACAGAACCACAGTATTACCGTGAGAGGGAGGCAGTCCAGTCACAAAAAATTCAATGCGATATGTGACCATGGTACCTTGGGAACCAAGAGGGGTTTCAAAAGCCCCTGAGGACTCTGATTAGAGCTCTAATGGGCTCTAATCAGAGGGCAGAACATGCATTTACAAACTCAGAGACATCTTCCTTCATCTTGGGCCACCAGAAAAGCTGGTGAACAACAAACAGGGTTTTAACAGAATCAGGATGGCAAGACCCTTTATTAGTGTAAGCCCATTCAATCACCTGACCCCTGAGCGGCTGCACCACAAAGAATTTATCAGCAGGAATAGAAACACTCTTGACGGCCGCTTTGACTTCAAACTTCCGAGACAGTGAGTCAAGCTTTCCATTCTTGGAACTGGTACGGTATGAGAGGACAAAGTCAAAGCGGCTAAAAAAAATAGCCCACCTAGCCTGCCGTGCATGTAACCTTTCAGCCGACATCAAATATTCAAGATTTTTGTGATCTGTCCAGACCTGAAATGGGAGCTGAGCCCCCTCCAACCAGTGACGCCATTCCTCCAGAGCAACCTTGACTGCCAGCAGCTCGCGGTCACCTATATCATAATTGCGTTCAGCAGTAGACAGTTTCTTAGACAAAAAGGCACCATCTTTTAAAGTCACTTGAGACAACACCGCCCCAATACCCGAGTCGGAGGCATCCACATTGACCACGAACTGCTGGCAGGGGTCTGGGAGGATGAGCACTGGAGTGGATATAAAACTCTCTTAAACCCTGGAACGCAGCATCACATTCCGGGGACCAGACAAAAGATCTGTGGGGAGAGGTAAAGTCATGCAACGGTGAGGCCTTTACACTGAAATTCCTAATGAATTTCCTGTAGAAACTAGCAAACCCCAAAAACCTTTGAACCTCCTTACGTGAGCAAGGAACAGCCCAGTCAGCCACAGCTGACACCATCTCAGGATCCATCCTGATCTCACCCTCAGCGAGCATGAACCCCAGAAATGAAACTGAGGGTTTGTGAAACTCACACTTTTCAGCCTTAACAAAGAGCTGATGCTACAACAACCGCTGAAGCACAGAGTGCACATGCCGTGTGTGGGTCTCCTCATCGGGTGAAAAGATCAGGATGTCATCTAAATAGACAAAAACATAGGTGTTGATCATATCTCTTAAAACATCGTTAACAAGATTTTGAAAGGTAGCAGGGGCATTAGTCAAACCAAATGGCATGACAAGGTACTTATAATGACCTGTAGGAGAACTGAACGCTGTCTTCCACTCATCTCCCTCTCTGGTCCTAACCAAATGGTAAGCATTACGTAGATCCAATTTTGAGAAAATCTTAGCTCCTTCCAAGAGCTCAAAAGCGTTGGAAATGAGTGGAAGTGGATATCTATTCTTGACGGTAATGTTGTTCAAACCCCTATAATCAATACATGGACGGGGAGACATGTCCTTCTTTTCAACGAAGAAAAACCCAGCTCCAGCTGGAGACGAAGAGGGTCGAATAATCCCTGCAGCCAAAGACTCAGACACATAATCCTCCATGGCCTTTCGTTCAGGAGGGGACAAAGAGTACAAGCCACCCCTGGGAGGAGTAGCGCCTGGCAACAGATCGATTGCACAGTCGTATAGTCTATAGGGGGGCAGAGACTTAGCCTTACTTTTACTGAAAACCTCAGCTAAATCATGGAAGCACTGAGGCACATTCGCTAAATCACTCTCAGGAGGCTCCTGTGGCTTGACTTTCTTAATAACACAGCTTCTGTGGCAAGGCTGCCTCCACAAGGTGATTTTACCATTAACCCAGTCAAAATTGGGGTTATGCTTCTTAAGCCAGGGGTGCCCCAAAATAGCCTGGTGGGACATGGCTTTAAATACATGAAAACTAATCTTCTCCACATGCTCCCCTGCTAATGTTAACTTTACCGACTCCATGAGATGATTAACTACCCCCAAAAGACTGCTGTCTACCGCCTTAACCTCAAGAGGTCGCCGGAGACAGAACATTCTCAGCTGAAGTTTCCTAGCAAGAGAGGGATGGATAAGATTAGCGTCAGATCCTGAGTCAATGAATGTGGACACCACAAGAGAGGTTTTCTCAGAACAAAAGACAGCCGTCATCATCCTGGGTTGAGCGGGGGTACCAATGACAATGTTCTGGCTCATCCTCAGACCCACCTTGTTCTTGGCCTTTGTGCCCTTACCGGGACACTCAGGGACTACATGACCCATCTGTCCACAGTAAAAACACCTGCCATCCCTCAGGCGATGAAAATATTCCTTCCCTGAGAGACAGGTGTGTCCAAGCAGCATGGGTTCCTCAGCACTGACTCCTGAAGAAGCAGGAGGAGCCACTTCAGAGGGTTCCAGAGGTGATGCAGGAGGATCCTTCCTCCTGAACTGACTCAAAGACCCCCGAAGGAAGACACGACTCCTCTCCTGCTCCCGTTCTGTCAAACGCTTGTCCACTTTGATGGTGAAGGCGATGAGAGCATCCAAATCTGTCGGCAGATCCACGGAGACCAGTTGATCCTTTACGTCATCAGAACGTCCTTGAAAAATCTGTCAAAGCCCCGTATTCCACTCGCTCTGGGCAGCGAGAGTCCAAAAATCAATGGCATAATCAGCCACCTTTTTTTTTACCTTGCTTTATCTCGATCAGCGAACAAGAAGCCTCACGACCAGGTGAGGTGGTCAGGAAACACCTGTTCAAAAACTGGGATAAAACCCAGCAGGGAAGAACAAGCCGGAGACTTCTGATTCCACTCTGCCGTAGCCCAAGCCTCTGCACGTCCTGACAGGTGGGAAATAATGAAGGCTATCTTGGCCCTGTCAAAAGGAAATGCAGATGCTTGGAGTTCGAAGTGCATCTCGCAATGGGTAATGAAGGGCTTGACATCACCTGATTCTCCAGTGAAGCGCTCCGGTTGAGACAACTGACTGCAAGTACTTGCCACACTAGACTGCAGTGGCGTCTCCAGCACCGCCCCAAGTGGTGGGGAGAAGGTACCGGCTGGAGCCATACCTCTGCAATCCAGCTTCTCCAGAAGCATAGAAACCCTTGAACTAAGCGAGGTCATCATAGAGTCCTGCCGATCAGCCAGTTCTCTCAGACCTGAGCACAGAGCTGCCAGCTGCTCCCCTTGCTGAGCAAGATGCTGGCCCTGTGCTCTGAGAGCTTGACGAACCCGATCCGAGCTGGCTGTGTCCATTCTGGCCAGTTCGTTCTGTCATGAACTTTGACCCAGATAAGAACACAAATGCACAACTCAGACCAAGATCCGAAGACAAAGAGTTTTAATAAAACATTCAAGGTTCGGTACATAAAGGAGGTAATCGGTCAGGCAGGGTTCGGTACACCAAGCGAGGTTGTCAGACAAGCAGAGATCATACACAGAGAATCCGTCCAAAACAGGCGGAGGTATCCAAAAGTCGTGAGGCAAAAAAAAAAGGCTTAACAAGAATCAGACAAGGTCTGCAATGGCTAGACAAGACATTGAAACAAGGCTGGAACAAGGACTGTGCGGTACAACAAACTGGCGATGAGACAGTGAGAGACATGAGGTCAAATAGGAGAGGTAATGAGGGGTGATGAGACACAGCTGGGGAGAACAATCAGGAATCAGGTGTGACAGGCGGGGACAGGACAGACAGGAACAAATTGAGAAAACAGAGACAAAAGTTAGACACTTCAAAATAAAACAGGAAACCAAAACATGAACTGAAATGTGCACAAAATGATGAAAACTTTACAGACATGACATAGGCCTTACATGTGGCCTAAAAGTGTCTAGTGTGTGGCCAGTCTGGGCATTGTGATTAGACTTAAGAATGGAAAAAGGAAGGGTAGGTATTTTCAATACATTAAGAGCTGTAAGTAGCTGGCCAACCACAAGATCCTCCACGTGGTGCATCTTGAAAGTATTCACAGTGCTTCACTTTTTCCACATTTTGTTATGTCACAGCCTAATTCCAAAATGAAATAGATTATTTTTACTTCTCTCAAAAGTCTATACACAACACCCCATAATGAGAATATGGATAAAGTTTTTTATGATCATTTTTGGAGTTCACTTGTGGTAAATTTAGTTGATCAGAAATGATTTGTAAAGGCACACACCTGTCACAGGTGACAGTGCATGCCTGAGCCCAAATCAAAGTCAAAGTCAAATGTATTGTCTGTAGACCTTTGAGACAGGACTGTTCCTAGGCACAAATTTGGGAAAGGGTGCCTGTCTAAATGGCGTGATCAGAGGAGAAGGGCCTCAGTCAGGGAGGTGACCAAGAACCTGATGGTCACTCTGTCAGAACTCCAGCGGTCCTCTGTGAAGAGAGGAGAACCTTGCAGAAGGACAACCATCTCTGCAGCAATCCACTAGTCAGGCTTGTTGGTTGTCAGGGACCAAGTGGTAAGGCACAAGGCAAAAAAAAAATAAAAAAATTTCTTTTTCTTTTTGTTTGTCAAAAAAATATGTGGGTTTCTATTTGACTTTTATTTTTTAATTTATTTAAAGGGTCTTTGTGTGGTTTACTACAAATGAAAAAAGATTAACCAGTTTTGTTAAACAACTAATGAAGCACTGCTCACGTTTCATTAGGTTGGATGAGGAGCATCGGTGCACAACCATTTTCAAATCTCTCCAGAGATGTTTGACTGGATTCAAGTCTGGGCTCTGGCTGAACCACTGAAGGACATTTACAAAGTTGTCCTAAAGGCACTCCTTTGAAAAAAAAAAATCAAAAGATATTTTTCATGTTGTCATTATGTATGGGAATTTTGATCAAAAAAAGAAAGAATTTATTTCATTTTGGAATGAGTCTGTAACTTAAAAAATGTGGAAATGGTGGAGAGCTGTGAATATTTACTGGATGAGCTGTATCTAGTTTGAGCGGAATCATAATTAAAAAAACATCTAGCTGTGGAAGAAAATTGAGATGTGTCTCAAGGACCTTGAAATGGTTGAACTTTTTTGTTTACATTGTTAACAGACAAGAACAAAAATGCCAAGGCTTACTAATATTTGAGTATTCATATGAATTTCAAACAGGTCACAATGTATAGATATGTTTTACACCCCTTAACTTAGACTCTTTTTTTAATTTCCTATACAACACTGTCTTCAATGGGCAATTTTTTTTTGTATTTGCACAGGGACACATTTGTTCTGTGTTTGGTGAACGGTGGGTCCAGCTTTGTTGCCGGGTTTGCTATCTTCTCAGTTTTGGGCTTTATGTCTTACGAACAAGGACTGCCAATATCTGAAGTGGCTGCTACTGGTAAGTCCAATACAGTATTGCAACAGAGGTGAGAGTTTTGCTGTTAGTTTGTGATGTTATACTAAAACTTCTTGGTACAGTCTGGTTTTATTTACATCTTATTTCCTCTTCAGTGCTGTTTGACTCCACCAATTTTACTTTCATGGAACCACTCTTTGGTCTCCACTTGTCACCATTGGTTAAAAGCTGTCATTAAAACCAACCTGAAGTAGGCCAACTAAGGGAAGACTATCCAGGAATGTGCAGTTCATATATTTTAGTCTGTGGGGACTTGACACCTGTGGGAACTTGTGGTCAATATTTCCAAGCTGAATTGAAACTTAACTTGCAGTTAAAATTACTTTTTTGTTGTCTCACTACGTCAAGACATAATGAACTGTAAATATCAAGCATAATTGTACTAATAATAGATTATGATCAAATGGATCCATTCTTACAATGCGCTACTTTCACAAGAAAAATTCAACTATCAGTTTCAATTGCAATGACAGTCTGTAATCCTTTGAAAATATGTAGGCCTATTTCAAAGCAATACATGATTTGAGGTATGGAAAATGTATAATATTTGGTGACTTATTTCCCAGCTTTCTTTTCCTCATTTTCTTTTCTTAGCAAATTAACTGCTCACGTGAAACCAAAATGTTTGTTTCTTTGATGCTGCTGCATCTTAAGTTTCAGACAAATGAGCTTAACTTTTCTTCCCCTCCTCAGCCTTTTAAACAAAACTGCTGCTTGTTTAAGACAAAGGGTTTTTGCATCTACATTTGCTTAAATGTTTTCCCATAAAACATGTGAGCGATACAAGTTGTACCGCTATAGAGAGTCATTCACCTGACTGAAAGCTTCATGTAATCTTTACATGAAAAATAATAATTAAATTAGGTGGCTCCATGGTAGAGTTGTTGCCCCACAGTCAAGTAAGTAAGATGAGAAAAGTACAATTTAAGTATTGGTCCATTGAAAAAAAAAAAAGATCGTTTGCATATATTCTAAAGGCTTTTATCTGAAGTCTTTGTATACATGGTGCTTTTTGTCAAAAAAAAAAAAAAAAGACTGCCAAAGGAAATTAATATGAGATCGATTAAACATGAAAAAGTTTCCCACACATCCCAAACCCACACCTGACTACTTGACACACCCATCCTTGCACAAACAATGCCAGAAGAGAGGGGCCACTGTCTGTGCAGACAATCATACCTGCCATGCCTCAGGTGACTCTCTGATCCAAACTCAACCTCCTTCTAATGAAAAATGAGTAGTACAAAAAAAAGGTCAGTCTCAGGATTATCACTGTTTCTTGTGCTTATTTTTATTTAGGTAACACAACAACAACAAAAACTACTTTTTCCCTCTTTTCTCTTTTTTCTTTTCTTTTTTGGTGATGGTGATTAAAACATTAAAGAAATCTTGTTGTATCTTATTGGAAAAATCAACTATTCTCAAACAGGGCCTGGCTTGGCATTCATCGCCTATCCACGTGCAGTAGCCATGATGCCTTTACCCCAGTTATGGGCCATATGTTTCTTCATCATGGTCATCTTGCTTGGTGCAGATACACAGGTGGGCACTTCGAAATCCTCTGTTTACTTTGATGATTAATTGCTGATTACAATATTTTGTTTACTCTGCTCTACATCTCTTTGCAGTTTGTGAGTTTGGAGTGCCTCATGACATCAGTGACAGACATGTTCCCCACCGTGTTTCGAAGAGCTTATCGCCGAGAACTGCTGCTGCTCTGTCTCTGCTCTGTTTGTTTCTTCCTCGGCCTCCTTCTCGTCACAGAGGTGAGAGTCTGACTTGGTTTCTTATGCTTGTCAAGTGTGTGTCTTTTTTGTCTATGACTTGTTGTTATACTCAGTACCTCTCTCTTCCTGCAGGGAGGCCTGTATTTTCTTCAACTCTTTGATCACTATGTTTGCAGTGGAAACAATCTTCTACTTCTTTCCGTGTGTCAGTCGATTGCAATTGGATGGATTTATGGTAAGTCCTCATAATAAATGTCGAAAATAATATTTGATACTCCTTTTTTTCCCACCTTTCTCTTTCTGTAAAATGAACAGAAGCCTTAAATGTGACAACAGATGCTAGAAATCTAACTTCAGATCCAGTCTTTTCTTATCTTCAGATAAGCAAATTGTATTCTGGCAGAAATTGTGATGCAATATACATTAGACTCAAAATGGTATGGCTTTATTGCTGTATGCTTTATCTTTTTTTTTTTTTTAATCAGATTTTGTTTTAAAGTCTGTGTAAAGCAAAATCAGCCATTTTCTTTTAAACACATTAAATAGGTCACAAATTTATTTCCTTAAAACATTTGGCTCAGTGGTCAATGCTGCATGTTTAAACTCATAACAAAATTTTATTCCTGCTTTACACAGACTTAAACTGTATCAGAGACAGTCTTTAGTATCTGAGAGCCTTTTCTGAATTTATTGCAAGTCAAACTAAACTAAATGAAACAGTGTTTGAAGGCATGGTTGGCAGTCATGGAAAACTAGCACATATTTGAATATAGCATCACCTTAGGACTCTGTATAGTCCCCTACCTCCCCTGCTCACATGCAGGGGGGGCTACTGATTCATGACCATTTGATAGTGACTGATTCAAAACCATAGACTCAAAATCAGTCCTTGGCACATTTTTTTTGTTTGCACTATGTTACTAGTAATCGAGGTATAGGTAGTTTTTCTTCCATTATCCAGCGTACTTTGATCCCTCTTGGTTATGCAAATTGAATCGGGGCTAGTGCGCACCAGCAAAATGTACATGCAGGAGGCGGGCAGAAAAGTAGGACGGGATTTGATTGGTTTAACAAATTGGGCGCCAAATGCTAGGATTGGCTGGTGTTTTCCCAGGTTTACTCTAGTGGCTATTTTTTGCTCTGTTTTAAGAACACATCATGCATTGATGGCCAAACGGACATAAAGATCATTTTAACCAGTATAAAAAAGTGTGTCTTAGTCTGATTACCAACACTGCCTTTAAGTATAGTTTGGACCCAAAACTACTTGGCTATAATTGAGCATTGTGTTTTGGAAAAACATTTGAAAAGGGCTTTCGTACCTCTTGCAGCTCACTTATCCCCACTGTAGGTTTTTCATGAGTAATGATTTCAGTGTCAGGTCCTGTTATCTATCCAGTCATTATTAATGCTGTAAACTAGCACCCCCTACAGGTTTGGAACACTTTGGCATGACTTTTTCAAATGAATGATCTCAGACTGCTGCTGCACTGCAGAGACCATATTGTAACAACTGTTTTGTTTTTTGTTTTTTGTTTTTTTCATCACACATAAGAACTAGTTTATAACGCAGGACTTACAGCACTTCACCAAGTGTCTGGTTCCACTCATTTGTTGATAAAAACTCAATTTTCAAAGCTAATGTTGGCCATTAAATCTATGTAGACGAGCTATAAAGCACTACAGGACAGCATGAATGTCACATTTTATGGATATTAAGGTAAAATGCCTTACATAATTAACATAGAAATCAGCCTTAAAGTCATAGTAAAGATGAAAGAAAAGAGGTTTAATGCAATGAACTCTTCTCAATGATCACTTCACATGACCCAGAAGGGTTTTCATGAGGTTTGGTTCAAAGATTTTTGAGAAAAAGAGGGAAAGGTCACGAAATGAATCACTAAAAAAGCCTTTTTATTCAGTGTCTGAATGTTTTTGGCCTTAATTCAACAAGTTAAAAGTGAAGATTGAAGCACAGATTTCTGCACAAAGCTTTTGATTATTTAAAAGACAAAATTGCTTCAGTTTAGTTTAGTTTATATATTTAAAAATTCTGAGACAAACATATTGGTTAATGCAAAACAATCAGTATATTCTTACTGTATCTTTTTAAACCCTGTCATTAACAACCCACATCTGTTACACTTGATCAGTTAATGTAGGGCATACTTATGTCCTCTCTTATACCAAGTTTTGTTCTCTCCGTGACTTCTGTGTAAGCTTGATGGACAATCAGTCCTCTTATAGAGGGGAGTCTGGTCTTTTTGGCTCTCTGTCACTGACTGTGAATGAAAACAATACACTCTAAACAGCTCTGTACATTCATTAGAAAATGCCCCAGTCAAGACTCATTTAAATACTGGTTTAGAGGGGTGAGAAAAATGCAACAACATAAACAAAAGCCACTTTAATCCAAGTTTTGGCTTATATGTTAGCAGTCAAATTCCAATTTTACTTTAGCTCCACTAAAAAGTATTATTGTAAATTTCTGTAAGGTTAAAAGTTTAATTCAGGGGTTAAGCACATTATTATTTCCAACGCTGTTTAAAAACTAATTGAAGAACACCACTCTATTGGTACATAATGAAAGCACTCCAATACCATTGGGGTGTGTATATTACAACAAATCTGAAGTCCACGTTGATTCACATTCAGCCATGTCATGGTTATTCTGAAGACTCAAACAAGGCAACTGGACAGTGTAAAATTAGGTAGACGTTTCGACTCACAGCCAAGAATTTTCATCAAGAAGCTTCATTTGAAGGGGCCATCCCTCATGACTGAGGGTTTTTCAACAGGACAGTGCTGCAGTTTACAATGCCTGACTGACAAAGGACTTCTTTAAGAGGAATAACGCCAGTCTTCTGGACCATCCTGCATATTCCCCTGATCTACAACCCCAACTCCAATGAAGTTAGGACATCGTGTAAAACATTAATAAAAACAGAATACAATAATTTGCAAACCCTGTTTAATCTATATTCAATTGAGAACACTACAAAATCAAAATATTTATTGTCCAAACTAATAAACTTTATTCTTTTGGTTGTAAATATTTACTCATTTTGAATTTGATGCCTGCAACATGTTCCCAAAAAAAGTTGTGAGGGGGCAACAAAAGACTGGGAAAGTTAAGGAATGCTCAAAAAACACCTGTTGGTCACATTCCACAGGTGAACAGGTTAACTAGAAACAGATGAGTGTGCCGAATGGTGCTGCTCCCTGGACTCCGTGGCTGGGGCCTGGGTAGCCATGGCCAACCCATGATTGGGTAAAAAGTGTCCCCAAAAGATTCACAAGCAAGGATGAGGCAAGGTTCACCACTTTGTGAACAATTGCATGAGAAAATAGTCCAACAGTTTAAGAACAATGGTTCTCAACATACAGTTGAAAAGAATTTAGGGATCTTATCATCTATAGTCCATAATATCATAAAAAAATTCAGAGAACCTGTAGAAATCTCTGCATACAAGCAGCAATGCAGCTGAAAACCAACATTGAATGCTCGTGACCTTCAATCCCTTAGGCGGCACTGCCTTAAAGTCTAACATCATTGTGTAAAGGATATTACCACATAGGCTTAGGAACCCTTCAGAAAACCATTGTCAGTTAACACAGTATATCACTACAACTACAAGTGCAAGTTTAAACTCTACCATGCAAAGCCAAAGCCATATATTAACAACACTCAGGAATGCAGCCCTCTGGGCTTAAGCTTATCTGAGATGGACTGAAAGGAAATGGAAAACTGTGCAACTGTGTCTGACAAGTCCACATTTCAAAGAGGAAAAGGACAATCGGCAAAGTTTAAAAGCCAGCATCTGTGATGGTATGGGGGTGTGTCAGTGCCCATGGCATGGCTAACTTGACCATCTGTGAAGTCACCTTTAATGCTCTAAGATACATACAGGTTTTGGAGCAACACATGCTGCCATCCAAGCAACCCCTTTTTCAGGGATGTCCCTGCTTATTTCAGCAAGACAATACCAAGACACTCTGCACATGTTACAACAGCATGGCTTTGTAGTAAAAGAGTGCAGGTACTAGACTGGCCTGCTTGCAGTCTAGACCTGTTTTCCATTGAAAATGTGTGGCGCATCATGAAGAACTAAATACAACAATTGACACCCCGGACTGTTAAGCAACTGAAGTTGTACATCAAGCAAGAATGATAAAGAATTCCACCTTCAAAGCTTCAACAATTAGTGTCCTCAGTTCCCCAAACGCTAATGGATTGTTGTTTGAAGGATAGGTTATGTAACACAATGGTAAACATGCCCCTGTCCTGTGCTTTTTTGGAACGTGATGCAGGCATAAAATTCAAAATAAGTGAATATTTGCAAAAAAAACAAAAAAGTTTATTAGTATGAACAATAAATGTCTTTGTCTATTAAATTGAATATAAGTTAAACAGGATTTGCAAATCATTGTATTCTGTTTTTATTTATGTTTTACACAACATCCCAGTTTGATTGGAACTGCGGAAGTAAATTAAGAACAGTTGGAGTTGGATGGTGAATGAAGTTAACAGAAATGTACATCAATTCCAGACAGTGGCACCCTTCATCAAGTCCTCTTCACCACTTGGAGCAGCGTTCCCACTAGCCACCTGGAAGCACTCGCCTCAAGCATGCCAAAACAAATTTTTGATTAGATCAACAAGAATGATGGAGCTACTCATTACTGAGTCCTTTTTTGAAACTTTTATTTCTATTTTGGGGAGTTTTCAGGGCTTTTATTTATCTATTTATCTATCTATTTGTTTGTTTGTTTATTTATTTATTTGTTTGTTTGTTTGTTTGTTTTAAGTCATGGTATGGTCCAAATATTATAAATAATATTAAATATTTCAAATTGATGGCTTATAACTTTGATTAAGTTAAGATTAACTTTGACTTGATAAGCTATTACAAAAATGCACATTTATAAACTTTATGTTTTAATATCTCTTAAGGTACAAAGTCTTTTACCAACTTTTAATGGTCAAAATCTTCATCCAAAATGCAATTAATTTACTTTTTTGATTAACAGGAGCCGAATGTCTATATGACAACATTGAAGACATGATAGGTTACCGTCCATGGCCGATAATGAAGTATTGCTGGCTTTACATCACCCCAATTGTTTGTCTGGTGAGTGAAGGATTATTTCTTTAATTTCCACTGATTATAAAAATAAAAGTAGTAATAATGTTTTGCTCTTTTCAGTTATTTTTTTGAAAGATGAGTTATTAACAAAATAAAATAGTTTCTTAATGTCTCTTTATAAGTGCAATTTTTGTGGTAGGAGGTGAAGGATAGGAGGTGAGGGATGGAGGAGTGAGTAAATTCTTTCTGTTCACATGTGAACATTTTTTTCTGTGTTACTGGGGGTAAAGAAACACGTATGTTTTACAAACATAATATCACCCACTGTGAAGTGATACTGAGAAAGGAAATTTAAAAAAAAAAAGCATGTCAAAAATGTTTTTATGGCATATTATTCAGGATACAAAAGACGATGCATGTGTTGACTTTTACTGAGTGTAACCTTTTGTTTCTCCTCCAACACTCCTTACTTTCATTTCAGACTCACTCAGACTAGGAAAAGAAGTTTAGATGGGTATTAAATAACATAGAAGAAGAAAAAGTGAATGCTATAGGGGGACAGGAGAGATTGACAAATAGAAACAGAAATGAACGAAATAATGAAACTCCACACCAATTTTAACATTTCAAAACTGATCTTAGGTGATCAAAGGGCATCAATCAAGACAACAAGTTCCAATATTGTTCTTTTGCACAAAGCCTGCTTGTTGCATTGGCTGTATAAGACCGTCATACTTTAACATACATTACATGGCCTTCGTTTCTTAATGTGTACTTTGGGACAAAGTATATGTTGTCTTAATAGCTTCTCCTTTTCTGGGAGGGCTGTCTGAGTCCCTGCAATGTAAGGCTGTGATGTAAGATGATAAAATATGGCTGCTGTCACAGCCCTGGGCAGTGACTAAGAGATGGAGCAATATTTTTCAGACCCCGAAACTTATCATAGTTATGAATCCAGCAATAACTAGGGCTGCACGGTAGCGCAGCTGTTAGTGCTGTTGCTTCACAGCAAGAGGGTCGCTGGTTCGAAGTGTGCCTTTCTGTGTGGAGTTTGCCCGTTCTCCCGGTGCATGCGTAGTTTCTCTCCGGGTACTCCGGCTTCCTCCCACAGTCCAAAAACATGCTCACTGAGTCAAAAGGTGACTCTAAATTGCCCGTAGGTGTGAGTGTGAGCATGAAAGGTTGTCTGTCTCTGTGTGTCAGCCCTGTGATTGACTGGCAACCAGTCCAGGGTGTACCCAGCCTCTTGCCCTAAGTCAGCTGGGATAGGCTCCAGACACTCACGACCCTGAATAGGATAAGCGGTATAGAAAATGAATGAATGAATGAATAAATTAGTTAGAAACATACTGCTGTGTAGATATTACTGTTATTTACTGTGTAGATAAAATGTGAGCTGCTGTGCTCAGCATTTCAACATAAACATGTCCTGCCAAAGACAAGCTAGGACCAGGCAGCTATGCAGGCTCTGAATCTCTGAAGTCCAGTCCCAGAACCCACTAGTCAACATCTGACCACACTAATGGCACCTTTAAAACTGATGTTACTGACTGGTTTCATAGTTGAATCATGTATGGTTCGTTCTTTGTCATGAATATAGTCAAAGCCTGCAGATAGATGATGTATCCCTTAAGACATGCAGAAACCAGAATGTTTGTCACTTACACAGAGTTGGGAAACTTTTCAAAGGGATCACTAAAGTGTAATTTAAGGTGTAACTTGATTTACACTTTAAATCTTCTGACAACCAAACCCCAGGTCTCTGTGCAGGCAAGTCAAACTATTCCCCAAAACCCAGAAACTGACTGTGTGGTTTCTGTTTTTACATGTCATACAAGTAAGACAGCCCCTTTCTCAGGCTTCAGTAACAGCTAAATTAACTGTATACACTTCACACGTGTAAAGATTTATCTATGGATGTATTTTATTCATCTATTTCCAGGGTACTTTCATCTTTTCAATTGTGCGATATAAGCCTCTTAAGTTCAACAAAACCTACGTCTATCCGACCTGGGCCTATGCTTTGGGCTGGTCCCTTGGACTGTTCTGTGTTCTCCTGGTTCCTCTCTGGATGATCTTTAAAGTGACTAAGATGAAAGGGACGGTGGGGCAGGTATGTACACATAAACACATATAAAAATGAGTCCTTCATGCAACCTTGATGTGGATCTGAGTTGTTTTACTCTCCTGTGATAATGATGAATGGAATATCTTTAGGGTTTTGGTGGGTGGAAATTTTCAGGTGTAGTTTTCACTGTTGTCTCACATTTCTTAGTTAAACAATAATTCAGTTTCATTCAACCCTGCAGAGTGTGTTTCTGGTATGATTCCAAAGTTAATAATTATGAGTAGGGATGGCTGATTCCTGCTGTCATTGTGCACACAAGCTTGACAAGCTGTCAACTGCTAACAATCTCAAACAGAGCAATAGTATAAAAGCAAATACAAAAAAAATGAAAAGCAAGCATTGGAAAAGGGAAGTACAGGACAGCAAAACCTCCAGTCTGCTGGCCAAGGATGATGTGGTGGGGGTAAAAGTTGGACTGAATACTTAGGGCCTCATCAGAAGAGTGGGCCCTTGTGGGGCTTGAAATAAAACTTTGCTTTTGGTTTGTTTTTTTTTTTCCTCAGAGTTATAATGATCATAGGTATAGTACAATCAGCTAAATGAATATACACAGATCTGAACTCTAGAAATGGAAAAAAAATGGGAGGTCTGTGTTAAACGTTCCTCTTACTTGTATTTAATACACAAAATGGTTTAGTCCACCTGGTGCCAGTCAACAGGATCAATCTAACAGCAGTTAAATAAGCCAAGTGATTGATGCTGCAGCATAACTCACAGTTTGAAAAATAAGTTAAGATAGAATGCCCTAATGGTGAATGAGCTCTACAAATAATCCACAGTCTGAGTTATTGGAGTGTCCAATTTCAACCATAAGATAATGAAGAACAATCATGAAGACCTGTTTAGTTATAATGAAGAATTTCAGAGGTTGTAAGAGTTTCAATATTTAACTGTTTTTTTTTTTTCTTCGTTTAATATGAACTGAAGTAAAATGTAGGTCCTTTTCAAAATGTTTCTGCAGATCACATGCCAGAGCAACAGAGAATGATAAAAGTTTATCAGTACAAAGCAATGTATTCATTTTACTGCTGTGACATAGGCGTGTACTCCCCTAAAACTCCCTATGTGTATCCGTTTTGGGACAGAGGATTGGAGCCACGTGAAAGTTAGTAGTAGATATTATTATCAATGTGTGCAAATTACAAAGCCAACGATTGTGTTCACAGTCAGACTCCTGTGTGCTGCTTACTTCTTGCTATGTCACACTTTCTCTTTTTGTTATTAATTACTCTAATTTTTCATTGTGTAACACATTGTTCTTGTACTTTTCAAAAGTGGTGGTAGAAACTGCAAAGTTGTGGTGGTGGGGGCCCAGTGTGATGTTTTCTCATGTGGCCCAGATTCCCAGGCAACACTTTGGTAAAAGTTTTCAGTGAGTCTGCAATGCTACTTTTAACTAGATAGTGGTGATGTCTTCCTACATTTCCTGTACTGTCACAACTCTATCTGGCTGTTTTCACATTGCAAGTCTGCAACAGCACCATAGTAAAGGGTTGTGGTCGTCTCATCTTTATCCTTACAAAGCTGTATCACAAATAACTACTACCCTACTTTTACACTAGGCTCACTGGACGCAAACATTTCTGTTACTGTTACTACCGCTGATGGTATAACAGCAGCAGGGAATATGTTCTTACTAACCACTTCTAAAATCATGCCTGGAACCGCAATATATTGACTGATGTGAACTTGCTTTATGTCAACTTTTTCCTACAGAACTTCAGGCAACTTTGTCGCCCTGAAAACAAGACACACACCACAGCAAAGCAACCTGAGCAGTACCCTTTGAACCCAGACAACACTCTCACGCCTGCTGCCAATGAATACAAGGCAAGTGGGGCAGCTGAGATGGAGATGCAGATGTGAAACCTTTTTGATAATTTTTTAATATGATTTTTTTTCTTAAACACGACAGGTTTTACAAGCTGATTGTTTTTTAGCGACATATGATGAGCAATAAATTCAGTTGATGTCCAGCTCCAGTACAATAAGCAGCGAGTCTTGGCTCTACAGCAACATAGCAAACACACAGTATTGAATCTTATGCAGTTTTAAAACATATCCTTAGTTAAAGAAAATCTTCAATGTTTCTGATTAAGATGGTGTCATTTGTCAGTATGCTGCCTCCATAGAGGATCATGACAACTCAGAGCTCGAGCCTCTTCAGTTATTTTTAGGTATTTTCAATAGGTGCACAATAAAATGCTTCCAAATGCTTTCCAATCGGGTCCAGATATGATAAAGCTGTGAGGGTGTGGCATTGATGGGTACGTAAAGGAGCTGATGAGGGCAAACAAGCTACGACAGCTTAACTGGTTTTCATCTGGACTAACAGGATTAAATTCAGGAATAAATTGAAAACCACATGCAATAAGAAAGTATAACAGAAATGTGCTAAAATGACCTAACTGTGCACGGATCATGTAGTAAATGTTAAGAATGTGTGGAATTCATGGCATAAAACAGTGTTTTTTTCTGAATATAGCACTTTTATTTTGAATTGTTTTGGATTGCCATAAAAGTTTAGGGAATTTTACCACTTCAGAACTTGCATCCTATTTCTCCTAATGACAATCTTTTGGTTTATTGCAGTGTGTTTGCCTTTAACTGTAATCTTAGTATTAGTAACTAATTCACAAAAAATCTGAGTGTAGCTGTTTTTTTTCCTCTTTAAAAAGTAGACTGTCCGTGTTTGTTTAATGCTGACATGGTATACATCTAAAACAGTACTCTGTATCAGCAGCTGTCAAAATAGTTGTAAGCAATATTGCACCACAGTCTTCCACTGGTTACTCATTATATCAACCCCACCCACATTAGCTAATTGGTTGTAGATGGTTTGATAACTGCCAGGTTGGCTGGGTATCTGGAATGTGGACCAGGCCCATCTGCCAGAGCACATAAAAGATGTTTGCAGATGGTCTAGTTCCCAGAATGAAGATCAGGAGGTGCCAGTCTTGATTTTCATATTTGCACTGATGTTGAAGCACTCCCATCCTTTTAAAATTACTAAACAGACATTTATAGATTCTGCCACAAAAATGACTTGTTTTTACTAAAACTTTCAGTTAAACCACCCAGGATCAGGTTATAGCTTCTGCATTGCTAATGAAAAATCTGAAACTACAGATCACACCTTGTTGTAGACAAAGAAAAACATCCATACATTATCTTTACCCCTTTTCCCTTTTTGAGGATGGACTGAAGCCAATCCTAGGTGTCAGTGAGCACAAGGCAGGGTACACCCTGGACAGATGGACAAGCCCATCACAGGGCTAAGATGCAGAGATAGATAACCACTCATGCCTCTCTCACACACACACACACACACACACACACACACACACACACACACACACACACACACACACACACACACACACACACACACACACATAAACAAACAAACAAAGACACACAAATCGGGGCCCTTCTTGATTTGAGGCGACAGCGCGAACGTTTGAATGTGACTAAAAAAATGTAAAAAAAAATACAAAGTAGGAAGCATATTTTATCAGTTTACTCCAGTTTTAAGTTTAAAGAATGGCTGGTCTAATTTGACACAATGCTCATTTCAGTTAATTATACTTTGCTGTGCAATTCCACTTCCAACAGATTTTAGGCTAAGCTTTCAGTTTTTCTGTAATGACTGATAATATGTTGATTCTCATAATTAATCCAGTCTGTTGCTCAGACAAATCTTTAATTGTTGTGAAGCACCAAGTTCAATACATCACAATGTTTCGTCTTCTTTTTAAGTTTACTTTTATAAATCCCAGTTACTACAATGCCTGGTTGTTACGACAAAGCAATCTGCACTTGCTAAATTCTAATTCAAGTCTTATTGTACCTCTACATAGTAAAGGTAGTGAAGAAATTATAGGACTTACATGACATGAAACAATCTTAGATTGAAACTATGTGATTAACAATTTTATTTGTAAATCCCATTCTAAACCAATTTATTTGAAACATTTTAAGACTCTAGTATCTATTTTCAGATAAATGTAATAAAAAATCTGATATCAATGTAAAAAACTGGTAATATTTTTCACTATTGTACTTAAGTGTTTGGAACACTTTCCTCCATAGCGTGAGAACAAGACATTTCAACATGTTTTAACATGCACTGTTTTTTTTTTTTGTTTTGTTTTTCTTTTTTTTTTTTTTTTTTTTGATGGATCCGACTTTTGTGACTGCCTATACCTGTTTTGTTAAAGTTGTGAATATGTATAACAACTGGTGAAGGGATAGATTTATCTTGAAGTCAAAGATAAATGTAAGGACAACAGAAACTGACTGAGATTATTCTTTGACATCAAATGTACCACATGAAGTTTGAAATGTGTAAACCACACTGAATCTGACGCACAACAGGACATGTAAGGTCTGCGTCAGAAATAGTTTTCGAATGTCTCTCTAGTCTTATATTTTATGTCTTCCAGTTACTTTTGTTCACTCATTTTTTGCATTATAACATATTATGTTTTTGCCAGCACAAGCCAATCACAGAAGTGCACTCTGTCAGGTTACCTAACATTGACTTTATATAAGCTTTGTGATTTGCTTTTTCTTCTGAAATTGCCACGATGCTACAAGAAATCAATAAAATTTGATTCATACTGAATGTACTTCTCAATTTCCTTTCATGCCTGACAAATTAAAACTTTCTAATTTTGTGTGTTTATTATAACTGAAGGAGAATTTCCTAAATATTTTATTTCACAATTTCATCAGGACATTGATTAAAATATGTCTTTCTGGTCTTGTTATAGTAATACCTTTGTAGATTATTTCTCCCCAGTCTGGTAAATTTAAATAACTGTCATCATGACATTATGTACATTTACCGTTTACACATCAGGGGGAAATATCACATATTAACAGCTATTAGAGTTGTTTAAACTGTGGAATTGCTGCTCTGGCTGAAGTGGGGAATCTCAAAAGTTCTTTCAGCACTAGTGATTGAGTGTGTCTATGAAATTTGGCTGGAAGGACTGAGTGCTCCACTATGAAAGCTTAAACCCTGCATCAGCAGCCAACAAGCCACAGTAAGCTGCTTGAAGTGTCATTGCAATCAGACCAGGCGAGGGGACCAAGGTTCAAGCAGAGCCCCCTGCTGTGACCTTTAAATACTGAGCTGTACAGAAATAATCCTTGGAGCTGAAAGGTGGGAAAGCAGTGCTTTCAGATGAAGACAGCTGCATTCAAACAAGTGCTAAAAAGAAGAGGTATATGAAGTCTTTACCTTAATGGGTTGTATAAGCACAGTAATTACTTAAACACCTTGCTGCCTTTTTCTTTAAAATGCCATGTCATATCTGTCAGTCACACCCATTATTAAACAAAACTAGCTGATATTACCACTATGTTGCCTTGTGTAGATTATGTCTGTCTGCTGTTATGCTTCAAACATCTTTGTTAAAAGTTCATGCTTAAAATATTACAGTTATAAAACAATTTGGATTCATCCATGTGGCATTTAGATCCAAAAGAAAAAAAAAAGGGATTACCGGTAGTCATACTTCTATCTTGAACAAGTACTCACATACCAAGCTTGTGTGATCATTGTCTCTATCAATCTCTTTTTTTCTCTGACAGGCAGAGCTTTGACAGTGATTTCATTTGCATAAAGGAGAGAGATGAATGGAAAACTGCCTTAAGCAACCCCCTAGGACACTTTAAGTACCTGGTCACTGCTTCCTGCTTTCCTGACAAGCAGACACTTTTCTGCTTGCTCTCTCCCCTGCTTTGATTTGCTTTGATTTCTATCTATCTATCTATCTATCTATCTATCTATCTATCTATCTATCTATCTATCTATCTATCTATCTATCTATCTATCTATCTATACACACACACATATATATCTATATATATATATCTATATATCTATATATATATATATATATATATATATATATATATATATATATATATATATATATATATATATATATATAGATAGATAGATAGATAGATAGATAGATAGATAGATAGATAGATAGATAGATATTCGCTTATTTTTCTATTTTCTAGTTTTTTTTCTCAATTAAAAAATACTGACGGCTCCTGGAGATCTATAAGTTTTGGGATTATCATTCGTTTTTAGAGATTAAAGTGGCATTTGTAAACATTTTTTGACTTCCTTGATTCTGCGCAACGGCGACCTACCAACCGAACAAGCCTGTGCTACAGTTATTGCATCTGGGTGCCTCCCCTTTCCTCGAATGACTATCATGGATTTCTCCAGAAGATAGCAGACCTGGAAACAGAAATCCACCGACTCGAAGTTAATGCGGAGGGAAATGGACAATGCAGAAATGAAACCACTCTTCCAATGACCCAAGGCAGTGGACAAGAGCAAGTTAACAGACAGGTAATCGACAACAACACCAGGATAGAGGGATGCTTCTGGAAACGGCAATAAATCAGCCAGTAGTCCTTCTTGGAATTTACTTGGAGCAAATCAAAGAGGGATCTGGGAAGAGAGCTAACAGGTAGAGACCAGCACCCAGAGATTCGTCATGAAACCGTTTGGCCTGTGCTACAATAAAAAGTAAGAGCAAACCAAGACACCGAGATCCAGCTTAAAAACAGATTTGCTCCACTTCTACAAGACCCGGACTCCCCCAAAGAAAGCTTGTCTTTGGGCACCAGAGAAAGGTATGAAGCTAAATTATACAAAAAAGGCTACAGAAAGAGCTAACTAATGGGCCTCAAACCCTAGGTAGGTGACAGCTGTGAATGAGATGAAACACTTTTGCAGCCTGAAAAACACCAAAGTACTGTTTTACCAATAACATAGTGTCTGATATTACAAAGAATATTGCTGCTAAACATCTGTCTGTGAAATCTCTCATCATACACACAGGAGCCCTTGATGTTGTAAAGCAACAATCAGAGATACTGAAATGGGACTTTACTGATCTGCTCAACAAAGTTCAGTTTCTTAAAACTGAGGTGTATGTGAGTGGACCCCTGCCAACAGTACGCCAAGGAGATGAGAGATTCAGCAGAGTGATGATGCCTAACAGGTGTCTCAAAGATATGTGTGCTGATTGATCAGTGGACTTCAATGACAATTTCTACATTTTTTGGGAATGCAGACATCTCTTTAAGGCAGATGGATTCCTCCTTAACAAAACAGGAGTAAAGCTGCTCAGCTCAAACATTTTTATATTTTGTGGGTCAGACACCAGCAGCCCCCGCCAAGGACAAGAAGCAAGACAATCCAAAACAACAGATAAGGCGGCGCTCTGGAGGACTGCTGAACAAGACGGACCTCAGCTTCATTGTCATCATCCTCATCTCAACAAGTGGAGTCTCTCTCATTCCCAACAGCTCAGCAACAGGACTCTTACCCCCTACCCCCCAACTGGAGACTAAATTTTCACCTCCACAGACTCCACCTAGCCCCCCACTGTCTCCAACTAGTCCAGACTCCCCACACTTGGATTTCAGAACCCATCTAAGGCCCTGTTTATATGACAGTGCTTCATAACATTTCATTCGAAAACACAAAAAATGCAGAGAAAAAAATCTGTGTTCACATGGAAACGCTGAAGGACTGAAAACGCATGTAGTACGCATACAAGGCCTGTAGGTGGCGATAGAACTGTAGAGTCTTTTGGTAGTCTGCTGGCAAAGAAGAGGTGGGCTGATCATCGGGTGTATATATTAAATGCATCTTTTCTAAGCGGCAACCTTTGGTCTGAAAATATGAGACGATGCAGAAGTGCTTAAGTCTGCTGTTCCTCGAGTGTCCGCTTGAGGCTGGCTTCGGAATTACTGGAAGTCACATACACACCGAGCCAAAAAACGGCCAGAATAAGCATATTTAAGCCTAGTACAAAGAATGTCTCCCGCCTGAATCACTAATTTTACTATCGGCACCCACTGTATGGGAGGTGAATTTTTTTTTTTTTATCTCAACAATTTAGACAATATTAAGATTACCAGTTCATCCAGTCAGAGGCACAGCTTAGCTCACATGATTGCCAGGCGCCCTATGGCTGTTACTGTGGAGACTCAAAGCCCGCCTTATTTCCAATATGGCCGCGCCAGCTGTTTTGCTTCAAAAATCCATTTCAGAAACACACGGGTGACGTTGCGGAGACTACGTCCATTAATTATACAGTCTATGATCTTATCTGAGTGCAGAAGTGGAGCAACTGATGCACATTTGTTGAAAGGCGGTCAGCAGATTCAGCAGCACAAGCACAACCCAGTAAGTCCGCCATTTAACTTTTATTGTTGTCCAGTTAGCAAAAGTTCCCACAACGAAAGTGGAATGTGCACGTGCAAAACGGAGTGTGACGTCAGCCTTTTTCACTGAACACACCAGCTTGCCGTTTAAACAGCAATGGAGGCCGCAGCGTTTCAGAAAAAAATCCACTCTGGAGGGTGTTTAAAAAAAGTTGCGTTTAAGGTTGGCTAAAACAGCATTTCTGTTTAAATGAGAGGCTGAAACGCAACAAAACTTTTGCATTTCATCTTAATACCGTTGTCTTATAAACGGGGCCTAAATACCATGACACAGTTCTAATCCCATAAGCCATGAAAACCTGAAGAGCATTACTTATCACTTAAATTCTTCTTCCTGCTGTCTAGATATCCTGCCAACAAGTTTTTTCAAAAAAGTCTCATAATTCATGGCAGCAGATCTGATGCAGATTGTAAAATTGTCTCTTCTTTAAGAGTCTTCCCACAGGCCCTGAAAACTGCTGACATTAAGCCTCTATTGAAAAAGAACAACTTAGACAAGACAGTGATGGACATTTACAGGCCCATATTCAAGTTACCATTTTTAAGTAAAATTATTGAAAAAGCAGTTTTTCAACAGCTACATGACTTCATGACAATGAATGACTGTTCTGACGTCTTTCAGTCAGGATTTTGACCTCATCACAGCACTGAGGCGGCTCTGATTAAGGTGTTTAATGACATCCACTTAAACACTGACAGTGGTAGAGTTTCAGGCATAGTGCTGCTTTATCTCAGTGCAGCTTTTGGCACACTATGACGTACTATTTAACTGACTAAAGAGCGGAGTGGGACTCTCTGGCACAGCACTTAACTGGTTCAAATCCTATCTAAATGACAGAGGCTATTGTGTGTCTATAGGTAACTTTACATCTGTGTAGACATAGATGACATGTGGAATCCCTCAAGGCTCTATCCTGGGGCCTCTTTTGCTTAAAATCTATATGCTTCCACTGGCTTAAAGTCAGTTATCATAATTATGCAGACGACACACAGTTATACATCACAATGTCACCCGGCAATCATGGCCACGTACAGGCGCTGGCTAAATGTATTGAACAAATCAACGTCTGGAGGAGCCTAAATTTTCTTCGGCTTAACAAAAATAAAACTGAGATTGTCGTTTTTGGAGCCAAAGCAGAGCGATTAAGTCAGTAAGAAACTTAGATTAAAGTTAAAAACCACTGACAATGCCATAATCTGAGTGTGATCATGGACTTAGACCTGAATTTTACAAACACATTAAGACAGTTACAAAGTTGGCCTACTATCACTTAAAGAATGTGTCGAGAATTAAAGGACTAACGTGTCAGCAGGACCTAGAAAAACTGGTTCATGCTTTTATCTTTAGTAGACTTGATCACTGTATCAGCAGCTTTACAGGTGTCCCTAAAAAATCAGTCAGACAGTTGCAGCTGGTTCAGAACACAACTTGCTCAAGTCCTCACTAAAGACCAAGAAAGTGGATCACATCAGTCCATTTCTGAAGCCTTTACACTGGCTACCTGTCTGTCTGAGGATAGATTTTTAAATATTTCTGCTGGTCTACAAAGCAATGAATGATTCAGGGTCAAAATATATCAGTGATCTTCTGATCCAGTATGAACCATCAAGATCACTCAGGTCTACTTGCAGTCACAAGAGTTAAAAGTAAACATGGAGAAGCAGCATTCAGCTTTCATGCTCCAAATATGGAAAAAACTTCCAAAAAATATCAGGTCTGCTGAAACTCTTAGCCCCTTAAATCCAGGTTGAATTATTACCTTTTTACAGCTGCTTTTTTTCATCAAAATATTTAAACAAACTGTTATCACTATTGTCTATTTTCACTAACTTTTATGCTTATATTTTAAAATCTGCTTTGACACATTTTAATCTTCTTTTTTTGCCATTTTATTTTTTGCTCTTTGAATTAATTTTTAATAGTTTCTCTTAATATGTTTTGCTGACCTTTTCTATGTGAAGCACTTTGAATTGTTTTGTTGCTGAAATATGCTATATAAATAAACTTGCCTTGCCTTAGCTTGGTAATGACCTTTGGACTCACCTCCGCCCCTGTCGTGTTTCAGACCCTCATCACGACATCCTCCGTACCCTTCTTAGGCTACATCATCACCTAGGGACAGCCCCAACCAGACTGTCCTCAACTGGCCTGTCCCCACCATCCAAAAGGAGCTTCAACGCCTCTTGGGGTTTGCCAACTTCTACCAACGTTTCATCTGGGATTATAGCAAAATTGCCAGCCCTCTTACTAGCCTCACTTCCACCAGCCCCCCCTTCCAGTGGTCACCTGTTGCTGGCTGCTGCTGCATTCTCTCACCTCAAGAACCTCTTCACTAGTACTCCAGTGTTGAATCACTCTGACCCAGCTCTCCAGTTTGTAGTGGAGTTGGATGCCTTGGACATGGGAGTTGGAGCCTTCCTCTTACAATGCAACCTGAAAAACTCAAAAACTGCATCATTGTCCCTTTTTCTCATGATGCATGTCCCTCTCAGAGAGGAACTACTACATGGGAAATAGAGAGCTTTTGGCAGTTTAGTGGGGCCCTGCAGGAATGGAGGCACTGGTTGGAAGGTTCTGCGGTGCCCTCCATTATCTGGATGGATCACAAAAACCTTGCCTAAAACCACTCTGCAAAGTGGCTCAACTCCCAACAACAGTTCATTACGTGTTCCTCCCTTAGTTGCAGTCACTTGAGACTGTTAATCTCTTTGCTCTTCATGTTAGTTCATTCTTGACAATTCTTTAATTGAAGGCTTTTATCAGGCCCACCCAGACAAACCTGTTAGGATGGCAGGAGGCGTCCATTGAAGGGTGGGTGCTGTGGTGATCTCTATCACTGCTTGTGTGGACTTTCCCGGGGCTCCCCCACTGCGCCTTGGACGGTGCACACTCTCTCTCACTCACTCTCCTGCACCTGCCGCCTCTTCACCTGCTGACCTGTTTGCTTATCACGCTCATCAAGGAGGCTGCACTTGAAGCTCAGCGGGGACAGGAGCCCAACACCAGAGCATTCCCACTCCAAACAAGGTACATCGGCTGACTCGCCTTTAAGTATGTGCAAGTTTTTAGTATTTTGAGTGACTCTTATTCCTTGACTGATTTCCTCGATTGATTGTCCTCTCCTTTTCCTCCAGTGTCTCCTCAAGCCTCCTGCACCTCCACCCAGCTCCTGACATGCTGCCAACTCTCTCCTGATTCTCACCTGCTCTCACCTCAGCCTCACACTCACTCCTGCCTTCACTGATCACGCTCACTCTCTGGAACCTAGACCAGCAAACTTCACCTCACTTGTGTCAATAAAAATATTAAAACTGCTTCCCTGCCTTAGCCTGCTTTTTGGTCCCAGCTTTCACTACAAATTCCAGAGTCATATTCAAACTTCGAGTTACTGGTTCGTTGCTATGAACATAATCAGAATTTAATAAACACTACTTTAACTTGAAGGCATTTTGGCATTTTAACTAAAGCTAAATTAGAGAAAAGAAAAACAGTGTAGAAACCATTATGCAGTTCAGCACAGAGTTAACTAGTGAAGTCACATTTTCTTGCAGCAAATGCAATGAAATGCAGAGGATGAAGAATAAAAGGACTGAAACAAAGCTTAAAATGAAGAAATGTGAAATGAAATTGTTGAAAGCCATGAAACAAAGAAGTGAAGAAGATGAAGAAGAAGGGAAGTGAACAGACGGAGGGAAATGTGGGGTAATATAAGCCAAATTGAAAGGGAAAATTTACAGACAGTTCAAGTAATTTCAAAAATGTAAACAAAAGCAAAATCAATGAATAATGTGTAAATAGTATAAAGTCTTGTGAACAGTTTAATATGTGAATGGAGTCTGTAAGTCAAAGTATGCAGAAGGTAGAAGCATTTGAAGACAAAGTTTTGGATAAATTTTAGTCATTTAAAAGTCATTTACTTAAAAATGTTTAAAAATACTTACTCAGCATTTCAAAATATTTGCATAAAATTTCTGTGATATTTTATGACTAGCCTCTAGCCTATAAATCTTAGTCACAAGTTTTTCACCTGAGAGCAGTTGACAGGCTGCACAGTATTATATGTGGTGGTTGTCATTCATTCTCATCTTGTGTAAGACTGAGTAAGTCCAACTTTCCAAGACTTTCATAACATGGCCAAAGGAAATTATTCACACAAATCCACCCTCCTGTGAGTCCTTTGGATGCTGGGCGGTTGCTTTGTGTAATGCTTCAAGAGTTCCCCCTTGTGGCTAAAATACCTTGCCGTCTCGAAATTAAGTAATTCCATTCAAACATGCCTCAGACAGTCTCTAGGCAGTCCTAAAACTCAAGGATCTATGCCAGTGTCACCATTAGACTATCTTTCCCTGAGCAGCATGGCAGACTCTCTGTGCAGCCTGTGCCATATCCCTCCCAAGAACACTTCAAAAAAAATCAAGGACAGAGGCAAGTGGGCAAGCAAGAGTGAGTTCATCCTTTCTGTGGCTGGTGCTATAATTGGACTTGGAAATGTGTGGAGATTTCCATATCTTTGCTACAAGAATGGTGGTGGTAAGTGTAACTTTTTTATTATTCTGTCATGGAAGTACTTCTTTACAACCCTCTACTAGATTCCAGAGCAGTTTTTGTATGCTTTACATTTGTGCAGCATGATACCTTCAAACTTTTTTTACACTAAGAAAAAAAGGGAAAAAAACTGGTATTTTGTTTTTATGACTGCATAATTTGATTACCCATTAAGAGACAGATTTTATTCTTGGAAAGTTACATGTTGAACTTTTTTTTTATTCAGATATGAAAAACAAACAAACATTATGATGTAGAAAAATAATAACAGAAAACTTTGACAAAATACACCTTACATAACAGACCTTTTACTTTTTTGTCAAGTCATAAGTTTGTCATAGTTTGTTGATGCAAGCTTATTTTATATTATTTCTGTGTGCTGTAAAACTCCACTATTCCCCCATGCCCCCCTTTGATTCACATCTGATGACTACCGAACTGACAGGTTACAAAAGGCTATGACAATAACGTAATACCCATGTTTATGCAAGAAGGACCGTCACATTGTTTACTGAATTCCTCACACATACAAATCCCTATCGTCCTCTAAAAGAGGTCACATTACTTCAATTTCAGCACTTTTACAAGCTCATTTGTTTTTACTCAAGTAATTTTAATGGTGTGTTGGTAAAATTCACCAATATCACTATACAATGATATTGGTTATCAAAGCGAAACAATCCTTTTCTTCACTTGTCTGATCAACATGCAATTTTTTTTTCTTTAACCTTATTTCTACTGACTAAGTTTATTGTTGTTGGATCTGAGCTTGTTAGTACCAGGCAAATCTGTGATTAGCTAACTCTAGGAAACACAATCCTCAAAGATAAATCATTCAAGAAATTTAGGTGTGTCATGTAACCAAGGGCAATTTTTCCCCACCTATTTATTTCCATCCAAATGCAGCAATGAAAGTATTGGACTGCAAAGTTAACAACCTTCCTATTCAGTTAAAAAAAATGTATTCCTAGATTAATTATCAAAATATATAAATTGTCCTTTCTGGGATGACATAGTATACCTTTAAACAAAGCAAAGTAAGAATTAAGTGAGATTCTACACTCTTTAAAATAATTTTCTAACCTTTTAAAATGTAGCTTGAGAGTTAACCAGTGCTCAAAATAGGTTAAAAAAAAAAAAGAAAAAAAAAAGAAAAAAACATGATCATTATTTGTTGATGGTACAAACGTATTTGCATTAATCAATTGCAATTTAAACCACACAACAATGTTAGAATATTTCTTATTTGATTTGTGACATAATTTCCATTTTTATCACTACCTTGTTGTATAATTCTTCTAGCTCAGCATTTATATAGTCTTATGTTGTGTTCTTATATAATCTTGGGAAAATGTGTGTTTGGCTGCCTGATAGATGGACAAATTTTAGCAGCCTCGTCCCCTGGTGTGGTCCTTTTCACACAAAAAAAATTCCACATTGCACACCTCCAAAAATGTTTAAACTTCCATGTAGAGACACGTGGACAAACAGGAGCTCCTCGTGTCCGAAATACAAAAATACTGGCATTTACACCACTCAGAATAAGTTAGGGATATTGTGACGTCCTCAGTGGATTCATACATAAAGTATTTGTTTAACTTCAGTGATTTTTGGGATAGAGAGGTGATTGTATTAGGGTGACAGACATACCTCATTTTGTGTTTTCCACATAATGGTTTCACTGTGTACAATGTGCCTTACATATTGGGGCCAATACCAAAAAACACGAAACAACAACCCTTTTCAGTATGGCATCAATTTCAACATTCTGGGGGTATAAAAAGCTGGTATTGTCAGTAAGTCATTCCCAGTTCTTCATTCAAGCAGCCATGAACACACAACGTCACTTAATGCACGAGCAGCACCACCTGGTCATAGTGCGCCTTCAGGTTGGTAGCAGGCAGTCAGATGTTGCTGCCCACACAGCTGCAGGCCTGTTTACGAGAAGTGAGGGGTATCAGGATTTTCAGACAAACCACTCGACTCCACCACTTTGGCTAGAATGCCAGACGACCGTTGCAGGTGACTCCACCGACACCGCCGTGACCATTTGCAGTGGGCACAAGACCATGCGACCTGGACAATGCAGCAGTGGTCTACTGCCCTGTTCACTGATGAGTGTCGGGTCACATTGCACAGAAATGATGGTCGTCAGCATTGCTGGAGAAGGCAAGGTGAGCCATATGCCAAGGTCAACGTGGCCCCCAGGATTTGCTTTGGTGGAGGAGGTGCAACAGTCTGGGCAGGCATCACCAGTCAGCGCGAAACAGATTTGGTGATTGTAGATGGCTCAGTCACTGCATGTTCTTACCTCAGAGACATCATAGACACCAAGCAGCAACCTCTGGTCTGAAATTATGAGAAAATGTGGAAGTGCTGAATCCTGCAGTTCATTGTTAATTTGGAAGTACTGGAAGTCGCATAAACACCAAGCCAAAAACAGCCATTTTCATGGCCAAAATAAGCACATTTACAGCCTGGTGCAAAGAATGTCTCCTGTCTGAATTGTTAATTTCACTAACGGCATACACTGTACTGGGGTGAATTTTTTTCTAACTCGGCAGTTTAGACAATATTTAGATCACCAGTTCGTCCAATCAGAGGCACAGCTCAGCTCATGTGTCTGCCAGGCGCCTTTTGGCTGTTACTGTGGAGACTCAAAGCCAGCCTCACTTCCAATATGGCCGTGCTGGCCGTTTTGCTTCAAAAATCCATTTCAGAAACACATGGGTGACGTCGCAGAGACTACATCCATTAATTATACAGTATATGCATAGAACCCATCATCATCCCTCAATTTCGCCAGCACACCCACAACTTTCTTTTCATGGATGATAACGCTCCACCACATCATGCCAGAATTGTCACAGCTTGACATTAGGAAGTTGGAGTGCCTCATATGGTATGGCCAGCCATGTCCCCTGGCAACAACAATTCCTGGCACAAATTTGCAGCCAAACTCAGTATAGAAGAGGAATTTGTGAAGAAATATGGTTATTAATGTGGTAGACGTGTGTTTGCGATACACCACCCCCTGCAGTAACGCAAAAGACGCCGCACAAAGTGTGAAAAGCATAAAAGCCACACGTTCTCTCAGGTCTCATTCCTGCACGTCACGCTCGTGTGGAAAGCATGTCCAGTTAAACTCAATCTCTGTAGAGGCGTAGCCATTGAATGTGTTAAAAGTGTACCGCAATTGGATATTGGGGCTGTCTTTGTTGAGACCAGCGCTGTGAACTTTATTTGTGACCAGAATAAATGCTGAACCGAGGAATAGCTCTTCTTTGAGTGATTCTTGAGAGGTGTTTGACCAAAGGATTGGGAAACTTCCTTAACAACCTTAACATAACTACCACTGATCATGGGTCTGATTTCTGCCTCCATTAATTGCAGCATGTTATCTCCTACTCTCCCCCCCTTAAATTTGCTGATTCTCCTTACTACTCTGTTTAACAAAGCATAAAAATGCTCCAAAAAGAAAAAAAAAAACTAAAGAAACTTACCATCTATGATACTTATGGCACTTAAACACAATACACACATATGTAAAGGATCGCATTATAGTGCATTAACCATATGTGAAGCAAATTGTTGTAAGGGATTCTTATCCACTAGTGCAGATAAATATGATTCACCTCCCTTCACACTGTACAAAGGGTAAGGAAAAAAACATCTGGGATGGGTGCTTTTTAGTGTTATATATTATGAAGCCAAGACATGTGCAGAAGCAGTCTGGCTGCTGGAGCCACAGGAATGACATCACGCCCTTTTTCTGACCAGGACACAGAGAACTTACTGTTAAAACCACAAAGATCCCTAAGTTTTTACAACTGATTCGAAACAGACTCTTGCGGATATGGAAAATTACATAACATTTGTGTTAGTGTTTATTGGGTTTTCATTCTCTGTTCTTCCACTACTCTGCTAAAGCACAGTAAAAAAAAATGCCCCAAGAGCCACATTGTTCAAAAGACCTGTCAATCCTGATATAGCATCTGCTCTTTGGCATCACTTGACTATTTAGCAGTAAGCTTCTCCATAAAATGAGCAACTGCACATAAAATTGGTGTAATAAGAACTAACTGTCAAGCCACAAGGCACGTTATAAAAAGTGTATTTTGAATTTGTTTTTTTGTATACTCCATATTTTATCTCTCAATATTTAGTAGGCGGATTTATGAAATAAATTGCAGTCAGTCACCAGGAGATGCTTCAAATGTTTAAGCCTCACTTTCAGGAAACTCTTGTTTTGTCATTTTTCTTTAACAGGGTCCAATCTTATCTAAAACACTGTCTATCAATTTCAGCAAATATCTACTCACAGTCCACAAACTGTCTGTTCTCTATCTGTTCTGTTGTGTTCTTTTGCATAAGTAAAAGGATGTGTGCAGTTGTTACTATTATTGGGAAGAAATGGCATGCCAAGCCAAATAACATAGCCATATAGCACAATTAAATTTCAATGCAAATATCTACAGAATGATTTGGTCAACCATCTATAGATTTAGTGATCGAGCTTCAGAGGGGTTGACGGCAGTGGGTTATAATGTTTGACATTTGACCAAAAAAATGAACATTCTCCAACAGCTCAACTCTCTTTCAAACCAACCAATAACTATGGACAGCAGCCACAGACAAATTTATCCATTCTAAAATATCGGTGTTCTTCAAACTACCACAGCCTGGTAATTTAACACTTGGCCTACTGCTGATTCAATACAGCAGTAGGCAAGTAAGTTTGAATACTGTCTGTTGATAAGCATAAAGCAACCATCACCTTAATGTGGTGGAGAGGAGCTATGTTGTTGGGAGCTATAACCCTTGTGGGGTCTCTGTAGGTAAATTGGCCCCAGGAGACAGCCCATATAAAGAGTAATTTACAGAACTTCCATGAATCAGCCATGAGCTGGTCAAAAGGGAGAAGATTTATACACCACTGGAGCCTGCCAGGTGGGAGAAGGCTGGAGGGTGATCGTCTGGTGGCCAGCCTTTCCTTTCAACCTGGATGTGCTTACCCTACGGACTGGTTGTGGGACCTGGAATGTCACCTTTGTAGTTCCAGCGAGGGTTACCTCATTGCGTCTTAAGGTCACAGGAAGGAGGGCTCATACTATTGTTTGTGCATAAGCAATGAACAGCAATACAGAGTACCCAGCCTTCTCAGCATCTCTGGGTGGGAGGCGACTTAGATGAACAACTATCCTAAAAATCAGCAAGGATGGAACCTTTAAGGCTTAGCCAGCCCATGGGCCCCCAGAAGCAGCTGAATGGTACCAGGTGGCTTCTGTGGTTGTGAAAAAAAAAAGTGTTGGATGAGTGCGGGGAGGATACAGAGAAGGACTTTTGGTTGACATCAGTGGTCTTGGACAGTATCTGTGGAGTAGCATACTGGGGTGGAGACTCCCATTGTTGAAAAGGTGACCAAGGAGTGTTCTTCAATTGTTGGGGTAACACAATCCTCAGCCTCCTGGGAAAAGCATACTCCAGAGTGCTGGAATGGATGCCTCCAGGCTGCAAGACAGTGGACCAGCTCTTTAACCTTACAAGGCTTCTGTGGGGGGAATAGGGGTTTGCTCATCTAGTGTACATGTGTTTTGTGGACTTGGAAAAGGCATATGATTGTGGCTCAGGCTGTGAACTCTAGTGGGCATTAGGGCAGTTTGAGTGGTGAAGCAGCTTGGATGAGAACCAGCACTTCCAAGTCTGAGACCATGGTTCTCTGCCGGGAAATGGTGGATTACTTTCTTTACTTCAAGCAAACGTGTTTAAGTATCTTGGAGTCTTGTTCACAAGTTGTTCTCAAATGGATCTTGAGACAGGCGAACTGGTACTGCATCAGCAGTACTGTGGGTGTTGTACCAGACAATTGTGGTGAAGAGGGAGCTGGGCCGGAAGGCAAAGCTTGCAATTTACAAGGCTGTCTATGCTCCAACTCTGTCCTGTGGTCACATGCTATGGATCCTTTGGAGGAATGAGTTAAAATGAGTTTCGTCGGGTGGCTGTGTTCATAGTGCTAGGAGTCCAGATACTTGCTTTGGAACTGCTGCTCTTTTGCGCTAAAAGGAGTTAGTTGAGGTTGTTTAGGCACTTGATAAAGAAGCTTCTTGGGCAGTGTTGTGTCTAAACAAGTAAAAATGAATGCATTCATTGAACATGCTCATATTTTCATGAATGGTGAAATGAACCACTCAGTAAACTAGTTCAATTTTTGGATCATGAACTAAGTTCAAAACTCCTGGGGATCTCCTCTTAGAAGTGTTTTGAGTTGGTCCAACAGAGAGGTGGACCCATAAGTCATTAAAGGGATTATATATCCCACCTGGTCTGGGAGCGATTTAGGATTTCACAAGAGGAGCTGGAAAGCATTGATGGGAAGAGAACTGTCTGGGTTTATTTTCTTGGACTGTTGACCCTGAATAATCAGAGGAAAATGTATGGATGAATGCATTGATCCGTCCGATATGCAAGCAGGAGCTACATGCCTACACATGTTTATTGGCAGCCCCAGATACAGTCACAAATTTATACTCACCAATTTAAAGTTCATTCTAAAGGCCTTGGGCTCAGGAAAGTCGATGAAATACTGTTCAAGTCCAAACTACTGCCTCTCAACAGTACTTTCAGCCAACTAAGTCAAACCCAACCTAAGCTTCTTGAATACAATTCTATTACTATTTACACCAACATCCATCCTATCTTGCCTACTCCTTCCTTGTCTGAACCCACTGTTATGTTTTAGCTTACTAAGATCATGCAGTCCGACTTTAATTAGTCTTCTGTCTCCATATATTCTTTCACACAAGTTATCATGTAACTAGGAGTCATTAGGTCTCCAAATGTAAAGATAAACAGGTCTTTGCTTCTTAAAGTTTGAGAGTAAAAAGGAAGTGATTGGTATAAATAATACTTGTGTGTGTATCATGTGGGTGGGGGGGGTAGTTTAATAACACTTTAAAAAAATCTGTTGAGACTAATTCAAAACAGTTGGAAGGTTTTTTATAAATAAATCTGGCAAGCTCTCACAGAGTTTCGCACAGCCTATATTTACAGTGCCATGTCACTGTTATCATTTTGCCTTTCCCTAGATGTTGAAATAATGATAGAAATGAAAGTTCTTCATGCCTCTCCCCCTGAAATGTGAGAGCGCAAGCAGTTTGGCTGCATCTGGTGCTTTCGTCACTCCTGTCATTGGCTTTGTAAACCCATCTTTAAAGCATAGCCAAAGTTGTATAATAAGTCTCAGAGTGTCTCTTTAAATATAAGGCCTGTCCTCAGCAAAGGTCACGTACATAATATTAGTGTTATCACATAAACATATGGCGTTTTAGATGTGGTATCAGTATTAATGTTTTAATTGATCTGCAGTATAGTAATGAAAGCACTTTCATAGTTACTAGACGCCACAAAGCTTAGATTCACATCATGCTAATTCAATACCTGCTATAAAACTATGCCGGTTATAGTTGATGTGATGATTCTACTCACACACCACAGATTACCTGGCAAAAAGTGAAGTCAGATACAAATGGTGGAGAAGTTGAGCTCACAGAGTTATACCTAAGTCAGTAATGCTATTCTTTAAAAGGGAAATCAATCTACTGCCAGATATTCGATTAACAAACCAAAGCTTGAATATTGTATTTTTGCAATTGATTTGATTAAAATTTACATTCAACCAGATATTTTCAGGTTAATAAGGTAAAGACCCCATTTTATCTTGTAGCATGCTTTTTCAGCACCCCAGTAGAGGCTTTATCTGAGAGTGCTTTGAGAACAACTGGCCTAGAAGAGGTTGTCATGAATGATTTCTCTTCTTCCCCACAAACCAGTAATAAAGAATTTGAGTTATTTATTTATGGGCTGAAATTGATGGAACAGAAGTTTTATCTATTCTTTAAATAAAGGTTACAGACGCAAACCTACAGTAAATCATTTAGATAGGAATAGAATTGCAGGCAGTTAATATTTAATAAAGTGCAAATGAGACAGTGGATAAAATGTCCTTTTTTAACAGCATTTAACCTACTAAACTGCAACCATGCTTAGATAAAGGCTTACATAATAAGGGAGAAATATTGCCCAATGGAGCAGAAAAAAAGAGCAAAATTTTAGATGTAAAGAACTGCAAGTTTAACCTTTTGAAAAAACAAACCTACCATTGCAAAAAACAAACAAACAAACAAAAAACAAATAATTAAATAAATAAAATCTGCTGTAGTAGAAAAAACAGGGAGACCTTTGGCTTAATACTAGACAGTGACACGAAAAGGAGTCAAGAGTGAGGGAACCTAATGAAAAACAACGGGCATTAAGAAGGGATTTGCTAACTTGTAAAACTATGAATCTGAGCTTTGATGAGTATATTATGAAGGGACCCTTTCAAAATGAACTTGACAAAAATGTCAGTGGGTCACAAAGATTATCCCTACAACAAGAGAGGGGTCAAAAGTATTAAGCTGTTGATGGAGGTGGAAATATCGTCTTGCTTTGATGGTTTTCCCACGATGCAATGAGAAGTTTTTGACATACTGGCTCCTCCCCTGACAGCTGTGTTGGAGGAACTGTTGTCACAGGGGAAACTGCCACCAACATGACAAAGTTCTAATCTCCTGAGGTGTTTTAAGAAAGGGGAAAGACCGGTGATACAAAAATACTTCAATATGTCAGTTTTATTACTGAGAACTGCAGACATATGAGGAATGTTTTGTCTGTTCTATGGTTTGGAAATTCCTATACAAAACTATGGGATATACTCGGCAGCAATCTGGAATGAAATATAAAGGTTTTATTATTACTTTTTTTAATCTACATTTTATTTATTTTATTATTTTTTATGTATCACATTTGTCTTAGCCCCTTACCACTTCTCCCAATCCATTTTCATCTCCTCATAATGTGCTAAGTTTAACCTGTCCACTAGATGTCCCCCCACTTTTTCAATCACCTGACCCCCACCCAACTGCAAACTGTTCCCACTCCTCCTTAGACACATGCTGCGTATCCACACATGCTTTCCCACCCATCTCCTCACCTGCTTTTCATTACACATTCTGCCTACGCTCTGCATACCAGCACACTTAAAAAAAAAACGCTGCCGAGTATGTAATCATTTTTGGCCTAAAAACAGAAACCTAATAAATCAGCACCTCAAGACCTGAGGAGCTTTTCTCCTTTTGCTTCTTAGCCTATTTGCTCCTGAATAAGTTTAAATGAAAGTATTTAAAAGGCTAATCAATCATTCATTTTGTGATTAGTCTGTTGAAATCTACTGTGCAAAGATCTATTTAGCAAAGTGAATTATTTCAACCCCAACAAATTATAGCACCTAATAGGGCATCCAAGCTGAATGTGTTAGGACAAAAAAGCAAGTAAATCAATTTTTCCCCCACCCATAAAACAGAAGGGCAGACTCCTTTCCGTGCTTATACTGTATACTTTATAATTAATACATATAAATGAAGTGAGTACTACTGTTTGCATCTTTTTTTTTAACGTATAATACTTGGTTTGTCTATCTTTTATAATAACTACAGCAGCACGTCTCTGACAAAGTGTCAGCCCTGTTTCCTAAGAACATTAACCCTAATGTTATCTCATGTCTTCAGTCATACATGCTAAAGGCATTCCTTTGAATGTACAGTATCCAGTTTATTTTCTTAATAGCACAAATGTGCTGACAAGTGTTCTTTTTTGGAAGGAAAACAACCTATTCTAAAGAAAATAATGACATGATGACTGTGGACATTTTATTAATTCTTTGGTATTTTAATGGCCTGTTCAACAAAAATAACTGAGACCTCTTGACTATGCCAAGTGTTCCTTTTTTTGCCACCAAGGTGGACATAGTGTCTGTGACATCAACCAAAAATATCAAAAATAACAACCTCCATGCAGTGTTTGCCAACAAAATTTTATATTTGTGATTTATTATTGATTCTTTTTAACAATATTGACTTCGGGACTTGCATTCCATGCTTAAAAAAACATGTTCTTTTAATGTAAATGGTTAGGAGCTACTGTACACACAGTATTATTTTGGAGATTTAGGCAACTTCTCCTGAAGCAATATGACTTATCTCCACAAGGATAGCATGTTGTCACTGGTAGTGACCAAGAACTGGAACATAAACCAGATGGAATTACTTTGAAGCATTAAGAAGCTCAGGCTTTCAAGCAAGAAAAAAAAAACAAAAAACACCTTAAGTAGGTGTTTGCACTCATTTTACATTCCTTGGTTGTAATCAAAAGCAAATGTTACCAGAGTTTTCCAACCAACATCCCAACTAGTGGTTCTGCTTCCTTGAAGTGTAGTGCTATCTTTTGTTGAAGTGTTATCTTTTTCACAAGAAGTAATTTTTGTGAACATTTTTCTCCCATTGCTTGTGTTGTAAAAACACAAACAAAATATCAGGGAATCTAATATGTAAAAAAAATGTCTAAAAAAATGTAGATCATTTATGTGCTTGTATTTGTTGTTGTCTGTATACTTTTCCTGATGACAGTGTTTTATTCACATTTGCAGGTGCATTCCTCATTCCCTATGTCCTGTTTCTTATCACCTGCGGCATTCCTCTATTCACACTGGAGACAGCACTGGGACAGTTCACCAGTCAGGGAGGAATCATGTGCTGGAGGAAGGTCTGTCCCTTGTTTGAAGGTGAGGAACACCTGCCGGGATGGACAGGTTGGACTTTAGAAAATCAAGGAAGAATGCTATGGCTGCTTAATGCTTATATATGTCTCTGTTTCTAGGCCTGGGATATGCGAGTCAAATCATCATTTTCTATGGCTCTATCAGCTACATGGTGATTTTAGCCTGGGCATTCTTCTACTTTTTTTCTTCCTTCTCCAGCAGCCTGCCATGGACCCACTGTAATAATACATGGAATACAAGTAAATCAAGTTTCATCTCTCTCTCTCTCTCTCTCAACTACACACCACTTTTCAAGTTCATCATTATCATTCGTTTTACTTCATTTTAACATACAGCAAAGGCTGTTTTATTGTACTGATTTTTGCAATCAATGAATCTGATAACTATAGCTGTTTTGTATCAAAACTAAAACTTTGGTACTGATTGATTTAGCATCAGTTGAGCAACCATAGCCAGTTTTAACTGTTTGGTGATTCTCTATTACATTACAGATTCCTGTGTAGTACTGAACAACTACAATGCCACTACCAACTGGACCACACCTGCAAATGCAACATCGTCTGTCACCGAGTTTTGGCAGTAGGTTTTTATCTACTAAATTCAATGTGTTAAAAACATGTGTTTTTTTAATTGATTAAAATTCTAGAATTCTAAGTAATACATGCAAAATGTGTGAATGACAACTTTGTGTAATGATGTTAACACAAAATCTGTGCGTTTCTAAAGTAATCCTTAAGCTGTTGATACACAACACCACAAGTTTGGTCTGACATGGGTTGGGTGTGTATAAAAGTTGCTTGAGTCACTGACATATCTGTGTACGAGTATAGACAGGATGTAGTTCACATTTATGCTTTTGTAATCAATTTTCATAGCCTTGTGTAACCTTGAAAAGGAAAAACAACAGAAAATTTAGGGTGTGAGGAGAGCGCATAACAACCCTACCTAGTTTTAGGTAAGGGTTCACACATTCTGAATAATAACATGCTGTCTTATATATATATATATATATATATATATATATATATATATATATATATATATATATATATATATATATATATATATATAAAACCATTACCTGAAACTATGAAATAATTAAATATCTTAATGTGATTGAGGTTGACAGGTGAAGTTATGAAAAGAGTTCTTTCAAGGTTTTGTTATGCGCTCTCCTCACACCCTAAATTTTCTGTTGTTTTTCCTTTTCCTTATATATATATATATATATATATATATATATATATATATATATATATATATATATATACAGTGTATCACAAAAGTGAGTACACCCCTCACATTTCTGCAGATATTTAAGTATCTGGGTTTAGCTATTAATGGCTATATTTTGAGTTATTTTGAGGGGAAAATAAATTTACAGTTATTTAAGCTGCACACAGACTACTTTTCATTGTGTCAAAGTGTCATTTTGTTAGTGTTGTCCCATGAAAAGATATACTTAAATAACTGTATATCACTTTTGTGATACACTGTATACATATATATATGTATATATATATATATATATATATATGTGTGTGTGTGTGTGTGTGTGTGTGTGTGTGTGTGTGTATGTGTGTGTGTGTGGATTTTCCTTTTGTAGATGCTAACATTCGCCCTTTAAAGTGTTCTAATCAGCCAGAATAACTGAAACCACCTGTGTGCTGAGATGAGAACAACAGAATATTAGAACATGTGATATCGTGACACTTTGGCTGATCTTCTCTTTTATTGTACCTATCATGACAGACTAATTGACGTGTCAATCACAGGTGTGAAAACCTGTAATAACCTTAATTATGCCTGCATTCCATTTAATTTTGACTGTGACAGCACTAACACGTGTTTATCTGGAGGCATGAGGCAGTATGGTATATCTTATTTTCATGTAGTTATATTAAAATAATTACTTTGCTCAGTTTACCACCTAAAGGTGCTCTTGAAATGTTCTCCCCATAAGAGAGACAGCATGATTCAAAGGCATCATTACAAGAGGATAAAGACACTGAAATGAAAGAAATGACATTTAACAACAACACATACTTACAAGGTCAGTAATAGGTTGGCGGTTCAGTGGATTGCCCGAAGATACTACAGTTTGTGACTGCATATTTTTTCTTTCTTTCTTTTTCTTTTTACCCCTGAGCTACAACCATCCCACATAATCTTTAGGAAATGTCACATGTCCTTTAACTAGACAACTTAAGCCCTTTTGCACATCTAAGAAAAACATGCAGCAGCTACTCGAGAAAAAATCCTCAAAAAATCATCTTGTTCCTTCCAGACGAAGGGTACTGAGTATCTCACCTGGCATTGAAATCTTGGGGCACATACAGTGGGACCTTTCTTTGTGCCTCCTTCTGGCCTGGGTAATCTGCTACTTTTGTGTCTGGAAAAGTGTGAGATCCACAGGAAAGGTGAGAAAAAACAGATCCTACCTCTCATGATGTTTCAAATGTTTCAAAACTCACTTAAATGTTTCCTCTCACGCACAGTACATCAGTGAAAAGTCAGTGTTCCTTATAACCCATAACCCCTCCATTAAAAGCGATGTCAAAGCTGCAACAAAGCTTGTTTTCATTATTTGTGAAACTTTTGTGCTTTCCAGAATAATTATGTGATGCTGACAGAGCAGACTAACGGATACAGGCCTTAACATTTTTAATAGTTTATTTACGTCATATTCTTCTATAACATGTCTTTGTCACCAACCATTTTGTTACATCACCTGCTGAAGTAAAGGCAGTTTCAAAATAGACATATTAGTTTTTTTTCTCCATAGAACCTTTTCGTAATCAGTGCCTGTGTTAAGTAAACACATTTAGTAATAAGAGCACGTTATGGCTGTGAGCAATTTGAAACCGTTTCACACCCTGGTCTAAAACTGTCTATCTGGCTCCTCTTGTGTCTAGTAAGCATGGCAGAGTGCCAGCAGTTATGAAAAAATATAATGCCTAGGCCAAAATAAGCAAGCACATACAGGTTCTTTAACCTCAAGAGGGGCATTTTCCTGCCAAATTACCAAAACATTCCCATGTGTTTACATGATTTGCGTAATCTGAACTCACTTCTTCGTCTGACATTTTTTAATGAGGAAAAAGGTGTGCTAGTGTTGCTCCTGTATAAGTTATCAAACATGTTAATAAAAAACCGACTGATCAGGTAAATCAAGGTCACAGATGCAATCTGCTCTTCTCCCTTCTGATAAATTCAGAGGTGAGAGATTACATGAATATTTTGTCTTTATTAAAGCACATCCTGAACCTCCACCAGATTCCACAGGTGATCCACTCTCACTTAACAAACACCTTCAAGCCCGAGGTGTTAAAAAAGATAAATGATAGACATTAAACATCTTGGAGTGACGGCTGGCCTCAAACTGGGTCTATCATTTGTTTGAAGTTCTAAGGATTAGCCATTGAGGTCTGTGTTTGTGGGAAAGTGAGCTTGACTGGCAGACTGTTATGTGACAGACATTTGAAACAGATCTGGCAGTCCGTCATCTGGATTACCTAATGTGAATCACTCCCAACTGCTGTTTTTCCCCTGTGATGCCTTCAGCTTGACATGGACAAGAGGCTCTCCTTATATGCCGGGCTGTTTGATAAGTCCACTGGCACTGAACATATTAAGGAACTTGATCTTGTTTAACAGAGTACTTTGTAAGAAACAAGAGTCTAGTGTCACACGAGAGGATTTTTTACATTCGTACAGCTGCAAAAAGGGGGAGTGGAAAAGTTGCTGTACTGGCAACACTGCTGGGTTGTGTAATAGTGGATGGTTACAAAACTCCAAAACTGTGGAAAAAAAAATACTTTCACACACAAAAATGTATCAAAACTCCCTCAAGGCCCTTTAGCTGTGTGCTTGTATGTATCTGTTTACTTTTTTACTAAATGATTTTCAAATTTTTATATGTTCTTTCAAGCATTACAGTATGCCACTTTTTCAATTAAAAAAATGCTTTTCCTACTCAAACCTAGGCTACCTACTTCACCGCAACTTTCCCCTTTGTGATGCTGGTAGTGCTGCTTTTTCGAGGATTGACCCTCCCAGGTGCCCTCCATGGCATCACGTACTACTTGTACCCCAATCCTGCTCGGCTGGCGGACCCCCAGGTAATACCTTGACTGCAATGACAACTGAATTATTATATTGCAAAAGTAGGATTGTTGCTAGTGAAATGATATATCACTCATTTTTAGGTTTGGATGGATGCTGGAACACAGATATTCTATTCGTACGCCATATGTTTGGGCTGTCTCACAACTCTTGGGAGCTACAACAACTACAACAACAACTGTTACAGGTGACTATTTGATATCAGCAGCATTAGAAGAAATTTACGACTGTAAAAAGATGTTTCATTTATTCTGGGTAGAGAATGGCAAATCTGTTTGTTTATTTTTTAAGTGAGGCATACAACAGTGCATTAGGTAAGTACATCAAGAATATGAGCATTTTATATACAAAAGAATGAATGAAACTGAAACTACGAACTAGAACCATTCAAATCAAAGTCACACCCAGCTCACTTCTTGAGGCTGAAGATTAACCATGAACCAAAGTGATGGTGGTGTTGGTTGTGTAGTATATCCACCTGTTTCTTTAGAAGCCTGTGGGTTTTGACTTCCACCTGCGGACTTCCAGTTGCCGCCACCAGCAAGCTAGCTCAAAACAACTCGCATGAAATCATTAATGATAGACAGGGCTCAGTGTAAACTTTTTTCAAAACATCCACACTATGACTTCACCTCTGATTTTTGTTCATTTTGTCACTTTCTTGCTTTTAAAAGCTGATTATTAAAGTGAGTATGACAGCTAGGTTAACATTGTCAGCTTTATGGTCTCTATGGCAAGGTAAACAAAACGTCCAACTGGAAGAGCAAAACTAGCAATCGCGATGAACTATGGGTAGTCAGAAAAAAGGTGGATAGCTGTTAGTATGGAGCCCATTTCCAATATGGCCCCTGTCGACGATTTGCTTTAAAACTCTGTTTTAGAAACACAAAGGGGACGTCATGGAGACTACGTCCATTTACCATACAGTCCATGCATGCTAATGTTGGTCGGTGAAACCCAACATACACCACCCCGCTCATAACTCCACTTTACCACTTGTTGGGTGTGCATTTTACATCCAGGTCTTCAGTACTATCCTAAACCATTGCATAATAACATCTAATTTCAAATAATATGAATGAGTTCATACTTAATTTAAACTTAATTTCTTCAAACTATGATACTTCCAGAACAGTTAGCTAAGCCCACCAACCAAGCTAGCTAAAGTATTTAGACATATAGGGACTGTAATGGTACTTCAAACTCAGAATCTTATTGTCTTAAGACCATAAAAAATCTTCCTTGTTCACTCAAACTGCAGCCCACGGGGCAGATATTTTGACCTAGAAACAGAGGTGAATTTTAATTGGGAATTTTATATCTGGGTCAGAAGGCAGCTATGAAATTGATTTATTAATGGGCAGATCATGTAAAATAGTTTAGATTTTGTATAAGATTCTAAAATCTTTTAAATTCTGGCAGTAGGTGGGCCAACACCTACTGGAGTTTTTCATCCAATTTTTTTAATCAGATCAGTTTTAAAAGTGAAAGTTATTCCATTGTTGTTTTGATTTCAAATGTTACATACTTGTTCTGAATGTTAATGTCCTGCAATAGATATGGTAGTTAAACAGCTTCTAGCCACTCGGAAATAAGTAATGACACTGTCATTTTTCCTGAATTTGCAGAGACTCCTTCTTTCTTTGCCTATTGAACAGTGGTACAAGCTTTGTTTCCGGCTTTGCCATCTTCTCAGTCCTGGGCTACATGTCAAAAATGCAGGGTGTTGACATTTCTTCAGTTGCTGAGTCAGGTACACCAGATAAAAAAGTCAGAATATGAAGTTGTATTCCATGTTTTTACTTGCAAATATCATACATAATGAAGGATGACATGCATATGTTGTAAAGATATTATTGCATAACTTTTATCTGTTTTGACTGTATGAAAAGGTATGGAGTTGTTTTAAGAATCCTGTTACTTTTGTGATTAATTTTTATCTTGTGCGTATCCTTTCTATGGTGTAAAAGTATTAAAGACGGAACAGGTTAAAGAAACAAAAAAAAAAACATACATTTTATGTTTTTCCAACAATCTGAGTTTAACAAGTAATCTTAATTATCTTCATTCCCATGCACAAGATGTTAACTAAATTTCTTTTCCCTTACTGACTGTTGGTTTCAATCTGTAGGCCCTGGCCTTGTGTTCATAGTCTACCCTCAAGCTGTGACCCTTCTACCATGGCCTCAAGTGTGGTCCGTGTGCTTCTTCACCATGATTATCTTGTTAGGGATAGACGGTCAGGTCAGTTGCAGTTTCCTTTACGTCCCAAATAAATAATCCAGTGAAAAAATTTCCCTTTTTGTTGTTTTTTTCTAAACTAACTTTCAAATGTCCCATCATTCTGCAGTTTGCTGGGCTTGAGAGCATCATGACATCCCTTGCCGATGTCTATCCAGCTCAGATTCGAAAGGGATATCGCAGAGAGCTTCTTCTGTTGCTGATGTGTGTTATTTGCTATACTTTTGGCCTGTTACTGGTTACACAGGTATGCTGTTTAAAATACCCACATTAGTGGTCACACAAGAGCCTACTATGTAAGAAATATCTGCAGTCAAATAAATGATGCCCAGTGCACTGCTTTTCAACAGACTTAGAGAGACTTCTATTCTAATTTGTTACTGGTTTCATTTTTAGGCAGGTGCATACATTTTGCAGATCTTTGACCATTACGTGTGCAGTGGTCCCACACTTCTGCTGATGGCAATCTTCCAGTCAGTGATTATTGGATGGATTTATGGTAAGACTTTTTTCAAGCAATACCTTACTTTGCATAAATACTGAACACAATGACCATGGAGCATTTATGTTTGTGCAGTCACAAGTTTATCATATTAAGTCGGAAAGCTGTGAATCCTGTGGGGCTGGTATAATACTTTAGTAATGTAGATTCTTGTGTTTTGTCACAGGTGCTGATCGCTTCAGGGACAACATCGAAGACATGATTGGATACAAGCCTCTGCCACTGATCAAATATTGCTGGATGTTTGGCACCCCTGTTATTTGCTCTGTAAGTTATTGAGCTAAACATTATATATATATATATATATGTGTGTGTGTGTGTGTGTGTGTGTGTGTGTGTGTGTTTTGTTTATGTATTTTTTGTGTTGTCATATGTATTTTTTCTTTTCCTCCTTAAAAGGGCACCCTTGTTTTCTTGCTTCTGAAATACACCCCCCTGAAGTTCAACAAGACCTATGTTTACCCCTGGTGGGCCTACTGCATTGGCTGGTTTCTGGCCCTTTCATCTCTTGTTACGATTCCACTGACCATGGTCTGCAAACTGGCCAGAGGAAAAGGCACTCTTTGGCAGGTAAACGCACACTGTTAGTTGGCTTAGAGAATCAATTTAAGTTTGGGAACAGTCATTATTGTTGCAACCTGCACGTGAAATTAGAACAAATTTTTACCTTTTCCAACAGCGTATCAAACAAAGCTCCAGAGCTGCAGATGATCTTCCAGTGATGGCAAAGGAAATGGCAAGCTTGAGTGTTCCACTGCATGTGCACAATGATGGTAAAAATTGAAATATGTAACGAATGGCCTGGCCATTCTTACAGGGATTGAAATCCCGTTACGGCTTTTTTCCTGGTGAAACAGAAATGGCTTGATATATTTTATATAACTATAATTCCCAATCTCTCACCTTCTCTCTCTCTCTCTCTTTCGTTCTTTCTCTCTCATGTGTGTGTATAATATGATATACACATTTACAAAAAAAAATATGTGGCGGTTGACTACGTACATGGTGGTGGTATTTATTTAGAGGTGTGAGTTTTATGGTGAGGTGGTTTATCTTTACATAGTTCATGGTTTGTGATTATCATCAGGGGGTCTTACTATGCGATTTTTAACAAACATAAACACACACATACACACACACACACACACACACACATATATATATATATATATATATATATATATATATATATATATATATATATATATATATATATATATATATATATATATATATATATATATATATATATATATGACAGTTTACAGTTAGATATATGTTTTCCTAAGTTGAAAGGAACTCACATTCCCTGACTGTATGTATTTAGCATACATTGGGATCCAGTCACTCATCCATAGACAGGGGTAGTTCGGGGCCACACTTGAGGGCGTGATGGCAAGGATCAAAGAGGTGAGTCAAGTGAGTCAGTTAATATAAGTTAAATATAGTTTTGTTTTGTTTTTTTTCTCGTTACATTATCCTTGAACAGTTTATCATAGTTTATAATATTGTAGTTTTCCCTGTTAACAGGGAATCTAGTTTAAAGTTTAGTTTCCACTTTCAAGATGATAGATAGTGGCACTATGCCATTACTCTTAGAAGGTTCACTTTAGCTTGCACATCTGTAGGATACCATGAAACGCCACTGGGTTGGGGTTGAGGTTGGGGTTACATGGAGCTGATATACCTCTTCATTGGCCAGATATGCTGGTGCTGAAATACAACCCCAATTCCAACGAAGTTCGGGCGTTGTGTAAAACATAAATAAAAAAACAACAACAATGTTTTGAAAATCCTGTTTAACCTATATGTAATTGAATACACTACAAAGACAAGATGTTTATTGTTCAAATTAATGTACTTGATTGTTTTTTTTGTTTGTTTGTTTTTTTTTGCAAATATTCAATCGTTTTGGATTTGATGCCTGCAACACATTCCAGTAAAGCTGGGACAGGGTCATGTTTACCACTGTGTTACATCACCTTTCCTTTTAACAACACTGAATAAGCGTTTGTGAACTGAGGAAACTAAATGTTGAAGCTTTGTAGGTGGAATTCTTTACCATTCTTCCTTGATGTACAACTTCAGTTGCTCAACAGTCCGGGGTCTCTGTTGTCATATTTTGCATTTCATAATGTGCCACACATTTTCTATGGGAGACAGGTCTGGATTGCAGGCAGGCCATTCTTGTACCCATACTCTTATACTATGAAGCCATGCTGTTGTAACACATGCAGAATGTGTCTTAGCATTGTCTTACTGAAATAAGCAGGGATGTCCCTGAAAAAGATGTGGCTTGGATGGCAGCATGTGTTGCTCCAAAACCTGTATGTACCTTTCAGCATTGATGGAGCCTTCACAGATGTGCAAGTTAGCTATGCCATGGGCACCAATACACCCCCATACATCATGGATTCTGGCTTTTGACCTTTGTGCTGATAACAATCCAGATTGTGCTTTTCTTCTTTGGCCTAGAAGACACGATATCCATGATTTCCAAAACCAATTTGAAATGTGGACTCGTCAGACCACAGCACACTTTTTCACTTTGTGTCAGTCGATGAGCTCGGGCCCAGAGAAGCTGGCAGTGTTTCTGGGTGTAGCTGATATAGGGCTTTGACTTAGCATGGTAGAGTTTAAACTTGCACTTGTAGATGTAGTGACAAACTGTGTTAACTGACAGTGGTTTTCTGTGCATAGATTTCTACATATTCTCTGAATCTTTTGATGATGTTATGGACTGTAGATGAGAAAATCCTAGAATTACTTGCAATTGTATGTTTAAAAACATTGTTCTGAAACTGTTGGACTATTTGCTCATGCAATTGTTCACAAAGTGCTGAACCTTGCCCCAGCCTTGCTTGTGAACAACTGAGCCAGAAATCTCCTTTTACACTCAGTCATGACATTCACCTGTTTTCGGTTAACCTGTTCACCTGTGGAATGTTCCAAACAGGTGCTTTTGAGCATTCCTCAACTTTCCCAGTCTTTTGTTGCCCCTTTCCCAGCTTTCTAAATGTGTTGCAGGCATCAAATTCAAAATGAGTCAATATTTGCAAAAAAAAACAAAACAAAACAAAACCAAAAAAAGGTTTATCACTTTGAACAATAAAATATCTTCTTTGTAGTGTATTCAACTGAATAGCAGTTAAACAGGCTTTTCAAATAATTGTATTCTGTTTTTATTTATGTTTTACACAACATCCCAACTTCATTGGAATTGGGGGTTGTACAACAATTTTAGACAGTTGATATTATAAATGGAACCTTAGAGCAAATTCTAACTTGCAACGGAAACTGCATATTCACAAAATACTACTTCCAGTCAAAAACTCTTTTTGCAATCCATATCTCAGACAACTTAGAAAAACCTCAAGGACAACAGTATATCTTTGTTTCGTTTATTGTTGTCAGTTGGAAGGGCATTAATACAGTTCCACACTGTAAGGAGTGTAATTTTTTTTTACCACATTTTATTAAAAATAAAACAAGCTAACACTTTGAAATATATAAAAAGAAATGCGAAGTGTACTTTGGGATAATAAGCCTGGTGCTGAGATTATTCAAGCTGCTAAGTGAAAGCATATTACCCAAAATGTCTAACTTTTATATATATATATATATATATATATATATATATATATATATATATATATATTTTTTTTTTTTTTTTTTTTTTTTTTCCCTTAAAGGAGTACAATGAATGGAACACAGCAGTAACTTCTTGACTTTGGGAACAGTCATTTTGGGACACTTGCTCTAAACTATCAAGTAGCCTGATAGGGTACATTTGGACAAACCTGTTCACTTTCTCTGGCAGATTACTGGCAGACCAGAACACTGCTGTCTGTTACCACAGTAACATTCTGTTTAAGATCTCAATAACACAGACCCATTACTATGACCTTTAACCTTTGCATATTTTGGAGCTTTTTTCCCCTTTGTTCCTACTGCCATTCATATAAGTCTGACTGAAAACATGAGCAGCAGTTATTCTGTTATTACAACAGACTTTTTACACATATTTTCAATCCGGCACATGTCTGGAGATTACCCAGCAAGGGCAGCATTTGACAAAATACCAAAAGCCATTGAATCACACTTTGACTGGACTTGGATCTGATAGTTTCCTAATATTAAATTCATGTGATGTCTGATCAAATTCGACTTAATTCCCTGCACATTGCCTGGGGATCATGTTGGAAAACAGCTCATGTCGCTCACGTGGACCTATCAGGGAAAATCTTTGATGGCTGTTTCACACAGCATTCCTGAGCAGTGCAAGTGGAACACAGACCTTCTTTATTTACATTATCACGTGCATGTTTTCAAGCTACAGCAGTCACACCCCCAGCAAACCATTCTGATGTAGCACAGCACATATCTAACAGAAGACTCATCTAGTTTTATTGTAAGCTGCGCGTGGATCCTGGCAAATAAATAGTTAACTTTCTATGAACAGCCCTCTAGTCATAATACTAACATAATAAACTTTTTAACCACAATTTTAAAGGTTATATCTGAGAAAAAAAGTCTCAGTAAAACAAAAAAAATGTCTTTGAAGATTTTGTCTCAACCCAAATTTACATTTTTTGAATATCTACTGAAAGAAAATAAGCAAGGCAGCTGTTGAGCACTGCTAAGGCACGCTGTATGAGCTAATGCTGAAGGTCTAGAGGCAGTGTGATTACACTGTCAGGTGTTAAAAAATATTTTGGTTTCTCATTATTTTCCTAATGTGACCTGCAACCAAAACTAACCAAAACAAGCAAACACTGGATGGTGCTGTTTGTGTTTTGCTATGCAACACTATTACCAACACTCTTTTTTTCTGACTGGCATTGATGGTATAGAATTAAGGAATGATAATGCAAATATTTTCCAATATTTTACTTACAGAGTGCATGTTTAACTTTTTTAAATCTAGATTTTATAACAGATAGAGGCATGCATTTTGCCAAATAGATATACCTCCTCAGGATGGTCGGAATAAGTGTTAAGCTGAACTGCTGCTTGAATTTTAAGTACAAATCCAACAGTGCCTTCAACACTACCTTAACAGTTTTTTTTGTTTGTTTGTTGTTTTTCTGTTTTTTTTTTAGATATGTGGCTTCTTCTTCAACTAGTTTACTGATTTTTTTTAATTTTATTTTCATAAATAAACACTTTGTCTTTTTATATGACTTTCTTGTGAATGAGTTTGAATAGACTAATAAAAAGCTCTAAAGCATTCTGGCTCATTTTGTTTTGATCTATATATTTAATGCTTACAAGTAAATTACATCATATGGAGTATAGTGAATCATACATTTCTTTTTACTGCTTGAATGGGAACCAGGACTGATTCACACTATATGAATCTAATGGAGAAAAAAAACATGCTTTTGTACAACACCACTATTAGAAGTGTTAAGGTGGAATTGCCATTTTCTGTTCAGTCCTGCAAAGTATTTCAGTGGTGTTTCATACATACAACCATAAAATGGAACAAGGATATGGATCCTAAAGCCAAAGGAAATGTTACTGTTGTTAACTGGCTCAAAGAGTTTGCATCTTATTTGACATTTCCTTTTTTGGTTATTGATGGCCATATGATACGTTTACCATTGAGTTATAGTTCATCCAGTTAACTGTGGGGTCAAATAAAGAAATGTAATCATTGTTATTGCTCCAAACAAATCAAAAATGCAAAGAAACAATTTTCAAATTATGTAAATATATAGTGAGGAAATTAGTCGGTCAATGGATAGGTGACCAGCTCTGCGACCTTACACGTATGGTGAAGAATAGAATACAATAAAAATATGGAAGAAAGAAATAAACAAATAGAAACAAGTTATTTCCGGACACAGACTTGATACTTTAATTGTGATTTTTTTTTGCTATTAATTGTGAGTTATATATCAAAAAAGCTTGTACTAAATAAATTCACCCTTTCAACCACTTATAAGCATTAATGGTTCCATTTATAACTGTCTGATAATCTTATAATGCAAGTTGCTTACTAATATCATTGTCATGAATAACTGTAGTGCAGCATGAGTTATTTTTTTGTAATGGACTTTTGGTGTTTGCATTGTTTAATCAAAAATATATAGATACTTCATTACTTAATAAAGAAACATAGGATTTCATCTGCTACCACCCCACTCACAATTGAATTTACAGCAGGTAAGTAATTTAAATATCTTTTGTACACATAATTTCACTTGAAAAACCATATAAGAGCTCCATCCCCATCTTATGTTTGTAGTGAACTTATACAACTTCCAGTGTGAAGTCATCAAAGAGGATTAAATCCTGTGATAATTGCAGACACCAAAAAAAAAAAAAGATGAAAACAACACCTTTGAACATATTTATCTGATAATACCTTAATTTTTTGAGTCCAACATACAATAAGGACTATGCAATGTAGGAAAGTAAAGTAACTGATAACCAGACCTTGGTGAACAGATTAGTTTTTGCATGTGTATTTTAAGAGTTAAAAGTATTTTTTTCTTAAAAAAAAAAACAAAAACAACAACAACAAAACCTTAAACATAACAGTAGCAAAAAGTTAAAGCCTACAACTTTTTTTTCTTTGCAGCTCTAGTAAAAGGTAGAAAGTTAAAAGTAAAAGTAAAAATTGGAAATATTTAGCAACATCTAACCATGAGATTCTGGATGTTCCCCTTTTGTCGGTGAATTGATCATGGCGTTTGAGGACAAGAAACTCCTGTGATTCTTGACAAGGATGATGTTCCAAGATCCAACCATTAAAAATTGTTTTGATGGTTTTACAACATCAAAATAACACTTATTTCTACATAATCGACTTTAATGCATTGGTTGGTTTTTAAATTTTGTTTGTTCTTAGATTTGAGTTTTGCAATACATTCACAGACTGATGATGTCATACAAGACTCATGAACCTTCATATTAGAAAATCATTTATTGAAAAAAACGACAACAACGTGGTATAAAAATGATTCATTTAGCTTGCTACCTGTGTTCTAATGATTTTGATATCATCAACTGGCCGGTCCTGACCACTCGTCTCTACCATCCCAATTCTGTTCAGCACTGCCATCCCCTGATAAACTCTCCCAAATATACTGTGCTTTCCATCCAACCACTGCGTAGGTCCCAGAGTGAGGAAGAACTGGCTTCCATTTGTGTCAGGTCCTGCGTTGGCCATCGCCAGAATCCCAGCACCTAATAGATAAAAGATGACAGAAGAGAATAACAACGTTGTACTGAAATAAAAACATCAATAATAAATTAGCTTAATCTATTCTTGATTAATTTAAATGTCCCGTTTTAAATTACAGCATTAACGAGCAAGTTCTGATACACATTCTAACAGGAGGATTGTGTGCAGGAGAATTTTCTTATATTACCAACCAACACTTGCCCACTCACATAAGTTTCCTTAACTTCAGTTGAAACTCATTAAACACTTTGATTACCTGTGAATTTCAGTTCCGGGTTCAGTTCATCTTCAAACTGTTTACCAAATATTGAAGCTCCACCACGACCTGTGAGGACAAAAATGATCAACTATCATTCAATAACTCTTGAGTAAGCCAAGTGCAAAATAGAAGGGCTTGGATAAAGCTGTGAGAATGATGTTTCATAACTAATCTATCTGTACTAACCCAACCCAAGAGCAACCTTGCTGCCATGAACGTCATGTTTTGGTTATCAACCCATTGCCATTGTTTTAGGATTCTTTAGTCAGGCCGGGTTGATAGATATGTTACTAAAAAGGTTATGCACATGTAAAGCAAATAGAGGACAAATCTTGTGTTCAGGTGACTTGTTTGTTGGCACGTTTTGCCCTGCTCAAGGCACAATACTAAATGGCCACCTGTTTTTTTGTCATAGAAACTTATAACAAGCACAGTGCTGAGCATAAGGAACCGCTGTCAATGAGTGTTTACTTTGTACCGGTGACATGGATCATTTCAGAGTATGCTCTCCATTTTACACATAATTGAGTAAGTTGCATATTTATTTCCGGGAAACTTTCAGTGACCCACAAATAATAATGTAAAACGAATACAGAGTTAACTGGACAGCTGTCTGGATACGCTGATTAGTGTATGCCGTGTTCCTACCTGTTCCTGTCGGGTCTCCTCCCTGCACCATGAAGTCTTTGATTATTCGATGAAACTTTGTATTGATGTAGTAGCCTCTTCTGGCTAGTTCTGCAAAGTTCTTGCAGGTCTTGGGTGCATGTCTCCAGTAGAGCTCCACCACAATCGTCCCCATGCTGCAATGGATGGAGACGATATAAATGTCCAGCATTTGAGATTGCACATAGGATTTGGAGTAAATTAAGACGTTATGTGCGTTTTTTATGTGAGACGAGTATAAAGATCTTTGAATTTTTATGAAGGTTCTTGGGCATCTGATAAGTTAGCGTGACATACGACTGAACCAGAGGATCTATCTACTGGGCTAACAGGCTACCTAAGTTAGCATTCCGGTGTGTTCATTAAAACTTACGTCGTGTCCAGAGATACTGTTGGTGGCTGCCATGTGTCTGGCGGTATCCCCGACATTTTACACGAACAATATCTTCTTTCGCCCTAAATCGAAACTGGTCTGATATATTAAAGAGTGGTATTACAATAGAACACGTTCATTCAATTGATTTCCGCGATAATTCTTCTTCGGAGGTTGTCGCTCATTTCTTTTTAGCATAAAATGAAGTCACCAACAGTTCACTGCCCCCTACTGTACCATACAAATACTTCTTTCTTCTCTCCTCCCTCTCTTGTCCTTCTGCGGATACTTTTAACACCTTTTTCTACTCTTTTTATTCTCTCCAATTTATCCATCATTATTTGTCTTTTCTGTCTGTTTTTATCGCTTGACACAATGTGCTATTGTTTCCAGCTCCAGTCCTGTTGGGTGTTGCACTTTAGAGTGCTGTTCAAGTTGCTCTGTCCAATCTTCAGTCTTGCTCTATTACTAGCTCTTTCCTTTTATTTCCTCTGTTTCTCGATGATCTTACTTTATTTTGTTTTGAATATAAAGGCCTTCTATCATATAAATATTTGCTTTTGGATGTTAAAGTACTCTGTCAACAGATTTCTGTTGTGTTGCTTGGCCATGGTTTCCATTGATAAAGTATTCAAACTAAGATACTGCTTATAAAGAATGAAGTATAAAATTATCTTCAAATGTTTCTAAACATATTGACATATATTTTACATGTATTTTTGTCATATATTTTATTATAGATCTAATTTACATAAAACTATGCCTAATTTTTTAGTATTTTTGAGTGTTTGAAAGCATTTCAGAATTTTTAAAGGCAGCAAATAGTTACACCTGTTGTCTTCCCAGGTCAAACTGACCAGGCTCATTTGCACATATTGTGAAAAATGATCCCACCATTCTGTGTCATATATTTTCAGCCGACTTCATTCCAACTTCATTTCCGTCTTATGACTACAATTTTTTTAAGTCATTTTACACCTCTTATCATTTTGATACATCATCTATGATCTTTGATATCTTCCTCCTCCATCTGGGAACAAGATAACAATAAACAAACAAACAAAAAAGTTTACAGCATCCTTGTGTGTGTGTGTGTGTGTGTGTGTGTGTGTGTGTGTGTGTGTTTGTGTGTGTGTGTGTGTGTGTGTGTGTGTGTGTGTGCGTGTGCGTGTGCGTGTGCATGTGCATGTGCATGTGCATGTGGATGTGCATGTGCATGTGCATGTGTGTAGCTCCATGTAGGTAGTTTTGAGGTTAGGTTAGGGTTAAGATCAGGTTTACATATCCGTAGCACCGAAGTCTTCTCTCTCTCTCTCTCTCTCTCTCTCTCTCTCTCTCTCTCTCTCACTCTTAATTTTGCTTGCAAAGATCAGAGAACGAAACAATCCATGTAGTTTTTAGGCAGTTATATGGAAGAAAATCAAATTTGTGGCAAACTAACCTTTGAATTTGGGTCAAATGTACCCAAAGACAACAGGAGGGTTAAAACTTTGCATCATATCAGGAGCTGATCGATTGTGATAGTTCCCTGAGGGAGCATGTGACAAAGTTACTTGTGTATTAACACGACATGAGACAAAGTGTGGGAATGCCAGAAGTGACTCAGCATGTTTTGACGGGACAGATCACTTATTTACTGTGAGTCTTGACAGGAGCATAAGTATCAGGCACGCATGTGAGGTGAGGACCAGGGTCCCACATTGTTGACCAAGGGGCCCAACAGCATACCTGAGAGGCAGGGCACCCGAGACCCACCACACAGGCCCCAGAGGTCGCCAGGCCCAGTAACAGTCCCAGGATCCAAAAGGGGGACCAACCTACACCCAAGAAGACACCAAGGTTAACACCAAGGGGCCTGAAGGGGAGGTTCCATACACAACATCCACGCTCCCATCATCCACACAGCCTAGCCCACCCCACAACCATCTCCCACACCCCACACCCAGCCACCCCCACACCCCCACGGCCAGACAAGAGGCCCCCCAGTGCCTTGGAGGCCAGGCCCCACAGGACTTGGCACCCCCCAGGAGGAGGGGCCTGCCACCAAGCTTATGTGGGTCCGAGAACATATACCGCAACTTGACTGATGTGAACTCAAACTTTACAGAAAGTAATTTCTTATTCATATGAGGACAATACTTCTTCAGCACCTGAAGCTATGAGTCTTTTCTTACTGAGGTAGTTCAGCCCCGTGATTCCTCCTGTTAAATTCTGTATCTTACTCTGACTAGGGTCTGAGCACCCCTAAAAGTCTGATACTAAAATCGCCTCTGGTCGTTTCACCTATCCCTTATGTAAATTGCTGCAGTTCATGTTTAAATCCACGGGGGCAGCACCACGTATACAATAGGTCAAGCGTGCCGTGATAGAGAAAGAGAAGAAGAAGCTTTCCATACCTCTCCTGAACCAACCCGACAGCTTTCCTTCGACTGTCGACATTTCTGCACCTGATTTGCGTAAGAAGTTATCCTAACTTGTCTTCGGAGCAAGGTACACACCAAATAACTCCGTCTCCAGCATTACATTTAATGGGACATGGATTTTGTCAATTTTTTCCTCGCGGCTGTTGTCTGACAGCAGGGCTTTGATCTCATTTTACGTGTAACGTTAACTTCCCGGTCTGTCCTGAGTGCTGTCAGCTATGAGCTAATGTGGATGCATGAACCACAACGGTTCATTGTGAAGTAAACGCGACTGTGAAGCGTAATTTAGGGTTAAAATAATCTCCATCTATAATAATATATATAAATTATTGTTTATGTATATATCTGGCATTAAGTGTGTCTTAAAATATTTGGTGTTATCAAATCCCAGGAAAGTATGGCGCCGTTATGTGGAAGTAAGACGCATGCCAAGAATGTCTTCCACAGTCACGGTTGATTATTTGACAGTAAGCCACTGTCACTAAAATAAATTTATTCAAAGATAAACTGAACATTTTTCATACATTGACATGCACTCTTTCATTAGAAATACTTCGGTAATTAATGGGAAATCAAAATTGCACGCTATATAAAAACAAACATGTCACAAGGACAAGAAACTGCATACCATTAAAGTACGCAAAGTACACAAAAGTTTGTGTATGACTTGGTTGATAATACAGGCTCCACTATATATATATATATATATATATATATATATATATATATATATATATATATATATATATATATATATATATATATATATATAATTTCAAATATAATAGTCTTTAAAATCATTTGATTAAAGACAGATAATAAAAAGACAAATTAAATATAAAGTTAGTGTAATTATCTGAAGTTGTTTCTATTAGAACAAACTTAAAGGAACTTTTAATTGTTTTTGCCCCAAAATTAGACAGCTGTTTACTATATTAGTTGGTCTTTGGTTTGTGAATTTTATAATTTAATGTTATAATTCATTTTTATAATGGAAAACTGTTTAATTGTGTGTTTAATCTTTTTAAAACTTGCAGGAACTCCTCTCTGGTCTACTGCTTTGCTCAGTTTGCAGGACGAGTGTCATCTAGTTAGCCCACTTGTTTATCCGACAGGATCAGTGAAGAGATTATCCAGGTTGCTGTGTCATGCGGTGACTAGCAATACTTCTGAAATAATCGAAGAAGCATAACGCCCCAGCCAAAATGTATATTCATATTTGATTATACTGCAGTTAGTCAGGCTGGTAGAAGTTACAAGCTTAACCTTGCTTTGACCTTGGCAGAAATTGCTTTGCTGCCATGTGATTAACCAGATGAGAAAGTCAAATCCAATTAGGCTTGTAGCATGTTGGTTAGAAATCCAAAGCTTGCAGCCAGGTCAGGATATTTTTGTGAGTGAGTCACAAGGACAAAAGAGAGTAAAGCTGCGACAATAGAACCTGAAATATACACTGTTAGTGTTGAGTGTTTACTCACACTGTTTTCCACGCCCAAGCCAGAGGTGTAGCAGGCTGCAGCACACATTTGTCAAGAAGGTTTCAGCATTGCTAGTTTGACTTCTTTGTCTGGTCACAAGGTCCCACACCATGTCCATCCAGAGGATCCATGCCAGAGAGATCTTTGATTCTCGTGGAAACCCCACTGTGGAGGTGGATCTTTACACTGATAGAGGTAAGCAACAATACCTTTAAACTTCATATCTAATTTATTAAAGTTCATTCACTTCCATGTTTTTCTTTTATTTGACACGTCATAGGCTTGTTCAGGGCAGCTGTACCAAGTGGTGCATCTACTGGGATCTATGAAGCCTTGGAGCTTAGGGACAATGACAAGTCTCGCTATCTTGGAAAAGGTTTGGAAACTTTTTTTTCCCCAAAGAAAGTAAATTGGTCAAATATCCCCTTTTTTCATAGCAGCTAAAAGACTCTAAAACACTTTATCGCCTAAAGCAGGAAAAGTAAAACTTATCATTTTCATTTTTCTCTAATTTTCTGAATTTCTGTCATCTTTTCCCCACTCCCTTTCTTCCTTTTCCCCAGATGTGAAAGGGTTAGTGAGTTTCAACTGCCTGCTCCTTGTAATTAAAGCTGATTGCATCAAAGATTAAATACCTGAACAGTTTTAGCAGCTGATCATTAAATACTTAAGACGTCAAACAACTAAAATGTGCATGATGAACTGTCAGTAAAGCATGTTGTCTTCGCAGAATTGATCTCAATGTTGTGAGCTGATTGAATATAGAAAAGGTTTTGAAACATTCAATAAAGAAGCAATGTGTGTTATTTAAAAACAAATAAAGTATAATTTCTCCCATTGCATGCTTCATTTTACATAAAATTAAGTATGCATGTTTCTAAATCTGTGTAAAATGATTTGCACTTGATGTGATCAGAGAATAATTACACTTAACTGTATGTTGCAGGAGTCTCCAAAGCTGTGGACAACATAAATTCAATTATTGCACCTGCACTTGTTGGCCAGGTAAGATGAGTTCTTTTCAACCCTCAATTTATGACTTATTTCTACATTTATTTGTTTTAGCATGACATTTTTTCACCTGCTTTTTGTTACCTGCCTTGCCAGGATGTATCTGTGGTTGAGCAAGAAAGAATTGACCAGATGATGATTGACCTGGATGGCACAGAGAACAAATGTAAGTTGTGTTCAGTTTTAGCTCTACAATGATCAGATTAGATTTTAGCTTCAAAACACTAAATAAATCTGGGTTGTAGCAGATTTCTGGTACATTTTCTCCCCCAACTTGTTGCTATGTTGATTCAGGTTTTTAAAAACTTACATTTTCTTTTGATCATAATGTGTGTCAAGGGCATTACTATTGACACACTGATCCTCCCTTTTCCACACATAACAGACTTTATAACATACAACAGAGGAATGATCTGATTCCCCACAGTGTTCCTTAGTAAGCTGTATAACGCACTGTGTGTGGTTGTTATCTTAGGACAGAAACTCTTTGGAAAAAGTTGAATCTTAGGGATGTTGGTCATGCTTAAAGGTAAATACACTCTTCATTCAAGTCATAGCACAGTCCTCAATACATTGGTTTCTGGCTCGACTCCTGGCCATGACCCTTTGTTGCATATTATCCATCACTCTCTTCCCCCCACATTTTCTGTATTTCTTAGTCTCTCTTGTAAAAATAAAAGCAAAGTAGCCCAGAAAATGACATTAAAATGTAAATCTAAGGACGCAGAGAGGACACTTATGGCTGGTCCAGATGCTTGAATTGGTTTCAGACCTCTTTTAGGATCAAACTAGTGCACTCCCATCACTGACTAAATTAAATTAAAGCTGCCTATTTGAAACAGTTCACTTATACCCATTGAGCATAGTGGCAAATCCATGATAAATAATAATACAAAATATAAATTTCCAAAATAATTATCAGATGTCAGAAAATCTACCAAAAAACTACTAATTAGTTTAATTGACAATGTAAAATTATTTTGTCAGCTTCTTGTGCACATGCTTTGTCTGGACCTGAGTTGATATAAGGAGTTTCTGTCTTCTTCCTGCTGTCAGCTGTGATGTCATTGATGAATCATCACGAGATACTGAAGAGAGATTTTAGCTTTTTTAACGTTCTATATTTTACTTTTCTCTTGTTAGCCAAATTGGGAGCAAATGCCATCCTGGGTGTATCACTGGCTGTCTGCAAAGCTGGTGCAGCAGAAAAAGGTGTCCCCCTGTTTCGTCACATTGCTGACCTCGCAGGAAACTCAGATGTTATCTTGCCTGTGCCGGTGAGGATCTGTCCTAAATTACACAGAACTATTTCCTGTCATTTCCCCGCTCATTATTCATTTCACTTCAGGGCTCATTGTGAAATCTCTCATTTCATTGTTTCCCTTGAACTTCCACCAGGCCTTTAACGTGATCAACGGCGGCTCTCATGCAGGGAACAAGCTCGCCATGCAGGAGTTCATGATCCTGCCTGTGGGTGCAAGCAGCTTCAAAGAGGCCATGCGCATCGGTGCTGAGGTTTACCACAACCTCAAGAACGTCATCAAGAAGAAATACGGTCAGGATGCCACCAATGTTGGTGATGAGGGTGGCTTTGCTCCAAACATCCTGGAGAATCAGGAGGGTATGTTCAGTTAAAGAGTCAGTCATTTTATGGATATCATATAGAAAAAAAATTACAGTGACAAAAACGTTAATCAGATGTTCTAGTTTGTTGGAGAAAAATTTGCTCATTGTGGATCTCATTGTGCAACATTTCAAGAGACATTTAGTTCTGCATTTATAAAGATGTTCACTTTTTATATCAGGACTTTACTTTATTCTCCTTTTTTAACTTGTATTTATGGCAAATTTTGGACTTGATTTTTGTTTGGGTCATTTTATGTGAGCATTCAAATATGTTTTTGTCCACCTCATTGGCATACATAGGGAAATAGTTATACAATTAAAATCTAAAACTGTAAATCAAAGCACCACAATAATGCCAAAGGTTAAAAAAAAAACAGCTTTTCAGTTCTATGCATTGCAGCGTTTGTTTGTTGTGTTCAGGCACATTATTTTCATGTAAGATTCATTCCATAAATAATAAGATTGTTATTGTCCTTCACTGCAGCTCTTGAGTTGATAAAGGAGGCAGTTGCTAAAGCAGGATACACAGACGAGGTTGTGATCGGTATGGATGTAGCAGCCTCTGAATTCTACAGAGAGGGAAAATACGACCTGGACTTCAAGTCTCCTGACGACCCAAGCCGTTACATCACTCCTGATGAGCTCGCTGATCTCTACAAGAGCTTTGTCAAGGATTATCCGGGTAACCTCTTGACACTTTATCTTTGTTCACATTATTAAGCAGGTGAGGAGCAGGGCACACAATTGAGCAGTAAAATCTAGCATCAGCATCTACTTTGTCAAAGGGAGTCATTTTAACTCACATCTTCAAATAGGCACTGACAGATTGATTGTGTGCTGCTGTCATTGCTGATGTACAGCATCACACTGCTGTTTCATCCTTGGAAAGCAGCCAACAGTCTCAGCAATCAATATCTCTCATTTTAATATGAATAGGATTTTTTTTAAGCAAATACAACTCAGTGAAAGCACTTTTATTGAAATGTAGAAAACAGAAGTTTGCTTTATCTCAGTGAGAATAATTAAAGAAAAACAAAAACAAATCTCAAGCAGGGGTCTTGAGTTTAACAACAAAATGTCTTTGTGCAAAAAAAAAAAAAAAAAAAATTAGCTGACCAAGATCTGAGCAGAGATGCAGATATTGCTGTTTAAGTTATGTGCAGTCAGATCTTACATGTCTTAAACTCTGCCTGGACACTGATGAACATTCTTAAAAGCCATCACAGTTGATCGATGTTTCCTTATTTAAATCTGATGTAATGTTCATGACATTTTCCATTTGTATAATTTCAGTGGTTTCCATTGAGGACCCCTTTGACCAGGATGACTGGGCAGCCTGGAGCAGCTTCACTGGCAGCACAGAAATCCAGATTGTGGGAGACGATCTCACAGTAACCAACCCTAATCGCATCAGCCAAGCCGTGGAGAAGAAGGCCTGTAACTGTCTGCTGCTAAAGGTCAATCAGATTGGCTCGGTCACTGAGTCTATGAGAGCGTAAGTTGATACTCCAAAAAAGTCAGGGCTGTGAATGTAAATCGTCTAGATGTTAAACAAACATACCTTCTAAAACACTGACTGGGGTCATAATTTACCAAAGCTGCTGAAATGAAATCAAATCAAGCATGCCTTCATTTGATTCAGGCTTTGATAAGAGGATAACCTTCATTCTCTATTCTTTTTGGTGATCAGTGTAATTAGTCATCTTTTAGGACAAGGCCTCATTTTGATGCACTCCTGACTGTGTGGTTGAACTAATAGGATTATTCCTTAAATAGATGTCTTTATTTCATTCCAGCACCTTTTGGACAGATTCTCTTTTACTTGGAAAGGTTTTTTATTGTGAACATTTCTTGCGACATGGTCAACTGTTGTGGCTACTGCCATCTGGTGTCTTTGTAGCACACAACTAAATACAGCTTGGCATGTAGAATATAAAAATTGCATGATTAAATTGACACATTCATGAGCTCAAAACTCTTTAAATAAATATTAAATTGTTTTAGGAAACAGCACATACAAAAGAGTGATCAGTGATCTGGATATCTTAGCACTGTCTCATCTGTCCTCCCCTCAGGTGTAAGATGGCTCAGGAGAATGGCTGGGGTGTGATGGTCAGCCATCGCTCAGGTGAAACGGAGGATACGTTCATAGCAGATTTGGTGGTTGGCCTCTGCACTGGACAGGTAAAGTCAGATAAAACAAACTCTGCTTAACCATATATTGTAAAATTTATACATTTTACATTTATGCAGAAAAAGCGGTTTCAGGCTTATTGTTTTAATGATGTCTAAAAGTATGACAGGGGTCTGAATGAAGGTCAGTAGAAATAGGAAAAAAGTAATCAAATCTGTGAGACAGGAACCATAATGATGCACAAAGATGGATGGAGACGGTACTCACATTTTTCCATTCATCCTTAGATTAAGACTGGGGCCCCCTGTCGCTCTGAGCGCTTGGCCAAATACAACCAGATTCTAAGGTAAGTATAAATAGTGTTGTGAGTGATAAAATGAATCATAAACGCGATATTTGTAAGATGAATAATGCGTGTGTTGTTCTGTGTTTTTTAAAACACAGTGGCTGACCATATATTACTGCTTAACTACAACAAATGACATGTGCCCATTGAAAAGCTGTTAAATGAAATTGCTTTAGTGTTTTTGGCTTTTATCACAGGTTGTATCATTTGTGTGCTTTGTCTTTAGCTTTTGCCTGCAGTAAATTGTAAAATAATAATATGCTGATAAAAAATTACGATTATTGTTCAAATAAACGGAAAACTAACTTAAAACTATTTCTTGATTTAGAATTGAAGAGGAGCTTGGAGGCGAGGCTCGTTTTGCTGGAAAGAACTTCAGAAATCCTCTGGCTTAGATACATGCAAATGTATCAACACATATACACAATAACACAGTACAACAGTCACGCTCAATATTGAGTTAATCTTCTACTACTTGTAGTAATGTAGTACTAATCAAGCCCTCCACTGTATTCTTATATGTAATTGTAATGTGGAGTTAAACCATAGTGGGGGGAAAAATGTGCTATATTTATTTCCAACATTCTCACTGTAACTGAAAAAGCTGCACTTTAAGTAAAAGAAAATAAATTTTTCGTAGAGACAAACTGCATTTTTATCATTTGTCATCTGCTTTATTATTATTCAACAGTTTGGTGGATTGTCCTCTTGAATTAAAGACAGTTCTCAATTTTAAAAAAATCGTCAATTTAAAGTAAGTATGATTATATAAATCACAATCTGAACCAGCAGGAACAACCTCTATAATTAAATGTTAAATATCTGTTCAATCAATCAATCAATCTTTATTTATATAGCGCCAAATCATAAACGTTATCTCAGGATGCTGTTTCTGATAAAGACAAAAGTTCTAAGATCTCTAAATTCAGTATATTGTATGACCATATATCATTTTCCACAGCTCTATAGCATTAAAGTTTTTTTTTCACATTGGATGAAAAATGCAGATTATTTTGAATATATGTGTATTTTGAGACTCTGCTGTATGTTTCAATCATAAATTTATAAGCCCATGTAAGTTATTTAAAATCGTAGAGCAACCTATCGATTTACTTCTAAATCCCTAATTTTGTTTATTCTTTTCCTCTGTCCCATTCACAAACAATATAAAAGTTCTTCCACCTTTTAAGAGAATTCTGAATTTCTGAGCTTGTTAAATTTGCTGGACCCTAATGCAAAAAAGACTTATCCTCATTGATTTGTGTCATATTGAATTTATATGAGATGTGAGCTCAGGTATGTCTGGAAAAAAAATGTATGTCTCTCTGTTTAAACCTATGCCCTTTACTGACTGTAGAAGATAAGCAGTAAAAAAAGATGTATTGACCTTTTTTTTATGGAAAATCATTATAAGTAGAGCCTGTTTACAGACGGCTTACAGTGAAGAAAGAGTTGTTTTTTGTACACTCCAGGCTTTATCATGAACATTTAAATAAGGGAAATGGTGCATGGATATTTAACAATGGAGCTCATTTTTAAATGGTATGTTTTTTTAATTGTGGTACAAAAATCTAACAAGTTGCTGCTCACGTTTTCCAATTTTGTTTTATTAAAAGTGATAATTTCATAGCTTATTCAAAATAGTGTTTCTTGACTTTTTCCCATTCGGTTTCAATCCCAAAACCAATATTGCCGTAGATAAAATAGAAACAGCAGTGCTTTTCCTGAGGTGTCATCCATTATACAGACCATGTCGGTGGCGCGTTAGTATTACAGCTTACATAACAGTGTTTAATAACCACAGCAGCACACACAACATGGTGTTGCTGTTTGATTCATGGGCGCCCGTGAAGAAGCAGCTGATGAGCGGCCCCAGTGGCTGCTACTGCTGCTGCTGATGATGATGATCCGCGGCACATGCTCAGTTATGTACACCCAGACAACTTTGAAGGCTTAGCTGTGGCTGCTGAGGTCATTGCACTGGAAAAAAAAAATACACCGACTCCCTCTACTACACCGCCTCCATTTTGAATAGCCATGTAATAGGGGATTCGCATAGTTTGTGTGTATCGCCCACTGCGCTGCGTAGTGTCAACAAGGCACATCCAAACATCCTTCGACATGGACGACCTATTCAGTCCGCGGAGGTAACTTCATCAACTCAGTATTTGCATTTATATTTTAGTTAATGGTGATTAAGTATGTTGATTAGTGTTTTGTCACGGTACTTTGAAACCCGTTTGTGTGAAATAGCCGGAGTGTCAGTGGTCACGAAGTTCGTGTCTGGCTAACAAGCTAGCCAAATAACAGCGTAATGTTACTGTCTCGTTAGCAGCTAGCTGCTCTTCTCGGTTGCTTATATATTACAAACAGCAAGTATTGCAATTATAACGCTTGATAATGTCAGCAAAGAAGATTAGATTAGTGCATAGCTGGCTTATACGCTTCATAAATATGCTGTTATTCCTTATGGGCTTGGCGTGTATTGACATGGATCGTTATCGCTATAAGCATGTATGTATGTCAGCGACATGTATACATATATATTTGGTATTATTTGCATACTTAAGCTCACAGTTAGCCACGACTCACAATCATTTAGCTACACTGTCAGCCCGTTAAGAGCTGCGAAGTAGCACACACTGTTCTCGTAATGGTGACCGTAAAAATTAGCAGCTCGTAGATGATTGATTGACAGTCTTTTGCAGGAGCTAGCGTCGAATTTCATTCATGTAATATAAGGAAACGTCGCAGGTCACAGCTGACATTGGCTCCCAGTGATGAGGGGCGGGTTGTTATTCTACTGCTGGAATCACAGAGCTGAGGAAGGGAAGCTGCTCCGACAACAGACAAGTTATTGTACACGTATTGATCTCACGTCTGTGTGCAAGCTGTGCAGCGTTAAGCACCCGGTTATTAACATTTACTGCAGAGCACGCTGTTTCACAATGGGAACACCACAACATTTACTGGCCCTTATTACACTTGTGTCAAATTTTGAAAATGAAATGATTAAATTTCGAAATTAAATGCACATGTTGAACACTGGGTGTACTTGTATTCGTCACAGGAGCCTGAACAACACACAGGGAGAGATCAGAGTTGGACCAAGCCATCAGGTACAGTCTGCTTCAAATATAATCTATATATAAAACCGGGTCAGATTGGTACATTGGTCTATTTCATATCTACATCCAAGGTCATATGTACATTTTAAATTATTTTAAAATAGCATTTGGTTAGAGGCTATAATAATAGAAACAGTGGTGCACTAAATTTGCATGTCAAACTGTATTTGATATTTGCATGTAAATTTGTTTGTTTGCGTGTTTGTCACATGCAACCTTTTTTTTGCAAAACAATAAAAATAAAAAAACAGCGCAATTTGCTTGATTATTTTCAATCATTTATGGAAGAATCTGTTATCCCTTTATTACTATAGATTGCATTAACACTGCTTCACAGTGACAATATTATAGCACTGTAACTGATTCTTTTAGTTTCTTCAAAACTTTGTGAGCCATCAAAAACATGACTAAAAACATCAAAAAGTCCCAAATATTTCGGTTTTAAGGGTTTTGAAGTAGTTTTTGATTGCTGTTTCTGTCATCACCTCATTGTCTCTGCAGGCCAAACTCCCAGAGTTACAGCTGCGGCCTGCTCAAGGTTTGCAAACTCAGACGGAGAATGAAGAGCTGATGTGGACTCCTGGGGTCAATGACTGCGACCTTCTTATGTACCTCAGAGCTGCCAGGTCAGTGTGTGCACTGCACTGTACAAAATCAATGGTGATAAGGTGGTCTGGACATTGTTAAGTAATGTGAAATAACTGTTTTTAAGAAAACTGAAGACTTGCAAGGTTTACTGATCTATTTGGCTCCCCTTACTCTCACCAAACTTGGTGTTTGAGTTTGTTGCAGGGATGAAAATGTTAAGAAATCTTACTTCTTTTAATAAATTAAACCCAACTGTATGCCAAACCAGCATTTACAATAGATCACGGGAGGCTCATTTGTAATATGAATCGCCAAAATCTGAAAAAAATCACTGCAAGGCTGTTCTCCATCTCTGAGACTAAAAGTCACAAAAGTTTTAATGTTAATGCAAAATAAAAAAATGAAATGAATATAAAACTGAAACTTAGATTTACACAGAAGGAACATTAACTTTGTTAGAAGAGTTTGAAGTATTCATTTGCTAGTTACTTATTGTGTTGTTTTGAAAATATAAAGAATTTCTTGATTTGATAAAGCGGGTGTTGTGTTCATGTGCTCTTTAGCAGTCTGGATTTTGTTCACTTTATATGTAAATGCCAAGCTTATTGAACATGTAGGTATAAAGTGTACAAATTATTACGGAAATACTGCAAGTTATCTGAAATAATGGCATGTATCTGTTTTTTTTTTTTTTTAAGGAGCATGGCAGCATTTGCAGGGATGTGTGATGGTGGATCAACAGAGGACGGATGTTTAGCAGCCTCCCGTGATGACACCACGCTCAACGCACTGAACATGGTATGAAGAAGAACATATGTCTTATTAACCTGTGTCAAAAAAATTCATGCATACAATGAGGACACATTCTCAAACATATATGTTTCTCTTTTCCAGCTTCATGCAAGTCATTACGATGCAGCTAAAGCTCTCCAACGTCTTGTAAAGAAACCTCTGCCGAGGCTAATTGAGAAATGCTGGTCTGAGGATGATGTGGTGAGACATCAAAGCACCTAACAAAGCTCTTTGCTGAGAGTTTGTTCGTTATTAGAAGTCTTTGTTCATCTATTACACAAAGGGAGAATTCAGAGGGAATGGCTTGCTGGTGTGTCATTAAGCTATTGAGACTCTAGATCTGTCTTTCTGAAACGTGGATTGAATTAGATCGTATGCCGTATTTCAGCCTTGTCTGCTTCATCCAAAAACACTAAAGTTCCAGATACACTAATATGATTATGTATGTATCCCTCAACATGTCTGCAATGAATTGTGAATTAGTGTTTGATGTGACACAATCCTGCAGTGATTTTTCTTTGTTCTTTTGGTCAACTGTAATTGATTTATTTTAACTAACCCTCCCTTCTTTCCCCCCACAGAAACGCTTCATCAAAGGCCTGAGACAGTACGGAAAGAATTTCTTCCGCATTCGGAAAGACTTTCTACCCAGCAAAAAGACTGTAATTAAACAGAACATTTTGCAACACATCACTAGTCATGGATGCTTCATTTGTGATGTGAAACATAACATGCATCATGTTGTCAACCTCAGGGAGAGCTGATCACTTTCTACTATCACTGGAAGAAAACTCCCGAAGCCGCAGGAACAAGAGCTTATCGACAGCAGCGCCGACAGCCATCCTCCCGCAAAGCAAAGACTCGCTCTGTGACAGCTCCTGTCAGCACTCCATCAAGAAATTATTCAGGTGAGTATTTGGTGCAGAAATGAGTTGTCATTTCATGACTCCTTTCAAACCAGCTTGTTTTTGTTTTTTTTATATTGTAATAGTCAATAAACATGGCAGTCATACAGTTTTTTTTTACATTGAAGACAATCTTTTCTTTGTAGTTGATGCTAGCTCTGCCAGTGAGGACGATCTGGATAGTGAAGACAGTGAACAGGAAATCAAAAGCTGCAGCCACTGTGGTACTACAAGTGAGTAAACCTCTGTTATCCTAATTTATCTTATCAGGCAGAGATCAGTAATCTATTCTCAAAAAATGAAATAAAACAAACATGTTATGAACAGCTTCCAAGGATTGGCACCAGGGAGGACGAGACAACCCCTTGCTGTGCACGACTTGTCACACGTATGAAAACAAACATGGGTGTCTGCCACCTGCTTCAAAGTCTGGAGGAGCCTCATTCATGTTCAAACCGATGAAAGAGACGGAGGAGGTGAACAGCAAGCATGGCATGAGGACACGACGAAGCCGAGCACCTGTAAGCCTCAGACTACCATCAGTCATGTTATTAATAATCATTTACATGTAGTGAAATTGCTCAATGTGAGTACAGCATCGAACAAATGTTCCTTCACCTTGAAGTTCTGAAAACGTTTTGTGTGTGAAAGGAAACACATCCATCCAGTGTGTGTGTTTTAATAACACTGACTCCTTGGTATGTTTATAAAGCAGCTCTCCTCTCTAAGAAGTGGCCACAGGAGGCTCACAGGCTCCCCCACCAGTGAGGATCAGCAGACAGGGAGCCAGCCGGCTCTAGGCGGAACAGCATCCTTAAGATCTTCTGCTGCAGAAAACAAGAACGAGTCCAGCCGGAAGACCACTAAGGTAAACATTGTTTACCCTTTAAATAGAACAGAAAACAGTCTGTTTAAGGAGCCCTTAAAAATGAACTTGTTTACAATCCCTCAATTCGTAAGGTCACAGATGCAAATTAATATTGTGTTATTAAAGCGTTTGACATGTCTGCTTGTTTCATTTGCCTCAACATAAACTGCTGTATCCAGACTGATTTCAGTCGTCCAGTATCTCACACACAAACTTTTTAAATATCATTTTGTGTTCACAGAAAATAAAAGAAGAGGTAACGTCACCAAAGACAACAAAACGAATTCGGGAGAGTCCTGCTCAGGAGCCTGATGAGCCTGAAAAGGTTGCAAATAAAAGGCTGAAGACACAGGTAAGATCAATACTTAATATATCAGAGAGACACCTGCAACTACTTTCAAAATGTACTCCGCTTGGCTTGCTAAGAACACTTTTGACAAGACTTAACCTGTGAAAAGAAAGGTTGAAGCACTGCAGGGTGTAAATGTGGTGTATTTTTACTTCAGGATCCACAGGGCTCCCGCTCAGAAGGAGAAGCTGAAGCAGAAGAGGAAAGCTCCTCTGAAAGCCGCAGTGCTCAGGACGATGGCAGCAGTGACACCAAAGACATAGATCAGGACAACCGTAGCTCCTCTCCCAGTATTCCCAGTCCTCAGCAGGGCAACGAGAGTGACTCTGACTCATCTGCACAGCCCAATGGCGTCCCATCAGAGCCTGCTGCTGCATCTGCTGTGTTGGCTGACGTACCAACCCCCCAGGCCCTTGCCTCTCAGGTCCCTCTCATCACTCCTCAGCCAACTCAAAGCACCGGCCCAGCTGATCCTGCTCGGAGCCCTCCTCCTACTTCTCCAGAACCCCCTAAGCCTGCTGCTGGTCAGTCAGCTGCTATGAACAGCAGACCACTGCCTGCCTCTCATTCTCTACCTGGTCCACCACCTCCTCCATCAGGTCTTGGTCAGGATCCTCCTCATTCTCCTGTATTTTCAGTCCCTCCAGCTCTCAGCTCTGTCCAGCCTCATGGCCTGTCACCCCAGGCGCCCCAGCGACCCCCACCTTTCTTCAGAGAGTCTCAGCTCCCACAGCCTGGCCCACAAATCAAACCACCTCCCACCACTCCAATTCCACCCTCACAAAAACAGATGCCACACCAGTCCACTACACCTTACCCTCAAATGCCCTCCAATCTGCCTCCTCCCCCTGCTCTAAAACCACTTAATTCTCTGCCAAACCAGCACCCCCCTGGTGCCCCTCCTCCTCCTCTTCAGCTCATGCCACAGCCTTTGTCAATGCAGCCACTTCCTACCCAGCTGCCAGTGATTTCTCAGGTGCAGACCCATCCTGGAAAAAGCATGACTTCGTCTCACCCTCCTGCTGCCGCCTCACATCCCATCACTTCTGTCACACCTTCAACCATCGGCCCTGTGCCGAGCCTCCAACCATCAATTCCCCCTCTTCCTCTGAGACCCTCGCCGAGCACAGTAACAGGAGGATCACAAATTCAGATTAAAGAAGAGCCGGTGGATGAGATTGAGGAAGCAGAGAGCCCACCATCTCCACCTCGTAGCCCCTCACCAGAGCCAACTGTGATCAACATCGCAAGTCATGCCAGCCAGTCAGCACGGTACGACTGAAAACTCTCTTCTACGAAATGATAAACACACTTTTTATCACAGTAGCAGGCTAGCCAGGTCATAAATAGATACTTTGTAACATTTAGGAATTACTGGCAATAAGAAAAGGCGAAGACCAAGAATCTTTTTGGACAAATAAAAATGTAACATAAATATCAGGATCATGAGTCACACAGTTAAGTCAGTCGCTTTTCTCTTTGGGGGGTCTACCAGAGAGGTTATGTTAAATCTGTCACACTGCTTGAGACTTTCATTGGGTTCAGCAGCTCAGTCCACAATAAGAAGTTTCTTTGGAACTTTAAAGCTCTCCCAATACACTTTCACAAGCAGTTGAACTGGATTTGACACTGGTGTAGGGTTTCCTTTGGGTAGACTTTGTTGTGTACAGTGAATCAGTTCCTCCCACACAGACATAAAGTTGGCAACAGGTGAAAATATTTTGTAATTCATTTAAATGTCAAGAAAGCTAATTATTTGCAAACACTGTTGGGCAAATGTTAGTACACATACCTACAACATGTAAAATGTTCATTTGTACAAATGAAATTTAATAGTCACATTCGTAAATGTGTATCTGTTTGCTCCAGGTTTATCAAACACTTGGATCGTGGTTACAACTCCTGTGCAAGAACAGACCTGTTCTTTACCCCGCTTTCATCCTCCAAGCTTGCCAGGAAAAGGGAGGAGGCCGTGGAAAAGTCTAGGAGGGAGGCGGAGCTAAACGCTCGCCAAGAACGTGAGAGGGAAAAAGACAGAGAGAGGGAGAGGGAAGCTGACAGGAATCCTGTGAGTGTGACATTCCTTTCAAGTCTCATTTTCACATCCTGTCTGTCATTAAAATATGTCTGACTGGTGTCACACTTGATATTTGCTTACAGAGAGCTTCCAGCTCCTCCCACGACAGTCGTATCAGCGAGCCTCAGATGGCGCCTCAGGGACATGGACGTCCCTCCTTCGAGCAGCCACCTACCACTGTAGCTGCTGTGCCACCTTACATCGGACCTGATACACCTGCCCTGCGCACCTTGAGTGAATACGCCCGACCCCATGTTATGTCACCCACCAACCGCAACCACCCGTTCTATGTGTCTCTGAGCCCTGGGGACCCTTTGCTTGCCTACCACATGCCCGGCCTGTATAGTTCTGAACCCAGCCTCAGAGAACGCGAGCTGAGAAACCTCAGAGAGAGGGAGCTCCGAGAGAGGATGAAGCCTGGCTTTGAGGTCAAGCCCCCTGACCTGGAAACTCTGCACCCCTCTGCAAATCCGATGGAGCACTTTGCCAGACATGGGGCGATTGGTCTTCCCCATATTCCCGGGCCTCCCCACCCTTTTGCACCTTTCCATCCAGGGTTTAACCACTTGGAGCGCGAGAGGATGGCACTGGCAGGACCTCAGCTGCGCCCTGAGCTGAGCTATGCAGAGCGACTAACTGCAGAGCGACTTCATGCAGAGAGGATGGCGTCTGTGGCTGACCCTGCAGCCAGACTGCAGATGCTCAACGTCACTCCACATCATCACCAACACTCTCACATTCACTCACATCTACACCTGCACCAGCAGGATCCCCTTGGTCAAGGTGATGATGCACTTAATCGCTTCATTGTCATTAAGATGAATAGATTAGTCACAATGTATTACATTTCTTACCTTATTTATTATATGATTCATTTCTTGGTGCAGGTTCAAGTCCTCATCCGCTTGTGGACCCCCTTGCAACAGGACCACGTCTGGCCCGGTTTCCTTTCCCAGGTGGTCCAGTCCCCAACCCTCTACTCAGCGATCTCCCTCATGATCATGAGATGTTGCGCCATCCATTGTTTGGTTTGTTTCCTCAACCTTGTCTGCTCTAACAGCCCTCATCTCAGTTGTTGTTTTTTTTTCCTGAGTACTGCTCCTCCAGTTTGTTTGAGTTTCTATAATTGTGTTTCCCACAGGAGCAGCATATCCGCGTGAGCTGCAGGGCCCTATTCCGCAGATGTCAGCTGCTCATCAGCTCCAGGCCATGCATGCTCAGTCTGCAGAGCTGCAGAGAATGGCAATGGAGCAACAGTGGCTGCATGGACATCACCTGCATGGAGGCCCTATACCAAGTCAGGAAGATTACTACAGGTGAGGCTTTTAAGTGTCTTTTAAACACAAGCGAAGGGGTATTATGTAGAAATATAATTTTAGACTTTGTTGAGATAGCAACAGCATAAACAGTGACTATGCTAGCAGTATTTATGACTCCCTGATGACTGCAGTGATGATTGTTTTTGTGAATTGGCTTGAAAGAATATTTCCAAGATCAACAGCTTCTATCCTTCTTACTAAAAACATGTTCATATATTTGTTTCTTTCTCCACAGTCGTCTGAAGAAAGAAGGTGACAAGCCATCTTGAGTCTCAGGTGGTGCATGCACTGAAACCCTATATTCATACCCAATAGAATACTGTGTACTTTTAAGACCATAAGAGAATAACTGTGCGTCTGTTTATTGTTTTACATATTTTAGAAGAAAAATTTGTGGATCTGTATGTGCATTCCTTGTTCAGCACTTGATGGAGAATCAAAGTTTGTCTGAGATTTTCATATCACCTAAGACTTTATACTGATTTTACTATCACAATAAGGAAAAATCTCATCCTTTTATGCGAGATTGAAATTGCAGATTTTCTCTGCTAATTTGTTCAACTGTTCATTAAATGAGATGAATTTGCTCTCTTATAAAGGATATGAAAACAGACAGACTTTGGGGTTATGTTGAAATATCTATGATTTTTAAAGGATTTCCTTGTACAGAATGACGTTTAAATCAGTGTTTGAATGATTGTAACAACATAGCATGACTCAGTCTTCATTTTACACCTAACTAGAGTAGCGAGTTGCATTGTGGTGTGTAGACTTTGAAAGCATAGTAGAGGTTGGTTTAAATCTTTAATCTGCTAAATATTTGTTTAAATCCTAAAGTTTTATATATCAAGATATCTTTCCACATTATAACCTAAGCTTTTATTCGCTCATTTTTTTGAGAATGTAAATATTACATGTTCACATTATCTATATGAATGATTATGATTGATTTAGCAGTAGACATTAACACCAGACCTTTGATCCAGCACGATAGCAGTAAATCATAAGCTAAAAAACATATATGGCGTTATATGTTAGCAGAATTTGAATTGGATTATGATATATCACCAGACATCAAGGTTTTGCATTGTTTCGATGTGGTTACTGAATTGGAGCAAAACTAAATTTTGAGCATTTTAATGGACTTTTTTTAAAGAACTGCCTCTAAATTTAATATTTATGTGACATAATATGGAAGTGTATCCATTGCATATTTATTTCAATAAATATTTCTGCAATGACACCCTATTACTTTTGCACTTGGAGTTCCTCTTATTGAAAAAGGAACAGTCTGTTTTGTGTTTACATGTGGCTCCCTTTTTATTTGGTACACCAGGTGAAAACAACTGCAGTCATTTTTTTTTTTTTTTTTTTTTAAACATTATTCAACCAGGGAAAAAAAACGATTGAGATTAAATCTCTTTTCCAACGGTGACCTGGCCAAGAGGCAGTGTTAGACATCAATGTTCAACAAAGAAAACAAACACACATATACAGAACACACCGAGCACAAAGAGTGATCACATAAAACATAATGAGGTAAAAGACTGCAGCATTTGATTAAAACAAAGCAAGCAAATCAAACACCAGGGCAGGAGCAAACAGAGGATAAAAGTTCAGCAATATTGTGCTTAAAGCACGTCAAATGCAAGAGATCTACAATAAAGCCTCCCTTTATGAGGCAACAACAGTTCCTAGTGAAGGTATTTACATAAAAAGGGTTCCATTGTTTAATCCTCCTCTCTTGGGGTTAAAAAGGAAAGGAACTTATTTAAAGAAGTTTCAACCTTTTTGAAGGTCTTATTTAATATAGGGCTGTTGTAGACTGCCAGATTTAGCCAAGCAGCAACCCACTAAATATCCAGTCTAAAAATATGAAACTTATATGAGGAAGCTTAAGGACTAATAAACAGTTTTGCAAGATTCTGCTTAAGGCTGGCTGCAGAAAGACTAGAAACTACAAACACACCAGTCCAAAAAAAACAACAACCAGATTTTACAGAAAAAAAATGTTAGTTCAAAAACAATTTGGGTCTGAATAGCTAATTTTTCTATTATAGAGGTTAATTCTGTTTTATTTTTAAACTCGTTATTTTTAAAATTGTTAACTTATGAGTTTTGCTCATATATGAGCATGGCTGACTTGACTGACCGGGCACCTTGTAGCTGTCTGTGAAGAGGTGAAAGACCCGCCTCTTTTCACCAAACTCAAACAAAGCTAGGTTGAGTTCAGCATTTCCAATATGGCCGCAGCCGATGATGGGCTTTAAACTTGGTATCAGAAACAAAGTGGTGACATCACGGACACTACGTCCATATATTATACAGTCTATGGGTGTACCATATATCACACAGTCAATGGATGTAGCCAATAAACTTTCAACAACTTCCAGGTAGTTTGACTTTTTAACAGTGAACCTCTTAGTGCTGGTATTTTGCACCTATAAATGCAAACACTGGAGTTTGATGTATTAATGGCTTTATTGCATTGTATCAATTACTGCACAGAACCTGTTACATATGTAAAATCATATTTACCTAGTCTTGTTTGACAAGAACTATAAAGTGTTCAGTCCACAACAACTTTTGTGTAGTTCTCAGAAAAAGACACAAACAGTGAAAGTGGCAAAAATACATAAAAACCTTTAAGATTGGTTTGTTCAAAGCTTCCAGTTTGCTCTAATGGTATAACCATGTGTTTTTTTTAATGCAAATCTAATGGACAAAAGAGAAAAACAGAAATATCTAACACAGAGTTTGATTATTTTTTAGACTTCTCAAATCTTAGCTTTTTCCCTGATAGTAAAGTTAAATGCTATATACTTTTACCTGCTCAGCACAAATCCGTCTCGATAAATATAGTCACACTAAAAATCTTTTCCCAAAGGATGGCATGAATAAAGATTTTCTACAGCCTTTTACATGATTCTTTGAATCCAACTTAAGCAGTCATTGACTGAGTCTTTGCATACAACCTACATAGTCCCGACCAATATCTACAACAAACAGATTCAGTTGCCTTTCGTTTACCTTCTAAGAGAAACCCCACATACACCTGGAATCTGATCAAAACTCAACGAGTCACCATCATGACTTGAATAACATACAAAGCCGTAACACAACATATGCATACATGCAACAGCTTTAGTACTTACAGAATGGTCCATCTAACCTCTTCTGTTAACCAAGAAACAAAAGCTAAAATGATCAAAAGCTCAAATGTTTTTTTTTCTTTAGAGGAAGAGGCTGAGGATATGCCGTGTCGTTTTTATTCTCTGTCAACTGCATTAAAAGACCAAATCAATCATGTATGACAGGATCCTCACTGTTAGCCTCAAATGAACACAGTGCATATCTTAGCTTCACTGTCCTCACAAGATGAACTAATTTCCAAACTGCATACCAAGAAGTGATTGTTCCAACTTCTAAGACAGAACTCCATTAAAAGATGTCTGTTTGCTTTCTTCCTGAGTTTAAACAGAAGCAGAGTAATTTAGGTCTTGTTACTGAAAGTGACACTGTAGCCTCAAGAAAATAAATTTTAACATTCTGGCAAAAGCATACCTCTTGCAGGCTAGTGTCTAGACTGTTTTTGAGCAGGGTGACTCAACAACCCTATCCATATCTAGCTTGTTTATGCCCACATTGTGAGCAGGTTTTTGTTGCAGTCCCTCTCAGCTGAAAACAGTTCAACTTTAGGGACCCTGCCACGCTCATTAGTGTCACTTCTTGATCACGGACAAATCAAATCAAGAAAGGATGGGACTTCCCATACTCACTTTGTCAACAAACAGCAATGGTGGAGGTCAGTACAGGAGAAAGTCACCATGATCATTTTTTCCCATCTTTTTTTCTATGTCTAATTTTTCAAGCCTATAGCTGCTACCTGTGCTACAACACAATGTTTATCCATAGATTTTACAGTTATCTTCAAAACGCCATTGAATGAAAGCAGAGACAATCGGATTTCAAGGGGGTCCATACCACTGTTGGCCAACTTGACTATTACCCCAGAATTACATTATTTACATGACCATCCTCTAACCAGACAAAAAATATTCAACTAAAATAGCATGCTGCCAGTGCATAGTGCTGCATCACTCCTGGCCAGTCAGGACAGTCCTAATGACAGAATTCATTTGTCACACTCACTGGAGAAGCATTCACTTAGGCCTTGGTCTGTGTGTAAACACCATGTGATTTTCTACTTCTTGTTTTTCCCTCAATGCTACAACTAACAACTACAGCTAAATAACATGAATTACTAAGCTGAAAGGATTGGTGAGAAGTTCCAAAATCCAACTTCCATGACCTCATAGTACAACAAAATTCATTCTTATGCATGGTATGATTTAGTGGCCAACACCAAAGATCTGCATGAAACAAGTTCTTTCAAGTTTATCAATCAAAAACTGATTCTGAACTTGAGTGTCACCAGTCTTTATCTTATCAGCTCAGTGGACAGCTTAACACACCAGTTTGCTTTCTCTTTCTTTTACAAGCTGCATAGTTACTTTGAAACCAATAGGATTCCTGTAATGGCTAAATATTCACAGTATTAATAGTAGACAAATGCTCATGAGTGGACCCAAGTGAAAAGGATTGGAGATGATGTCTCACATGAAAATCAGGGATCATTTTGTGAAGGTTTCTTCTTTAAATACTGCCGCAGGTACTGGATTGCTGAAAGGGCGCTGACATTTGCTAGCAGAGCTGAAAAGGATTTAATTAGGTTAGTTTTTGGAATTTGACATCAATATATCAAGTATAATAAATTACTAAACTGCAAGAAATATGTCACATTTTCAATCAAGGCCTCATTTAAAGGCATGGAAAGACAACCATTATGGAATTTAAATTGACACAGTCCTACACCGGTACCCCTTTGATAATACAAATTCAAAAATGTAGCTCTAGATTAAATAAATCATTGTAAGATCTGTTAGAACAAGTGATCAGAGTATTTCATACCAGCTTTCCAGGCATCAGCAGCCTCCGGATCAGATGATCTTAATACCCAGGAAGCAAATGCAATACAGACTAAACACATATCTGACTGCTTCAGCGTGGAGAAAATGCCCTCTCGTCCTGTGAGGGACACAAAGGAAAAAGTTAGATCCATTTTAGTAGATTTTCTTTGTATGCATTTTCTTCAATCCACTCTAATATAGGAGAGATCAAACTTACTTGTGGTCTGAAAAGTGCCAAGGATCGTCTGCTGCTCTGCCAGCTCTCTGAGCAACTGAGAGGAAGTTGTTGGGACACTCCTCTTGGCAATGAGAGTCAATGGTGGGTCTTCTATCTTTATGGTATTGTCTAAAGCCTCAAATGGAAACACCCAGGCACCAGAGCTGCCACACCAGATACTACCTTTGCTTTGGAGGCGAATCCTTCTTATGGACAGCAAACTGGGAAATCCACTGAAGGCCCTTGCAGATGTCCCCAAATCTTTGCTCTGAATTAAAGAGTGCGACACAATCCTGATTGGTGAGACATCCCTTGCCTCCTTGTAGTCTGAGCTCAAGAAAACATAATTTGGATTTGGTAATGTGAGTTCTCGAATAGTTGGCTGAGAACAAGAGAAGATTGGGATGAGTTCCCTATCGCTGCACTGGGAATCATGGAAGATAGAGAGGGATGTTTCATCCCTGAGTATACAGGGAGTGTAGTGAAACACAGGCACAGTTGAGAAATCTTCTGGATCAAAGAGGGTGATGCACCTTTCTCTCTTTATTTGATCCTTTAAAGTGTCTTCAAATACTTCAGAGATGGGCATTTGTAGAAGATCATCAAGCAATTGTGTGTTGGATAGGCAAACTGTCTGCATTAGTTTCCCCAGACTGCCGCTTGCTTCCAAAACTACATCTTCCACTAAAGATGGACAGCTAGAGGAAAATAGACTGCTGTCATCATGACCAAGTATCAGCTGTAGAGATGAATCCTCTATGAGAGCTGGCACATTGTGCACACTTTTACTTTTAGTTATCTGCCGAGGCCACACAAGTTCACTTGAGTTAGAAGCTTTTGTATCTTGATCCTGGAAAAGATGCCCTGCACAGTCCTCTAAAGGGACAGGTGTCTCCTTTCCTTCTGAACATGTTGACTCCTCTTCCTCAAAGTAAGGTGAGTCTTTTGTCCCACTTTGGAATTTACCCTGAAGTTCAGGACTTGTATTCCGGCTGGCACCGAGGAACTGCCAGTACTCCTCCTCAAAATCAGAGGTGGAGAACTCACAGCTTGAGCGATCTGGCTTGGTGTCGTCTGCCTGAGTGAAGTAGTCTGAGTCAGCAGTATCGGGATCTGTTGACCCACCACTACACAAACTGTCCACAGTTTCATCCAAAGAGCTGGGATTTGTTAAGGAATCATCATTTGGTGTTGATGTTTCATGTGTCTCCCTGGGAGCTGGGCTTCTACCCATCCTAAGCTGCAAAATGTCATTTATTGTCAGCTTTTCCATTTCATCCCAGAAAGCAGAAATGGCGTACACAGGTTGAGTATTTCCCATAGCTTCAGCATATGTGTCAGGAGTGTCAGCCACTAAGCTTGGTGTTACAGTTAAATCAGGAACAGAGAGAAGGCTGAGTTGATCTCCTGAGGAGCAAGCAGATGCTGGAAGATTAACTTCATGTTTTTGGACTCCAGATGGGTTCGAGGATATGCAGGGCAACTCGCTGGGATTGTGGTTTGCACATGCAGAGTTGTCATCTGGCATGTTGTTAACACTTTGGCCCACAAATGGAAGCGTTTGGGTAGGTTTTACATCACTGCTCTTATAACCTTTAGAGCTGGCAGCTGTTGAATTGGAGAAGAGAGCGTTATCATATAAAGGAATTTCTGTCACCTGTGTGTTGTTAGCATTGGTATTTTCCATCAGATTGAGCAGGCAGCTGTTTTTTGTCAGAGATCCTGAGCTTTGTAGGGACGGGTTATTAATGAGAAGATACTGTGGCTCATCCATTGATTCAGAAGCTGACAGATAACTTTCTGAATCATAACTGTGGGTGGAGAAGAACTCTGCACCATCCTCAGACTCAACACTATCCATCCGTGGAGGGCCTTTGAATGTAAATTCATCATACAATGTGAAATTATCTCTGGAGGAATGAGACGATATACTTCCCTCTGGTAAATTGTCTTCTTCACAAGATGTTGAGGACACTTGGGATGAATCTGAAACGACTCCAGCTGGGATTGTTTCAGGATTTTCTTCAATAATTTGACAACTGTCAGATATGCCCCCTCCTCTTTTTAAGTCATCACCATCTCTGTTTCCCTCTGGTTTGAAACCTTTGCTGTTTTCCTGTTTGCCTGATCTGCACATGAGACCATCCTTATTTTTTTTTTGTCTTCGTTTTTTTTTGCCGGAGGAGCGTTGCACCCGCTGCTGTGCTGGACTGTCATTCACTGTCACGAACCAGCGCTCTCTTTCAGCTCTTAAAGCGACAACACTGCTCACATCCTTGCCCTCAGCTCTATCTGTACTGTGTGGCTCATTCACAATTACTTCTGTTTGGTGGCATGAAAGTGGGTCAGGTTTTTGTACAGGTTTGAGTTCACAAGTGTCACTCCCTGTTTGCAACACTTCATTGTCCTTTTTCAGCTCTACTGCCTCTCCATGAGTAGACTGACTGTTTATCTGCTCAGTTTGCAGTGTGCCTGTGATATCATCGTTTACCTCCTCTGTGGTGTGCTCTACAGACCAAACCAAATGCAACTCTTCTATGTTTGTGCTATTCCCCTCAGGACAATCAAGGCCTATTTCACAGTTCACTTGTGTGTCCCTGTCTTCCTTAGCTTTTGTGCTGGGATCATCTTGTTCTTTTCTTGAATTGCTCAGATAAATCTGCATTTCTCTCATGCACCACGGTGCAGCGTTGCTCTCAGCTGTATCACAGCTTGCATCAGAGCCCTGCTGAGGCTCCTGTGGGCCTGTGATGAAAACTGGACTTGAATTTCCTGAATCCTCTGAATCACTGAGGCAGGAGTGATCAGGGAAGGCAAGCACAGGCTGCAGCAGACAACACTCCTCACTCTCCTCATAGAAGCTTGACCAGTCGTCTTCTGAGATGTGAATGCTGTGATCTAAATCATCCATTTCGGATCCTTCACTTAGTCTTAAATCTGAAAAAGCAGAAAAAAACAGATTTGTCCTGGGTGGTTGCAGAGTTAAATAACTGAGGGAGGTGTGTTGATCAGTACATCCTTTATGTCTCTATCAGATTAAAGTTAATGCCACATCAACACATTTGAGTTAAATATAGAACAGACTCTTATCTGAAGCTTAGCATAAAAATGTAATCAGCTGTCATTAGGACGGTATCACACTGAAGGCAAACAAGCTCCTGTATTTGTTCAAAGCTTGAGAGTTGAAGACCTGAGAGAGCAGCAAAATCAGAACACCGTGGCCACAAGTTCCATAACAGACCCCAAAATACTCTGAGTCATATGACCTGATATGAAAAAATTGAGCTGTCCAATGTCAGGGTACAACACACACAATCAGCTTTACTTCAGTACTCAGTGTTTTCGTTTTTACACAGAGAGAAGGCAAAGCAGCATTATGTTAAAGACGTCATCACAGAAAAAGTGCTCCAACTCTAAAAATTCCATAAAGGCTAACTTAATACTGCATTTGGTCGTCCCTTTTCAGTTATCATTTGTTTAAAGTCACAGGTAAGGTTATTTAGCTGGATCATTCTTTCATTTTTACCTCAACTGTCTGTTTGCTTTATGTCAAAGTCGCAAAAGAACTTAATCACAACAAAGAAACAAAGACAAAAGTTTCAGTAAAGTCATAGGAATGTGTTCCAGGAATAGACGGGATCGTACCTGTTGCAGAAGGACCAAATGTCCAGTTTGAAGGCTTCAGTACTTTCTGCCTGTAGGAACATTTCAGCTCTGATGTCCGTCTGTCCTTGCCTGTGTAGGACTGAGGCCTTGCTCTCAGCTGTTATAAATAGAGTAGTATGTCCAGTCACATGTAGCTGCTTCTAGTGTAAACGTTCGTCCCTGCCTCACAAGAGGTGTGACATTTCAGTACCCTTAAATACAAGCTCCCTTACTTTTATTAGAGGTGAGATAAATAAACATTCCCAATGTTAACATGAAAGGACACAAACAACCACAACAAAGGGTAAAAAAATATATGCATTTTATTAGATTAAAGCTCCTATGAGATATTTTTTTTTCTTGATTTCTTTTTTTTTTCTGGTTATGAAACAAGCTGCAAGTATTACTAAGGGTTCTTCATGAAGTGCTAAATAAAAAAGACTTTTGATGAAAAATTATGTTTTATTTTTAAATAGTTATTACTGATGAGTGAAAACACTCGCAGGGGTAGGTGCAGTTAAGGTTGTAGACAGAAAGTTTCGGAAAGTCTGTCTCTGTCTTTTGTCTCTTCTTCTTCTTTTTTTTTTTTTTTTTTTTTTTCTTTTTTTGCATGTTCCACTGCAAAAAGGGCTTATTCCAATTGTACCACTTAGCCCTTGGTTTTGTGCATTCATGTCTAGTGAAGGTGTATCCCTATTATCCGTAAGGTTACGGGAAAGGGCTACACAGCTACACAAACAAACAAACCTGAACCTCACTTGAAAGGAAGGGGTATGAAAAATCTACCATGATATCAAAACTACTGGAAATAATGATACTCATGTTGTCAGATATCCAATTCTTGCTACTCCACGTAAATATGAGCCATGTTTTGAATTGTTGGTTGTATTTTCAAATCGCTTGTTGTAACGATCAAGCTAACAATGCTATAACAACAGCTATAGCTAATAATAGCTACATCAATGTCAGACCAGGGTGACAAATTCACTGCAAACAAACTCCATTACAAAGTCCTGCATTTCATGAATGATTAGAGAGCTAAGCTGCATTTAGGAGCTGCATTAACTACATAAGGTATGAAAAGTGAACGTTACTGCACTACACTACATGTACTGCACTTCATCGTAGTGAAGTCTGTTTGCTGTGAATTTGTTACCCTAATCTGACATTGATTTATCATCACTTTGTAAAAATGAGCTCAGTTTAGAAGTGAATAAACAATTGTTGCTTTGCCTACAACACAGCCAGCAAGCAACTAGGAGTAATGACGTAGCAGGAATCAAGTGGCGGCTCATTTCTAGTGGGTGTGTTGTCACCCTGTCCCCTTGGCTCTCAAAACAGAGGGCCAACAGGAAGGGGCAGATGAAGAGGTAAGACAAAGGGGGAGGGGGAAAAGTGACAGCTGGTATTGGCCCTCAGTGTGTGACACAGCTAAATATAAAACCAAATTAGAATTAGTTTTTTTGTTTTTTATTTTGTAAAGAATACAAAAAGCAAAGTCAGTAGTGGTACTGCTTTATCCATAGAAGGTGCAATAATCAGCTCAAATTGAAAGTTTGTCACAGGAGCTTTTATAAAAACTAAAGTAAAAAAAAAAATCAACCAATCTCTACATCATAAAATTAAATTTCATAAAATCTGACACTGGAAATATTTGAACTTAACATTTTGCAGTCATCTGTGGAGTGTTTTTTAATGGAGGCATTGTCTCAAGTCAAACAAAATTTTAAAAAATGTGTTTCTGCAAGCCTGACTGTGGTCAACATCAGCCATTGAAAAATTCAGTTTTCATTAATTATGATCAAGTTTTACCACGTGGACCACTCGAATACACAATTTTTTTATGATAAATAAATTTTATTCATAAATGATTAATGATTTTTTGCATCATCAGTTTATACTTATTTATCCTTAAGCTAAATTCTAGAACACTGAGTGTGTTGTTGTTACACTTGCATGGTTTAAAAATGATCATTTTCATGACTACAAATAATCCACTGAATAATTTGACAGTTATTAAAAAAATAAATTGTTGGCCAACACACACTGAGACATTGTTTATTATGGTATTAGCAGCAGGAATCAAATGAAGAAACATACGTAAAATACGGAATGAAATTGTTCAATAAAATTAATTTTAAGATTACATGTGTCGATACAACTGCAAGAGGGAAACAACAGTGATGAAAAGGTGCTTTATTTCTCCAACAATACATTTGTCTTCAGAATAGTCTTCATGGCACTGAAACTAGAATATGCACATCTATACAAAAACAGAACATTATTTGTATAAAACAACATATACATATATTCGGCTTATGGTTTTCTGTACAAAAGCAAACAAGAAGAAGCTCGAGAGGAATAATGGAATGACTTCTGCTTTTTATCAGGTTCACGTCACGTGGCTTTACATATACTCTACATGTAAAATAAAAGGGGAAAAAATGTGGCAAATCAGAGTTTGTAACTAACCTTATTTTGGAATAGTGTGCATTAAAGGCCACTGGATTTAAGTCAAATAAGCAATTATTCATCTCTTTACCACTTAACATTTCTTGTCTGCATTTAAAGCTCATAATGGCACAGTTATCACAGTAGTGGTGTGCAGTAAAAGCCACTTTCTTCAGACAACATTTGGCAAAATTAGATACTAGTCAAGTAAATTCAATAATGCAGCAATAATGTTGCCATAAGTACAAAAAGTAAATCTCAATCACTCAATGGCAACATGATATTTTCAGTAGTGCTTTCCAAAATAAGGGTCTAATATTGACCCAGAGTAATAAAGTGCAAGAAGATTCTGGATTTTGTATGTTTTCATGAGAACTATAAACTTGAATTTATTTTAACTATGAGAAAGAAATCTGTATTTTAAAGGAGCTTTATGTGAAAAACACTAATGTGGCTTCTGTGATAAATTAAGTCAGTTTTTAATGCTGTAAAAGATTCCTGTCCTATGCAATGCAGGATTTGTCGTATGCAAGTAATACATTCTTCACGGTTCAGCTCACAAAAAATCATAATAAATATGAAAATTAACATAAAAAGAATTCAACTTTCATCTGTACAACACCTGTAATAACTCACTTCAAATGTCCTGTTCCACAAAAAGAACCTTACGACTGTAAGTCACTTTGTTATCGGTTAAAGTCAATGGGCAGTCACAAAGTGCAAATAAATATCACATGTATAAAACACATTTTTACGAGCAAACCTTAAAAAAACTAAAATAAAATCAAAAGAAACCCCTTCAATAAAGCGTCCACAAAATATCACTACTGGCACTTCATCTGTAAAAACTCTAATTGGTCACTGTCAAGCTGAAACTTTGATTTAAAAGAAGAGTTTGACATTTTTCAAATGCTCTCTTTTGTCTTTTTTTCAGAGAGAATGGATGAGAAGATTAAAGTTGTTTCTTTGTTTCAGATAAGCTAAAAGTACATTCACAGCTGGTTAGCTAAACTTAGTATGAATACTGTAAATTGGGGGACTGGCTTTGGCTTGCATGATTTCTTAATCTGTCAGTAGACCTAAATGTTAATTAAATAACCCAGAGTGGAGAGTTGTAGAGTTTGTCTCATGTACCAGTAGGGATTCAAACCAGCTTTTTTCTGACAAAGAAGGACTAGAAGCATTTCATTAAGTGTCAAACCTTTCTTTTAGCAAACAACCCTATTTATTTATTCGGTAAAACCATCTAGTTTATGAACACAAACAATCAAACAGCAAATGAAAAACTATTAATTTACAGTGTTGAGACTTCAAAACAAAAGAGCACAGCATAAGTTATAGGAAAAGAAACTGCCTGTGATGTTTCAAATAAACAGAAAAGCTAAAACTGTTGTCCTTTCTAGTGAAAACTAATTAAAAGTTTTAAAAAGTCAAATAAAAAAAAACCCAGCTTTTTATAATCTTCTCTATGATCATATCAAATACAGAAAAAGTAGCAGCCCGAGCAATGTGAAGCAGCTACAGTTAAATTTGGCCACCTGTGCACAAGTCAGCTGGTACTCCTGCAGATCCTTCACATGATCAGAAAGTCTGACACCATTCCTGAGCATCCTGTCCTACCTGCACCAGCACTTCCCTGCCTTTTCCTCCTCCTACACATTGTAGTCTTCAGTGGGGGATGTGGTGGGCACAGTGGCACTGTTCAGCGTGGATGCTGCAGAGGGCCGCTCCCTCCTGACGTATCTTGGCTTCCTCACTTAAAAGGCAAACCAAAACAAACATGGAGATACATGCAGAAGCACAGTTACTACCCTCTTTGTACTATGTTTGATCTTGTTTAGGACTAGAAAATATGGAACTGTTTTCACCAAGCCTCCTGCGTAACATTTCAACTATTTTTCATTGCTCAATAGCCTTACACATTCATAAAACCTGTTCAGCAAGCTCAGTTTCAATAGAGGTAGTTAACGTTCTGAGAGAGTCAAGAAGTTCTACCTGTTGAGGATGGGATCATGACAGCCTGGAAAAAAAAGAAAAACAAATAAACATCATTACTGTGAAGCAAAAAGATTCACAATTAATTTCTTTGTGTGACACAAGCACTTTACTAAGATAGTATGAAAAGTATATACACAAGGCTCTAAACTAATCAGTATGTTTTGAGATTAAACAAATTGACTTACAGTTTCACTTGGCTGGAATATGAAGGCTGTAAAAGAACAAAAAAGTTTAACAAATAATTTCACAAAGCAGAGCAACAGCTGAGCCTACCAGCTCAGTTTATTTAATTAGAGTCAGTGTGTCAGAGCCATGCAAATGTTACCCTTATTGCGGCGGTAAAAGATGCTCGGAAGTCGGTTGGAGCGTTTGAGGTAGAAAAAGGAGGCGACAGAGAGGATTAGGAACAGGCTGATCAACAGTGTTCCCAGAAGAAGAGAGGCTGCCACACCCGGCCCTCCTGCTCAAAGAGAATGCACAAAACAGAAAAACGTTCATGAGAAGTGAGGGACAAATCCAAGTAGGCCAGTGAGATCGTTAAGGGAGCAGCCACACCGGCTATCCAAACCGTGCCGTACTCAAGCACAATTGCCTCCCTGCAGAGCCATTCTCCTGTGGTCACTCTACTTCAATATGAACCATAATATAGGCACATGCATGGCCCTCCTATGTCACCATGAAACATCTATTTACATGTCTTATCAAAATCAGCACAATGAGACAGAGGACATGATCACAAATTTAGTGACTTTTTGGCAAACTGTATGTTGTGTTTTTTTGGTCCGTCAAAGCCCTCCAACACCCCTGTTATTGCTTAAGATGACTGTTCGCAGCGATCATGTCTGCGTGCTTGTGCATGAAGTGTGCTGAGCTGAAGCACACCTCTTCGGGGAAGTGATCTGTGCCTGAGCATGGTATACTTGCGGTCACATTGGCCAAACCGACTGGATTTTAGGTTTGAAGCGTGCTTGAGCACAGCACAGCTGGCCAGTGTGACCACGCCCTTACTTTCTGCTCCAGAAAGTAACTTTCATTACACACATCTGGTTCATGATTAACTGCATTTTCTGTCTAATATTTCAAAACTAAACAAACATTACTCATGCAATCACTCACTAAAAAAAAATGATCCACATATTTTTTTCCAAATAAGTTGACCTTATAAATTACAGAAAGTCACATCTTACCAATTTTAGGAATGACAGTAGTTACAGTTGTGTGATTCTTCCTCTCCACTGTGTAGTCTTGTGAAGACACAAAAAGAGCAAACTGTGAACAAACAAATGCTAAAAAATGTAAAACATTCAGATTTTTGTTCACTTAAAAAGTATCAACAAACAGTTAAAAGCTCTTACTGTACGTGCAGACTGTTACGTTTTCTGAATCCACAGCTGCCGAGTCACAGAATATACAAACAGTGTTGCTGTTCTCAAGGACACGCAAGAAGCATCCTAAAACGAAAAAATCAAACCAGAAAATATTTACAAAATATGAATCAATTCTGCAACATAACTGATATGAAGATGTTCTATTTCACATAAAAACCTGCTCACTAAACATTATCCCACTAACTTGCCATGTACTAGCTTAAGATACAAACAAGTTGAGAATGAGTTTTGATTAAAAGATTGACTGATTCAAAAGTCTTAAAGCAACAGTTCCTCAGATTTGAATGCTTATTGTGCTTTAATGGCAAGTATTCTTTTCAGCCCATATGTGGTTTGAATTGATATAGAACTTAACACTTAAAGTCATGCTACAGACTTCATAACAGCTGCAGCAAATAACAGTAGCCTCCTGTTTAAGGTCCTCTCCCTTGGAACTTTTCTGTCAGAATTTTCTTTTCACCCAGCCACTCCTGTAACACCGCAAAGGCAAATGCAGTAGTTCAAAGTTGCTTTGTGTCTATGTTTTCATTTTTAGTATTAGTCTCTTCAATTCTGCTCCTTGCATGTTTCAATGTCTCTCACTAGCTTAATTTCTGCACCAGTCTTCCTTTGCTTTCAATAATCACTGCTTGGGTTTCGATCAATCAGAATCAAGGTTTAAACATAGACATGTGATACAGGTAACAAGAACAGATAAAAATAAAAAAGGGTTCACTTTCATTTATGAGATAAGGTTAACAGAGAGGCACAGGATAATCCTGATTTTAGTGTGACCTTTACTGCTCTTTGTTCATGTCTTATGTAAACTCATTAAATCTCCTCAGTGTCATTGTCTGAAGCAAACTTGTAAAACAATCATTCTGTATGTGCACCCGTGTTAACAAACACTTGAAAGTAAATAAATTTGATACAAAGTAAAAAATAAAAGCTTTTGTGATGTTGCAACTATCAGTGTCCAAAAGTTCCAAATCCCGGTACATATGTTCAACATCTACATTACCTGGTTCACAATGAGTGTCATTTGAACATGAATTGTTCCCTCTTTGTTTCTCCCCACAGCACTCCAGTGAGTTTTGATGTAAGGCCTACAAACAGAACAGCAGTCACAGATTAACAAATCTCCTGTGACAAATTACCTATACAAAAGCCAGCTCATTGGCTGAGTGTAATTTATCCCTACCTTTGTCACAGGTGTCTCAGGTCTGATGAGGATAACTGTGGCAGCCAAGACCAAAAGGAAAGACAAAGCCATAATAAAACCCTGAGGAATCAAAAATACATGAATTGAATACATAAAAGTTATAATGGCAAAGCACATTTAAAGCACACTCAACTTTGTCCATTTGGTTTAAGGATGACGGGGGGAAAACACAATCGACTGAAAGGATGACAAACTTCAATCTCATTATTGCCAGAATAAAGTGAAAAGACAACATGTGGAGGTCAAGCTTCCGCACTCATTTGCAAAAATAAATAAATAAAATAAATGACAAATAGGCAAAGGCGGCTACTATGACCCCCAATTTACAGCTTTTGCAGTGTGCAGTGTGTTCTTGTTCAAATTTTGAGGTTGAATACCTGTTTGCTCTTTTAAGCACGCAGATTTAGGTAACCACTTGATCGTTAACACTCTATTAAAATCACTTTCTTCCCGTGTTAAGTTTAAACAGATCACATAAAGCTGTGGTTCGTGTTTGTTATTGGTTTGTGCTGCATCCAGTCTCCTCAGATGAGTCACCCATAGACACAAGGCTTTATTAATATTCATGAGGGGAAATCTCCAAAATAAATGGATTAATACAAACAGCACTCTTTCTTCCATATCTTTAAGTTTGGTCTTTTGAGTTTTCTGTACACATGATTATCAATTATCAAGAGCAAAACATGGAGCGACATAGTGAAAGTCAGAAAACGGCCAAGACGTCAGAAAATGAAACAGGAAACAGATAAGGTTTTAAGCTAGCTAGCACCTGTAAGGATATTTATCTCGTGACTGTGCTCTGGTTTTGCGCAAAACAGCCTCAATGTGGTTAGAAACAATGAGCTAAACCATTTAAATCTGCTTCATGTTACCATTTACCGACACAGACCGAGCAGCGTCAGACTGCTGAACAAAAAGTTAACTCACCAGCCAAACACCAGGATCAGGCCTGTTTAAACTCCTCACTGTGTTTTGATCCGCGTCAGATATCGTCCTCCGCAGAGGTATCACAACACGGTCATTTATAATATTTGCAGCTTTGTCAACTACACACCGCTGCAATTCAATAACAGATACTCATTTCGTGCGTAGCTCATTGCTACCTGCTTTGGTTTAGCGTACACACTTCCGGGTATGACTTTCAAATTAAAATTCTTATTGTTGGACTTTAAGGGATGTCGAACGTTGGAATAATTATGGTGATTATTATGAGGATCATCGTCATATTTATAACGAAAGCACTAACCAAAAAAAAAATCTAAATTTAAACACACAGGGCTCCATTGAGTAATGAATTTTTTAAAAAAAAGTAATTCGTACATATCTAAAAAATTGTTCATTGAAGTAAATCCAATCAAGAAATGCACGAGAGACGTTTATTCAAGATTAATTAAGATTAATAAAATTTTCTTACATATATTCTGTTATTTGATTTAATATGCTAAAATAGTACTGGCTATCATTGACTTTTGTATTGTTTGTTATCCAAAGAGTGTACTCATACAGTAGCCTTAATGCTATAACTTGTGCAACATTTGATGGCAGAGTAGTTATTTTCGAAAGTCCTAGAAGGAAGAACAGATGTATTTCATAACAATTATGAAGGCGTCGTCACGTCCCCTACCTGGGTAGTGTTTCTGCACCTGAACGGACTGCAGTCAGCTGGAGATTGACTTGTAAATTTGGTTCAATCTGATTTACAACGTGCTTTAAAGTTTCCTGTGATTTCGCAGGTTTGTTTTTTTTCCTGGTAAGAGGAATTGTGGAATTTGTCTTCAACACCTGAATGCATCAAAGCCTCAGTCTGGGAGGTCATAAAGCGGGAAATTGAAATACTCGCGAGCATTTTTACTCCCACCAAGTGTTGATGTGGAACTGTGTAAACCGTGAGTCAGTTTTTTTAATATTATCGATATTTTGGCTTTATGAAATTAGTGTTAACGTTTTACGATACTATACTGGACAACGTATGATATCTCAGTATACATTTTTGAACTTTAAAGGGACTCATTATTGATTCAAGTAAGCTAGCGATGTCCTGATTTGATAGTCATGGTAGCCATCTTAACCCTGGATTGACTTATTTCGTCCATTAAACTGCTGCGCTTTAAAAGGCTGAGCTGGTCTCGACTAATAATAATTTGTTATCTTTACAAACAGGTGGCCACACACAATGAGTCATATCAGGAACATAAAGGAAATTCTCGGTATCCAAACTGGAAGCAGGTGGTTAGCCAGACTGCTACTGTCCGTCAGTGCTACCATTCTTAAATAATGTAGCTTAAAGGCTGAGTACAGTGTATTTAATATGGAAAACCACCAGACAACCATCTGTCTTTCTGTTTTACCACATCCAAATTGTGTTTTTCCTTTCTCGTCAAATCTTGTTGGGATGAATCCACACACAGGAATGTGGCGACCAGCGGATTCTCAAATTTTACAGACTCTCAGTTGTTCTTTGGGTCCCAGTTTTGGTTGGACAATTCTCAAGGAGCATCTCAAGACATGAGTTTGTCCCCTAGGACTTCCCAACAAAGTTCTCAAGAGGTAAGCCTTTAAATAAAAGTACTTTGGAGATCAAGAAAAATGATACCAAACCGATGTTTTGTTATCATAGAGATAATATAACTGCAGGTTGGAACTTTGATATTGTATACAGTGAGAAACATGAAATTTGATAATCTTAGATTTTAAAGTATCTATATCTATATATATATATATATATATATATATATATATATATATATATATATATATATATATATATATATATATTTAAAAGCCAAATATATTCATATTATCAGGGTCTCTTGTCTCGGGAGTTGGGTTTTTAAGATAATTTTATTAAACAAGAAAAATCCTGAAATAGAATAGCTTTCAATACTAGTCACTTCCTGTGTAGAGGGAAACATAAGAAACTACTATCAGAAGTTACTGATTTCATATGTACATGTCATATATTTCGTTACATAATAAAAATATGTCTCAACGTCGGTGCTTCTTGTTTAGGGGAGTGGCCCAAAGTTTTCAAGCAGTTATCAAAACAAACCTCTCCTGTTTGGAGACTTCAAGGACAAGGCCTTTGGATTACTGGAAAAATTTGAAGAGGACAAGCAAAAGGCAAAAGAAAAAACTGACTGGTACTTCTTTATATAACATGTAACGCACAACTCAATTTGAACGTATATTTTTTGATATAACAAAGTAAACCGAAAGCAACTCATTCATCAGTTTTTACATTTGTTCATTTTATTTAACAGGGATAATCTAACCAAGGAGTTTCACTTTTTTAGAGAAACACTCAGTAATGTAAGTTTTAAAATGGAGCCGCTTTTGAAGTACACATCTAATCTATTCTAGTATAAAATTTGAAAAACAATAGCCTGTTTTTTTGTCAGCTCCAGCAACTGGTTGCTGGCACAGAGAAGAACACTGCTGCATGCCAAACAATCCTTGAACAATACATCAAGGAGTTTTCATCAACATGTAAGTTACACAATTCTCTGATGTTTAACTTTTCTTGAAGCAACTGATCTTTCAGATGCTCTCTTGAGACCATATTTCTAAATATCGAGCATTTATTATTACCAGTAGATGGCGCCCTTTCCCAGTGTGTAATATGAATAACTTGTTCATTACTTTTGGAGTGATTGCTTAAGGGTTGTATGCATTTTGAGTGAAAGATTCATGTTTTTGTTGAATTAAGTCCTAATTTTCATTTTATTGACTTGTTATAGTACAAAACAATCTAAACAGTCTTCAGAGGAACATTACACAGCAGTTTGAGACTTTGCAAAACAAAGTAAATTTCCAGAAGAAGGCAACAGCTGAACTGGAGCAAGGGCTATTACAGGTGAGTTTAAAAGTAATTAGTGATCAAAAGTTACTTAAATTTTGATGTGGGGTTTGTAGATTTTGGTGACTTTGACTGTATCTAAATTTGGTATGTACAACTGGTCATTTCTATCCATTTCCTGCAGAGTGGACAAAGTACAGCAGAGCTTGGTTCAAACCTGCAAAGCTTAAAGAAAAGTCTACAAGATCTTAGAGGGGAGCAAGAGAGAGAACAAAACATGCTTAAAGAGGCTCTGAATCTGCTCAATATCCTAGTCAGTACCTTAGAGCACTCAGCCAAACCCAGCCCAAAGGGAGCGGTGGACAGTGCCATCCAGACATCTCCAGGGCTTGAGCAGCAAATCTCCAACAGCCTGCAGGACAACAAGCTTGAAGACTCTCAACAATCATGTGTAACAAACGACTCCAAACACAGTCAGGTTGAAGTTCTGCCTCAGGATTCCAGCCGCATCATAGGTAAGAGGAAATTTGCTCAGAAAGGCCGTAAAAGATGGAAAAAGAGGCCACTGGTGCCATCAAAGAGCAGTAAACCCGCTTTCACAGATGAAAACAGTCAGCCACATATAAACTTTAACAAACAGCAGAATGTTTCTTTACCTCGCTGCGAGCGGGATGAAATGAACACAGTAAACAAGCAGGACAGCCGCTGTCTGAAACCACTAAACAGGAAGAGGAGCTCCAAAGCTGGAGGATGTGTCATCACCCCGCTCAGCTGCTGGTCTCAGGACAGCAGCAGCTCTGAGTGCCTCGCAGGAATTAAACCTAACTTAGCAAAGCTTTCCCCAGAGTCCAAGATCACAACCCTGAAAGCAGAGGGCCTTTGGCAACTGTTTGACATGGGTTCTGAAATCGACTTTTAAAGGATGAAAGGCGTCAGAGCAGTTTGAAGAAATCTGCTTTAATCTGAGGAGTAAAGGGAAACAAAGGAAAAGAGGTTCATCACAATATTTATAACAGGTTGCAGCTGTTCTGTTCTGTTGTAGAATTTTTTTAGATTTTTTTTTGAATGAAAAAAATCTGTATATTGAAATAAATGTGGTAGATTGTAGAAGGGCATGTAGTAAAGTAAGTATATGAACGACTGATTTGCAGGCCTAATGATATAGAATGTTTATGTGTTTCAGCTAATATTGAATTTTTATTTATACTGCTGACTTGCCAATGAAAATAAATGTAGAAGCTTTGGAATCAAATCATAGTCCCTCTCACTGTTGGATACCTAATTTTCCTACTCTACAATCTCTCTCTCTCTCTCCTGTTTCTGATCTGATTTTAAGTCTTCTGTTTTGTCTCACTGACACATTATAAACATGTTGCAAATGAGCCCACTGTTCTGTTCTATTGACAGAAGTTTTTAGTACATTACATTGTTCTCCACATTTTACCAACCTGGACAGACTAAAATGTGGAAAACAATTGTCTGTAATAATACAATTTCTTTACAGTGTACCACATACTGTATCCTCCAAATAAGACCATAAGCCGTGTTTAAAAGTTCCAACAAAACATGACTATTATGATGAGGCGACGAGCAGCAGAACTGTTGATTTTGCACATATTAATCAGCTCCAGCATACAGAGTAACTGATGAGTGACTAAGAGTACATTTCAGGTTATGACTAATTGAGTGTATGTTTCCAATCACAACAACCATGCCTTGTAATATTGCGGAAGGTGCACGTTTATTATCAACTTGCTAAAATGTTGCATACTGTTCAAAAAAAGTTAAAACCCATATTGCTTTTGCTGTGATATTTTGAGATTTCAAATGTAATCCATTAAGGTAAAATAAATCTAAAATTTGGTGTTATATTTGCACAGGCCTGGATGATACTGACATCCACTGAGCCATGCACTCTTTTACTTTGAGTATTTCTGGTTGTTTTGAAGACAGAAACTCTTAGCAGTTCCATTCACTTTAGGGTTATTTTTTCTCATAATGTTTTGAAAAAAAAAAAGTGTTTCCAAAAAAAAATCAGTTACTTTTTCTTCAAAGCAACAGAGAAACTTTATATGTAAATGAAGTTTAAGAAAAGTGCAAATGAAAACACTATTGTCCATATATTAAAAAAATGCTTGATCAGTGGGCCTTAACTTTTTTTGAAATGTATTTTCCCTGAGCAAGCATGCCACAAAAACAAAAACAAATATGACAAACATGACAAATGTTTGCCTTTTATCTGTACCAAGAAGTCCACGTCTACAAATGTCAGTTTAATAAGTTGGTTAGTAGACTTTCTATTTGAGATATATCGGATAACTCAAACATTGAATCTAAAATGAATCTGTGATCATTCTAATGATTGGTTTGTCATGTCAGCCTTTTTTTTCTCAAGCACAAATAATGATGGAAATGCCATACAAATTTGGCATTTGGTTAAGATTTGTCATTCAAGAATAAATATTGAAAATAACTTCAACATGGTTCCAAACTTCCTGAAATTGCTACCTTGCCCACTGAGATGTTATGAATGCAATTTTAAAACCTTAATTTAACATTTCAATGAAAAAAACAATAATGTATAAAGTATCGAGTGGACTGATAAATCATGAAAAACATGTCTATTTGCAGCACTGGTTTCACAGTGCTGTATGTCCTCTACTTGAATGTCAGAGGAGAGGTTTTATGTGTTGCGCTTAAAATGCAAAGTGTCAAACAGATACAGGTTTCAGGGGATGATATGCAATAACACAAACAAATATGTATTTACAAACTATCTGTGCTCAATACACTATGTGCAAACAATTGCGCAAGGCTCTGAAGCCTCTTCTGTCTAAATAGATGAATGCCTTTGGCCCAGCAATAAGTGCATTAATAAGTAATTTCTTTAACTAGTTCACCCAAACAGACTTTGATCTGATCTGACAGGTGCATCACTGTGTAACCAGATCAGCAGGTGGGGACATGAGACCCCTTGGATTGAGGTTGGCCACTAAGCAGACGTCATAGTTGTCGTGCATCAGAGCACGCCGAGCCACCACTGTCCAACGCTTATCCCATGGATCCAGCTCCAAAATATCCTTTGTTATGATATCATGGCGACCTAAGGAAAGTTTAGACATGGAAATATAGCTTGTTGTCTAGATTTTCACTTAGTATTCAGTGGGTACAGACAGTCTTCATTACCTGCTCCTTTGTAGTATCCACACACATAAATTTTGCCTCCCACCACTCCTGCATTTGGGGCAGTGGAACGCAGTGAGAGCTGGGCACATGGCAGAGGAGGTCCATCCCTCCAGTAATCTCCATCTGGGTTGTAGATTTCGACAACATCAAGACATCGGCGAGATTGCCCCCGGTCCATTCCTTCGCATCCAACACCCCCTGCAAAAACAGAGTTTTCATCAAATAGTATAAATTATCAAACAAATCATAAAGAGACTTAAAGACTGGATTCACATTGCAGGACCAGTTTAGGTTTAAATAAGATAATCTCACCCATCACAACAATCTCCCCATTCAGCTCAACGGCACTGCAGCGGTACCTTGAATACTTCATGGGGCTTAGCTCTGTCCACTTATTAGTGTTTGGATCATACTCTAGTAGGCGGTTACTGAGACAATCAGGGTCATCATCCATCCGGTATAACTGGGTGATCAAAGCGGAAAGAAGTAAAGACAAAGTAGAGCAGGTGCAGTCAGCCAAGAGTTCATGATGAGTGTGTCAGCAGGTTTTGTAATACTTGTTCAGACATTAACATTGTGTTGAATAGATCCTCAACTTTACCTGTGGTGTTTGACCACCCATCACATAAAGGCGATCTTTAAGTCTGACCACGCTGTGATAGGCTAAAGGCAGAGGCAGGGGTGCTGCACTGCGCCAGGGTCCGCCTTGCAGCGACCATCGCTCTACGGAGTTAGTGATGAGAAGCTGGTTCTTCAGCTTCATCAGCCCACCCAGGAGGTACAATGTGTCGCCAAGAGATCCCAGAGCGTACGAATCACGATACTCAGCTGATGTCAGGTGCTCCCAGGTTCCTTGGGCCTCTACTCTGTACCTGGAAACCCATAAAAACATCAAGATCATCCATATGGGAAGAGAAAATAGAGTCAACAAACGTGTCTGTGATGTTGTCTTACCTGTAAACCTCAACATTTATGTCCTTCTGTCGGGCTAGTTTGCGTGCACTTGCTTCTCCTGCTATTATTATGTCATTTTTTTCCGTTACAATGCCGGCACACACATACCCTAAAGCCTCTCCATAGCGAGGTGAAGTAATGTAGTAGGTCCGGCCTGTGGACGGGGCATAACAAAAGCTGCGCTCTGTATAATTGCCATATCTGGACCTGATTCCATCTGTATCATTTCCGACACATAGCAGCAGATCTGTGGTCTCCATGCCGTACCTCAGTTTCAATTTGCGAGGTGCAGCTGAAGGATGCATTCCTGCAGCCCCCAATGCTTCATTGATAATCTCCTGACATTCAGCATCAGACAGCAGAGCAGTGTTTCTCCTCATGGCCTCACTTAAATAGTCTGGGTTTATCAGTGGCAGACGGACCTTCCTCAACAGCTCTGGAAGGTGCAGGATCCGGTTCTCTCCGTTTACTGAAGTGTTGTCTTTGACCCAGCGAAGGACCACGTCCAGAATGGTCTCCTCTCGTGAAATATTGAGGTCATCAGAAGTCAGGAGCTTTCCAAGCTGATGGGCCTCTAGTTCCAGGATTTCCTCATTTTGACATACTTGGACAAAGTGCTGCCTCAGGAAGCGTTGAGCATGATCAGCCAAATCTTCAGCGCCAAGGTCACGAGCAAAGTAGTACACGCCAAGGCAGTTGGAGGCATCCATGTTCTCGGTCATGTGCAGCTGACAGCGATTGAAGACCTCATCCATCTGAAGGAGAAAAGCTGCAATGGAGATGCCTTGTACATTGGCGTTAGTGAGAGGGAGCTCTGAGCAATACATATAGTTCAAGAGGAGGGACAGGCTCTCTGCGGGGGTGTCACGCAGGAATATTTCTCTGTTGTTGCACTCACGCAGGCCACATGTGAACATAACCCGAAAGTACGGGCTAAAGGCGGCCAGAACGACACGATGACAGGGGAAGCTGATGCCCTCAGCAACAAGCACAACATCTGTCAGATGCTCAGTCTCCCTCATCTTCCTCAGCTGGTCAAGCAGCACCAGCCCATGTTTGGCTGTGAGATCCATTTTTTAAGTAATGATTATATGTTAAAAAAATATTTTCTGAATAAAATTTCTGAATAATTAGTCAGTAAGTTGTGCCTGGAAAAACAAAGACAATAACTAAGTTCAGCTTTCAACAATAGGCTCAATACAAATTCAAAAATGGCAAGTATGAATCTAATTTATAATGCCAAATTTTATAATAAAAGGAGTTTAATTTATCACTTGACCGACCAAAGAATATATTTTTTAAACAAATTTAAAACGTTCACCCTTTAAAGCATACTAAAAAATTCTGCAACCTTGTTTTAACTTATAAAGAAAGTTTTTTGGGCTTTATAATTAAGAAGCTAGCATTCTAAAAAAAGTCCTCTATTCAGCTGCAGAGACTACAAATATAAGCCATTGTTTTCAACTTCAAAAGATAGAAATTCAGCTTTGCACAAGATAAACATTTTGTTATAGAACTCTTACCAAAGTCATCAGCTCTTCTCCGCTGTTATTGTGGCTCTAAGAAGTCCAGCTAATGTTCATATTTTTCATCTGGCTACATGCGTTGCTCAATGTTTTGCTCGGGGGGGAAAGAGAAGGTCTGAGCAGTTGCAGGGGCAAAGATATGTCCCCCCCTGTCTGCTGCTGCGGCCCTCTGAGCCATCATCCCAAAAATAGACAGTGTTGTGGAGCCAGAAAAGTGGGTCAGAAGAGGGTCTGAATGATTTGAAGTAGGGAAGTTTTAATGCCATTGTACAGACAAATATTGTGAAATCATTTTGATACCCTTATCCAGCTCATTGGCGTAATACTGAACCTTTTTCAGGTTGATAAAATGTGGATTGCCATGGTCACGTGTCTGCATCTCTGGAATGAAACATTGCTCCCTGCTTGGATTCAGATTTCATGACAGCAGTCTCTTAAAGGCCCAGTATACTTTATGCACACATGTCAAAAAACAGAGCACACATTTGAAGTGTGACTTTTAAAATCAGAATCTTGAAAGTGTTGCATTAACCATGCATAGTTTTAACACTAAAAACACTTAAATCATTACAGCAAAACATCTCACCTACCAGTATTATGTGAAAATATTCTCTGACAATTTGTGTACATTCTAGTAGGTAACTATTACACCGGAAATGTTCTCTGTGTTTTATTCAAGAAGTCCTTATACAGACTGCTTGGCCTCTGTAATTTGAGTTTAAGGTGCCATTTCACGCATCATTGGTTTAACTTTTGCTTATGAATGGGGAAAAAAAGGAAGATAGGAAACAGCTGTCAAGCAGCTGTTGAATTTTAACAAAGTTAAGTTTTTTTCTTCTTTTAGACCATAACAGCACTCTTAGTTTCTTATAGTATGCTATTTTTTTGTCAGGAAAAAAAGCTCTGCCCACAACATCCTGACAAGTTAAATATTAGGTGAAGGGATGTACATGTGCAGGTCGAGATTCTCTTATGACAGTGGCAAAGTAGCATCAGCTGAAGTTGGGCACCTTCCAGTGAACAAGTGTCACAGACAAAACCTTTTATTTATTTATTTTTTACCCATTAATGAAGAGGTAATAAAGAAGTTGTGCGCATTAAGCTTAATGGACCACACTCGCAGACCTGGGAAGTACAGAGTGGAGCGGGAGGTGCTGGATGAGCAGAGACTGGAAGAGTTAACTCAGAGAAAAACATACTCTGAAAGTCACCCATCTGTGTCTGAGCAGCTAAAAGGTTCATTAAGGTAATGCAAAGTTTATGTCTTAAATTTTTAAGCTCCTGATAAGTGTTCTGTCATCGTAGAAGTCTCATTGGATTATGACATGTACAGAGTATTATTCTGCAAATTCATGCATTTATTACGGTATGTTTTTCAATTGTAAAATCTTTTCTAGATGTTCAATACCCAAACTGAAACACACTGTGCTGAACAGCTTGCCTGTACTATACTGGCTGCCCAAGTACTCAGTCTGGGACTACGGTATGCCAGACCTCATCTCTGGCATCAGTGTGGGGATAATGCATTTGCCACAGGGTAGGAGTTCCTCGCGCTTGAGTAAATATCAACAATATTGCAGAAAGATGTCCTCTTTTCATGCCCCAAATTAAAGCTCTCATTGTAATCTCATGTAAAGTGATTCTCATGCCTTGAAGGTATGTGACCACAAAATGTAAGCAAGTCCAGCTCTCTTATAAAATGTATTTTTTTTCACTCATTTACGTTTTGACTTAAACTTACTATTAAAAATTAAAAAATCACAGGTTTACGAAAAAATGTGCATGTAACAAAGATGTTTAAAAAAAAACTCCTAAATTTAGACAGGTGATATTCTGTTTTTTACAGGTATGGCATATGCTCTGTTGGCTTCTCTACCCCCTGTATTTGGCCTCTACACATCCCTCTTTCCAGCAGTTATCTACATCTTTTTTGGAACATCTCGTCATATCTCCATCGGTAGGTTAAAATAAATTTATCAAACAATAGCTACTGTGACCTTTGTTATAACCTGTACCACTGTCTTTCCTTGTGTTCAGGTACATTTACTGTGCTGAGCATCATGGTGGGCAGTGTGACAGAGCGACTTGCTCCAGACATAAATTTCCTCATAACAAATGGGACCAACATCACTGCAGAGGTGGACATAGCTACTCGGGATTCATACAGGGTTCAGGTGGCTGCTGCTACTACTGTCCTTGGAGGACTAATTCAGGTCTGAGCACCCTACAGGAACATGTCATCAGGCTAGAATCATTACCTAAACTTTTTTTCTTTTTTTCAAATGACTTCTTTATGTGTAGGTGGTGCTTGGTATGGTGAAGTTTGGATTTGTGGGAACTTACCTATCTGAACCTCTGGTACGAGCGTACACAACAGCTGCTGCAGCTCATGCTGTTGTTGCACAACTGAAGTACATCTTTGGAGTTTCTCCAACACGTGTTAGTGGCCCCCTGTCACTGGTGTATGTGAGTACTACTAAGTATTTAGATCCAAGCCCTCTTTGAGTAACACCAACAAAAATGTTTAAAGGAGAACTGTCTGCTTAGGGTACCATAGAGTCTACAGTTCTCATATAGTTACAGTATTTATCAAAAACCCCTGAACAATGCAGATGATATATCTTTTCTGGGATGTTAGTATAATAACTATGTTTTGTCTCCACAAAATGTAAGTTTTTAGTTTAAGGTGTTGAGATTCAATTTCAGTGTCCCACATTGTCTAAAGGTCTGATAGCAATAGAGCCAAATCCTCAAATTGGAAAATATGACAGACCTAAATTTACAGATTTAGTAAATAATCAGTCTCTTGAATCATAACATCTTAGGATGTTAGTTTATAATCACAATTTTATCATCTATATATAAGTTTATCTAACCTAGGAAACATACATTTTTGGAGAATTTATTTTTTAATTCATAACTTTGTCTTTTTAAAACAATTCAAAATATTTGCTGAAGTACGTTAAAAAGAACTGATAAATTTGTTGCTATTAAAAATTATTCAAGAGTAAACAACTATTTTCTTTGTTAAAATAGTCTTTTAATATTTTATTTGTATTATTTTAATGCGATGGTTTGTATATAACAGAAAAAATTACCTAATCTTATATATTTTTTAATTGACATTAATTGAGAGATTTTTTTGCTGAGCAGCTATTCTTACAGTTGTTTTTGAGTTTGTTACACCATTAGGTTAGAATATCTTGATGATAACCTGCCATGATTTTAAAAAAAGGAAACTTAATAATTTACTTTTAGCATCTGCGATCCTTGCAAGCAGTATTAAGCCACAATCATCTCTTGTTGTACTTTTCTCTATTTTCAGACTCTGAAGGATGTTTGCTCTTTGCTGCCCCACACTCATCTTCCCACGCTGGTTGTCAGTATCGTGTCCATGGTGTTTCTGATTGCAGCAAAGGAACTCAATTCTTATCTTAGCCCAAAGCTGCCAGTGCCTGTCCCAGTGGAACTAATCACAGTCAGTTAGCACACACACACATACACACGCACAAACACACACATACACACACCTCTGTGCTGTTCTTGCTGAGTTTGCAGCACTACAAAAAAACACAGACAGTGGAACCATGCCGCTGAATCAGCAGTAGCACCAGGACCTCTGGATATGTGCAGTCCACAGCAAAAAGGAGATATTTGTCTAATATTTACTTGGACGTCCAGTATATGAGTAACCAGGTTTTTCAATGATTACGTTTAAAATGTGCTGCCCTGTTGTATTTATGATCACTCTGTGTTTTGTGATGGTTTTAGATTGTGGCAGGAACACTAATATCATCTTATGCCAATCTGAATGGCAATTACACAGTTCCAGTTGTTGGAGAAATCCCCAGTGGGTAAGCATTTTGATTAAAGGTACTTATAATGCCATTCTTTGTGGAGTTAAATTTCCATTTTTTTTGGTTCAAGCTCATCTACTTTTTGTACTCCACCTGCCCATTAGCCTCCGCCCTCCCAGTGTCCCCAATGTGAGTCTTTTTGGAGAAGTTATTGGTGATGCTTTTGCATTGGCCATTGTTGGATATGCTATATCTATTTCACTTGGAAAAACATTTGCACTGAAGCATGGATACAAGGTGGACAGTAACCAGGTAAACTATAGGTTTTTGAATTAAAAAAAAAAACATTTTGGAGAAGATTCTAGTTTTTCACCCTGCACTCCTTTTCGTTTAATTTTAATTCTTTAGCTGTTTATTCTTGATTATTTTTTCGCTGGTTTGCAGGAGCTGGTGGCGCTTGGTCTTAGTAACACAGTGGGAGGCTTCTTTCAGTGCTATGCTGTCTGTCCCTCTATGTCCAGAAGTCTAATCCAGGAGACCACCGGTGGAAAAACACAGGTGTGTAAGCATCAGATCACAATATATTACAATAAAAGGGAAAATTATGAAATCAGTCTATCGTTCATCCATCAATCAATCTATGCATTTATCCATCCATCATTAAGCCACCTGCTCAGAACACTCATAGTCCAGCTCTGCTGACTATTGTTTAAAAGTTCATATAAACAAACAAGATAAACATGTTTCATTTACACAGCAAAAAACATTTTCCACTATTTTTGTAGATGGCAGGAGTTGCTTCAGCTCTGGTTGTGTTGGTGACAATACTGAAACTCGGACCTCTGTTCCAGGAGCTTCCAAAGGTTCTTTAGCTCTACAGTTCTCTTTTCTGTTGAGTTATTTGCAGACATTTGTAATATTAAATATAATTTGTATTATTCATATTTCTGGTTAAACATCAACAAAACCTGTGCTTGGTTTAGGCTATCCTTGCCGTGATTGTCTTTGTAAACCTGAAGGGTATGTTTAAGCAGTATTCTGACATAACTTCATTGTGGAAAAGAAGTAAAATTGATCTGGTGAGACATTTAAGTTCTACTATCACACTGCAAGCATACATATAAAGTCTCATTCTAAGTAGAAATATGTTTTCATGGTGTTACAAAATTGCATAATTTTCATTATTACCTTTTAATTTCCACTAAAACACTTTCCTGTTTCTTATTTCCCTCCAGGTGGTGTGGTTGGTCACCTGGGTGTCAACGATGCTGTTCAATCTGGATTTAGGTCTTGCTGCATCCATCACCTTTGCTCTGCTTACCGTTATTTTCAGAACTCAGATGTAGGACTTCTCTAAACTTCAACACTACTACTACTACTACTCTACTTTTACCACAGTATCACTATAAATTTTATCTAACAAATACCATAGACAAACATGTTACATGTAGGATCATTTTTTATTGTTTCTTCTTTTTTCTTCAGGCCAATATACTCTGTTCTGGGAAATGTTCCTGGAACTGAATTGTACGTGGATATTGAGACCCACAGAGAGGTAAAACTCAAAGATAAGAAGCCAGACTGAAAGGTTTTACCTGTCCTTGAAAACAAATAATGATTTTTTTCCCTTCTTCTTTTTTGCTATTTGGCAGGCAAGAGAAATTCCAGGTGTAACTATATTCCGCTCCTCTGCTACTGTTTACTTTGCAAATGCTGAGCTTTACCTTGAGGCTCTGAAAGAAAAGGTTTGCCTATTTTCCTTACAACACTTTGTGTCTGTAACTGATTATTATTTTAAAATACTAATCCCTGTTTCATAGTTTGGAAAAAGGAGACATACATATTACTGTTATTTGAGTTAATATCTTTGGGAATCGTTTCTTCTTTTGTTCCTATTTATGTGCAAATTATAACTCATTTTTCTTTTTTTTATTTTCAGAGTGGGCTTGACATCAGTAAAATGATTATCTATAAGAGGAGGCAGGAGGCCAAGCAGAAACGCAGAGAAAAGAGGGCAGAGAGACGAGCAAAGAGGCGAGCCAAGAGAGAGGTATGAATTCACAAAATAACAGTGAAATCGATTTTTTTTTGCAGTAAGACATCTTACTCCAGCTTCTTGAGTATCTTTTAAATAGACAGCTGATGTTCTCCTGCTGTCACAAGATGATAAAAGGCTAAAAAAAACAAAATGCTTCACAGAAGTTGAATTGTTAATTTCTCTTAATGCTCAGCTGAGACGGGCTGAGAGGGAAGCTAAAAAGACCTCTGCAACTCCAGTGTTCTCTGGGGAGGAAGAGGCCAGGCCCTGGGGAGACACATGCATGGATGGAAATGCCCCAGATGTGGAGGAGCAGGAATGGACTCAAAGAGAGAATGGGACAGTGTTTGTCATCCCCACCACACCTCAAACACTGGAGGGCCAGTGTAGATGGGAATACCTGAAGGGAGGACAACCGGACTGCACCAGTTTAGGATGGATGTCTGAGCTGCAGGATGGAGACACCACCACTCTGGGCTCCAGTAGTGAGGACACATTGAGTCGGGACCTGGAGCGGGTCTCTCTTGGGTCTCTGGGGAAGTGGACGTGGGACATTCACTCCATAATCTTAGACCTGTCCACAGCTAACTTCATTGACACGGTGGCTATAAAAACTATAAAAAATGTGAGTGTTAAAGGGATAAACAGTCTTTAAACATTTTCCCATACAGTAGTCATATAAACAGGGTTTCATATAAAACCTTCAGTTAGACAGTTTTTCTTTTTAACATTTTGTTAACCTTGAAGTTTCAATGCAAGGGAAATCAATTCAGGTCAAAAGAATCTGTTAAAGAAGAAATGAGAAACTGATTTTTCAAAATATTAAAGCAGTGATTGCTCTAAATATGATTTTTACATATCTATATCACTGCTAGATTTTCCAGGACTTCAGTGAGATTGATGTGGATATCTACCTGGCTGGCTGTCAAGGTAAGTGAATACTCTTGTTCCCTTGAAATTTGTACGCTACAAAAACAACAGGCTTCATCATGGCTCCTGTTTTCTCTTTAGCCTCTGTGGTGGAACAGTTAGAGCGAGGTGACTTCTTCACTGAAACGATAACAAAAAGACGCCTTTTTGCTTCAGTTCATGATGCTGTGCTGTACTGTCTGAACCATCGTGGTGCTACATCGTTCTCAAGATTCGAGCCTTCAGCGGTGAGTATACTTTGTTTGGATAGAGCGTTATTTAGCTGTTAAAGTTTGGTAAAAATAGCTGCTTGTTAGCTTTTGTATTTTTAAAATTGACATATAGCAACTTGATAATAGTCAGCTGTGAATAGTCTAATCAAAAAAATGACAAACAAATAAGAGTATGCACTAAAACACTTCTAATTATGCCGTCTTAGCTAAACAACTGTTTAAAATCTTTTTGATTTCAGGAAACATATGGCATCACAAAACTTTAAAGACTGCAACCAAACAGACGTTTCAGCTTTGAGGCTGGACAAATTCAAACTCTTCCAGGGGAAGTATCTGTGGGACAAATCACACATATAAACATCAGATTAAAAATTTGGTATGTCTTGGATTTTGTTTAGTTATTTTTCTATTTATATATCTGAAGAAGGACAATGAAAAAGGTTCATGATCTTTAAGCTTTATTCAGTGTAGGAGAGTGATAGTGTGCAGCTTGAAGGAAAATAGATAAATAAATAAATAAATAACATTCAAATATTGCTTTTTCTGAAAAATATTCTGTCATAAAATGAGTATAAATTTAAGGAACAACAACAAGGCAACATGCATCACACTGACCGTGCGTGAGCTTCTTTTTGGTCATGGTAGCAACAACAAAGAGAGACAGTGAAATGTTTACAGCAGCCATTTCAATTTTCAAGTGCATTTTTTGCTCGAAGCATCAGCAAAACCTTTGAAGCTAACACACATGCAAAGGATTTTTTTTGTCTCAACTCTTTCTACGAGTTTCTAGTGCAACAATCCTTTGATGGGAAATTATTATAATTATCAGACAAAGGAAAAATAGGATAACAATATTCAAGCTATATTTAACAACAGCATCTCTTGACAGTTGCATAAACCCCCCTGTGACCTCATTCCCTGAATAAATCTTGTCTCTACAAACTGGCCACAGGGGATGTTGGCAAAAAAGTTGTGCACAGGACAGAGGAAGGCTAGGTAGTTTTTTTTTTTAATAGATATAAATTTGATGTGTAAACTACAAGTCTTGGTGGATATCAGAACTCTTCGTTTCTGGAGTCAGAGTCAGACCTTCATCTTCCTCATCCTCCTCTTCAGGCTGCTGTGAAACCAGCTGCTGGTAGCGAGCTTGCCGCTGGTAATCTGGATCAATGTTGATCCATTTATTGGCCACCCACTTAGTGCCATGTGTCACCACACAGCCTCCATGCAGAGCATATTCATCCTGCTCTCCCACCCAACCTATCAAGAGAAAAATAAACTCACTCAGTGCTCTTGGCCTTTATATCATTGTGTTTAAAGCTTTACAAACAAATTCTTCCAATATTCCTGCTTTATCTTAATACTTTATCATCTATTTATAGCTATTTTTATAAGATTTCTTTAGTTCTTACTCTCCAACGTAAACTAATTACATGTATCTCCTTTTACCCGCACACAACTCTAAATTCAATTGAAGTTGGGACATTATCTAAAACATAAATAAAAACAAAATACAATGATCTGCAAATCATGTTTAACCTATATTCAATTGAATACACTACAAAGAAAAGATATTTATTGTTCAAACTGATTAGATTGATTTTGATGCCTGCAATACGTTTCAAAAAAGCTGGGACAGTTGCAACACCATGCAAAGGCAAAGCCATATATCAACAACTCCCAGAAATGCTGCCAGCCTCTCTGGGCCTGAGCTCATCTGAGATGGACTGACATAACGTGGAAAAGATTGCTGTGGTCTGAGTCCACATTTCAAACTGTTTTTGGAACTCAGTCATGCTTATTTCAGCAAGACAATGCCAAGCCCCATTCTGCATGTGTTACAACAGTGTGGCTTTGTAGTAAAAGAGTGCAGGTACCAGACTGGCCTGCCTGCAGTTCAGACCTGTTTCCCACTGAAATTATGTGCCGCATTATGAAAGGCAAAATATGACAACCAAGACCCTGTACTGTTGAGCAACTCATTATTTTTTAATAAATAATATTTTAGAGCATTATGTTTGTACTAGAAAAAATGCTGCTGTAAAAATAAAACATATGAATAGTTTCTTCTGAAGTAGACACAATTTAATGAACAGCTGCTAATTTGCATCTTAAATTGTTCTTTAACCTTTAGTGTAACTCCTACCTCTCCCATCAGACAGATAGTTGTACCAGAAAACAGCTGTCCCTTTGGTAGGCTTCACCCTCAGGTTACTCTTGTCACAGTTCCTTCTGGTGTCCATAAGATCGACATCATTCTGTATGAGAGACTAAAACACACAACCAGACTTAGTAGCGCACTTTGTTTAGACATCAGGTCGATGCTCCGGCTGACAAACACATGAGTTAACACAGATATGAAAGACATGCACAAAATGTACACAATACTTTTACAGAGCTTTCTACACACACTTCCAGACCCACACACAGTTACGCACCACTTCATCATAGGTCCTGTTGTCTGCCACAGGGAATGCGGTCTCCCCACCCCCCTCAACAGAGTTCAGGTAGAAGAGAACTGTGATGTACCTGGGTGTGCAACACAGATTTAAATTGACACACACACATACGGTGCTGACACAGAAACACAAAAAGTACAGACACTTTGGAAACAGGTGACAAGCACATAAACGCGAAACAACATGGGGTCACACAAACTAGCATGCCAGCAGTCACGGTGGAGTGTAGATGATCGATTCAGCGATCACATGAGAAGGTTGAATTCAGCAACATAAATCTCAGTCAGCAGCATGAAGCCCCAGTCATCTCACCTGCAGGATGTCTCAAAAGGTGTGGAGGTGTTGGCAGCCAGCCGTGTGTGTGTGCAGGCAGTTTCAGGATACACAGGGCCGCTGTCGTGGTGGGCATGGTAGTGACCTCCTTCCTCGTAGCGAACCACCTGAAGAGGCTCACTTAGGTCTACCAGTGAGGGTGGGAGCCGAGTGAGGCGAGTCACCCTTTGTTAGAAAAAGGTAAGAAAAAAATTAAAAAAGGTCTTACGGTTGGGAAATCTGGGGGAATAAATCTTTTCTTTGTTAGTTCCTTGTATTAAAACTTTGCGCTATAACACTACAGTAATTTAGAAAACACAACTTGACTATTTCACCTCGTCTTGAGGTCCTGAAGGACCTGGTGTGCTCCTTTGCCTTGGTACAACCATGTGTGTCTGCTGTTCCTCACCAACTGACTCCTTTTCACGCCTTGCTGCATCAGGAAGCGCTGGAAGGCATCACTGCTCAGGAGCCTGAACTCCTCTAGACTCAGCAAACCTGTCCAATATGGAAACACACATACATGTAATTTTCATTCAGTCAAGGCAGACTTTTAACTCTTCCAACAGTTATGTAATGTCTAACCTTTTATTGCAATTAAAACAGAAAAAAAGAGAAGATATATTTTCATCAAGAGAGAAACTTTCGAAAAAGAAATATCTAGTCAGGTTCTTATATTTTGTTCATACACCGAGTATTAGTTGTTTACTCTATTTTCTGGTAAAGACATGGCACTGACATTTTGCATTGGTTTTGATCTGTTTTCCTGCCAATCTTGTCATGTATATGTAAAATGTATCGCTCTTTGTGAATATTTGCTGTATTTATTTTTTTTAAAAAAAGGGCTGTTTATCCTTTATGCTGTAACTCACTTTTTGTGACACCTATCCCCGGGCAGTAATAATAGACACAAAAGAACTATGCAGAAGTAATCAATCACGTTAATGATTTTTTTTTGCTCAGTAGGTCACATGGGAGCATCAGTCTGTTTTACACCAGATACAAATTCTTCACAAAGGCTTTAAATGTATTTCAAATAAAACAATAGGAAAAGGAAATATATACTTTCATGTTCTATAGACTAAATATGGACTGTCTCATCCAAACACTTAAGCCCTTACAGTAAACTGTACAAACCAGACATAGTTTTGGAAATACCACTTTGGACAGGATAAGACACAAAACCTTGTAATGTTTTTTTTTGTTTGTTTTGTTTTGTTTTTCATCGCCACAGGTTAAAACCTAAAATGTGACACATGCTATATCTTACCATTACCATCCTTGTCAGCTTTGAGTCCAGTGTAGATTTCTCTCAGATTCTCTGGTGTGAGCCAGATGCCATCCCTCACTCTGGAATGTGTCAGTATCTGTTAGAGCCATGATATACATTGAAAAAAAGAATGAATCAAGCAGCTCTTAAATAGAAAAAAAAATTACAGTATATGTAATGCAAACAAATCTTGCACTTGAGCTTTGGTGCTCACAGTCCACAAACTGACATACACCTCATGGAGCTGCAACTGTCCATCCTGGTTGATATCCAGAAGGTTAAAGATCTCCTCTGGGCTCAAGTTGAGCTCCTTGGCTAGCTCTTCCTGTCCCTCTTGCACCATCAGCTGGCTCTCCATGAGACCCTTTAGCTGCGCAAGCTGCATCACTACCCGGCACTCATCGTCTGACAAAAACTCAGGGATTTCTGTAGAAAAAAGCACATTTTTGTTTAGCTTCGGGGCCATTGATCCCTGCATCCTAAATTACTTTACGGAGCATTTGTAGGTTCACACACCAGTGGTCAGAATTTGACAAACTTTTCATATTGTCTTGTCAAGTCAAATAATAAATAGGAAAAAGAATCCAAAGAGAGTCAAGATATTATTTAACAGTAAGCCGAACAGTCACTTTTTTAATTAAGCAGACTTGTTTACTATGTGTTAAATGGATAAACTCCTGATATCTGGCATTAAAACACATGAGAACCATTATATTTGTCTCTATATCAGAATGTTTGTATAATGACTTCTTACAGTGTGTGGCTGCTTTTTAAGCCATCCAGTCTTATAATTTGATGTAATGTTCCAAGAGGGTAGATGCCACAGGACTGATGAGTCCATACCTATGGTCCATACTCTAGTCTGTGTACGCAGTGGTTGTGACCACTATGTGCGTATGAATGGTCTGAAGCAGTTTGTTTACATTTAAGAGAAGCCTGTTTTGGCCACTAGAGGCTCGTGTGGGCGCACTGCAAATTTGTTGGGAGGATGTTTAGGCTCTCACCAAACAGCAGAGGTTTCATACTCAGAGTCCGCATCTCATGGACTTTGCCTGGCATCAAAGACACCTTCTGCACATGCCCAACCTGAAAAATACACCAGAGCGGTGACTGTGTGCAGGAAAGAGGCAGATATAGAAAGTCACAAAGTGGAAGTGTGGAATAAAAAAACTCACCCGTATTCCCTCGACTCTTGTCAAAGAAACATCACGCAGAAAGTCCGGCTTTGATGGCGGACGTCCCGACTCCGTGCGCTGGTGATCACTGCGGGGAGCATCACGACTCCGATTGGCATCTTCCTGCCCGCTACTGTAGTGTACGTAGAAAAGAAGCGCGATCACATTAATGATGTAGACGTGAAAAAACACCATCACAACCACGAAGTAGGAGCGGGAGCACACGCTGCTCTTGTTGCAGGAGAGACGGTCGCAGGGCGGCCGGAGCGGCAAGGTCGCGCCCCCGGACGGACTAGTATCCTCAGCATCTGGGGTTTCCTGGTTGTCAGTCATTTTCCGACACTTCCTCCACTGCAAAGTCCATCTGATTAAATACGCGCAAAGAAAAATAGAAGCAAATCAAGTTTCAATAAACATCTAAGCAGATTCTCTGCTGTAGATTAGAAGTAACAGCGCACTGAGAAAGTCATGAAGGTTTCATGTCAAAACCATGCTTGCTTAAGCCGAAAAGTCAACTACCATTGATACCGAGTCGTTAGGTTTTCGCCTACAGACTGTGGCGCTGCAGCCTCGGACAGCCTTGTTTACACTGCAGCAGTCTCAGTCTCTCAGTCAGCAGCGGCTGCAGAGCGCACTGCGCATCACAAACCACGATGGAGAAACCCGGACCATAAACCCTATCCAGCATCGACTAGTTACAAAAATCAGCCTGGATAATTAAAGATATTTGACTTTCAAAGACAAGGGAAAACCATCGGTCTGCAGTACATTTTTTACACGTCATGTCTGCCGATAGAAACAGAGTGTAAAGCGCTCAATGCTGACCTCTGGTGACCCAAACTAATAACACATTTCTTCCAGTATGTTATATGCAGTGACATAACTTTCCCGCATTAATTTTATTTTCTGAACTCTGTGCTGAATAACAATAACGGGACACAAAACAGATCCTGGACGCTGTTCACCCACACCAGTATTTATTTGTTTTTACTTCCATTCCCACTGTTATATAGATTTTTTTTTTTTTTAAGGTAATGATTTGACACTGGCGTCATTAATAAGATGTAGTGAAAATGATAATAGCCAAAATTAAAGTACTCTCTTAAATCTAAAACGGTTTAATACAATTGTAGACATAAAGATATTGTTAAAAAAGAGAAAACTTAATCCCCATATTGTAACCAGTAAAGTGATTATGAATGGCCTGCATTTTTTTGTTTGTTTTTTCAATATATAAATATAATTTGGACCTAATCCTCAGGCATATTTATGCATTTTAGTCAGGACTTAAAATTATATCGACCAGGAGAACATTCTTAGTTTATCTGTTGTATTGTTTATAACACTATGATGTGCAGTCTAGTAGCTTCCCTTGTTTGATTTTTTTTCCCTTACTAGCTAAAATAATCTGACTCAATGAAAAAAATGAATCCTCTGAAGCTTTCTAGTCTTCAGCTTGGAAAAATTTCACCCCAAAATAAAATGACAGACACACTCATGATGCATTTAGCTATCTAGTTTTATTGAACACCATGCCTTACATGCTGAAGTAAACAAGTAACAAGATGATCATATTGTATGGGTTCTTGTCACTGGTCACTTGAGTTCTTCCTCACTCTTCTGCCTCCTTAGTCTGAAAGAAAATAACAATGGAAAAAAAAACATGAGTCAGGCTTACAGAATAAATTCTCATCACAAATAATTTCTCCAACATGCGTACTCTTACTTATTCATTTACCGTTATCTTGACAATTTCCCGACTTTTTGCCCTCAGCTTGTTGACCTGGGACTCAGCGATGTCAGCACGCTCCTGAGCCTCCTCCATCTCATGCTGTACCTTCCTGTATCTGGCAAGGTGAGTGTTGGCCTGCTCCTCCTGTATGACAATACACAATAAAGTCAAGAGCTGCAGACTGATTTTTTTAGAATGTATATGATGAGGAAGATTATTTTCACTCACAGCTTCTTCAGACTGCCTCTTATAGGATTTCACTTTCAGCTGCAGCTTGTCTACCAGATCCTGAAGACGGGTAACGTTCTTCTTGTCCTCCTCAGTCTGTCATGGAATAAAAGCTACTAACTATTGTTTTCACCATCAACATCACAGACAGTCAACTAGTTTATAAGTAGTTCTATTTTCAGTTGTGCAAATGGCAGTTTACCTGATAGGTAAGCTCCTTTACTCTCCTCTCATATTTTCGCACTCCTTTGATTGCTTCAGCACCACGCCTCTGTTCAGCATCAACTTCAGCCTCCAATTCTCGAACCTGAAAACATAACGAAGGCTTCAGTGTGTTTGAATTTCAAAAAAACAAAACAAAAAAAAGAAATAAACACTTTTTTTTCAGGGGTAGATATAAGGTACCAAACAAGATTTACCCGAGCCTCCAGTTTCTGGAGCTGCTTCTTGCCTCCCTTCATGGCCAGACTCTCAGCTTCATCAAGACGGTGCTGCAGGTCCTTCACTGTCACCTCCAAGTTCTTCTTCATCCTCTCCAAATGAGCGCTGGTGTCCTGCTCCTTCTTCAGCTCCTCTGCCATCATGGCAGCCTGAAATTTTGAATTTTACGTTACAGATCGCCTAAAGCCTGCCGTATGGTACAGTACTAAATACAAACATTGACTAGATATGTTTGTCTGTCTTGTATTATTATAGTGTAGTTCAGAATGACTCACATCAGTGATGGCCTTCTTGGCTTTCTCTTCAGCATTTCTTGCTTCCTGGACAGAATCTTCCACCTCACCTTGGATCTGAATGAGGTCGGCTTCCAACTTCTTCTTGGTGTTGATGAGGCTGGTGTTCTGAAGACACAAAGAAAGAAATCATTTAGTTTTCTCATTTTCTTTTAATCCAAATTCTTACTTGTTTTATGCAGATAAAGTACCTGAGAGTGCAGCAGCCCCACACGCTCGCTGGCATCCACCAGCTCCTGTTCAGCTATTTTGCGGCTTCTGTCGGTCTGCTCCAGAGCAACTCTCAGCTCCTCAATCTCAGCTAGCATCAGGGCGTTCCTGCGCTCCACCATGGCAACCTGCTCCCTCATTTCCTCTTGGCCTCTGACAGCTTCATCAAGATGCAGTTGGGCGTCCTAAATGAATAATAAAAAGCGGTTTGCAATGCAATCTGAAATACGTCAGCTATGATAGCTACTTTGTTTGATAAGCCACAATACCTTCAGCTGTCCCTGCACGTTCCTCAGCTGTTTCTGGGCCTCAGCAGCCTGTCGGTTGGCGTGGCTCAGCTGAATCTCCATCTCATTGAGGTCTCCTTCCATCTTCTTCTTGATCCTCAGGGCGTCATTTCTGCTCCTGATCTCAGAATCCAAAGTGCTCTGCATGGTTTCAATCACTCTCTGGCTGTTTCTCTTAATCTGATCAATCTCTTCGTCCTTCTCAGCAATCTTTCTGTCAATTTCACTCTTGACTTGGGTGAGCTCAAGCTGGATGCGAAGAATCTTTGATTCCTCATGCTCTAGAGTAGCCTTGACAGAAAAAGAAATATTGTAGCTCTAGCAACATTTAAAAGTTCTGTTTGATGGGAAATAGTTTGTCAAACTGTACCTCTGCCTCTTCAAGTGAAGTCTGGAGTTCAGTCTTCTCAATCTCAACAGTCTTTTTGGATTTCTCGAGTTCATGGATGGTTTTTCCAGTCTCCCCAATTTGCTCAGTCAGATCAGAGATTTCCTCTGTAAGGAGTCAGTGAACAGGCTGAATTAATTCACTTGTCTTAATAATAAACATCATACTTGCAAACTCCTAAATTTGAAAGTAACTGCAAATTAAAAACAGGGGTGATAAAGTTGTTTAAAAATGGGGATGGTGTATTCCACCTGTCCCTTTCCACAGAATGACATGACTCTTTCAAGAAAGGTGATGTCCTTTCTGCGAAACACAAATTTTGTCAAGAGCTCCATATTCAAACACCATTCCATTTGTTTTTAATTTTTCTTATTTGGACTATAGACTCTGCTGTTTTCAAAATTTGCGTACGTTGCAGATTTTTGTTCTCCCTCTTCAGGGTCTCCAACTGGTCCAAAGCCTCTTCATATGAATTCTTCAGCTTGAACATCTCAGTGCTGAGAGAACGAGCTTCTTTTTGAGATCCCTCAAGCTCTGCCTGGCATTCCTCGTACTTTTGTTTCCACTCTGCAAGAACCTAAAAACATGAGAGAAGCCTCTGTAATTTGCATACCCATAATTCATCAATTCTCAGCGTTAATATTCTGGCATTACAATGAATCTGACCTTGTCAAAGTTTCTTTGCTTCTTGTCGAGGGTAGCAGCCAGAGCGTTAGCTCTCTCCACATCGATCATGAGATCCTCCACCTCACCGTGAAGTCTCTGTTTCGTCTTTTCCAGAGAGGCACATTTTGCATTCACAGCCTCGATGGACTCCTCTGCATCCTGCAGACGCTGGGCGAGCTTCTTCCTGTTGTATGATATATTATCAGTGCATTGTTTCATACACTTACTGGAGGTAACATAGTTAAGATCTTTATGACTTACTTTGCCTCCTCCAGCTCCTCAGTGCGCTGAATGGCATCAGTCTCATATTTTGCTCTCCATTGAGCCACCTCGCTGTTAGCCTTGGACATTCCTCGCTGCAGCTCAGATTTGGCCTCCTGCTCCTCTTCATACTGCTCTCTGAGCAGGTCGCAGTCATGTCGAGCTGACTGAACAGAATGGGCCAGGGCATTCTTGGCCTTTCAGAGAAATATAGATATTTTATATTATGTATTTAAACTCACCTTCGTCTTTGAACTCAGGAGTTTAAATAGATAGCATCTCCATTTTAGTGTTTTAAATGTGCACATACTTTCACTTCCTCTTCAATGTGTCTTTTGAGCTCCTCAATCTGCTGGGTATAAGCCTGCTTACTCCTTGTCAGCTGAGAGATCAGGGCTTCTTTTTCCTCCAGCTGGCGTGAGATTTCACCTGAAAAGTGAACACAGGGTCACAACTGAATTAAATATGGACTTTTCTTTATTGAAAAGACAATATTGATATTTGTTTACTAATGAAAAGGAAATTCGTATATATATACATATATTACCATTCTCTGTCTGTAGTCTTGCCCTTTGTACTCCAATGTCATTCAGCTGTCGAACATGCTCATCATTTTTAGTCTTAAGCTCACTCAGTTGATCCTCAAGTGTACGACACATTTTTTCCAGATTCGTCTGAAATTACAAAATGAATGTTGATCCAAAGTATTGTGTTATTTAGTCTCTGTCAATGAGAGCTGAATAAATGTTGATATTAACAAAATGTTTGCCAATGACTTTTTTACTCAATTAAAATGTTGGACTTTGAGACCTTGGACTTGGCGACAGACTCCATGTTGCTGCTGAGGTCATCAATTTCCATCTTGAATTCGCTCTTCTCTTTCTCCAGCTTCTGTTTGACTCTCTGGAGGTTGTCGATCTGTTCACCCAGCTCAGCCACACTGTCAGCCTGCTTCTTGCGGAGGGCGGCAGCGGTGGCCTCATGCTGCAGCGTGGACTCTTCCAGGTCACGACGCAGCTTCTGAAACTCGGCCTCGCGCTTCTTGTTCATCTCAATCTGAACAGAGGTTGCTCCGCCAGCTTCCTCCAGCCTCTCGCTGATCTCTTCAAGTTCCCTGGAAAGATCAGACCTCTGCTTCTCCACCTTGGCTCGAGCAGCACGCTCAGCCTCAATCTCTTCCTCCAGCTCCTCAATACGAGCCTGAAACACACATTGTTTATCTGAAAATTGTTCAGGGTTTTTTTTCTTAATATCCAACTGCCTTTGACTAACTCAAAGTTTCACCTGAAGTTCCTTTATCTTCTTCTGGAGCTGGACTCCAAGACTCTGCTCATCTTCAATCTTGCCAAGAAGCTGGCTTGTTTCAAAGTCCTTCCTGTGTCACAACAAAATTTTCAAATATATATGAGGTATAATACTTGTTTTTAGTTTACATGATAACTTTTAACACAAAAATGGAATTGTTCACTCAATGGGGCACAAAGGGTTGGTAAGAAATTACTCATCTTCCTTGTGCTGAATTTCTCCTGCCTTTTTCTCCTTTTTTCCCCCAGTTTCTCTCTTCTATCTATCTATCTATCTATCTATCTATCTATCTATCTATCTATCTATCTATCTATCTATCTATCTATCTATCTATCTATCTATCTATCTATCTATCTATCTATCTATCTATCTATCTATCTATCTATCTATCTATCTATCTATCCATCTCCAGTTTACTTAATTTAATTTGTATCATTTTCATTTTTTTAGTTCATTTGTATCAAATTATTCTCTGTGAAATTTTTTAACAACAGATCCAGCAAAATCTATAAATAACTGTTTAAGTTGCCTAAACGAAAATAACGTTAGATAAATAAATAAATAATATTGATGAGCACCATGAAACTCACTTCTTTAATTTTTCTTCAGACTGCTGCTTATCATTCTCCAGATCCATGATGGTTTCCTGGGCCAACTTCAGATCTCCTTCAAGCTTCCTTTTAGCACGCTCAAGGTCCATACGAAGTTTCTTTTCTTGCTCCAGGGAACCTTCAAGCTTTAAAAACAGACAGAGGAGTCACTTTTTCCAAAAAAATTATTATTTTTTAAAGGACTAAAGAAATGTCTGCTGTTATGGCATACATCATCCACTTGTTGCTCCAACTTGGTCTTGGCCTTGGTCAGAGTGTTGACTTTGTCTTCCTCTGCCTGCAGGTCATCAAGGGTCTGCTGATGGGCCTCTTGGAGGGCTTTCTTCTCTTTGGTCAACTTGGCAATGGTCTCATCCTGAGATGTCATTTCTTCCACCAGGTTTTTAACCTGGACATGCAGTATTGTTAAGACAATTATTTAGTATTTCAGTATCCTAGGAAGATCAAACTTTGAAGCCTCAAAGAGGATATACAGACCTTGTTCTCAGTGGCATGTTTCTCCTTCTCCACTTTGGCCAGGGTGAGCTCCAAGTCATCAATGTCTTTCTTCAACTCAGAGCACTCGTCCTCCAGTTTCCTCTTCTTTGCAGTCAGCTCAGCATTTATTTCCTCCTCATCCTCCAGTCTCTCAGCTGTTTCTTTGGCTTTTGCCTCAAGCTGAATTTTTGCTTTGATGAGCCCCTCACACCTTTCTTCTGCATCACTGAGGGTTTCCAGTTCCTAATTTGATAGGACAGCATTTTTAGTCACATTTAATGAATTAAAGGTATTGATCTTTGTTGAAGAAACCCAAATATTGTTAGATGCGTACCGACGCAATTTGAAGCTGCAAGTCATTCTTCTCTTGAAGGAGAGTGACCATCTTCTCTTCCAGTTCTTTCTTCTTAGCCAGAGCTTTTGCTAGCTCCTCTTTAGTCTTCTCAAATTCCTCCTTCATCTGGGCCATTTCTTTTTCAGTCTCTGCACTCTTCAGCAGAGGCTTAATCTTGAAGTAGAGCTTCATCCATGGCCATGTTTTGACATTCATGAATGAGCGGATGTTGTACTGGATGGAGTAAATGGCCTCCCTTGGATGAGAATGTATGAAATTAAACAAACAGTTTTTTTTAATGTATCAATTCTGTTTTCATATAATCAAATCATTGGAGCTTTAAATAATATATCAAGCTTCATGCTGTTGGTCTGGTTGCAGCTTTGTAGTAATAGTAATACTAGCTTTACATTATTCTCATCAAAAAAACAGATGTTCTTTATTATGCACTCGAAAAGAGATTCTCCAGCTGCTGATGTCACAACTTGAGAAAACTTCATACGAGCCTACATTCTCAACTTATGAATATTTCAACACTCTGACCTCACACAAACTCTACCACACGTCCGAAACTTTAACTTAGTATTTCTTTTTTAAAATATGAACACAGCACCATCTCTTTAATGATATGGGATATGTTACCTTCTCTCCATCATCTTGACAAACTCTCTTCTCATGAGGAAACCTCTGCAGAGAGCCTGAGTCATTGTGACCAGCTCAGCAAGTTTCTCATCTCTCATCTCCTCAAGTGTACCCAGCAGACCAGCTTTAAAGAACACCTGAAAGAAAGAGTAACTTAACACACATACTGGTATATTAAGTAGTATTAAGGAGCACCAGTGCTTGACAAATTACCTTTGTGTGTCCAAATTTGTACTGAGTGTGGTCCACATCGATGGATCCCAGTAGTTTCTCTGAGGCCTTTTTGTTGTCGATGAACTGTCCCTCAGGAATGACACTAGCATTCAATACTTTGTATCTGGTTGGAGGGGAATTGATTTAGGATACAATGATTTATCAGAAGTAATTATAGCATTGGTCAGTACATACCTCTGCTTGAAGTCACCGTAGAGGATTCTGCTGGGGAAACCTTTCCTACAGATCCTGATTCCTTCCAGCACACCATTACATCTCAGCTGGTGGATGACCAGGAAGTTCTCCATCAGACCTACAGGGCATGAAAGATGTTGCATTATTTTGCAAATTTGAGTCATATTTAAATGCATAAATTAATTCTGATATCAAACTCACCAGGTGTCTTTGATTCATTGGGAATCAAACAGCGTACAAAGTGAGGATGAGTACTCCTTAAGTTGGTCATCAACTTGCCTAAATTTTCCTATGAAAGGAAATAATTCCTACTTTAATGATTTTAAAAAGTAAAAAGCATATTACCGCTGATGTCATCAGTAAAATCATTGGGAAATGGCCCAAATGACGTATCAGAGATAAGTTTGGCAGTTATTCGTGAGTCTTACCCTAAACAGAGCGGATACAGTCTGAAATGATCCACCCTTCTTCTTGCCACCTTTCTTGCCACCGCCACCCTCAGCTGTACCACAAAGAATAAAACCAAACATATTAAATCTGCATGAATTAATGACATTTATCTTTATCTCAGCCAAAGACAAAGCAGTAAAGAATGATAACTATGGCAAAGATCAGAGAACATTTGAGAATATTTGCCCTACCTTCTGCTGAGGCATGTGATGCATACAGGTGGGCCAACAGTTTGGCTGAAGACTTCTGGTAGAGCTGAACAACGGAGTCGTTCAGAGGGTCTTTGTTCTTATCAAGCCAGCCTTGGACATTGTAATCAACAGTGCCAGCATAGTGAACCAGGGAGAAATGAGCCTCAGCTTTGCCTTTGGCAGGTTTGGGTTTCTGGAAGGGGGCACTTTTACCAAGATGCTGGTCATACAGCTTGTTCTTGAATGTGACATCTGTTGCCTTGGGGAACATGCACTCCTCTTCAAGGATGGAGAAGATGCCCATTGGCTGTCAGGATGAAATAATTATTTAAAACAAAAGCTTTGAGGACTTCAGACAGTTTTAAGGGTTTGAGAATATAAAAGATGCCGCTCACCTTCTCAATCAGCTCAATGCAGGCAGCCAAATCCATACCAAAGTCGATGAACTCCCATTCAATTCCCTCTTTCTTGTACTCCTCTTGCTCCAGCACAAACATGTGGTGGTTGAAAAACTGTTGCAGTTTTTCATTGGTGAAGTTGATGCACAGCTGCTCCAAGCTGTTGAACTAATATATGCAGAAATCAACGGTCAGTAAAGGATAAAAATAACACACTAACATTGACATTATTTGTACTTTTAATTTTAGTTAAGACTAAACAAAGAAAATATAATATGACTTACATCAAAGATTTCAAACCCAGCAATATCCAGGACACCAATGAAGAAGCTTCTGGGCTGCTTGGTATCCAACATCTCATTGATCCTGACCACCATCCACAAGAACATCTTCTCATAGACGGACTTGCAGAGAGCCATCACTGAGTTGTTGACCTGATTTGACAGAAATAAAGAGAAACAAGTTGTTTTTAGGGATAATAACATAAGTCATTGTTTTTAACTCTTCAACAGGCTCCAGAGTGATGATTCACAGGATTACACTGAGAGAGAGCACTTTACCTGAGGCACAGTTTGACCCTTGGTCACAAACTCATTCCCAACTTTCACTCTGGGGTAGCACAGTGCCTTCAGCAGGTCAGCTGAGTTCAGACCCATCAGGTAGGCGATTTTATCAGCCACTTAAAAAAACATTAAAACAGACTTTAAAACTCATCCCAGCATCACTTCATGAGATCACTGAATAGCAAGTACTCTCTAAGGCTCCAAACTTTTATTCCACAACAATACAACAGCAGTATACCCTCAGTGCCATCAGGCTCAGCCTGTTCCTCGCGCTGCTTCTGTTTGAACTTCATGTTTCCATGATGCATCACAGCTCCAGTCAGCTTGTACATGCTGGACTTCTCTTCAGCATTGAAGCCCAGAATGTCAATAGCAGTCTGTGGAATTGAAAAACAAGCAAAATGGGAAATGTTGACATGTTTCACAGTTGTATCACAGCTCCTTATTGTTTGCTCAAAAAATACATAAGTGACTTGTTTAGCTGTTAATAAATGAGAAAATTTAAACTGAGTTTACATCAGTTGCGATGAATTCTTCAATGTCATTGATACTCTTGACTGTGATTTCACCCTGACTGATCATGTGATAGTCGTAGGGATTGGTGGTGATCAGGAGAGCCTCTGAGAGCGGGGAAAAGGATAAAAGAGGTTTATTTTAAAATCACAAATTAGCTTTTATCATTATCTACTGTTGTTGTTTGGTATTCTAAAATAACAGAAAGTATCTGTCTTTAGTCTCATACCTATCAGCTCAGGTTTGTGACCTGTCATGAGCTGGTAGAAGATGTGGTAGCTCCTTTCAGCAGACAGCTGGAACGTCACTCGAGACTTCTCCAGCAGATCTGGATATGACAGAATAAGGAAAAATAGCCCGTTCATTCATGAGAGCATTGGCGTGTCAGTGGAAAATAAGTAGAGCTCCACTGTCTAGGTCTAATAACAGCTAATAACAGTTATGATATGTGGAAGTCCTTCATTTCAACAAAGGCTCAAAAAACATTTTACACTTGGCAATATTGGGATACAAATTGGCTAACAGAGAAAATACTATCTTGAGGATATGAAGGCCAGTTCACTCTGAAACCTGCTGATGCTTCTGTTTCGTTTAAATGTTTGTTTTTCTGTTGCTTCATACTTTGTATCTTCAGTGTTTGTTTGTTTTGTTTCTTTTTTACAACTTATTTCTCCTTTTTTAGTTTTTTAGGGCTTTTCATGCCTTTATTTTGAGAGGACAGGACAGTGGATAGAGCAGGAAACAGGGTGAGAGTGTGGAGCAGCTCAGGTTGGACTCGAACCCGGGCTGCCCACCCAAGGGCTTTTTGCTCATATGGAGCGTGACCTTGACCACCAGGCCATATGTGCTCCTGCACTACACACTTCACTGTACACTTTAATACCCAAATCATAACTATTCTTAATTATTTTTGTTGAACCATCTTGTGTGCTTTGTATTTATGGAAAACTATTTTTTCAAATGCAAAAACTTTCTTTACCTGTTTTCACTGATTCAGTACTGTTATTGAGTCAAACTTAAAAAAGTGAATTACCAGGTAATATCAAACAGCTGTAAGTACATTCAAACAGATTATGAGATTCAAGTCTTACATGTTTCAATATCAGCTGAAGCCAGCTTTCCAGTAGTCCCAAAGTGGATTCTGATAAATTTTCCCTGTGTGAGTATAGATTAGGAAGAACATTTTTATTGTCATTGTACAGAAAGATACGAGTAAATTTTTTGCACAGTCCAAACAGAACTCAAATGAGCACAAGCATTCAGAATATTGTTACCATGATTTGCTGTTGGTGCAAACAGCAAATATTTTGGAGCGAAAATGCCCTCCTTCCACTCTAAAGAAAAAAAAAATCACTTACAAAACGGGATGAGTTGTCATTCCTCACAGTCTTGGCATTGCCATAAGCTTCCAAAAGTGGGTTTGCTGCAATGATTTGATCCTCCAGAGACCCCTAGAATAACATGATTGAGTAATTACCTAAAAATTCAATATCTTTCAGTTATTCAAATCAAGTCAGGTATGCCTTATATCAATAGTCTTGAGCTTCTTTACCTGCATTTTGCCAGGGACATTTTCTACTTTCTTGCCACCAGCCACAGCGATTGTCGCAAAGTACTGAATGACACGTTTGGTGTTGACAGTCTTTCCTGCACCAGATTCTCCGCTAGTTTGAGGAATGTGTTCAAACAAGTTATTTAATATCACTACGACAACGTATTTTTTCTCCTGCAGAATATGATCAAGGAGATACTTACGTAATCAGGATGGACTGATTTTCTCTATCTGTGGGACATCAAAATAGTAAACCACAGTTTAGAAGCCACACAGTTTATTTTTATGCTTCTAGATGAGAAGAAAAACAAAACTGTTTCACAAACTCATTGATACCTTGGAGCATGAACTGATAGGCGTTATCAGAGATGGAGAAGATGTGGGGTGGAGCCTCAATCCTCTTTTTGCCTCTGTATCCTGCTACAACCATCGCATCGTACACTGGGAGCCATTTATAAGGGTTCACAGTGACGCAGAACAGCCCGGAGTAGGTCTATAGTGTAGAAAATTAAGAGCTTAACTTTATATATATATAAATATATATATACACATAAATATGTAAACTCTCTCCTCAAAGAAACTCACGTAGATCATCCATGCTGCATAGCGCTCTTTGAGGTTATACAGCACAGAGGGTTCACTGAGGTGGGTCATCATGGCCATGTCCTCAATTTTATCGAACTTTGGTGGGTTCATGGGGAAGACTTCATCTTCCTTCACGGTGATAGACTGTCAAAGAGAAAAAGGAACAGATAAAGTTTTGGCTGTCCACCAGCAGTCAGGTGTTAACGAGGGGCCTTGAAGGTTTTGCAGGTTAGTTCTTGAGGGGTCTTTTTAACAAGCTTGTGAGATCTCTATGTTTTATACTTGTTTATAACTTTTGAAATCAGTTTCTAGATGGATTTTGTGGTTTATGTGGATGGATTATTTATTTGTACTGCCTTTTTGTGAGTCCACATAAACAACTTTTTGTTTTTGTTTTCTTTTGGGGGGGCTTTAATTATCTTTTATCCAGTAGGACAGCTGAAGAGAGACATAATATGGTAGAAGTAGCAAGTGGGGAAAGACATGCAACAATGGGCTGTGCCTAGACATTAACTAGTAACTGCTGCAACAAGCTACATGGGGTGCATGCTTTAATCCACCCCAGGAATTTTTCTCTTTTTCCGGTTTCTAAATATTTTTGGAGGAATAACTTTATCTTTTTTTTTACACAGAAATGTGTTCTTAGAGTTTAGGTTGGCAGTAGTAGTTTTACATTTCAAATTGGGATGCTTTTTCCTTGAGCTAAGCAAAGCCCCCCACCTCTGTGTCTATGAATCAGCACATTTATATTGTTTTGTGTTCAATATGCTATAACAGAGTGTTTATTTGGTTGTGAAATGGCTTGTATCAAGCTTTGTAAATTCTAAAACAGGTTTAAAAAAAAACTCACAAAACTCATTGACATAGTCTCATTACAAGTTTAGTAAACAGAATTGTTTTTTCTTTTTTACAACACCAACATGCTTACCTGCCTTCATAACTAGATTCAAAATTGAAATATCGGGCACTGCTAAACTTTAAATCCAGTGCTTTTGTTCTCACCTTTCCACTGAGAGTCTCCACAGTGGCTTTGCCACCCTCCCTCTTAACAAGTTTCCCCTTGAGGTACATCTCCGAGGGCTCAGTCACAAAGTATGCCGTCTTAGCATCAAAGGGAGTGTTCTGTGCTTCAATCCTCTCTCTTTCTGGCTTACGGAGGTATATGGCCGCCGCGCCAAAACATTCCATTTCAGGGTCCGACATGATGGCACTTTACTGTCAAAGAAAACACAACACCATAGTGATGACTCCTGTCTGTTATCTGTGTAGCTACATAAAGGGTGAATCTTTATAATCTCTTAAATGAATGCACAAAGTCTGTTTTACCTTGGCTGACACCAGGTGAGCAGGTTTTTTTCAGGCAGTTTCAGTGCAGACTTCTAATAAAAGAAGTTCAGATGTTAAGCTCTCAAAGGCTACTGAGAGTAAAAATCATCAGATTTAGTTTTATAGTAGAGGTGAACAATAGACAACTTAAAGCATACTTATAAACCTTATATCTGCTCCAAGTCAAAACAATGTACATTTTCTACAGTCATAAAATAGATTTGATACTAATGTTCATGGCACTGTTAAAACTATAATAAATTGAATTGAAGTTGTTCAATATTCATCTTAGTCACAACTTACCTTTGCTGGGTGCCTCTCCTTGCTGGAGGTTCGCTGTGCCCCTTACATCTATATATACAGAGTGATGGGAGCCTATCACACGTGTTGCTCTGTATTTGGTCATGTCATCTGGTATATTGTTGGTGTGATAGGTTTTTCTTCTGGCTGTCACATTACAAAGAGTGGGATGTCTTCCTTGTCAGATGATTGACAGGCCAAGATATGTATGGAATCTGATGCTTTTGTCTCCTGTTGCTGGTGCTATTTTGAAATAATTAAGCTTTTGCCCATCATTCAGTACAGCCATCATACTTGTCTTGCATTTTAAGGATAGAAAGAACATTTTTAAGAGTAACTGCACATTTTTTGTTCATTTGTTTTGAAATGTTTTGATATTCTTATACATGCTCATGTAGCATGCAGGTATGATGTTTGATCTCCTCGTAGATATTTTCCATGCAAAAGGGTGAGGCTGATTCACTTCTTGCACATGGAAAAGTTAGTGTTTACAGGCAGTCCAATGGTGTGACTAATGCCTCTTTTTAATGCTCTCTGGCTCAACAGTAGACCCTTGTCATACCTCAGAGGAGCTTTAAAAAGTCACTGATATATTGTTTCAGAGTCCGTACAAGTCAGACATTATTAAAAATAAGAAACGGGTGCCTAAGAGCTTTAAAGAAAAGAGGGATTGCCAAGGGATTATTTCTCTGAACAGTGCCAGCAGCTGTTCTTATTCTTTCTCTTGAGGGACCCACAAGGGAGACTGAGACAGTTCCTAAATGTAGCGGTCACTGAGTGATGGATTCCAACCCCACTTCCACTTGTTTTACAAACCACCTACCATGAGATGTTTTTATTGTCTTTTACTGTTTTGTTTCATTATACAGAGTCTACAGTATGTTTTACAAAAGAAGATGCTGTCAAAGATGGAAGGTGCATTTGAAGCCAAACCTTCTGCCAAGAACTTGGCACAGGGCAGGAAAATTTTGAAAGTGACAGTAGACAGTCAGAGGGCACTGTTTGTATTGGCAAGAGTATCTCCTAACAGCAGTGAATAGTAAGAAGAAATACTAAAGTGGTTACCAGCTAGATATAATGAGCCTCTGTCTTCAGTGTTACATGATATCTGCTTGGTAATCTTCTGTCTTATTAGGGCAAAAAATAAATATAGCATCAGGCTTATGGGGGTGCTCAAGCCAAATGCCAAATACTCAAGTGGCTTATTGTATTTGGGTGGCCTTTTGATTTCTGTCTGACAGTTTCTTCGTTTGTCAAGCAGCAACAGCTGGAGTGTAGAAAACAAACCTAGGTGAGTGTTGAGTAACATTCCAGTCTATGGACTGGTCACAAAGAGAAAGGATATACATTTACAGTAACAGTGCATCCAAACTTAACAATGTAAGTACTTCAGTTTTTTATTTATTTTGAGATATTAAGGGATACAAGTGAATTGTAATTTATCCATGTTATCTTTCTGTAATACTTGTTAAAGATTCTTCAGTAAAGTGTTAATGTGTTTGTGTTTTAAACTTGTGTGAACTAATAAATCACAGATGCAATGACTTTCTAATGTTTGATTTAAGTCTATAAAGTGTTTGGATTGTCAGTCAGACACATTGAAAAACCTTAAGTGCCCAACTTTTTAATGTATGTTAAACTTGCTGAATGTGTGGCTGAAGCATTGAAGTATTTGAACCCAACAAACTAAAGAAAATGTTTCCTCTGTAGAAGACGTGTAAAGCTTAATTAATTTCCACTGTCTTTAAAGCATTTTAACTGAACTTGTTCTCCTTGAAATACTGTCAAAATATTGTGTTTCTGATAAGATTTCTGATCTCTTGGTTAATTCAGGTCACATTGTTGAATTTTGGGTGTTGCATCTTGTCTATCACCAGGGATTAGGGCGTAAGAAGGCGAGAAGTGTGTGTGGGGTATAGGGTGTATGTGTGGGGTGGGCTGCATGGGTTGCTGTCAGTTCCTTGTGGTGCTAATGACTGTCAAGAGTCACGAAGATGTGTGTGTACTAATGTTGGTTGTGGGGTCACTGGCATCTTATAAACACCAAAGGGAGCCTCAAGTTGCGAAGGTGCAAACATGCTGCTTGTGTTACCAGCTTCTCTATCATCACTGCCCTCTTGTCCTTTTGCACACTTCCTCAACTCATACTCAGGGCATAGTTTCAAGATTTTATACTCTAAAACAACTTATCGGAAAGTGTAAAATACACTCAGAAAGATTCACTGATTTATCTATTTCATTATGTTCCAACAGAGTCACAGGCTATGTTTGAATCTATTCCATCATGCCTGGGACAGATGACAAGGAAAGGCTCCAGAAGTCCATCAGAACCTCTTAGAATATGGTATGACTCACTCACAGATCTGGATCCCAGTTAGAACTTCTAACTGGGATGTTTACAGATAAAATTCACTAAAATATATGACATAAACACATTATGTATTTATCTATTTGGGATTTGTTTTAATTACATTAATAAATATATCAAATAATTTAACTTAAATCTAGTAGCTGAGAGTTCCTTAGCGACAGAAACACATTGACAGCATGTCAATAAAGCTATGTCTTAGTTTCAACAAAACATGCATAATGTTATCCAACTAACCACTAGAATTTCCCTCAAACTACTCCTTAACTATTCTGCTGTTTCTGCTGGTCAATCTTTAATCAGATATTCTTCATTTATATAGCCCCAATTCTTGGTCCATTCCCAAGTCTAGGTCTGATTGTGCTACATGCTCGGTGACACCTGGGTAGTGGTAACTAGTTTTTGTCAAAATGCACCACTCACAAACCAAGGGTTACTTTTACTGAGTGCGAGCATGAAGCATACTGAACAGATACATAACCCTTTGAATCCAAAGGTCTCCCAATTGGGGGACTTTGATGTCACTTGGCGAACACAGCGTGAACTTGTAATGAAAAAATATAGTGATGTTGCAAATCAAATTTAACAGCAGAACCTGCGCTTTACAACTATGGAAACCGTTTTTACATGCCATGCCACAAACACAACTCAAATAACAATTTAATAAAGCAAGACATATCAAACTCTGTACAGCCCCACTGTGTCAACCCACTTGCTTATTTCCAGCTCTACCACTGCACTGCTACGTGTGGAGCAAAAGATCAACACCTCAGATGAAAGCAGAGACTCCATAGATTCCAATGATATCAGCACTTTATGTTCTCTAATATTCATAAGTTGTACTGTAGCGTGATTAAGGTTTAGAGCTGCAGCTGCATCATTTTCAAAGAGATGTTCTTCATGAAGGATCTTTTTTGAGGGGGGCTAACCTACATTTTTGAATTTTTTTTGCTGGGTGCCACCTTCATTTACTCTTAACCACTATCACAAATTCTCATATTAACACATCTCAACAAATCCCACAACTTTTCCCTTTACTATGACACCAAAATTATTCAAATAGACCTTATGGTTGCAGAGATATACTCATTTTAGAAAGGGTATGCAGTTTTTTAACACAGACTTGAAAAATCAGACCAGGGTTCAAAGACTTAATGAACAGGCCTTGTGACTTCATGTCTCTATGAGGGAGATTTAAGGTAAGCAGAAAAAGTGCGAGGAATTACCAGACATTCCAAGTCCTTCCTTTTACAAACAGTATGTTTACACTGTGAGAAATCATGGAGTTCTAAACTGCCATGACATCAAACTTCTAACCTTCAGCTTCTAACACAGCTTAAACAAATGTGCTCTGTTAATTTTATGAATGACACAAATGTGCACCATTTAGTAAATGTATTTGGACTGAAAAGTGTGTACACCAAAATGTATATTTAAATCTGATCACTTATTTTTCTAAAAAGAGAGGACTGCATTTTTGGCAGAATATGACTTAGCCATATCATACACCTAGTTATCTTCACAAAACCTTGAATTCTTTTCACATGCATGAATTTTACATAATCATAGGCACATGCAGACATTTTCAGCTGTAGTACACTACTTTTGTTTCCCTGCTCCTTTTGAGATAAAGAAAAGAAGATCTAATACAGGGAACCCTAATTAAGTAACATTATGTTGTGACACGTGACATCTACCCCTGATGCTCTGTTATTTGATGGAGTGTTGTATACAATGTGTGTGGAGTAGCTGTTGTTGGGGGTTTTTTTTCGACAAATGTGGAAAAAAAAGTAGAACAAGAATTAAATTAGATTGTGAAATGAATCAATCTTTGTTTTCTCCAAGGTTATTATTGTTGAAGAAAACTAACAAATAATGAAAAATATTTTTGTAAACTGAAATCAACATAAAAATGGAGCTTTACAAAAAATGACTGTTAAATTAAAGTGTATTTTGACTCTAAAAAGTAACTACAATAAACTGAAATATAGAGAAAATGTCTTTTTCTCATCTTTTTCAGTCGATCTCATGCATAAAATCACTTTTTTGGGGTGGAATATTTCTGTCCGTTTCAAGCCAGTCGCGCATGCGCACAAGCAAACATGTCCACGCTGTCCGTTAACAGAGCGTTAATGGCAGAGAAAACAAGGAGAAAACGGCGGAGGCCCATTTGGGATTATTTTAATATGACTGTGTCACTGACAGGCGCAGGTGCCTTGCAGTGGAAGGTGATAAAGTATGTGCAACGTTTCTCAAGGAGAATTTCACTTATCTCAAAGTCCATTTGAAAAGCTCACACAGGGAGGCTAACGTAGCTTACCTTGCCAAGGTAAGGGGAAGCGCCGCCTTGCCACATTAACCTGAAACAGAAGATAATCCCTGAACAGGCAGTCAGTGTTGCCAGATCTCATGACAGAAATGAGCTCTTAAGGGGAAAAAAAGCCCAACAGGTGACCAATCACATTGAGAAAACAAGAGAACTTTTGACAACTTTATGAATATATACATTTATTCCTGTTTTGCGGTATATTGACAATAAATGCAGTCAACAAAATGTTTGAATTTAAACTTTCTTTATAAAATACTGTATGTGCATTTAACAGCAAATTGACAACATTGACATTGACAACTATATATATATATATATATATATATATATATATATATATATATATATATATATATATATATATATATATATATATATACACACACACACACACACACACACACACACACACACACACACACACACACACACACATATATATATATATATATATATATATATATAAATGTGTGTGTGTGTGTGTGTGTGTGTGTGTGTGTGTGTGTTTGTTTCTATGCCATTTTAATATGAGAGGACAGGATAGTTGATAGAGTAGGAAACAGGATGAGAGTGGGGAGACTCATGCCGCAGGCCAGACTTGAACCTTGGCTGCCCGCTCAAGGACTTTTTGCCATATGGAGCACAACCTAAACCACTAGGCCATCTGTGCTCTTGCCATTACTAATTTTAACTAACACAAAATCATCCTACAGTAATTAAGAAACATGAAGCATATTAGTTTTTCCTTGTTGTCAGACTTTTTCGCACACAGTATCAGGTATTAAAGTAATGACATGCACAGTCTGAACCCCTTAGCTGGATTTCACAGTAATTTCAAGTTTTGACCAGGTGTTTCATTCGATGTCTTTATTTCACAGGGTAGGGTGACAGCAGTTATGATGATAAGTTTGAGAGGCCATCTGACATCCTTCCTTAGAGAAGAACAGTGGCCTTAACAGGAGTTGTGCTGCATGATGTCCAGATATTTCAGTATGAAAGAAGCACTTCCTGTCAGAAGTTTTGGACAGAGGTGAGTATTGTGTTACGCTTTTACTAACTGTGCTTTTCCAAATTTCACCCGTAGAATAAAAAAAAAAGTTGCTGATTTAAGTGTTGTGACGCTTGCAAGTCCTGCTGTTTTCTGATTCGACTTTGACTTTTTTTAAGTTTCCACGACAAAACTGCAACACTGCCAACAAAAGGTAAATGAAATTAAGTTAAGCAAATATTGGCAATAAAACAACAGAGGTAAATGAGTAAAGACTAAACTTTTATTAAATACATCTTGTGTAATTCCCCAATTTTACCCATTAAAAAATTTGTTTTAATTGTGCCTGGTTTATTCTTACAGGTGGAGCCATGAGTGGGGATGCAGAGATGGAGTACTTTGGCAAAACTGCCTTATACCTCCGGAAATCCGAAAGGGAGATAGTAGAAGCGTCAAACACTCCCATGGATGCAAAAATGCATACTTTGTGGCAGAGCCCAGCGAGATGTATGTGAAGGGGAAAGCTACTGTTGAAATTCAAGGTGGAAAGGTAAGTAGACATCTAATGTTAGGAATAATATACAAAGGTACTGTAAGTGAAGGAATCGGCTGCATTACCATCATCAAATTGTTCTGCACTATCTTGAAACTCTTAGGGGGATTGACCCAGTACACACAACAAAAGGGTAAACTTTCCTCACTGTACGCGGAGCCTTCTACACATAATTTGACCTCTTTCACATTTGTAAGTTTGACCTCCTTGGAACAAACTGAAAGTCAGGCTCACTTTTAAAGACACAGTTGGTAGTAACGGAAAACTAGCATGAATTTTGAATGTAGCATCTCCTCAGGACTCCATTTAGTCACCACCCTCCCACACTCGGAGCTCCTCCAAAACGAAGCCCCAGCTCACATGCACGAGCGCCACTGATTCGGGACATATGATTGTGACTGATTCAAAACCACAGACTCAAAAACTGTCCTCAGCAAATCGTTTTTCTTTTGCAATACGTTACCAGTAATCGGGGTATAGGTAGTTTTTCTGCCATTCTCCAGTGTACTTAGATCCCTCTTGATTATGTGCACTGAATCGGAGCTAGTGCACGCCAATAAATGTATGCGCAGGAGGCGTGGAGAACAGCTGGATGGGATGTAATTGGTTTAACAAATTGGATTTTAACAAAATCAGGATTGGTTGTTTTGGGTGTATCAACGGTTTACAGTTTGTAAAGAACCTTAGAGAAGCAAAATATGCAGTGTCAAGCATATGAAGACAACACTTACTTTTCTCCGTCCTTTTTTCTCCAGAGAGGTCATTTACTCCATCCAGTACATCCGCTCATTTATGAATGTCAAACGTTGTCCATGGATGAAGCTTTACTTCAAGATTAAGCCTCTGCTGAAGAGTGCAGAGAAATCGCGCAGATGAAAGTGGACGTTGATAAGAAAAAAAGGAGCTAGCAAAAGCTCTGGCTAAGAGAAAAGAACTGGAAGAGAAGAATGAATTGCAGCTTCAGATTATGTAAAAAGTATGGGAGTTACTTTATAGCGATTCTGAAGCTCATGGTTCAGTTAGTAATGCTGATATAAAATGTCCATAGACTGTATAAAATATGGATGTTGTCTCTGCGACGTCACCCATCTGTTCCTGATACAGTCAAATGAAGCCGATCATTGGACGGGGCCATATTGGATATGACGTGGACTTTTTGACAGCGATAGGTTGTCTGTCAGTCATGTGAGCTGAGCTGTACCTCTGCTTGGACAAACTAGTACTCCTAATATCTTCTAAACTGCTGAAAAAATCACCCCCCATACAGTGTCTGCCGATGGCAAAATTAGTGTTTCAGACCCAAGCTGCTTTTGAACCAGTCGGTAAATATGTTTTTTAATGCGGTTAAAGTTTAAAACACCATTTTCTGTCTTCAGAACACCAGCCTCATCAACACCAAGAAGAGGTTGGAAGCTGACCTCATTCAGATCCAAGGTGAGGTGGAAGATTCTGTCCAGAAAGTAAGAAGAGAACAGAAGGCCATCACTGATGTGAGCCTTGTTTCTCTGACACTGCATTTGTTAGTTGAATTGCTCTAGAAACACAGACAATCTAACAGTTATCTATATGGACACTAAACAACTCTGGAGCAGCTGGTGGTGGTTTTGATTTTTAACACGCTTCACAGCTGAATCAGTGGTGCAGTAGGACACAAATACCTTCCTTTGTGTACCTGAATTACATTTAAGAATGTTAATGTTGGATAAAAAATAAAGTGACATTGATAAAACATTAGTTTTACCGACAGTACATAACTTAAGATCACATGCCAGTTTCCTGTGTTACTTTTATTAACCAGATTTAGATTGCATTAATTCATTGTTATGATTGACTAGAAATTTGTCACAATCTACTCAATCTGACATTTGATATTGACAATTAAGAGGCCTGTTGGAATTAAATCTATTTGTTGTCCACAACAAAAATTTCTGATAACAAAAGGCAAAAAAGAAAAAATCAAGGTTCTTTCCACCAAATAAGACTGGGTAAATAACGACACATTTATGACTTGAGCATAAAGTAAAAATACAAAACTTTTATAAGCCTTGCTTAATTCACCACAAAGCTTCTCATTTGGGTTCTGTGTTATGACATATACTGTCATGGGTCTCAGGTGCAGTGCTTCACTAGTTTCTTCACAACTTCTAATTGTTCAGGCTGCCATGATGGCAGAGGAGCTGAAGAAGGAGCAGTACACCAGCGCCCATTTGGAGAGGATGAAGGTGACAGTGAAGGACCTGCAGCACCGTCTTGATGAAGCTGAGAATCTGGCCATGAAGGGAGCCAAGAAGCAGCTCCAGAAACTGGAGGCTCAGGTAAATTTAAAAATAGAAATCAGTCCTTAAATTGCTTTATATATTTAGTGTATGACATTTATCTCTCAACTGCATAATTGTTGTAAACAAACATTTGCACTTTTTTTTATCAGGGTCTGCAAGCTTCAGTCTGAGTTTGATGCTGAGCAGAGACATGGAGCTAAAGCTGTGAAGAGCATTTACCAATACGAATGCAAAGTGAAGGAACTCACCTACCAGGTACAGAGAACTTGAACATCTTTGCCTGTAATTTCTCAGTAATAATCAGCAGCTTTTCTTTAATTTATGCTGTTGAAACAGCTGCATGTAGAATATATCTCAGGCCCCTAGAGGGCATGAATCACCATCATATGCCTGGGGCTGCAGCAGAGCTCAACATGCTGAATTAATATAGAGAAGACAGCAGCTCAGAATAGACATTCTAGTGTACAGATGTATCTATAAATAGCCACGGTTATGTGCTTTTATTAGTAAGACTGCATGTGTGAGATTTATAGAGGTTTTTCACAGGTTTTTACAAGAAAAACTGCAAAGAAGGGGGGACTTACATGTTCACACAGCTCCCACATGCAGCTTTACTGTCAAAGAAGGCCATGTTTTGTGCAGCACTGACTGAAGAGCGACTCTAACATGAGAATATGTAAATGTGTGTGCCATGGTGCGTTGTTTCATGTCTTATGTGCTCGTGGTATTGTACTTTCTCTTGTCTGTTTCTTAAAAGCAGCTTTACCGTCCTTAATGTGTATATACAGATGCTCTCTGTGCTACCGCATGAATTTTGGAGATACTTAAAATGCAATGGAGTGGTGGTGTTTGCTATGGTGTGGGTCTCAAACAGACTCTACTGTGTACCACCTCTAGACTGAGGAGGACAGAAAGAACATAACCCGTCTTCAGAATATGGTGGACAAGCTGCAGCTGAAAGTGAAATCCTTTAAGAGGGAGGCTGAGGTCGCTGTGAGTGTGAATCATTCATCATGTGCAGCACACCAGTAATATCGACTAGTAATAACAGAATAATAATAAGACAGACAATACATCATGATTTATTCACTTTAGTTTTTAATTGTTTACAACTGATAAGACTGTTCAAAATATTAAACTGTGAATACTGATGTGTTGTTGAATGTCTTCTCAGGAGGAGCAGGCCATCACTCACCTGACCAGGTAAAGGAAGGTGACGCATGAGATGGAGGAAGCTCAGGAGCTCGCTGACATCGTTGAGTCTCAGGTCAACAAGCTGAGAGTCAAAAGTGGCGTTACATTCATTTTGTTTGTTTTGGTCAAATTTTCAAAACCATTTTTATCAAGCAGTGTCTTTTTTTTTGACAGAACATATTTTTATTAATGCCTTCCTTTTCTGTGTTGATTTACAGGTGGTGGAAACTCACTCAGAATGAGCATCAGTTCTGACAAGACACTGCGGGAAATCATCCCATATGATGTTTTTGTTTGATGTGGTCTGAGTGATTAGAAATAAATATGACTTTTCTTTCCCTCTTTATCAACTACATGTCAAAATGACTCAACATATGAGGCCTTTGAACACATATTGCATGCAGCAAGAAAGAAATATTTTAGATAAATGTGATATACTTAGAATGGATCATTTCTAAAAGGTGAGACGGTGCCTTAACCAAAGAAATGTGTGTCTAATAACTACACTATTTAGAGATTCTTATACGTTAGCCTTTTCATGCACTTTCGTAAATAGAAAAACGAAATTTAAATGATTTTAGTAGCACAGGATGTTATACTGTGATCTTGCATCATTTATTTTGTGTCTAAATTTGAGCACTGCCTCTTCATCCTCTTAAATATCCCAGTATCCATCTGTCCCCGGTTACCACGTGTAAGTCCTGTAGGTTATGATAACTGCTAATCCGCACCTTGTAGTGATAATGTTACTGACAGTCTAGTGACCTTACAGTTTTTTTATGTGGTCTAACATATGTCTCACCCTGTCAAGTTGTGGTCCTGCGATGAAAATAGACCTAATAGGAAACCACCCCACTCGCTGATACCTTCACTCACCCAAAAGCTTTGGATGACATGTCAGTGTACTGCTTGGGTTGCTATCAGGTTAACATTTTTTTCTTTTCAAGTATTGAACAATGCAGTATTAATGCAGTACAAAGTCTGTAATGAAGTCACAAGTCTGTGATTAAAACAAATACACTTGTGCAAAATATTTGAAAAATGCTTCAGAGGCAAAACAGTTCCTAAAAAGTGCCAATGAAAGTAAAGTAGAAATGATGCAAAACAAAAAATGTCCTGACAGCATGACTCTAATTTGTAGCTACTAGGGTTAATAAATGGAATGCACAAACAAAACCTGTATAAACAGAACACCAGTCTGTATAAACTGATTTTTTATACACAGAATCTATTTATTCTGATTTCTATTCAGAGATTTGAGTCATCAATTGATCTCATACTCCTAATCACCCAAATGTCAAGTTGTTTTCCTCCATTTAAATGCAAATTTTTCCACTGACATACAGCATGCAGGGAGGGTAATACAGATGCTTTCAGATGAGATGGGCAACATGATAATAATACTCTGAGAAGACTGAGAGGTCAGTCAGAGAGTACAACTGTCTGGATATGATTCCTGGACAGAGATGTCACAAAGCAGTCTTGTTAGGTTGGTCATTTCAGCTATTTATCTATATGAAATATGTAGATATTCCTCTCTCTTAACATGTTTCTGTAAAAAGCACAACATATATTATATGAATATGTATTTCAATTTAAAATCCTGCCTAAAATGATATCATGAACATGGCAACTTCTCATCAGGTACAAAATTATGCAAAAAAAAAAAAGGGTGTTTAAGGTTTAATTGCAAATTTTGCTTTGATTGTAGTCTATATATGTCCAAAATCTTAAAACAAGTTTCATAAGATTTAAGTGTGTTGTTTTTATTATCTTGCGGCTATGCTGAAAACATAGCCTCTTTTGTGAGGCTGACTAACATTTGTCTGCTGCAGAGATTTTGTGGCCAAATGTGAAGCAAAATTAACTTTTTTAAATCATTTTATTACAACCGATTTTTTTATGTGTTATAATGAAGTAATTTGCTTGAGAAGTGGTCATTTGGGGTGTCTTAAAAACATATTTTTAGAAAACAAGTCACTGTTTATATCAGTATTGAACTGTTAAATTACATCCACTTAATAAATAACATCAATATATAGGACATAACTTTTCATTGTACTCAAGTTTACAGCTTAGTAATATGATTCTTCAGTGTTTAAGAATATAACATTGTACATAAGGACAAAAATCTGTTCTACTTTCTGTTGTTGCTATAAGCAACAAAAAAGTTAGAGCAGGTTTTTTTGAAACATCATAAACTGGTTTTTTAATATAAGCATCTCTATTTGTTATGTTTGAATTTTACCTTGAAAGCTGCCCACTTATCTGAAGGCTGTGGATCACAGTTGCCCTTCAGTCAAAGTAAAGACTGACACCAGCCAAGGAAGCAAGTGTTTTATATCAAAGGTTATTCGCTGTAAGACTTGAGGCTGTGACAAATGGCTGAGCCCTGAGAGCATTGCTGAGGAGACAGCTATATTTGTATTTCTACCAAATAAGCACACACAGGAGCACAAGAGATCAAGTTTCACATTTTTATTGAATATATAGTCCTATTTTGTCTGGTGTGAAGTCCTCAGTATTTATCTTCTTATGCCCTCGCCCTGTCTTTGCCAGTTCAGTGTCATCTTTCAGCAAGGAAAGAATGCAAACTACCACACTTCATATAACATGATCCCCTCCTTTCCCCATATGGGGAACAAACACTTGACTTAAGGGAAGGTCAAGCTGCATGCCCGGCCTTGTCTTCACATCATCTGTCAGGGTGCACAGGACAACAGGACCATTTAAAGAAAGGGTTTAAAAATATATCTTCACCCTTGAGACAACACAAGTGCCTGTCCAGAACAACCTGGAGACACAAATCTAATCACCTGTTCACCACAGATTCCATGTGTGACAATAGAGCTATGAACGACAGTTATAGAATTTACTGTAACAAATAAAACAAGTCACAGGATGAAAGAAGACCCACAAGACTGTAAAATCTCCAAGCAAGAGTCACGGAAAAGGTGACAAAGAAAAGGTCACAAACAGCAAACATCAGTGGTCAGACCTTTGGATAAAGCTGTCAGTTATGTTTAAACCTTTGACTTTTAACAGCACAGAGTGGGGAATTAGAGGGTCACGGTCTGAGGCCCCACACTGATGGTTACGCTGTTAGAAATGCAGAGGTGAAAGTGATAGAAAGAATCCAAGATTTGGAATTTGAGGGATCGTTAAAGGAAATGTTCAGAAAATGGTTTGTGGCTAAAATGGGGTAGTATACTTTTGCATTTTAAGTGTTTTTGTCATCTAGGCTGTAATAGTAAAATAAATGTGAGTGATAATAATGAGACTCAAAGAGGAATGACTAAGGCTATATATTTATTTCTTTACAAAATATTTCACTAACATATTGGAAACCTTTCTGCCAAGGCATTTTTATGGATTATTCACTCACCAGTTTTCAATTCTCATCCATTTAACTCATCAGGTTCAAGTTAGTTGATCCGTAAATTTTTAATCAAATTACCATAACATAGTAATTTTATGTCATCTCAAAGAAAGAGCAGAGCTACATGTTCCAAATTTCACTTCAAATTGTCAGATTCATTGGTCCACATGATCACAATGTGGCACAAAAATAGTGGAAATCATCTCCAGGTTAAATCCTTTCTGAGAGATAATCAGAGTCCTAAAATAAGTTTGCTCATCATGAACGATGTGACATTTCTTTATCAGGGGAACACATGAAAATTTATCTCTAGAATGTATCGCCTGTTGTTAATGAGGGTCCAGAATCCAGTTTGCATAAGTCAAAAAGGAAATGGGAGTCAGATCTAAATGTTTCAATCTATGAACAGTTCTATCAGATTTTTGTCAAGACAGCTCGTCATCAGCTATCAATAACCGGTATAGACTGGTTGACTATAATATTCTCCATAAATTAGACCTTAGCACAGAAAAATCACATTCATTCAAATCTTCAGATATAATATTGAAGTTTGTTCCTTTTTGCACTGTACCTGTACCCCTAATTGTGTTTATTAGGGAACTCAGCAAGTATTTGCAGTTCTGTAACACACAACTCAAAATCATTTAAGTCTCTCTATGTTTGGCTAAGAAGTGCATTGCAAAGTCATGGAAATCAGATCCTCCTATTTTTGTTGACAGATAGTCTTTTGAGATGAATAGCTGAAAAAGTAGATTTGTCAAACAGCAAAAGATCAACGTTTTTAAGCCTGTGAGCGGAAACTCTTGTCACTGAGTGTATTCATACTGTAATAATAAGAGCAATGCACTCACAACATACAGTATAATAATATGTAAATAACACAGTTTGAAACATCAATTAATCAGTTAATTGAGGCAAAAAATAATACTCAAAAAATGCTCAGCCCAGCATGAAACCTATAATAAACATGTATATAAACAAACCATGGAGCTGTATTGGAAATGCTAAACTTAATGTAGCATCTGTTAGAGCAGTGTGAGATAAAGATGCAGGCTTTGAGCCTCCTTGCTAACAGCTAGTCTGTCAGGCAGCTGAGCTGTGCTTCTTGAAAACTTGTGATCTTAATATCTTTTAAACTGCTGAGTTACTTATTTATTTGTTTGTTTTAAATCCAACCTGTATAGTGTGTGCTGTAAAGATCTAGTAATTTTTTGTATCAGATTTTAAGCAGGTTTATTTTGCTGAAAAAATCAGCTTTTGTAAGTGATGTGTCTGTGGTTTCTGGTACTTCCAAAGCCAGCCTCAAGTTGACACTCAAACTGCACTTCACATTGCCTTCATTTCTAACAGCCAGAGGCTGCCGACTGAAACAAACATATTATACTACCATCTTGGTACTTTGAGAAAGACTCTGTACAAATCATCATATGCTACCTGGAGCTTTTTCATTTTTAGACATAATGTAATGTTCAGTCCACAGCAGAGAACGGTAAGCTCTTAATTATAGCCATTTATTATAATTTCCACCACATATGTTACTTTGTCCACTACACTAAGTGCTTAAAAAATTGATGGTAAAAACAGTCATTTACTTTGTGGGTATAACTACGCAAAAGTAATTGTAAGCCTGAAACCATATTAGATATAACCATTACAAACTACTGTTAACTCATGTACACATGAGCAGAGCACAACTCATTGAAACATTATATTAGTTTACCCTGGAGTCTGAGTGAAACAGATACTGCAATGTTTACATCTCCTCTGTTTGTAAACACAAGTCATGTATTTTGAAGCATAATCAGTAGAGTAGTTTGACATGAGTCAAAGTCACTGAAAAAGAATTTCATCAAAAAGGATCAGCATAAAGCTTTATTGCTGCCCTTTTTAAAAGTATTCTCATAACTCTGTCTAATAAGGCCCCCATGGTGTGAAATGTTCCATAATATCAGATTTCACAGACAGTCCCTAGAAAGCTGAGGCCCTTTGACCTGCACTCGACCAAGCCAGACGACCCCTTTTAGGATGGACATGTCTGTCATCAGTCCGAGCTTGAGGATTATCACGCCCTCACGAACCACAGCGAAATCCAGACATCTAAGCTCATTGACTGCTAAATATTTTTCATTCATTTTAAGCAGTGTAAGTTTTTTTAGAGCCAATTATGGGTCAAAAACTGTGACAACCAAGCTTTAGACTGACATGGAGTCGTGCCAGTTTGGGTATTAATAGAAACCTGACTCTTTCACCCCTCCAGACAACGTTCTGGGAGTCATGAAGGCTCCTATCAGAGCCAAGAGAGAGTTACATACCTGAAACACACTTTACTTTACACTCCCTCTAGATTACAGACGAAAATTGTTAATGGTTGATTGATAACTTGACTTCTAAAATGAATTTAAATTCATGTGTTGCACTTTAAATAAAAATGAATCGAGTAAGAGTTATTCCAAAGATAACTTAATCACATGACCCACACCAAAACAAATAGTCCATGCTCAGCACAGGTCTAGAAATCACTTCAGACAGTTTGTAGTTCAAGTTCAAGTTTATTTGTGTTATTTTTTCCCAGCAATAAAAAAGTACTCCATAGAGCATTAAATGGAAAGGAAAGAGTGGTGACAACCCTCAGAAACAACTAAATTAGACAGGTAACAAAGTCAAGACAGAACAAGATCAGCATTTATCGGAATGATCAGGAGGTTATTTAGCCTTGGTCCTTGATCCAAAGCTATTTTCCTGCCATTGCAAAAATCTGTAAGTACAATGTAACCATAGTCTACAACAGAACGGTTTTTCATAGACCAGTTTAAGTCAAACTAGATCAGCGAGTCACTTTTGCCATGCAACCCTGTGACATGAATGTCAATGAGTAATAATATGATATACAAACTAATCCAGAAGTGTAATGTAATTAAAAACAGCTTCTGATGGTTTGAACATTATTTGAACTCTATAATTGATTGAAAGTAGTGCAAAGACAACATGTCAAATGTTGAAATAGGAAAAAAAAAAATCTTCCTATTTTGATTTCCTGCCAGCAAACATTTTAAATGGGGCAGCTGTGGCTCAGTTGCAGAGTCATGGAGTTGATTGTATCTCAGATGAACACCAAAATTCCCCATGGTGCTGAGCCATCTGTGTGAATAATATTGAAATGAATAGATTTTACATATCAGCCTCTATCATCAGTGTGTGAAGGCATGAATGTGGCATGCAGTGTTTAAGTGCTTGATGTGACTGATCAGACATTGATGTGTAGCAAGAGTCGTCTCTATTGACACATTTGTAATATATACTTTCTTACAGATGCCAATTAGGATTGGCATGCAATATTGCTTGTAACTCAAAGACGACGTGTCAGTGATGTTATAGTGTGTGTAACATTATCACATCAACCCAAACACAGACCCCTGCTCCCAGATTGCCACCTTAAGTTGCTATAACGAGATAATTAGACCCTTTGGCAGGTAGTTTAAAAGTGGCAGTGATCTCATGTTGTCAGGTTTACATGTCCCATCACTTAAGTGGAGGAACTTTTTTAAAATAGAAATGTTTCCACCATTTTTGGAATATTCTGTCATATGTGTGAAAAGCTGTCATTTCATTAATTTGGATATTATCTTGTGATGTATATTTGTATCTTGGGAACTGAATGAGAAGCAGATGCCATGGCCATATGTTTGAAGAGTTATTTTCACAGGATGCATATGTCATGTTTCCTGGCACATGTGTGAACCCTCAGAGGAAATTAGAGTGCTATAAATATAAGTATTGTTCTTCTTTCTATTGCCTTTTCCCCTAGAACAAATCTAATTAACTTTGGGGTTTTATAAAAGGCAAACCTCGGGGAGTGTTTCTGTTATCTTGAGGTATCATCATTTCCACAGGTTCTTAGATTAGCAACTGTTAGGCTCTATTCTGCTCCTTTGTCACAAGGAAGACTTGCAAGGCTTCTGCAACAGAATACCAGTGACATATGAGAGCTTCTCCACGGCTAAAGTCGGATCCTCTGTAGTGCCAAGGTGCATTAAAGAGATTATTGCAAAGACCACAACAATGTCTGAACTTTAGTAACCAATACACTGCCCAGAACTATATTTATACAAGGTTAAAAAATGCTGAGTCTTGGTCTATTTATACACTTTAAATGCAGAATATTGCTTGAGAGTCTTTTGTTTGGCATCATTACTCTGCTAGCGACATAGTTTACAATGAGACAAATGTTTTAGGTGCCGCTTGCTATGCGCTGTAGCCCCGAGGGACACGGTGTCTTCTATTTAAAACAGCTCATATTGCATTATAGTCTAATGAATGATCAGAGGAAAAACAACACATTATCATTCTTTCCATGTTTGTTTGTGTTAGACTTAATCCGGTGATGACATTAATAATGTGGCTGTGTTCTCATTTATACCCAATAATGAAAAATCATCAGGTCATTGTATAATACCTAACTTAAAGTCATATCACTGGAAAAGAAAGAGGAACCTGTTTTTTTTTTTGTTTTTTTTTTGAGCAGTGACAAAAGATGTTGCATGTCCAGTAAGGTGCAAGAGAGCATAAAAGTACATGACCAAATAAAGCAAGTCATTCTGCTGACTGAACACTGATCTCTCTATATAAGAAGGGAGGCTGGACGCCTCCAAGGACTGACAGGCGACCAGTCAAGGTGAGTGAGATACAGTCTTTTATTAGCAGGAGGAAAAGTAGCAGCTTAATGAACAATGCTGGGCATGATTGCTGTCTGCCAGACACTACAAGCGCAATTCAGAGCTGGAGGGTTTATGCTAAGAGCTCACTGGACAGTAGGCTTTTTTTTATTAGTTGAGTTCATTTATCACTATTTATTTAAGCTCTTTTCTTTCTTCAGAATCCTCAGTAATCCATCAACAGATATTCTTCAGAGGGGAGGGAAGAAGGTAACTCAATTTTTGTCGTCCTCACAGGTTATGGAGTGTGTATGTCAATAAATGCTGACACAGACTTTTTTGATTCATTCATGTTCAACCTCACCTTGTGTTTTGATGATCTAATCAATTAACATAGAAGCTACCGTGTGTCTCACTACCAATCAATAATGTGTGCAACATTCAGTGAAAACTAAATTTGAGTGCTGGATACTTTATGCACATGTCCTTTAGGGGGTCATGGCAACAGTAATAAAAAAAAAAATACAGTGAATGAGAATTATTAAATAAAACGGTTTCATCATTGCAAACCACAGATGTAGCTTTTACATTATTTTTTCATGTCTTTTGCATGAATAAATACATAAAATATATACTCTGAGCTTTATTCACAATTCTATACTCTTCTAGTTTTTTAAAAAAGGCATCATGCAAGGGCATAAATGCAAAGAAACTGGTGATTGTTCACATAAATGTCTTTACTTGTTTGCAGTAAAGGGTCACCATGAGTGGGGACGCGGAAATGGAATGTTTTGGCGCGGCGGCCGTATACCTCCGTAAGCCAGAAAAAGAGAGGATTGAAGCTCAAAACATGCCTTTTGATGCTAAAACGGCCTACTTCGTGACTGAACCCAATGAGATGTACCTCAAAGGGAAACTCGTAAAAAGAGAGGGTGGCAAAGCCACCGTGGATACACTCTGTGGAAAGGTGAGTGTGATGGCACTATATGAAGGTGGTTTATAAGTATATCTTTAACACTAGAGCAGACTTAAATTCTCATTAAGCATCCCCAGTGCAAAGCCAGTGGGATATGTTCTGTGCAAGGTATTTACGATTTCAGAACTGGGGAACACAATCTGATATAAAAAGAGTTGTTAATGTGTTGAAAGTGATAGTGCTTCAAGTGCATGTCTTGTGACATAAACCCCAAACCTTGAATGTTGAAGAGATCAAGTAACTAATCATAGTCAGACTTTCAAATCAGTCCATCTTTATTGGTACAGTGCCAATTTACAAAAAATCTTATCTCAGAGTGATTTACAGAAAGAACAGGTCGGTCTAGACTCAACTCTGTATTGTTTACAAGACCAAACATCAAGTTAAGATTCAGTTCCATCATGCAGTATGCGACTTGGTTCAAGGTTCAAGGTTTCTCAACTTGTAACCTCAGTCTGTAATAAATAATAATAATAATCAGCTCACTCTAATCAGTTTTGTATGGATTCTGTCCCTGTAACAGACCATCACTGTAAAAGACACTGAAGTCTTCCCCATGAACCCTCCAAAGTTCGATAAAATTGAGGACATGGCCATGATGACCCACCTCAGTGAACCCTCTGTGCTGTATAACCTCAAAGAGCGCTATGCAGCATGGATGATCTACGTGAGTTTGACCTGATCACCATATGGATAAATGTAACTCCACGAAGAACTGTGTCCATATTTTTTTAAAATTTTTGTTTTGTTTTGTTTTGTTTCCCTGCAGACCTACTCCGGGCTGTTCTGCGTCACTGTGAACCCCTACAAGTGGCTCCCAGTGTATGACTCAGGAGTTGTAGCAGGATACAGAGGCAAAAAGAGGATTGAGGCTCCACCCCACATCTTCTCCATCTCTGATAACGCCTATCAGTTCATGCTCACTGGTGTGTAAAAAAACAGGCTGAAACTTATTTTCATGCAACACCATAATATGAATTGGACAGAAAAAAACAGAGTAACTTTTCGAGTCAGAATCAGCAAAAGGACATAAATACACATTTTCTTTTGTGTTTGTATGTCATAATGAACTTTCAAGACAGATGGATAATGTACACAAGAATGGTATGACACTTTAAAATCATGCTAACAACATTATAATTTTCTTTTTCATAGACCGTGAGAATCAGTCCATCCTTATCACGTAAGTCTGATCCTTTTTGCAAATTTTTGGTTTAAAAACAAATATTAAATCAGTCTTAAAGTTTTAAAGAAAAACCTTGGCACACTTTACCTTGTAACATTACCTGAATACTCTACACAGATATTTATTAGACAGCATGCACAACACAGACTGTCAAAACAAAATGTTATGATGCTGAATTACCTCTTTCATGACCCAAGTGGAGAATCTGGTGCAGGAAAGACTGTCAACACCAAACGTGTCATTCAGTACTTTGCGACAATCGCTGTGGCTGGTGGCAAGAAAGCAGAACAAACTCCTGGAAAAATGCAGGTAAATCAACTATTTTTTTTTTTTTTAAGAAAACAAAGCCGATATTATTAATGTCCATTAAAACACTTTTCTTCATGTCTCCCTGGCTGGTTTATTAAATGTAGGGATCGCTGGAAGATCAAATCATTGCAGCTAACCCCCTGCTGGAGGCTTATGGTAATGCCAAAACTGTGAGGAATGACAACTCATCCCGCTTTGTAAGTGTTTATTTATACATTTTGACCAATGTCAGAAAGAAAAAGGTTTTGACTCTAAATTGCATCTTCCATTACAGGGTAAATTCATCAGAATTCATTTTGGAACCACTGGAAAACTGGCCTCAGCAGACATTGAAACATGTAAGGCAAGAAGGGATTGTTTGTCTTTAGACTCTTAGCTCAAAGAACAGAACAACAGTTCAGTCTGAATTATGTTGTTGACAGATCTGCTGGAGAAGTCTCGAGTGACGTTCCAGCTGTCTGCTGAAAGGAGCTACCACATCTTCTACCAGCTCATGACAGGTCACAAACCTGAGCTGATAGGTATGATTTTTTTTATTTGATTTGAGGGAGTATTATTTACAGGTAACATTTTTTTTAATTTAATGCTGACAAAATTTAATCACATGTGTAATTTATTTATGTCAGAGGCTCTCCTGATCACCACCAATCCCTACGACTATCACATGATCAGTCAGGGTGAAATCACAGTCAAGAGTATCAATGACATTGAAGAATTCATCGCAACTGATGTAAGAACATTTTATGAAATTCACACTCTTAAAATGCTGATTATTTTTTTCTTACCTTGTTCTTGAAAACAAAAGATGACTTTATTTTCTTTGAATACTTAAAGACAGCCATTGACATCCTGGGCTTCAATGCAGAGGAGAAAATTAGCATGTACAAGCTGACTGGAGCTGTGATGCAACATGGAAACATGAAGTTCAAGCAGAAGCAGCGCGAGGAGCAGGCTGAGCCTGATGGCACTGAGGGTGTGTGGTACTCTGACTTTTTTTCCCTTATTGACAGCAGAATCCATGAGTAGGCCTCTGCTATTCGCTATAAAATGACATTTTTATGTATTTATTTATTTATTTACTTATTTATTTTTCAGTTGCTGACAAAATCTCATACCTGATGGGTCTGAACTCAGCTGACCTGCTGAAGGCACTGTGCTACCCCAGAGTGAAAGTCGGGAATGAGTTAGTAACCAAGGGTCAAACTGTGCCTCAGGTAAAGTGCTCTCTCTCAGTGTAATCCTGTGAATCATCACTCTGGAGCCTGCTGAAGAACTAAAAACAATGACTTATGTTATTATCCCTAAAAACAACTGATCTCTCTTTATTTCTGTCAAATCAGGTCAACAACTCAGTGATGGCTCTCTGCAAGTCCGTCTATGAGAAGATGTTCTTGTGGATGGTGGTCAGGATCAATGAGATGTTGGATACCAAGCAGGCCAGAAACTTCTTCATTGGTGTCCTGGATATTGCTGGGTTTGAAATCTTTGATGTAAGTTATAGTATATTTTCTTTTTTTAGTCTTAACTAAAACTAAACGTACAAATAATGTCAATGTCAGCGTGTTATTTTTATCCTTTACTGACCGTTGATTTCTTCATTTATTTAGTTCAACAGCTTGGAGCAGCTGTGCATCAACTTCACCAATGAAAAACTGCAACAGTTTTTCAACCACCACATGTTTGTGCTGGAGCAAGAGGAGTACAAGAAAGAGGGAATTGAATGGGAGTTCATCGACTTTGGTATGGATTTGGCTGCCTGCATTGAGCTGATTGAGAAGGTGAGCAGCATCTTTCATATTCTCAAACCCTTAAAACTGTCTGAAGTCCTCAAAGCTTTTGTTTTAAATAATTATTTCATCCTGACAGCCAATGGGCATCTTCTCCATCCTTGAAGAGGAGTGCATGTTCCCCAAGGCCTCTGACACAACCTTCAAAAACAAACTGTATGACCAGCATCTTGGTAAAACCAAGTCCTTTGAGAAGCCAAAGCCAGCCAAAGGCAAGGCTGAGGCCCACTTTGCCCTCGTGCACTATGCTGGCACTGTTGATTACAACATCACTGGATGGCTCGACAAAAACAAGGACCCACTGAACGACTCAGTTGTTCAGCTCTACCAGAAGTCATCAACCAAACTCTTAGCTTTCCTGTATGCCTCACATGCCTCAGCAGAAGGTACATGCTGTTTCCTTAAATCATGAATTGTTTTTATCTTAAATTCAGAGCTGGTCTAAAGTTTAATATAATGAAACTATTTTTCTTCTTGCAGCTGATACTGGTGGAAAGAAGGGGGGCAAGAAGAAGGGTGGTTCTTTCCAGACTGTGTCTGCATTGTTCAGAGTAAGATCATTTGTTAAAGGATAGTGTCATAAGTTTTGCACTAATTAACACCTTTCAGAATTCATTATTCTTTTAACTTCACAGGAGAATTTGGGCAAGCTGATGACAAATTTGAGGAGCACGCATCCCCATTTTGTGCGCTGCCTGATCCCCAATGAATCAAAGACCCCAGGTATGGGCTCTTTGTCTCCATGATGGTTATTGCTAAAACTGACAAAAATGAAAACAAAATTAAAGGCAGTGTTGGTAGTCAGATTTAGATACACTTTTGTTATACTGGTTGAAATGATCTTTATGTCCCGATGGCAATCAAGCATGATGTGGTCTACAGCAGGAGTAAACCTGGAAAAAGACCAGCCAATCTTTATGTTTGGCAGCCAATTTGTTAAACCAATCAAATCCCGTCCTGCCATTCTGCCCTTCTGAGCGCTAACTTCGCCGGCATGCACTTGCCCTGATTCAATGTGCATAACCAAGAGAGATTCACATATGCTGGAGAATGGCAGAAAAACTACCTATACCTGATTACTGGTAATGCAGTGCAAACAAAAATGATGTGCTGAGGACCGGTTTTGAGTCTGTGGTTCTGAATCAGTCACGATCATATGATTCTGACTCAGTGGCGCTCATGCATATGAGGGGGGGCATCGTTTGGAGGAGCTTCGAGTGTGGGAGGGCGGGGGGTTAAACAGAGTCCTGAGATGCTAAATTCAAATTCATGCTAGTTTTCCGTGACTACCAACTGTGCCTTTAAGCCAAAAAATGTGCAACATGTTTCTTGTACAAATTCACACATCATGTTACTCACATTGTTCTTCAGGTCTGATGGAGAACTTCCTGGTCATCCACCAGCTGAGGTGTAATGGTGTGCTGGAAGGAATCAGGATCTGTAGGAAAGGTTTCCCCAGCAGAATCCTCTACGGTGACTTCAAGCAGAGGTAGCAGAAATATGATACTGACAGTCATGAAAAATGTCAAATCCTCAGAACGTGTGTTCTAACTGAGGGAAATGTGCATTTTTAGATACAAAGTGTTGAATGCTAGTGTCATCCCAGAGGGACAGTTCATTGACAACAAAAAGGCGTCAGAGAAACTACTGGGATCCATCGATGTGGACCACACTCAGTACAAATTTGGCCACACGAAGGTAGAGTAAGATGCTTCCCTCGATTGGGAAAATATTGCATTAAGCATCGTTCTACTTCACTTTTTCTTTTACCTATTTACTTACAGGTGTTCTTCAAAGCTGGTCTGCTGGGTACACTTGAGGAGATGAGAGATGAGAAACTTGCTGAGCTGGTCACAATGACTCAGGCTCTCTGCAGAGGTTTCCTCATGAGGACAGAGTTTGTCAAGATGATGGAGAGAAGGTAATGTATCCGTCTGATAACATGGTGGGAAAATTTAAATGCACATTTTGGAAGTCTATCACTTCAGATATGTATAACTTTTTTATTGAAATGTCATTCAACTGATGTCTTTGTCTTCTTCAGAGATGCTATTTTCACGATCCAGTACAATGTCCGAGCATTCATGAACGTCAAACATTGGCCATGGATGAAGCTCTACTTCAAGATTAAGCCTCTGCTGAAGAGTGCAGAGACTGAAAAAGAAATGGCGCAGATGAAAGTGGACTTTGATAAGACCAAAGAGGACCTTACAAAGGCTCTGGCTAAGAAGAAAGAACTGGAGGAGAAGATGGTTTCCCTGATACAGGAGAAAAATGATCTGTTGCTACAGGTTCAGTCTGTAAGTTGGACCATTTACACAGCATAACCTCATCTTGCAAATATCCTTCATTAAATAACTCATTTTACACCAACATTAAACTGTTTGTGTTGACGTTTTTAGGAAAGTGAAAACCTCAGTGATGCAGAAGAAAGGTGTGAGGGGCTCATCAAAGCAAAAATCCAGCTCGAGGCGAAACTCAAAGAGACAACTGAGAGACTGGAGGATGAGGAGGAAATGAATGCAGAGCTGACTGCAAAGAAGAGGAAACTGGAGGACGAGTGCTCTGAGTTGAAGAAAGACATTGATGACTTGGAGCTCACCCTGGCCAAAGTGGAGAAGGAGAAACATGCCACCGAGAACAAGGTTACAAAAGGGCTTTTTTGATCACATGACTTTTCTTTGTTGGTGATTAATAATAGTTAACAGATTTTACTTTGTTTAAACTTCAACAGGTCAAAAACCTTACAGAGGAAATGGCCTCCCAAGATGAGACCATTGCCAAGTTGACCAAAGAGAAGAAAGCCCTCCAAGAGGCCCATCAGCAGACCCTTGATGACCTGCAAGCAGAGGAAGACAAAGTCAACACTCTGACCAAGGCCAAGACCAAGTTGGAGCAACAAGTGGATGATGTGAGTGGTCCAGGTTAAATCTCTTTCAAATCAGTACGTCATGATTTCAGTAGATACCAGAGTTCCCAGAGTTCATTGGGGCAGTAAACACTTCTAAGGAGGTCAAAAATTCTAAAACAAAAATCTGTCCAAAGTGCAGCCAAACAATTCTCATGTTTTTCATGGATACGTAATTTGAGATTTTTTAATTATGCCTTTGGATAATGTATTCTCATATCCCCAAAATAGTAGAACACAGATCTTAAAGCTTGTTTTCTGTAGCTGTTTATGCAGCAGTTTCGCAGTCCCTTGAAGAGTTTCAAATGAGTGCATCCTGAAAAATGAAGCAGTTGTCAACAAGATAGACCTCCAAGAGTGGGAAATATCACTCTGACAGTAAATTCAACTAAATAGCGTTTACATTTCTGGTTGCATAGACTAAATGCTCTTAAAGCTGATCATAAATTATCATTTTTTTAATCAAAATATCAAGATTGTAACTTTTGATTTATAAAACATTACCGTCTTTGATAGCTTGAAGGTTCCCTGGAGCAAGAGAAGAAACTTCGTATGGACCTTGAGCGTGCTAAAAGGAAGCTTGAAGGAGATCTGAAGTTGGCCCAGGAAACCATCATGGATCTGGAGAATGATAAGCAGCAGTCTGATGAGAAAATAAAGAAGTAAGATGATCAAACCTTGCATTTGTCTTCTCTGCTTGTAGTAAATGTAGCTTCTAATCTCTGAATAATTCTGTCCCCTTCAGGAAAGACTTTGAAATAAGCCAGCTTCTTGGCAAGATTGAAGACGAGCAGAGTCTTGGAGTCCAGCTCCAGAAGAAGATAAAGGAACTTCAGGTGAAACTTTGAGTTAGTCAAAGGCAGTTGGAAATTAAGAAAAAAAAACCTTGAACAATTTTCAGATAAACAATGTGTGTTTCAGGCTCGTATTGAGGAGCTGGAGGAAGAGATTGAGGCTGAGCGTGCTGCTCGAGCCAAGGTGGAGAAGCAGAGGTCTGATCTCGCCAGGGAACTTGAAGAGATCAGCGAGAGGCTGGAGGAAGCTGGCGGAGCAACAGCAGCCCAAATCGAGATGAATAAGAAGCGCGAGGCCGAGTTTCAGAAGCTGCGTCGTGACCTGGAAGAGTCCACGCTGCAGCATGAGGCCACCGCTGCCGCCCTCCGCAAGAAGCAGGCTGACAGTGTGGCTGAGCTGGGTGAACAGATCGACAACCTCCAGAGAGTCAAACAGAAGCTGGAGAAAGAGAAGAGCGAATTCAAGATGGAGATTGATGACCTCAGCAGCAACATGGAAACCTTCGCCAAATCCAAGGTGAGACTCAGAGATAAAACACAGATAGTAAAACATTTAGTTGGCATATCTATACTGATTATTCTTGTTTTCTTTTGACAGGCAAACCTTGAAAAGTTGTGCAGGACATTAGAAGATCAACTGAGTGAGATCAAATCCAAGAACGATGAAAATGTCCGTCAGCTGAATGATCAGAGTGCCCAGAAAGCAAGACTTCAAACTGAAAATGGTAAAGAGAGAGAGAGAGAGTCAGTCTTTTAACTTTAACACCCTTATGGCAGCACCTGCCTTTTTTGTGACATTCATTTCACACACTTGGTTGAATAAATCAGCATGTTGCACAACTATCAGGATGCAAAATAAATTGTAAAGTCTCTCATGGTCAATAATAAAAATATGTGTATTTGCATAAAACATACCAGTTGGACCTCCTGATTGACTTAGGTCAAATATAATCTTTGATCAGGGGAATATACACGCCAGATAGAGGAGAAGGAAGCTCTCGTCTCTCAGCTGACCAGAGGAAAGCAAGCCTACACCCAGCAGATTGAAGAGCTGAAGAGGCACATAGAGGAAGAAGTTAAGGTAATGAGCAGGATAATAAGAGAGGAAAAGGTCAACAAACAGTGAAAATAAAATATTAAACTACTGTATTGTAAATCGTGTGCTTATTTTGTATCCTAGGCCAAGAATGCCCTGGCTCATGCTGTTCAGTCAGCTCGCCATGACTGCGACTTGCTCAGAGAGCAGTTTGAAGAAGAGCAAGAGGCTAAAGCTGAGCTGCAGCGAGGAATGTCCAAGGCTAACGGCGAGGTGGCTCAGTGGAGGACCAAATATGAGACCGATGCCATTCAGCGCACTGAGGAGCTGGAGGAGGCAAAGTACTGAGCTGTCCTGAAATCTCTCAGGTTTTCTTCACTCACATATTTTTTGAAGCATCACAAAACCTGTTCTCTGTTTGTTTCATCAGGAAAAAACTCGCCCAGCGTCTGCAGGATGCAGAGGAGTCCATCGAGGCTGTGAATGCAAAATGTGCCTCTCTGGAAAAGACAAAACAGAGACTTCACGGTGAGGTGGAGGATCTCATGATCGATGTGGAGAGAGCTAACGCTCTGGCTGCTAATCTGGACAAGAAGCAGAGGAACTTTGACAAGGTTGGATATTTTACCAACAATGTTTTGGTTAGAAATAAGCGGTGAGGAACCACTTAGCTATTTGTTGTTCTTTACAGGTTCTTGCGGAGTGGAAGCAGAAGTATGAGGAAAGCCAGGCAGAGCTAGAGGGCGCTCAGAAAGAAGCTCGCTCACTGAGCACAGAACTCTTTAAGATGAAGAATTCATATGAAGAATCTCTGGACCAGCTGGAGACCATGAAGAGAGAGAATAAGAACCTGCAACGTAACTAATTCTTACTTCTTCAACAGATTTATACTGTAAATATCAAGTCAATTCATCAAGACTATGTTTTTTAATTCTAATAGCTTTTTTAATTGTTCCCTACAGAGGAGATCTCTGACTTGACTGAACAACTTGGTGAGACCGGTAAGGCAATTCATGAGCTCGAGAAGGGAAAGAAGACAGTGGAAAGTGAGAAGACAGAGATCCAGACTGCTCTAGAGGAGGCAGAGGTAAATCTGGCACATGGCACAGAAGCAGGACACATAACATGTTTCAGCCACTTAGCTACTGATTTAATACAAATATAATTAATACTTACATGAATCACATTTAATGGCTGAAGTACTGCAGACTGACAGAAATTTTTGCATGCAATTAAGAAACCTTCTATGCTTGAGTTGTTAAAGGCCACACTCGTTCACAGGCAACCTTGGAGCATGAGGAGTCCAAGATCCTGCGTGTTCAGCTTGAGCTCACCCAGGTCAAGAGTGAAATTGACAGAAAACTTTCAGAGAAGGATGAAGAGATGGAGCAGATTAAAAGGAACAGCCAGAGAGTGATTGAGTCAATGCAGAGCACTTTGGATTCTGAGGTCAGGAGCAGAAATGATGCTCTAAGGATCAAGAAGAAGATGGAAGGAGACCTCAATGAGATGGAGATTCAGCTGAGCCACGCCAACCGACAGGCTGCTGAGGCCCAGAAACAGCTGAGGAACGTGCAGGGACAGCTGAAGGTATGGTGGCTTATCAAACAAAGTAGCTATCATAGCTGACGTATTTCAGATTGCATTGCAAACTGCTTTTTATTATTAATTTAGGATGCCCAACTGCATCTGGATGAAGCTGTCAGAGGTCAGGATGACATGAAGGAGCAGGTTGCCATGGTGGAGCGCAGGAACAACCTGATGCAGGCTGAGATTGAGGAGCTGAGAGTTGCTCTGGAGCAGACTGAGAGAGGCCGCAAAGTGGCTGAACAGGAGCTGGTGGATGCCAGCGAGCGTGTGGGGCTGCTGCACTCTCAGGTACTTTACCTGCATAAAACAAGTAACAATTTGGTAAGTTAATAGAAAATGAGAAAACTAAATGATTTCTTTTTCTTTCTTTCTTCAGAACACCAGCCTCATCAACACCAAGAAGAAGTTGGAAGCCGACCTGATTCAGATCCAAGGTGAGGTGGAAGATTCTGTCCAGGAAGCAAGAAATGCTGAAGAGAAAGCCAAGAAGGCCATCACTGATGTGAGTCATTCTAAAACCTTTTGGTGTTATTGAACACTAAGTTTAATGAGTAAAATGAAGGGCCATAATATCTTACTTGTGGTTGTTTTACATCCATTTTTAAAGCTTTTTCTCTACAAGACATTTTAAACCTACTTAAAGTATTTTCTATATGTCAGGCTGCCATGATGGCAGAGGAGCTGAAGAAGGAGCAGGACACCAGCGCTCATTTGGAGAGGATGAAGAAGAACTTGGAGGTGACAGTGAAGGACCTGCAGCACCGTCTTGATGAAGCTGAGAATCTGGCCATGAAGGGAGGCAAGAAGCAGCTCCAGAAACTGGAGGCTCGGGTAAAGAGGAATTTGATATTATCTCAGCCTTTCTTTGGTTTTGAATCTTGTCTTTCTCTGCCTCAATAAATGTTGTTTCTGTTTTGAAGGTGCGTGAGCTTGAGAGTGAGGTTGAGGCTGAGCAGAGGCGAGGAGCCGATGCAGTCAAAGGTGTTCGTAAATATGAGAGAAGAGTGAAAGAGCTCACCTATCAGGTACCCATATTTCCTTTTATTTGCTATTATTTGATTAATTTGTATGGCTGTACAAATATGTAAATCCTTTCATTTAACTTTGAATTTATGTGACCTGCAGACAGAGGAGGACAAGAAGACCGTCATCAGACTTCAGGACCTGGTGGACAAGCTGCAGCTGAAAGTGAAGGCCTACAAGAGACAGGCTGAGGAAGCTGTGAGTGACAAAAATGCTAAAACTGTCAAAGCATTGACCTTAATATATCTCTCTGCTCTCACTCACACATTTAGAACAACCGCTCTCTCCTTTTAGGTGTTTTAGGTGACAGCAAGAATCAGACTATTAAAGTCTTGACGAATATTAACGTGTTGTTGAATGTCTTCTCAGGAGGAGCAGGCCAACACTCACCTGACCAGGTTCAGGAAGGTGCAGCATGAGATGGAGGAGGCTCAGGAGCGTGCTGACATCGCTGAGTCCCAGGTCAACAAGCTGAGGGCAAAGAGTCGGGAAATTGGAAAAGTAAGTGACACATGAAAGATAGGCAATGAGTTAGCATAATAATTTGAGAAAAAGAAGCATAATTCATATATCAAATGATGTTTGACTGATATGTGCCAACATGCTTTTATCGAATGTTAAGAGTTTAAACTTAATTTGGATTTGAAAAAGGTCAAATTTGAAGCTACTTTCTTGTTAAATTTTTTTGTCTTTTTCTTCCCATTTTAGGGAAAGGATGCCGAAGAATAACCTGTGAACTCTTGAGGGTCGAGATGAAAATCATAAAATATGAATTTTCATTGTGCTGCTCTCACTTGACATCCATATTCATATTAAATAAAATAGTCTGTCCCCAGTCTGCTGTCTTTGAAGCTTTTGTTCAGCCCACAAGCCACCAACCACCTGAACTGTAAGAAGAAAAAGAAATGAAAACTGGGTGTCTTGATCTTGATTTGAAAAAACAGCGAAGATGTCTGAGCTGTTTTCTTTTTTGTTTGCAAAGCCAAACTGTCCATGTATAATTATACAGAATCATAGACTGTAAATCAGGGGCAAAACCAAGAAAATTAAAGTGAGATAATCATCCACTGGGAAATACTGCTTCATGTAACGTAACATGAATAAAAATATGTCCACTACTGGTCAAAATGTCAGAACACCCCAATTTTTTCTTGTTTTTTAATTAAAATTCAAGCAGTTCCAGTGTTTGAAACAGTGCAAAAATATGTGGTGAACTTCCAGAGGTTAAGAGAAAGGTGAGGTTAACCAAATCTGAAAAATAATGAACATTTCATAAGTCTGCAAAACAGCTTTTTAACAATTTAAATCTTTTCTGCAGCAATGAAGATGGATCAAGCCTTGAAAGTTTGTGATACCAGTTCCTATAGATGTCTCAAGTTTTCTTGATTACTTACAACCATCTCTGGTATAAAAGTAGAGCTGCAACACACCGTGGTACTGTACCCTCTTGAGCATTATTGGACTGAATTGTACTGCAAAATGTGGTGCAATGCTATAAAATGACAAGGAAAAGGCAATTAACAATGAAAGAAAGACAGAGCATTATCACGTTTCAAGAAATAGCTCTTTCCATCAGAGAAATGTCAAAAAAGTCAAGGTGTCAGTGAGTACAGCTTCCTTCAGCATCAAGAGACACTCAGAAACTGGGAGAAACTCTGACAGGAAGAGGTCTGGCAGACCCAAAGCTGCAGCAGAATCAAAAGACAAATTTCTGAGAGTCAACAGCTTCATGCACAGCTTAAAAGAGGTTGTAGTAAGCAGTCTCAGATTCAGCTGTGAAGAGAAGACTTTGAGATGCAGCTTTGACAGGTTGAATTGCAAAAAGAAAGCCGTCACTAAGACGTCAAATTCAGAAAAAAAGAGGCTTGCCTGGGCCAAACTGAAGGCAGGAAGATGGTGCTATGGATTAATGAATCCTTATTTGAAATCTTTGGTTCATCATGCAGGATTTTTGTGCACCGCTGACTTGATGAAAGAATGGGCTCTCAGTGTGTGACTACTATGCCATTACAGTAAGGGATGTTCCCATCAAGCAGCAACCTCCAGCCATGAGAAATGAAGCCAGAGCAGAAGTGCTGACAACTGTGGTTCTTCCAGAGTCTGCTTGAGGCTGGCACATCAACAGTACACATCATAGAGGGCGGGATTTTTTTTTTTTTTTTTTTTAGTTGGAGACTAAAATTTTGGTGTATTTACAGAAATGTTCATTAATATGGGTGAAACTGGAATAAAAGAAATTGTCAACTTGTTGTGGGTATAAATGTAACAGTCACTTTCATTGATCACATAACCATTGCCTATTGTTTTTTTTCCCTCAGTTTCAATGGTGTCAGCTCCCTTTTTGTTTATCTTGTCCAGCAGAACAAGCAGCACACAATTTGTGAATAAAATCAATATCAAGTGCAGAGAGGCCATACGTTTCAATGTCTTTTATCCAAACTCCAAAGGTGGAGGTGTGTTATTGGCTGCATCAGAGAGTAAAATCAGTCCCGCAAACCTGGTTGTGGTGAAGTGAGTGACCATCCATTACTGTTTACTTCCTCTTTGGAGAGCTGTTTAATGGACAGTGTCAAATGACAGCTGCTTTTCACTCATCTCCAATCTTATTGCACCTGTCTGCTCTTGAATTTGTGGCACCAGACAAGCCTTTATGACACTGTTATTGTCAGAGAGGTCACTTTACAGGGGGATGAAGGGCAGCTTAATAAAGTATTTCCGTACAGCTCAATTTATTTAAATCTTTTGTTGAATGTTTAATAATTTCTTAGTACTAACCCACATCTTAACTTAGTATATTGTAAATATAAAGAATTAAATGCAGCTTTAAGCCCGTCCAAAGGAAAAAAAAAAAAAGAAAAAGGAATATCTCACTGAATATATGTGGGTCTCCTCGAGGTAAAACTAATTAAAGTTCTGAAACACAACACCTGCTCAATTGCGAATGGAGACATGCTTTCGTAATTCTTACAAGAAAAACTAAATTACACTTTAACCTGACAAAGGAAATACTTGGTCTTACGACAGATTAGTTTCAATTAAAAACAGTTTTACCTGCAGGAAAGTCAAGTTCTGTTCCAGACCTACATCAGCCCTCGTCTCTCCTGAAAGACTCTTGTTTTCAGTGTCTGTACAGTTCAGTGTCTGAGAGATGAGCCTCTGAGGTCTGCTGCTTATACCTTACATGTGGGATTAAAATGGCACAAAAAAAAGGCTCAGACCACTTTGCCAAACACTAGTAGCCTGATTTCATAGCTAAATCAGAAAAAGCATTCCTCTCTGAGCCATGTAACAAGGCATCCTGTCTGCTGGAGAGAAAGTATCACTGATCCAAACAAGATTACTGAGAGCAGCTGGCCTGCAGTACTGCTGGTGTATCAGAGTAGCCAAAACATCCCAAAACCTCTGCCCTGAGCTTTTAGTGCCGGTGGAAGTGGCCAGCAGCCTATCATATTTCCCCCATAGAGCCCAGCTCACAGCTTTGGATCTTTACTTAGTGACATAGTGAGCAAATGCATACAATGAATCATGCAAGCAGTTGGACTCTTGGATTTCTTTTCTGGTCCCCACCAAGCCACTCCAAAGTCATGTTTTAATCCCTGACAGCTGACATAAACACGGTCTCTCTGTGTTAGATAGTTGAACTGTGTTAAACATACAAATATCAGGGTCAGTCTCTGTCTCACATCTGTTAACCTCAAATTACATTCAGTAGTTGGATTTCTTCATACCATATTATAGACCTTTAAAGTCCACTGTACAGATTTGTATTAACTTTATACCCTTTGAGTCAGAGTCAGAATTGTGGCAATGGAAGTGGACTGGTTGTTGATACTAAGTTAAACCAGCTGACAAACTGGCCGTTGTCTGTCATCTCAAAAATGTTCCTGACTCTTCGTCAATTAAAGATCTGGAGCACTCTGAGGTTCTTAGATCACCAAGTTAAGGTTCTGGGCTTCCCATCAAGCTCTACAACACTGAACTCTCTGCCCTTAGAGATGAAAATTCATGTCCCCCAGAAATAATAGGAGGATTTCAGGGGACTGTCTGGGAATCAAATTGTGCATGCAAGGCCTCAAGGCCTCAAAATAAGTTCATTTGGAGATATTCAAAGGCAACATCGGGGGAGTTTGACCCGTGTAGCACTGTAGGGAAGATATGTTTTAGTGTCTGCAGAAAAATCACAGTTTTCAAGACCCTAAAGACCTTTTGAGATGTCAGACGTGGAAGCGTAAATATCAATAGACAGGAGGAGTGCTCATTTGCCTACAACACGAGACAAATCTTTTAGCTGAAGGAGAGTTTTTGGCTTTAAAATTAACTGAATTCCTAGTTGTACTAAGTGCCCTGTTGAGTCAAATGTTTTGATGATGTCACACCGTAGACTTCTAGTTGTCATGCCTTATTTTTTATCTGTTTTATTTTTAAAACATTATGTTCTCTCTGTTTTTGTAAAAAGTGTTCTTTTATTTCTTAGCGTTCTCTGATCTCTTTCATGAAATGTGACCTGTTATATATTTTATTTATTATCCTGTACAGCACTTTGGTCAATGTAAGTTGCTTTAAAGTGCTTAACAAATAAAGTTGGATTGGATTGGATGTCAGAAAGTAAACAAAAGTAAATGATTAGAGTAGGGCCATACTTGAGTCTTGGATCAGTATCAGTGAAAAACAATAAGGAATCAATACTGAAGTGAAAAATATTAATAGCATTTAATCACCAAAGATATAAACATTTAGATATTTTGTAATGTGACAGACAAAATCTTTACAAAGTTAGCCTTCATGGTCTGCTGACTGCTTCACATCGTCTTTACAAAAATGAGGTGGCATCGGAGACTGGCACAAAGAGAGGAAACTGTAAACAACGCCAGCAAAATGAAAAGCAAAGATACAAGCAAAAACATTAACATTCTTATTATCTGATACTCGGAAAATAAAAAGACATGGACATAAAGAATTTTGAAGAAGTTTGTTTTTTGTTTTTTTCCTGTTTCCCAGTTTTCTTGTAAACTGCTCAATGCGCCCGCACAGGCTTCTAGCACATTTAGCTCCTTTCTTTTCAAAACAAATATCGTACACAATACCCAAATAAAGAAACAAATGAATAAAATATCACATAAATAAATTAGATCAAAAACACAAACTCTTTTTGAACAAAGTTATTTGAGAAAGGGATGTCCCCACACATGCCACTACCTTGTTTATCTGTTACACAGCCTTGAAATGCATGAATCCTTGACAGCATTTGTTTGTCACTTTTTTGCCTAAATAAATGACACAAGTGTAATCAGGCATGTTAGAGCCCGATATGTAACAACAACCTGAAATGTAACAACGATCTGAAATGTAATAAAATAAATGTAATAAAACAAGAAGTGCAATAACTGGTTTATAATGTAACACAAATGATGAGCCCAAAATTTGATAAAAGAAAATGTAATAAAACCTAAAACTGACAAATATGTAACCAGTTGTTACATTCTAGGCAAAAGATATTATGTTTTGGGTTTTATTACATTTTTTTTATTACATTTCAGGCTCAGCACTATTGTTACATTATCAAGCAGTTATTATATTACAGGTTATATTAATTTTTTTAAATTACATTTCAGGCTTTTGTTACATTTTGGGTCGTTGTTACAAATCGAGCTCTAACAAGGCAGTTTGTTGCTCTTGACGCTAAACTTCTGTGCTATAACTTGCTGAAAAAGACCTAAAATGCAAACATTGATAGTTATAATAGGCTTCACTGAAGTCAAACTTTCAGCTTTTCCTGAAAACACACGAGCGCACTGACGCCATGGCTGCACTACCCAGAAATATCCACAGAGGGCCCCCTCACCTCTCACCACAGCAGTGGAAAGCTGAATGTGGACAGGAATGTAAAATATCTGTCAGACTATGTACACAAATCTGTAAACTGTTAAAATATCATGCAAATAAATACCAGTAATTTAAAATGAAACTACAACACTGACCCCAACAGTGGTATTATATTGTCAGCAATGAGGAGAGTCACAAAACGTCTTTCCTTCAATGTACAACAATATTGTTTGAATACTGCAACACAACCTGAAGTTAACACTGCAGGTCTGAGAGTAAAACCTTGTTATTTGTTTTTGTTTTTTTTAAAGCATTTTATCTGCTGAGGTCTCTAAACAGTGTTGCGATTTAAGTCTGCTTCTCTGGGTCCCCTCCATGCTCGGGAACAGCAGAGATGCACAACAGTAGGTTTACTGTACATAAACATTCTCACGTTTCAGTCAGTCGTAATGGAAAAGTACACTTTTCTAACAAGCCTCAAATATATAATATACAGTGCAGATGGGATGAGGGAAAAATGTCAAAGACAGTGGCTGTGCTTTGATTCAAGGCTGAACCACACAGTGTAGATAAACAGGAAGCAGACGGGCAGCAGGGTTCAAAATCATCGCTCTGACACACATCTGTCCATGAGAAGGCAGGAGGGGAGGCCAGCTGTTCCACACACCTCTGTTGTGCTCTTTAACGGCTGTGCTGTGCTCCTTTTAAAATGTTTATAAGTCCGTGAAGAGCATCATTTCCGAGATCCCTGACTGAGAGGTCCGTTAAGAGTTACACCCTTTCACCTCAAGTGAGTCTTTCACACGGCCAACAGGATGAATGTCCACAGGTCAAGATCCAAAAGTTCCTGCTTTCAAAAACAAGTGCACCAAGGCACTGCAGGGTGGAACACCAGGCAGGCTGAGAGAAACAATAATTTTTCAAACATTTTCTCAAAAAAAAAAAAGATTGTTTTAAAAAATATCCCCGTTAACTCTTTAATTGGTTTAAATGGTAACACAAAAAGACGGCAACTGATGGATCACTGTGGTGAGATGTAGCCTGGATTTTATCAAGCACAAACAACTGAAAGAAGGTTCAGGAAAAAAACGACAAACATGTGCCGTCTGAATGTAAGATGTGCTTGTTTCAAATTGTGCAGTGAGAGGGTTGGATGAACCAAAATATTAAGTGCTGGATGGAGAAGATAAATATTTTAAAGCTTTTTTAGCTTGTGCTCTGGGATAACTCTAGGGTGCACTTTTGAAAGACTTTGCAAGAGTTTCTTTTGTAAGACTTATATTTGTTTTAAATCAAGTATTTATGTCCACCACATCAGATTGAGAGAAAGAACAGTTTCCATGAATGAAAATAAACACTGTGCAAAAATATTGATTGAAAAAAAGTCAAAATCTCATAAAAGCTGAATACTGAGCAGACATTAAACTCCAGTCAGATTGCTCTGCAGTGTAACAGGACAGCGTCGCAACAGGTTAACTGAGACGTAATCCTCACAATGAGATATGCTTGATAAAATCTAAGTGTTCTTCAGCAGTAATCCATCACGTGCAGTGAGACATTGGTTCAATCTCAAGAGAGTTAGAAGCATCACATACTCATAACATATTTATAACACTGAAAGCTGTTCAGAAACTACATTCCCCATACAGAAGCATACATAAGTGCATAAATTCAAGCTGGACAATAATGGCGATACAACGTACAAAAAGAGCTTCCCTTCAACCAAAATGCCAGCCGCACTGACATCTAAATCTGTTATGTGATATAATATACATGAGTCATTAATCATGTTCAATTAATGAAAAGTTTATGTTCATGATCATTAGTGCTGAGTATCCAATTATCACTGCAGCATTTTGCTGAACCATGCAACGGTTTCAGAGATTCACAACTACATATCTAAATAAAATCAGTGTAAACATTGGATCCTTTTGGTCAGTTATGATATACTGTATGTTTTAACACTCTCCAATCATCAACTGGAAGCACATCAAGGTCACAGCTAGTATCTGTGGAAGCATCTCAACAAATCAAACCTCGACTTTTACAATCCTTTTACAGATGAAACTTCGCTGACGTTTCATCGCTGATATGTGTAACAAATCACATAATCCTGATAATCCTGCCGGAGGTCTGGCGCTGATATTTCTCATTATTCTTGCTCCTTAAAACTGTCGTTTTAAAGGTCAAAGTGCTCTACGAAAATATTTCAGGGGAAAAATATTTTTTTTTTATCTAAACAATATTTAGATTTAAAGATTTAAGAGGCAGGGCATATTTGTGACGGCAGAGAAGAACCATTCTAGGTCATTGTGTCATGTATGATATCATTCTGAGTACAGAAACTTGGCAAAGGTTTGGAGGTGAATTGAAAGACACTGAAGTGAATGTAAGGTTAAGGCTCGGATCTACCGTCATATTAGGAATAATTGCTGAAGGTGCAGGACCTCATTTCTGTGCAGAGACTTTCACTAGGACCAGACATGCATATTAAAATTTTGCTTTCTGAATTAAACAAAGCTTTCAAGAGCAGGAGTTTCCAGAAGCTGCAGCGGAGAGGAGAGTCGAACTGTGTAGAACGATTCTGTTAAGTTCCCCTGTCATGCAGAAGCTGCGCTGTACACAGTGTACTAACTGTAAAAATTTAAATCTGTGTGACTGACAAAATCTAAAATTTGCAGATTAACTCAGCTGTGTTTGTCTGATCACTGAGCCACTATGGATAAAATAACAAAGGGCTGTATATACAGGGTTGCTGTGACACACACAAGATGCAGGAGAAACTGCTGGAAAGGATTAATGTGAAGTGAGGATCACTGATTATAAATGGAAAAACCCTCAGAGTGCCTTTGATATCTGTGATACACTGCAGAGGGAATGAATGTTTTTTTTTAAATTCTTCTAAATGACAAATCCATCTTCTCCTTTTCATATTTTAAAGAGGAATTAATGTAATGAATGAAACAATCCAGAAGCAAGAGCAGTCTAGAAGCTGAAACATCAACAGCTCTAAACATATTAGTGATGATAATCGGATGATCTAAAGCAGGGGTCCCCAAACTTTATCCTGAGGGCCACAAAACTTTTCCCTTCTCAGTTTGTAACAGAAAAAGTGTGATGATCGCAGGGGTGCCTAAACGTAAACATTTATTGTTTTCCAGAAAGCCACACATAACCAAATATTCATAACCCTTTCCGGGATCTTCACAGAAAAAATGTCAGGAAATAAATAATAACACTATTTATGAAATAAATAATAACCAAATAACCCTCTCTGGGATCTTCACAGAAAAAAGTCCGGAAATAAAAAACACTTTTTCTGAAATAAAATTACATTATTTATGAGAAGAAAAATCTCATAATGCGTCTCTGGTATTGTTCAGGGGGCCAGGCCAAATGTGGAGGCGGGCCGTATCCGGCCCACGGGCCGTAGTTTGGGGACCACTGATCAAAAGCACTGAGACTCATCTAATCTTCTGTCAAATCAAAACTGTAAAACTTTGATAATTCAAAGCGTTTACTTGTCAGCCTTCACTTAAGGCTCCAGTGAGGAGTTTTTCACTGGTATAAATCCTATTGAAAATTATTCTGATGCCGTCTTAACACTTCCAAAATCTAGTGAGAGCAGCAACAAGACCAAGAATTTCTAGACTTTAATTCTTATTTCATTCGTTATGCCTGAAACTGCTGCAAGTGGGTGGATGTCAGCCTTCTATTCCAGTTTCTTAGGCAAATAGCCACAATGCCTGACCTTTGGTCACTAAAACAGCAAGATGCGTTTTTTTTCTTCAATACTCTCCTGTCATGGAAAGGAAAAGACCAACAAACTCATAACATGTACAGTTTTGCCTACAGGGGTGCCACAATCAACACAATCAGAAAAATTCTTCACAGCAGGTTTAAGTGAAATATTCACAGCTATATTTTGACATAAAGCTGCTATTCAAACTGCAGAAGTTCGAGTAAGTAACAGAGCTAAATATATGATTCTACTGTGTGTGTTTGCTGACTGTGACATTGAATTTTTAGATGTTTTCAAGATTTCTTCCTCAGCATCCATCATCAGTATTCTACTGATATTTGTCCCAGCTGGGTTTTTCTGTTTTGGTCCTTTAAAAGTACACTTCCAGCTGCCACCCTGTCTTTGTTGTGATTGTTTGAGTTTTGTTAACTAATCTGAAACATGCCTGTCCTGGTTTAAGTAGCATGCAGACTCTACGTATCCTCTGCCTATGTTTTGTTTTCAAGTCCAGACACACCAAAAAATGCATACATGATAAGGCAAAAACACCAAGAGCTGATCCACATCTTTTTTTTCCCAGCACAAATACTCTTCAGGGCTGTTTGTAGATCAAAAGAAGAATTATGCAGTTACTGTTTTGTATGACCTTCAGTAGATCCGAGCCTGAACCCAAAGAGATGAAAGATGTCAGTATGAGTGTTGTACGTGTCAGAGATGAAAGAGAGGCAGAATAAGCTGAATAAAGAGAAGAACTCCTATGGAAGACTGCAGAGCATGACCCCGTCCACACTCTGACGTGTTTTCCTGCAACGACAAATGACAGTCCAGATTTTATTTTCCAGAGAGAATGCATCAGAGCACAGGGCAGCAATGTGAAAGTTCATTTGGTTGCTTTACGCATGAATTTTGTGTCTTATTTTTGAAGCTTTGCATGAAACATTTTGAGCACAGAACTGATGTTCTGCACATTGTGTGTGTCACAAATTGACAAAGGTATCCTCTCTCACTTAATTTTCATGATGTCCCCTCTGAATAAGAGGATGTCAAATTTTCATGCAGTCTTAGCAGACATTAATAGCACTGGACTTTGTTAATTTGGAAAGAAAAAAAAACAAAAGAGAATCAATAAAATCAACAAAAAAAGCAACAAAGGCTAAGTGTATAAAAACATCTTAATCTGAGTGTAAGAAAGTTTGTAAAGTGGGACTAAGCCCGTATTCCATTTTCAACATCAGGAACATGAAAAGAGGAGTAGAGAAACATTACAAGATATAAATGAGCCCACCTCAGCCACATTTTAAACCATCCAGTAACATTCATTCATTCATTCATCTTCTGTACCACTTATCCTGTTCAGGGTCCCGGATGGCTGGAGCCTATCCCAGCTGTCTTAGAGCGAGAGGCGGGGTACACCCTGGACTGATTGCCAGTCAATCACAGAGCTGACACACAGAGACAGACAACCTTTCACGCTCACAGTCACACCTACAGGCAATTCAGAATCACCAATTAACCCAATGAGCCTGTTTTTGGACTGTGGGAGGAAGTATGTAGTATGAAGCATGCACGGGGAGAACATGCAAATTCCACACAGAAAGGCTGAACCAGGATTCGAACTGGTGACCTTGCTGTGAGGCTGCAGTGCTACCCATTGCACCACTGTGCAGCCCCATCGAGTAACATACCAATTAATAAACCTTATGTATAGCTTTTAACTTCCAGTTATTAATCAGTATTTGCTTACTGGCTACAGACTCTAGCTTTTTAGTGAGAAGTCAGGTGAGAAATAAGCAGTGGCTAGCTTGCTAGCCAGCTTGAAAAATTACCAGCTCATGGCTAGCTAACACTGCAGTCATTTTATTTAAACTGCTTTTAAAATAAGGGTGGTAAACATTTTATACAGGGCCACAAAACGTGTTTTAGGAACTACTAAATTTCTTATTTTAATAGCAACTGGGGTTAGCAAATGTATGGATTAGCCAATGCATAGGCCTACTTGGCATAGATGACTTAGCTAACTACCACATTAGCTAGGAAGCAGTGTACACGAGATCCGAGACATGAGAGCAGACGGAGCAGAGGAGATGAACAGTTGAAGTCAATAAAAGCAAGAACTCAGAAAAATTGTAGATTTTCTCTTTAAACTGAAGTTTTTTGGCTTGTAAAAATGTTCGGTGCCCAAAATGTTTCATGGGGTGCAAACATAAAGTCATATCTCTGATATTTCTACTTACTAAGGCACTGTAGTCAAAGCAGGAAGTCGGGCCTTTGCGGTACCGCGCGTTGCTCAGTACCTCACATGGATTCTCTTCCTGAACTGATATTTTTCAGTTAAGGTTAAATTAGAAACTTACCTGCCAGGCATGATCCATGAGTTTTTCACTTTCAGCACAAACAAAAGCATGACAGTTTTAGAGCATAAAAAGGATACACTCTGTCCTGACCTGTGTTAGTCTCTCGATCTCACATGAGCTGCAGGGAAGCGTCTCAGCCACCACAAACAGGAGGTTTGTGTTTTCTATCCGCTTGGCGTGAAACAGCCTGTGGGAGACAGTGATGGATGTGAGGCCAACTTTGTACAATTTGTACAATCCATGTACAGCAGAACACAAGCACACCTCAAAAATAACGAAAAGAAAAAAACCCCAACAACTTTCTGCTGATTCTCCCAAAAAGATAAGCCTACCGTGAGCAGTTTCCACAGTCCTGCAGCACGTTGTAGGAGTTGGTAGTATTTGTAAAGTAGAACTGGCTTTGGATGGTCACACAGCTGCTTTCCTTTGTCTCAAAACCCTCTACCAGGACATCATCTGTTACACAAATACAGTTTGTTTTGCAATCTTAACAAGTAATCCAACATTGAGATTAGAAAAAAAGAAACAAAGACAAGAGTATACTAGCTGACATAGATTTTTACAGATACATTAAGATATATATAATTTTTAAAAAAACATAACCTCGTTTAACTCATGTCATTGTCTATGTGTGAACACAAAGGTTTATCCACCTTGATAGAGCCAACTGTTGTATGCCAATCCATACAGTAGCTGCTGGATCACAGACCTGTAAGAGAGTTCACATAGCACTTTGCGGTCATTGTGTACATATCAATAAATAACAGTGAGCATATGACACGCTGACAGTAACATTGAACTGAAAATAACCCAGGGGTAAAATTGGCGGCTAGCCAACATAAAGAGGAAAAAAAAAAAGGTCCCTCTTGGTTTCATGTGTGGAAGTAAAGTCACAGCTAAGATAGCGTTGATGCCTCACATGCTGTCAGAGTCATTTGATTTGCAGAAGACAAAGTCTCACCATGCCACAGTGGACGTCCACCAAGCCATGCTGAGGATGTCAGTGATGGATGGCTGCAGAAACAGAGGGAAGTTTCACATGAGAGAATTTCACCACTTTAAGACATCTTACAAAATGTCAAAAAAAATAAAAAATCCAACTCATGCAGGCGGTCTCTCACCACAAAGATGCCCCTGGGTGCTGCTCCCGTGTGGCTGCTGGTCACAGGCTCACATGCAGACTGGTATTGGAAAGACTGACGCCGATTAAAGATTGAGTTGTTGTAGAGCGCATGCATCAGGTAAGGATCAACATCACCAAAGAAGAGACCAATCTGTTGTACATGAAAGGAAAGTCAGTCAGACGATGGAGAGACCAGGCAGAAAGGAGAACGGTGCATCAGATCAACAGCGCCACACGGTGGTTCAACATACAACAAACTTCATTCAAGTTGTTGAATTGTTCCCATCATCCTCCCGTGATATCCTTTAATATATTTAAGAATATAATTGATTGGGTATAAACTGAAGAAAAAATGATCAGTGACAAAACATCTTTTGAACGGCACAAAAATCTTGAAAGTCGGGTTCAACACCATAAAGACCAAGAGAGAACTCCATCAAAACATCAACACCTTCTAAAAGTACATAACGCACCTTTTTCCAGTGGTCTCTCTGATTCGACATAACCAGGAACCCACCATCATCAATAAGATAGCACAAGAGGTCCTTCAGACAAAACAAAAAAATGTATACATTTATTTATTTTCTTGGTGTTTTTCATGTCTCTCCTCCACTCAGTATTTCAGTATATACCATTTAACCAGTTTATGCACAAACATAACATTTCACAGTATAGATATGGTCATTCTTGTTGTTGATGGCCCTGTTTGCTTTAAAAGCTTGTAAAGGAGAATTTGTTTTCATTTTAATCTGTTTCACAACTAGTCAAAAAGTCTTCACAGGAACTTTAAATTTCATCTCTAAAACAAGTCTTTTAATGTATTCACCACTGGCCATCAAAAATCGAAACAACTGAGATGATCACCGAGATAATGAATATTTACAGGCTTAATTTCTGATGTGATTATATTTCAAGAGGTTTACGTTTTAAAAATGTAATACTGTCGACAGCAAAGCTAAAACATCTTTCCTGAAACATCTATTCATTTTAATCATACACCAAAGGCCACCCTTTCCTGTTTGTTCATTACGCCGGCCTCTGGGCGATCACACGTCCTCTTTTCAAGGAGTTGTTTGAATGAATTTATTAGAAGCAGCCCTGCTCTGCTCTATGAACTGTCTCATCTATATGACAGAGTAATTCAACAATCACACGAGTATCAAGAGCACATTTAACCTCTGAGCATCTGTCTGAAGAGCTTATTACAACTTGAGAATGAAACACAAAACACACTCACATCAGTGTTTACTTCACAGTCCATCTCACAGCTTCTGGACGGTCCACACTGTGAACAATGAGGAATGAGACATATATGTTGCTTTTGTGAGCAGTAAAGTAACTAGGGATTGTAAGTACTTAGTGGTGTTGTGCTGTACCTTGTGTGAGCCCTGACGACCATCTGACACATTGCTGGCAAGGATCTTGAACTTGTCCACCCACGCCTCCAAGTCCAGCTTCACACCAACCACTGGGGGGAAGAGAGCCACAGGGTCAGAAGAAGCATTTTAGAAAGCAGAGAACACTTATAAGTGATCCCTAACATATGTGAAAATTATTATAAACACAATAACACAATAATTTATTTTCCTCACCTGAGGGTTTAAGCAGTTTTCCTCCTAAATTCACCTCAACAGATGAACTGACCAGGATTCCAACAGTGCCGTTCTCTGCACCCACAGGGTCGTCCATAGCTGTTAACAGACAAAAAGTTACAAAATCAAAGACTTGAGTCTCCTGTTACCCATGTATGACCGCCCCACGATTAAGCCTCTTAAACGGATCATTAAATCAATTGAAGTGATCCCTTTCACATAGACGTAGTCATTGAATTATCATTCATGTAAAATTGGAAAGAAAAATTGTCACTCACAGGATCTGGATGGAGCTCTGAACATGTAGCCTTTGTTGTCGAGACTCCGTCTGTAATAGTTTGAATTGTAGGGCTCAGGATCCTCATCCCATGACTCAGCAGCTCTGTATAAATACAACATGTTTCATTCAGTGTTTTCTGAAGGACAGAAAAGCTCCTAAATTACTGAATAAACTATCCTTAAATCGAGGTTTCTACATTTTGCGACCAATCCAACTCACATATTAGGAAAAACACGTGTTATTCCTCCATCAGTTGATGCAAACACCGCCAGGAAGCCGTACCTGTAACAATAAGTGTTTATGAACTCTATTTAGCTCAGATGTCATCAAAGCAGATACATATTCATTTGCAGAGAACGAGATGACTCACGAATTCAGATCCTTGTTTTTCCAAACTCGAGAGGCAAGCTGCCCAATAATCCGCGAATCCAAAATCAGGTTGTGGATGAGGCCTTGGTCACCTGAGACAAAAAGTGTGTTATCTCATCTGTGTGTCTGCAGCAGTAGCTGATACTGCGATCAACAAATGCTGTTAACATGCTCACACTCATCAGATTCTGGGGAAATATCCAGCATGAGCGAGAGGAAGTTCTGCAAAAACTGAGTGTTGTTATCAGAAATTTGCAGACGTTTGCAGTATTCCCTGAAAAGACAGACATCAGAATAAATACAAATATACAAAGGTGGAACAAAATAAGACAGAGCAGAGAGGAGAAATGGTCACCTTGGAGCCAGAAACACGTGCCCTGCAGACTCGAAGGAGCTTGGCAGCAGTGACTGCATATCTGTGTCAGAGACAGAGGGTGATGTTGGTATTTTAATCCTGTCTTTGTGTTGCATCTTGATCAAAGAGAATCATTAAAGCTCTGCCTCTTTGTACTCACACTGGAGCTGCAGCATCACATCACTCAGGTCTGCCTGGATGAAGTATTCGTTGTAGGGCGGTAACACCAGTCCAAGACTACAGGGGGCAGCAAAAACAAAGAGAGAGAGGAAGGTTGAAGCCATCTGTGTGTGCACTCCTCATTAACCCCCAGCTGCTTGTTTTTTTAATCATAATTCATGACATTGTAACAGCTCACCTGTAATCTGTACCATTGATTGGAGTCCAGGTGTAACCTCTGAACACCTCATCAATGTATTGCTGCAGTAAATGATACGTTTAAGAAGTGTTAAGTAAAACAAGAACATAAAGCATCAGCTCTTCTGCTTTCACTTCGTGTAACCTGAATAAAATGAGAATTTTTGAAAGTAAGACTGAAAATTGGACTTTGTGTTGTTGTTTTGTTGGTCATCAGGGTCATATCATTTCAGATTCATTTTATCTATGTTTGGATTTAGCCCCTTTGCAGCCAAAATGAGAGAAGAAGAGAAGTGTGAGGGCTCACAGATTTGTATGCTCAGATAAACAAATCAATCTGTTTTCTCAGGTAACATCTAGGGGCTCCATTCATTTTAAAATGCAGGGAGATAAAATGGCACAGTTAAGTGGAGCCTGTCTGAAAACAGTGAGTGGCATATGATGAGCATTCCTCAACTTCCCCAGTATTTTGTTGCCCCTGTCCCAGCTTTTTTGGAACGTGTTGCAGGCATCAAATTTGCATATGAATATTTGCAAAAAAAGAAAAAAAAGTTAATCATTTTGAACAATAAATATCTTGTCTTTGTAGTGTATTCTATTGAATATAGGTTAAAAGGGAATTGCAAATCATTGTTTTCTGTTTTTATGTACAATTTACAAAATGTCTTAACTTTATTTGAATTGGGGTTGTATATAAAATGGAAATCTCAGATGTGAAAGGTGGAAGCTCTACATATATTAAACTTCAGATTAGAGCTGATAACTGAACACGTGTAAGAGAACTTTACATGGCCGACAGATTTCAACTAAAGAGATTAATTTATAAATGATATTTAGTCAGAGAATTTACTTGCCTCATCAATCGACTTGATAAGAGTTTTGATCTGCATTTCTCCTGGTCTCCCATCAATCATTTGTCGTCTTATCTGAAGAGAAAAAAAGTCTCTCTAAGTCACAAACATGATTCATGATTCAGAAACACGTTTTGTGATTTGTGATCTTACCTGCACAGAATGCTACATCTACAGACATTTCCTGTGCGCAGAAACTTTTCTCATGCTCACCTCTTCCTTGTTGCTGTCCTCCACCTCTGCATCCAGAAAGTCCAGTGTCACGGGCTCAGGGAGGTTAACAAGCTTTGAGGAAACGAGCAGGAAAAAAAACATTAACATTCAAATAAATCTAAAACAGTCATAACAGTGTAAACAGCAATCAGAGTTTGAAGCTCAAAAGGTTGTTCAGAAACCATATCTTGACTCTTAAAAAGTCCCTGCCAGCCCCACAGTCAAATATACTTTTCCCAACAAAACACGTCTCACCTTTGGCTGAAGATTAGGGTGAAGAAGAAGATATCCATTTGGGTCAATGGCAAATATATAACCATTGGCTCCAAGCTGTTGGAAAACAGTAACGAATCACTCTCTATCACTATTACAAATGAAGACAAATGAGTAATAATGATGCAAATGTGCTGTACATACATTGTATCGGGGTGTTAATCGCTTTATCTCATCAAGATGCACATCAACTCCCATGACTCCCAATATCAGCTGATTCTGCACAGGCAAAAGCAACGATAAGGTATTGTAATATTTTTGAACATATAATTAATTGCCTTCTAGTTGAGATAAGAAAAAGGTAGATAAGAAAAATGAAACATATTCTCAAATAAATTAAATAAATATGTAGTTGGATCTAGTGTTAAGCAAGTGAGTTGAGCGCCAAGAAGTCATTGCATCCAGCAAAGAGGACGTCAAGGCACATACACTGCAGTGAAATCAGAGTGTTGACCTTACACTTCAAATTTTAACTAAAATTACAAAAATTTGGAGGAGCTGTGTGAGCTGTGTTTTTTCATTGGGATGAAGCTGGATTAGGTGTTTTAACCTGATCCTAGACTTCATGCTAAGTTTAATGGGGACCTCTCTTAGCAATTGGGCAATACTGACAATAAAGGCACCAGATAATCTAGCTGTGACAAAATGAAGCATTACTCTCCCAATTTAAAATTACTTCTTAAAATGTACAAGTGAATATGCTAAATAAACATGTATATAAAGCTAGCCTCTTGGTTTAAATTTCTTTAATAAAGATAAAAAATGTAAAAAACTTTTTACATAATCAGCAGCCATGTTACCTGTGAGTTTCCATCCATGGTGAGATTAAATACAGGCAAAGTTCCAGTTACCACCATGCCAAGACCCTGCACGGTTTAAAGATAAATTATAAGCTTATCAATTCAGAGTTTGGATATGATTGGGCATTTACAACATGGATTTGAATACAGCCAATAGGGCCACGCAGCCTCACCAAAGCATCCTGATACACATTGGTCCACTGAACCTGTTTGGCATCGCTGCCTGCCAGAACCATGGGGCGCCCCAGCACATCGAGGTACTCCTGATAAGATAAACTTTATTAGCTGCCATTTGAAAACAATCTACATCAGGTCACAAGGGAGAACCACAGAGGATGTTTCTACACAACATGTGAGCACCGCAAAGGGGAATTGGAAAGTAGCGAACAGGGGATCAGCTGTGTTGGAGGCACTAGACAAACCCACCTGGGTGTTAATCCTTATAGCACAGATGGAACGGATCTCAAAATAGTAACCTGGCAAGTGACAGAGAGAAAAAGACAAACAGAGAGAGGGGGAGCATGTGTGAGAAGTACTATAAGGAAAATAACACACACTCACACACACACACATACACAAAAGCAGTACTCAAATATATTTCAGGTTTTACTCGATGTGAGTAGACCGGTGACTCAGATACTTAACTCCCACAAAACGCAGCTGAGAGACAAATACCTCTGAGCTTTAAAACTGAGATATTGTCTGACACCTGGTGGAACTTGAAACCTAAATTTCGATCAGAATTTGCAACATGGAATTTTTTTTTTCGTTTTTTTAAGAGTTGGTCTCTGCTGGTAATAATCTTATAACATCTCATAATTATTCATGGGTAATGCACTACAATGTCCAAACATAATGTCTTCATGTCATGTTTTGTTGGGAAAATGACATTAAAATACGCAAAGCTACATAATTCCCTGTTTTAAAGGACAAAATTCAGCAATTCCTCAAAACTAGTAATCTGGAGCCTGCGCCAATAACATTTCTTTACACCCATTTTATTAATTGGCAATTAATTTCATCATACATTAAGGTAGTGACTCTAGTGTCTGCAAGAAGTGAGCAGATATAGTCTGATAAGGCATTAAATATGTAGGCTATGATTGAACAATAAAGTGTGACTCGTGCACACCAATCAAAATTACAGATGATGCATCTGTCATCATCCTCTGTAAAGCTCACTCATATGAGGCAGATCTGGGACAACCTGCTTTGCTTTGTTTAAATGTCATTTAAAGCGTGTATTTAGATAACGACTTTAGTTTCCATTTAACTCATCAAAGACTTTCTCTTTCCAAAACCACCCTCTTTCCCCAATTTGAATCAAATCGTGTCAGGATGACAAAAGCTGCAACTCTTGCACAAGTATTCAAAGTGGCCCTGAGTCACTGCACTGAGTCCTCCTTGGCACAAAGCATCCTCACAAAGAAGGAGAAGTTCTACTGAAAAGATCAACGTCAGCTCCCTGCTGAGCTCATATTTGATCTATGAGAGCCAAACTGACCTCGGTGTGGGCAAACATAGCCTTCTGAGAAGCAGCGCTGGTTAGCGAACAGAGCCAAAGTAGACCCATTAGCGGGGTCAACAACTGTGCAGCGCATTAGCCGCAGTGATTTATTTATTAGTTCTTTTGTCTTAGCATTGATTCATAAATACACAGCAGACCACTGCTCTAAACTATGGTCTGAACACATCTATTATTGCTATAGAGGCTCATTTGCTAAGCTAAAAATATGTGCGCTCAGTTTAATGTTGATGCTGTTTACACTGCAGGAAGCACAGCCATTGATGAATATCCTCAAACCCAAGTTAAAACACGGTTCCCCAAACTGCAGACTGCTAAATGAACTTTCAAAAGCCTTCTGGAAAATCCTCTGGATTGAAATGATTAATTCACTAGTACCAGGGGAAAAAAAACAATAAAGGAGAATTTTAAATTAGTTTACTGGAGCTTTCGAAAAGTTCAACAACCAGCAAGGGCATGAAACCGGTCTTGCAGAAAAGGTGTTAAAGTAATGCTGAGAGCGATTCTTGAAATACATTTAAAACTGTAAAATAGAATACAAAGAAGATCAGCTCACCTTTGTTGGTGCATGCAATCCACTGTAAAGGTGTGACATCATAGTTGTGCTGACCCACAGAGAAGGTGAAAACTCGCACCTTTGGAGGGAAAATAAAAAGAATATTTTAGGGGTTAGGACACCATACTGCATCCTGGAAATCAAATGCTGGCTGCGACTGAAAGGTGTTGTGACCACATTATCAGGAACCAACCGTTTTATTGGGCCAGTTGTATTGCATGAAGACGTCCTGAGCTCTGTCCTCCCCTCCGTCAGTAAACAACATGATAATTTTATTGCAGTTAGCCCGGGGGACATTTGTTTTCTGTCAAACACATTCAAAGGGAGATGAATGAGATTGAACAGCAGGGTTGGTCAATACAGTTCAACTGTGTGTAGTCCCCCGTCGATTAAAATCAATATGTGACTAACATTTAACAGCTGGTTGAAGGCAAAATGAAACCCAGACTTGTAGTCAGTGGTGCCTTTAGCTTGCATCTGCTGCACGGCATCCTTGAAGATCTTTTTGTTGCGCACATTTGCCTGAACGAGATGCTTGAAGCAGGGAACCACAGCCTCTGCCTTCTCATTGAACTGTAACACAGCAGGAGACACAGACCGGCCTTAGAGGTGTCAAAACTAGAATTACGAGAATTAAAGAGAAAGTACTTCAGAGCAAAGAGGAAGGAATGAGGGACATGGATACCAACCCTGGCCACATTGACATAGTCATCATCAGACAAAGTGTCGAGCATCTCCATCACAGAGGCTTTGATCAGTTTGAGGGTCAGTCCACTGACACTGCCGCTCCTGGGGAATCACATTTACAAACATTTACACAGGTATACAAGTAAAGTGCTCATAGATAATAATTTAATGCTGTTTCAAACACATCTGTGAAAGTTAAATGTGGAGCTGTGTTTGTGCCCTCTGCTCACACCAAAGGACGCTCAGAAAATACGAGCTAATAAAGGGATCAGGGTAAAATTCTCCAACATTTATGAGATCTGTATCACAACTGTTGATCTGCTTACAAACTTATTTGTTGTCTTTTTCACGTCAAATAAAATTCAAATAGGTCAAAGAACTTCTGCATAATTAGTTGCACCAATTACAATCTCCCTGTGACTGCCTGATGAAACACATGCTGCCTCCAGATGCTCAATCACGCTCCAGCACATGTGCCCCTGCTGCAGTGAGTTTCAAGCATTTATAAATCTTTTCACAGGATACAGATAAGATTTTTATGGTTAACATTCAGCAACTCAAGGACTGCATTTTAAAGGTATAGTTTTACGTAGTTTAGTTATACTTGTTTGCTTTCTGAAAGAAACTGATACCCTTTGTGAACAGCTGGGTTGAGGCTTGCTAGCGGCTTGCTAGCATAGCTTAGCTGGGGGTCACAAGTGGAAGTAGTTTCCTTTGTTTTGAAATTGAATGAGATGAAAATTTGGCCTAGAGTCCCAGTAAGCTTCCATAAATAGCAAACTGTAGACTCATGTTGTTGGGTTGTAGGCTTAGCTAAGCTAACAATAAGCTGGCTAGCGGCAGCCTGCTATTTGAGAGACATTTATAAGGCTAGAACTGTGTAAAGTGTATTTCTATACCTGATTTACAATTCCTCTTGTAAGTTAGAGCATTCATTAAAGTCTGTTTTGTTCTTTATTATTATTATTCTGCCATTTTAGGACCATAAAAGTCTGAAGCTCCCGTGTCTGATTCCCTTCTATAATAAGGTTTAGGCTGTTACACATAAAAAGCAATAAAAGCTGCTCGTTCAGCGAGTTTTCATGCAATGTCAGGGCCAGGTGTACTTTATTTTTCAAAGGCCGTATAAAATTTAGCTTTAGTTTCTTTTTTTAAGTTCTGCTGGTCTGTCAGCTGAGTCACAGAAGAAAAAGCAGCACATTTACTGTATGCAAAGTCACACCATAGATGGCTTACAAAGAGCAATTTCACTTGTGAGTGAGAATGAGGTGCAAAAAAGGTTCAGGAAAAATTCCCAGATAGATTTTAACACCAGTTAGTGAATAAAAAGTGTGAAGAAAGTGAAAATCTATGATTTCTTAAACTCATAGGGACACTGCCTTAGATAGTATACGAAATAACATATATGTTCTTCTTGTGAGATACATATAGAACACATAGAAGCCAAATACAAACCCATGAAAATCTCGAAAAAAAATTAAAGAAATTGTTCGGTATGCTTACACATCAACAAGAATGACCATATCTTTGGGGGATGAGGCTCCCTGTATGTACCTGTAATGAAAAAAGGCATTAAATTTATAATAGTATGACAGGCTGACATGACTTCAAGCTATCTAAGAAGCAGACTGTACCAGGGCCGCCGTCTGACATCATATAAATCAATTTTATCAGGAGCTTTCCATGGTGAAGCTGGAAATACAAAAACATCTGATTAGAATCAAACACAACAAATACTTGATTGTAAAGCACCTGCTAGGCAAGGATGGTTGATAAAACTTACCTGGGTAGTATCGTGTCACGCCTGTGGCGCTCCCAAACGCTTGCCAGAGGAGTGAGGGATCCTCCTGACTGTTCTCCATGAATACTTTCTCCAGCGCCTGCGTCCAGTTCAGCTCATTCAGAATGACTGGGGCTGATGGGGGGAAAAAAACACAAACATCTCATTCAAAATTAAAAAAAATCCTTCAGGTGTACAATAAATTATCCTAAATCACATCTGTTTTTGCTGTAGCACGGTAAAGAACCCTTCTTACCTCCTTTGTAAATATCTGTGGGGATCTGAACAGCTGTGTACGAATAGTTGACATTGTTTTTGAAGTTTGGATCGTACACAAACTCCAGCTTGATATGAGAGGGGTTCTCCACCTCTCCTTCTCCATCCATTGAATACTGTAAGACCAAAAGACAGGGCGAATGTCACAAAAACTTCACCTTTTTATCTGCACTAGTAAAAAATATTTCTCAGATGCTTGTTTTAGACATGTTTCATGTTTCACTCACATAATCCAAGTCGGCCTTTGAGTCGTAGTATGCCATATCTAGCTCCTAGAAGGAAAACAGATATTAGATAATACAGTTAACAAACATAAAACCAAATGACTATTCATATGTGCCCTAGGTTACACATCTAGGTTATTATTAAAGATAAAACAACATATTTGGGATATAATGTATTTTGTCTTTTTAGGTAAGACAATTCCAACCCTTGTTGCTCCTGAGAAACAGTCTATAATTTGTGACTGTGGGTGAAATGTCTGCATGATGCGTGTATGAATGATCTTGATTGGTTGAGAGTAGATTGTAGTATAAAAGTTCTTTCAGAGGAGGTCAGAGGACTGGAAAAACTGCTGCAGTGCATTTATAATTTATTTCAGGGCTGCGAAGATGCAAATGAAACAGCTCTTCATAGAATACCTTCAAAACTAACTCAAACTCCTGAAAACTGACAGAAATCACCTTGTCAAAGGGCAGGCACAGGTGGGTTTGGTCTGCTGTCCTGTGACAAGCATTGTAGAACAAAAAGCTTACAAACCTTACTTGAACAGAGCTTGACCATGCTCAGAAGAGACTCCTATTCACAGTTTTAATAAGGGACTTTTTACTTCCTCTGAAGTTTAATCTTTTCATTATGTCCATGTAATCCAGCGACTGTTCTGTCTCAAACCTGACAACATCAAAAGTCCGGTAAAAAAAAGTGAAAAGAAAAACAAACAAAAAAAAAAACAGGGAAGAGCATCAAATGCTTTCATTTGTGAGTCTGTATCCACCAAATGTTTGCTATTGTTCCGTGCTCTGTACAGTCACATTATGAATCAGCAGCCAGGCTGTCAGGCTTTGGTGGAGCATCACCATCTGTCCCACTTAGTTTTTCTAGAGTCTTAACATACTTCAGAATGAGCATGACATCTACTCAGAGGCTGCTACGTTCCTATTTTTGGACTGTTCTGGTTACAGAATCTCGCATCCAAAGAGAGCTTTAGTCTACATTTCAACTCAGCTTAGTATGACAAGTTTGAATCTGCTGGTTGTCTTCTCCCTGTTTGTGATACAAATCTCTTGTTGTCAAGGGAGGGATCACTCTGAAAGCATCCATCCATGATCAGCCAGCACTCTTTGCCAGCCACTCAAAAGGAGTAAAAACGCTCACCTTCTGTGTTGACCTCTGATGAGACCTTTGTTTCTGTAGATAGCTGCATGTGAGCAGTTCTTAACTCTTTAAAAAATGCACATTATGCTGTTAAATATACAAGAGGAAACGTACTTTACTATACTGCTGATTTTGGAAAACAGCTTTGAGTTTGAAAATCTTTGACAATTTAACAACTTTATTAGGAAGTCAAACAAAACAAAAGAAACCAGGCTACAACAGACTTTTTTTTTGTTAAGTTTTTGTAATATGCTGAAGTGTGTGGGTCAGCTGCAAATGGATAAATACAATCTTTCTTAATTTTTTTCATTTATTTTATTCAAAATTTATTAGTAATAAATTAGATCCCTCCTTGAATCAGCTTTTCTGATCTTACACCTAACACTTACTTTCAAATACAACAACACAGTGACCCAACATAAATATGAAATCTTGCAGGACAGGTTTAAATTTTTAAGAATATATTTTAATTCTTTTGTAGCTTAACCCATAAGCTGATCTCATACCCAAAGAGTTAAAGAGCAGTTGCTTAAGGGTTGGGTATCATCAACGGTTTTGGTTCAGTGCATTGACTTTCGGATATAGAATTGATTGTTTTTCAACGAAGACTAAGCTGCCTGTTTTCTTAATAGGTATCATCTATTTATCACGTTTAAAGACAAGCTACACTAACAGGTTTTCTGTAGCCTTTTATTTGCAAACAGGTAAAGGTGTTGTTTCTATTTTGTTATTGATCTGAATTTAAAAAATGTGTTTTTTTTTTCAAATATTTGTACTATCAAGTCATGTTAGCTACATATTTAACAGCCAGAAAATAAACATTAAGCCTCACATCAAATCCCTTTTAGACTTTAAACTGTGACTCAGTGTCAGTGTCTTGAATCATCCAATCTGCTTTGTTGTGCTTCTCACAGTGAACAAAAGTCTCCAGCCTCCACTGAATGGGTTAAAACATGTGAAACCACCAGTGCCTTTTGAAATGAGGGATTCTTAGCCACAGAAAAGGACATGAGAGGATGAGGTTAACCCTGTATCATGAAGTTGGGCAAATGAAGCAGACCGAGCAGAAAAGTGGAACGCCAATGTGTGTGTGGGACTCAACAGAAGTGCACGTCTGAGTGTGCTCACTCATCTGTGTCATCCAGCTGAGTGCTCACTGAGGGATCCGCTCAGTTGACTGGTGTAAAACAACAAAAAAAAAAAATCCAAGGTCAGCCTATTCAGTCACATCACTCAAAAACATGTCCATCTGCTCAGTACTGAATCAGTGGCTTAATGTGACTGATATTTCCACTATTTAAAAATGTTCTGTTGTATAATACTCTGGTATGGCGTATTGCGATTAAAGTTAACTTTTAATGGGGTTTACTTTTCTGACAGGATTACAAATTAGATTGTTGAGCAAATCATATATTTGAGCATCCATGAGATATTTCAGTGATTGCAACATGATCCTTGTAACTGTGGAGCTGTAGAGAACAAATCCGCTGCTGAAAAAATTTAAAAAAAAAAACATTTTTTGGGGAAAAAAGTAGGGCTCCACTATAAGTGGATTTTTTAGAGTTGTCTGTGTGTGTGTGTCTGTGCCATGGAGTTGGTTCAGAGCAGAAGGGATGACAAGTGAACATAATCTACTGAAGGCTTGAGGGTGTTCCTGCCTCTGCAATCCACACTCCGAGAGGTTTTATTTATTCTTATCATTTATTTATATCCTTCTTCAGCTGCGTGGACTGACAGTACCCATGGACTCCATCTCACAATCCAGTAGCAGCTTTGAGCCTGTACTTCGTTACAGGTCAGGTGAGCCTCTAACATGGTAACATGATGTAATTCTTCACAGCTACTTTACACATTAAACATTATTGTATGATAATTATAAACGTTAACAGGAGAGCAAATTCAAAACATGCTTTGTTAGGACATTGACAAAAAAGAGACATTTCATAAAATATTTTAGTGGTTATCTGATTTCAGTGCTCTTCCCCTTGTCAACTGTGTTTCTTCAGATATTTTTCTGTTACACTCAAAATCTGAGGGGAAAATAATCTAGTCTGCTTGGTTATCGCTTAAGTGGCATGAACGCAAAAAAAATTACACTTGTGCCTAAAGCCAATTGCATAAGTGCTTAAGTGCTGTGTTTACACTCTCACTGGATTCCCATCTGAAAAAAAAGGTGGAGGGGCTGCAGGCATTAGAAAACTAGAGATTGGAGGCAATGTTAAAATAGTGTTTCATATCAAACACACATAAATACTGTGTCATGTCAGCTATGTCACTCAGACTGTATAGTAACATAAAAGTACCGTATTTGTCTGGCACATTATCTGACAGACAAATAGCTATCTTTCAACAAGTGCCATCACCGCATCCTACAACAAACATTTCTCTGTTTAATATCTGAAGTCTTACCTTGATACCATCCTGCCAAAGATGCTCTCGCTGGAGCCGCTCTGCTTCACTTGCTAACCTCTGTAAGTCACACACAAAGAAGCAATCACACAGAGGAGAATGTATGATGACATGAAACATGACTTAAACAACCTTTTATAAACAAGCTTGGCATTTTGTACCACAGTGTACTGCCAATCAAATAGATTCCCTAGAGATAGTGTGTTTTAAACCAGCAACAAAATAAGATGGAGAAATATCCACTGAGCATGTATTCTACCTGCAGCTGAGCTTTGATTTAAAGAAATGAATAAATAATGTTAGTGGATCTTGACGCTGTGAAAATATATTAACAAGTGAGTTTTGGGCCGTGTGTCATAAAATGTATGCGAAAGTCAGAATTTGCTTTGTCAGCAGAGTTATTTGACTCCTGAAGATAAAGAAAAAAATCCAAACGGAGTCTGAGTCATCCAGCAGCTCTAAATCACATCTTGGTAGAATTCTGAACTATGATAAAGAACAATGGCTGAGCTTTAACTTACAAAAGAAATGTTAATTGTCATCACAAACACAAGTAACCTTACTCCACTTTTTACTTCCTACTTGATTTCAAAACTTGAATCTTGAATTAGGTGTGCGATAACCCAGCACAGTGTCAGTAAAGCGTGTTATGATTTTTAGAAACATGTACTCACATCAAGTGCTTTGCGTTTCTTAGCCAGTAGTTTCTCTATATCCGTGGCCACCCTCTCCACAATCTTCCGAGGCTGATTCTTCACCAGACTAAACCGTCTTCTCTCCTCGTTGTAGATCTTTAAATTTTTCATGGACAAATAGAAAAACATAAAGAGCGTTAACAGCTGTACAGTGATTCTATTAGGTCAATTTCTGCTGACCTCATGTCCTGCTATTGACGATCTGCCACCTTTCACATGTTGTCTTAGCTGACTCGTCAAAGGAACGTGTTACCATTAGTGCAGTTGAGTTGCACAGGAAGTAGCTGTGCAGGGTCTTTGATGTTTGATTAAAACCATCTTCAAATCTGTATTTTATGAAATGATTTTTTTCTTCTCTTAAGAAATGTACAAAGTTTAATAAAGTTTTGGACCCAGTCTTTATTTTCAGTTTAAATAAAGAAGATGCAGAAGGTAAAAAAATCACCTCTGGGATGTTTGTGCTTAATATAACTCTAAATGGGCAGATCATTCTATATAATTTACTCACATCAAATGTATTCTGTCTCCAACAGAAGTTTCCCATATAGAAACACAACCTTTATCTAGATACATATCTGGTTCGCAATCATGAGGGCCGATGACACAAACACCTGGTAGTTTTTTCTTCTGTAATAGTCCTCATCAAAATCTGTTTGATGTTCTCTTGAGAAAACTTTAAGACAGAGGTTTCAGTAGATTATATTAACTGTTACGGGTCCATTATTGGACTGTTAAGTACCCCTTCTAGTATTCTGGGGAACATGTGAAAAAAACATATGAATAACAACTCTCCTTAGACGATGCCTTTTAAGTGTTTAGTTTGTACGTTCCAGCCACTGTAGAAACACTTTGGTTCTGTGGAAGGGACCAATTGTAACGTAACAAAACACACCTTATTTTTGGGTCAAAGATTTTCTATACTAATGAAAAAGTACTTAATTTCTACCAATCTGTTGATAGATTAATTAAAAGGTGTACTGGTCCTTTAAAGAAGTTAAGTGATTCCCATTACGACGCATGTTCGTGAAGACAACCCCATGTGTTTCTAAGGTGTGAGATACTTTCTACATTACAGGAAAAAAATAAGTGTGTATCACAGGTAGACAGGCAGAAAGAAGTAAAACAGAATATTTGAATGCTTACAACTGAGCTGCAACCTGCAAACAAAAACCCAGACAAACAAGATCAGGTGTTGCACAGGAGGTTTGGTATCTGTTGGAATGAAATAGTGTCTGTTTCCATATGCTCACAGCAAGACTGTCTTCAAGCTGAAGTACAAAGAGAAAATGTCATGGCCTCATCTCTCACAGCTGGGAACCTTTTGTTTTATGATTTACCCTCACTATGTAAACAATCCAGCTCTATATTACTGCACTCAGACACTATGGCTGTTGGGAGTTCAAGAGGTTCTTAATCATCAGATACGTGTGGGCCAAGATACCAACAGTATTTGATATAAGCTTGCTATCCAGTGATTTTTTCAGGACACCACACAGAAAGGATGAAAGCGAGACAGAAAGGAGTCAGTGACCTAGAGGAATACATTTTTCTAAGCAGTATATAAAGCCTGCTGTATGACAGCCCTCAGAAAATGGCCCTCATGACATCCCTCGAGTTGTTTTTCTGACCGGTTGCTTAATTGGCATGCAGTAGAGAACAGGGTGTTTCTGTGTAGTGTCTGAGAAGTACTGGGCTCAGAATAAATCCAGCACTGAGAAGTTTGACGGATGATGAACGTGAAGTCATTAACAAAATGATTGATGTACAAAAAAAGAGATACCCACAAATTCAGTCGAAGCCTCTGTCAACATGAACTTCATGGATTCCAATAAGATTTGGTGAAGATAATCAATGTTTGTGAGGAAAACAACGATAATGATGTTCTGACATCTCTATAGAGCCACTGTGTAGCTGACACTTGTGGTTTCCAATTAGCAGTCTTAATGGGAAGTGGATGGATGATGATGAATTTTGTCAGAAATGTCAAAAACCCTCCTGGGAAAAACTGTAAGCACTTTGGTGATAATGATGCTTGCCATCTAGTGACATAATCAGGTTAAAAATGGCTAATTTAGGCAGTAATTTGCTGCAATGATGTAACACTTCATGATCTCACAATCACCTGAAAAAAACATATCCCCCCCTAGTATGATCAGCAATGTAGCCACTAGATTTCTTGTTTCCTGTTCTGTCATTGTTGTCAGGAACACTGCACCCAAACTTTCAGCCCTACCACCTCCCCAGCATCCAGGTGTAGGGTATTTACAGGGTCTTTGAGTAGTTTTCATCAATATCTGCATATAAAAACAAATCTGCAGAGGGTGGTGAGTTCTAAACCTAGATACCAAAACAATGTTCTGCTGCTACAATAAACATTTTAAACCTTAACAACATGAGTGTTCTCATGAGTGTATGGTCTTTAATCAATGGATTGGTCAGTAAGCATTCAAACAAAACCAAAGCAGCTTCTGACCAAGGTTAGGTGTAGATAACAGCTCTCAGAGGGGAAGTCAAGCAAAAGCTTAAGCCATCAAAACAGTTAATTCAGCTTTTCTTTGTTTCTAAAAACACAAAGATGTTGTTTGTTATTGTTTCACATGGTGCTTTTTCCATAGATCCACTACTTGACAACTGTTACATTGTTTGTAGTGCTTTGAAATATCAACGTCAAAACTGATATCAAAACTACAGTTGTGAGAAATGACGGTTTTATCAACACTGCTATCTCTGCAGAGGATCAATGGCACAGCTGGTTTAGAGGTGTTGTTTTTAGACATTATTACCATGACTGAGATAGATAACATGCTCAAAAATGTACCAACTAAACAATGTGCTGGCACGGTAAGTGCCTCAAACAGAGACATTTAAAGAGCAGTAAAAAAATGCCTCTTGAAGGATTTTTCTGAACCCTTAAATAACAGATTGAAAGGTGAGCTTTCTGTGCAAAGAATTGTTCATAAAAACAAAAACAGCACCACCATGAAAAAACAGTCCGGCCTAATGATGTGAAAACATTGGGTGAAGGGTCTTAAAATCTATAATCTTTTTTTTTTTTTTAAGTGGTTGAAGGTTAAAAATTAGGTTTCATTAGAATTACACATTTGAAGATGAAGGAAGCTATACAGAGCTTTGCACACAGAGTAGAGCCATGTCCTTATCAGATCCAGAGTATTTCAGCAGGATGGGGGATTAATGTGGAGGGAATGAATAAGTGAGTCTCACATGAAGGCATGTGTACAGGCTGCAGGCTGACCATCTGCTCTGCTGTGACACAAACAGAGAGGACACGAGCGGCTGCTCTCTGCTGAGGGAACGCCCCCACATGCCCTCACAGAGCAGGCCTCTCTTGCCCCCTACAGATGATCTTTGGTCCTGTTTTTTGGCATTTACCTTTTTAGGGACAGCCCTTCAACTCAAGCCACCTGTTACAGCCAGGATGCACAACAATACTGATATTTGGGGCATGAGAGGTAAATGATGAGGTTTGATCAGAAACATCTGAAATCCAAGTTCACAGATCATGCTGATGATGTCCCACAGAGATCTGTTGGGCAAAGTCAAGTTTCTTTTTTTTTGTTGTTGTTTTTTTTTTATAATGAAATATTATTTCCATTATTTAATACCCTGTCCAACTTTATTTAGGAGAACAGAAATTAAATATAATATCCATAAATAAGCGTATAATTATGTGAATATCAAAAAGTATTTAATAAACCTAAATTCAAACATATGATTTAGCTACATAGCTCCCATGGATAGCATATTCTTTTACAGTGCGATATGAGATGCCAGAAATCCTAAAGAGTATTTTAGAATCCATCATCTGATGGAACAAATAATCTAAAATATGTTTTATCTCACCCTCCTAGCAAAACTAAACATCTGCAAGTACTTGGTCAATAAGATTAATTCTATCAAATACAGGAAAAGAGGAGGGTGGTTGTTGATCATATCTATGATCCATCACAGCAGTTTCTTGTCCTTAAAGGCAACTGTCACATCACAAAAAGAAGGGGTGAGCAAGGGAGCATTTCAACCTAGAGTCTGGTTCGATATCACTAAATGTTCTAATTTCTACTCTTTATAATCTTTAAATAAACATCTCATCTTATCAATGAACTCAATGGATTTGTATCCGTAGTTTATCTTGTAAGGCTTCTATTTCACATGACAGCCTGCTCATTATACATAACCCCTAGATACAGACACCTCTTTAAAAAGTTCTTTGCACTTAAACTCATTCACTGCCAGCCATTTGCGGACCTTTTTTTTTTTTTTTCATTTTGACCGATCTTTCAATACCCACAGCATTACCCCAGCTTGTGATCTATGATTATGTAAACTCCGAAACTACCAAGAGAAAGAATAGACTCTCTTCTTTCATCTCTCTTTCTGTTTTGTTTTTACAAAAAAACAGAGAAAACACACTTTTTTAGGTAGCTCTCGTCCTTTGATCCTCTCTATAATCTCCATCATTTTTTCTCTGTCTCCGAACTACAGCAACTACTTCTCTGTTCAAGTGTGAATGTCTCTGTCATCTTGCATCTTCTTGTAATATCTATACTGATCTCTCAGCCAAGGAGAGAACCGCTGCCACCTACAGTAGTTTGCAAGCCTGATATTAATAGACAAGCTCCGCCAGACACCACCTCCACCCGCTGAAATACATGATTACCTTTAGATGTATTAAATAGTTGTAATCAAACTGACATCTATAGATGTCAATGACAGCCAATGAGTTAGGTAATCCACAGATGCTGCTGGCATCAGTTTTACTGAGGCAACTCTTAGAAATGGTTGCTTTGATGTATCTGTGAAAGTCCAGGCAATTTTTCTTTAATGAGGTGACCAGGTTTCTCAGCTACAGGGTCAGTCAGTTTACAAACTAGACCATCTTTTTAAGACGATTTCTGATGAAATATGAAATACGTAATCATCAAACTGCTACCACAGTTGCCCAAAGTAAAGGGATTACATGATCATCTTATGAAAGATTTAAATTAGCATTCATAGATGTAGGTGTTCTTCGGAGAACATACTTCTAACTTCAGAAAAAATAATACCACATATTTTAAATGTAAGCACTGTAGGAGTGTGTTCAGGTGTCTGTGGGGCTTTGTGGGAGCTGTGCAATGTGTGCAAAACTGATAATTACAGCAAACACTACAACAAAAAGTGTCAAAAAAACTTGGCTAAGAGATCTAAAAAGAACTGAGCGTTTGATCTGGAAACAGATAAAAAAGGAGCTATTAGAGAGACTTTTATGTTTGCTGATGGATAACAAAAAAAAACATGTTCAGGACTTTAAGAGCTCCAGCTTCCTCTTCTTTATGCAGCTACTTAGCTTTAGCTGCAAAACTTAATGGATTAAAAGCATTTTTGCATGCCAAGCCCTCTGCTCAGTGCATCTTTTTTTATTGAATTAATGCAGCACTCTGATGAGTAAAACATGTTTACTATAAAAAAAAGAAAGAGAGAGAGGGAGAGAGAGAGAGAGCAACACACTCACCCCTTTCAACTGCTGAGCTCCAGTGATGTGCTGAAACACCCTGTCAATCTCCTGCTCGATGCGCCGGGCCCAGTGCATTATCCTGTGGAGAGACATCACAGGCTGACTGTCACACAGCACAAACAAAGGCAAAATATACGTGTGTGTGTGTGTGTGTGTGTGTGTGTGTGTGTGTGTGTGTGTGTGTGTGTGTGTGTGTGTGGGAAGCAATGATGATGCAACACCAACACTGTCTATTTACTGTCTGTGCATGGATTAAAACAAAAATTATCATGAGGTGCTTCAGTTTGCGAAACACAAAAACACATTATCTTGAACATACTATACAACTTTAAGGGTTCCATCTTTTGGCTTTCAGTATTGCAAAATTGCAACTTTCAGTGTCAACATTACATTTTTCATTGAATGCAAACCTGGACAGTAAAGTAGCAACAGACAACACCTGACACACAGAGAGAGAAAGCCTGTGAATATGAGTAAAGCCAGGTAATCAGCTTTGTACACTCATCATCATAATTCTGTGAAAGGGTATTTCCAAAGCAAAGACTAACACAGAGAGCTCGACAGCATTATTCTATAAGTACATAAATAGCTCTTAAACCCCCTGTGGCTGCCAGGATCACTTGATGCAAATAGAATTTCTTGTAGAGCGTCAAAAATAGAGAAAACTAATGAGACAGGAGAAACAAAACAACTATTACATGCGGGACTACAGGGACTTAAGAGCTTGAATACAAGGGCAATTTAATGAAGAGGAGGTTTCACATGTGGCCCAAGAGCTGCATAATCTAACTTTCTAACTTAAATTTCAAATGTTTTACATTAAAATAGCTGAAACAATATTTTCGTAGAGCAGCAAATGTTTTTCTCATTGCAAGAAAGCTGCAGCTTGTGTCTTAGGGCTGTGATTATTTTGTGTTTTGAAGCCACTCTTTCGACGGTAAGATGTATTCACAGCAAGAAGTCACATGCAGATTTCTTTTTTTTGTAAAGCCACATGGACTGAATCCACTATGTCCAACACTGTGTGAGCAGCTCAAAAACAGAAACGAGAGCCTGATATCCCAGTAACATATAATGGTAATTTCTTTCTTTCTTTCTTTTTTCTTTTTAACTTTTTAAGATATTCACTGAAATTAGGCCCAACATAAATTTACCATGCTGTTACCACATTTTTTTCACACTCTGCTCTAAATGGGTAGTGTAGACTTTCTGGAAAAGCTCATATTTTTCAGGTTTAAGACTCTGCTTCCCATCCGCACTAGCACCCACATTTCGATACTCAGTACGACTCAGCATTTTGGTCAGTGCTATAAAACGGTGTTTATCAAATTGTGGACCACTAGTGGTCTGCCAGTGCCTCCTAGTGGTCTGCCTTGACAGTGAGCATATTTTTTTTATGGAACAATAAAAAAAGACAAGTTCACTGGACTCACAAAAGTTTCCTTGAACTCTTCCCCAGAGAAAACAGTCAAGTTAACTGCAAGCAAAAATCCTCATGTATCAGTGGCTTAAGACGGGGACAGTAAAAAGAAAATTAAATGAGGACGAGAAAACCTCCGACACTGGCCAGGAGGAGGTGCAGCAAGATGATTCAGCCACAGGGAGCATTGTGGACGCTGTGGAAGCTACTACAAGTTGCCAGTGCATGTATAATGCCAGTTTATATTACCAGGGCTATCTAGCTTGGTGGTCCATGAGGTTTTTTCAGGGGGGATAAGTGGTCCTTGGTTTAAAACAATTTGAGAAACACTGCTATACAAGGACCGAAGTTTGGTACCCAGCCCTACATGTAGCACTGTTGTTTGAAACATGACAACAAGCAAACTTTGTAAGCTTAATCTGCACTGAAGTTTAGTCGCTGGCTACATTTAGCGCAACTCACCGCCTGGTGATCTAAGACAAAACTGCAACGTGTAACGTTAGCAAATCTTTATTTCCTATCAGTGCTCATCTACCAACTACAATCTCACCAAGCAGAACAAATGTTACCTCACTCTCTATTTTATTGATAGAGTCTCAAGTCTGAGCAGATCACTGCAGTATAACTGCTGCATTATCACAAACAGCTAAGCTCAGCTCATGTTTTAGCCTTTAGCTTGTGTTTTAGCCTTTAGCCCGTGCTCTATCACTCTCTCATTAAGCTTTCTTCTACTCTTCTGTCCTTTTTGATTTTGACAGTTCAGCTCCAGGGTCCAACATTTCTACAAAATTAATCTGAGAAATAATTTTCAGCAGAGAAAAACACAGATCTCTCTTCTTGCTACTAAACTTTGTTGGTTGGTGTGGTGTTGCTTGAGGGACTTGTGTTTTCTGTAAATCAATCTGGTCCTGGAACACCTGGACAGGGAAACTGAGGACTAGCGTTTAGAAATAACTTATTTTGCCACTGATAATCTCATTTTAAATCATGAATTCATGAATTATGATCAGGTATATATCTAGAAGTGAGACTTTTTCAAGATCACTTAGAAAGTCCTCACAGAGACTTGAAGTAATCTTTATGGCACACTGTCTCTTTTAGCTCTGTTTGGTCTCCACAAACTTCTGGGGGAAATATTTGGTTGCTGTTACAAAATGAACTGTGATAAGCTAACTGCTAACTGTGACTGTGCGACTGGTTTAGCTAAAAGTGCACAATTGGGAAGGTGGAGCTTCAAATTAACTCCTGTAAAGTCAGAGATGCAGATTTGGAAGAAAGAGCCTTTTAATTTGTTAAGTTTTAACTACTCAAGACTCCAACTGTAGCATGTGCACATTTTTTTCTAAGAGGGGAACAAAGGCCATCATCTTTAGTAACCAAAACTATACTTTTTATTTAAAGTTACAGTGACCAAACAAATAATAAAACCCAAAAGTATTCTAACCTGCGATTACATTTTTTATTATCTCATGCCAGCAATGGAAATCAGTCAGTTTTAGCTGTTCTTCTTTACATTCAACTACACTGATTTTAGTTGTCTTAAAAATCCCCTCTTAATGATGTAGCATTCACATCTGCGTTCACACACACACACACACACACACACACACACACACACACACACACACACACACACACACACACTCTCTCAAATTCCTGTCAAGTCCAAAAATAATCCAAATATGCATGTCTTAACAGTATTCCAGCGTATGAAAAGCACTCTGGCTTTATTTCTGTTAAATGTCAACTCCAACACAGAACTCACATCAACAACTGGCAGCACACCAAAAATGATAAAATCACCAACCAGTGGAACTGTATGAAGTCACGTGATTTCAGCAGCCCACACAGAAACATAACATCCTTACAATGAAGATGAAAAGCTGCGTCTATTCACAGATCAATCATGTCATAAAAATGAAACTAGCTTTATAACTTGCAAATGAGAATCCTCTCTTAAAGGTCAGTTTTATTTCATTCTTACAGACTGCAATATGCAGTTCTTAATACTGGATGTTTATCTTATGCATGCGCAAGTTGAGTATATAACGCCAACAAAGTCACCTGTGACCTGATGGGACACATGACATAGTGTATATAAACCTGCATCACCGTGAAAGACATCCATTCTATCTTTTTTTTTTTTCCAGATGTTACTCGAATGCAGGTAGATCACGTTTGGGAATAGAATCCATCAAGTGAGATACATTCCTAACTCTGTTTTTATTATTTTTAGCACATAAAAAGAGCAGAGACAAACATCTAGCAGACAGGAGGTATAAAACAAACCCAGAGAAATTGTCAGAGACAAACTGAATCCTTGAAATGTCAAGAAAACAGAAACTTTCAGTCAAAGGTTTCCTCTTGTTTTGATAAGACAGTTATTTTTACCCCAAACCAGAAAACTGCCAAGAACCACACTGCTGCGTCTGCAAAGCTTCAAGACTCCATGACTGCCTTCACTTAGCAAGCATCTTAGGCAAATGCTCTTTCTCCTGATAATCTCTGGTTTAACACACAAGTGAAAACAAATGGAGGAGAGGCTTCATGTGTATTATAAGAGGCTCTAGCTCTTGCAAGAATTACAGACCTGACAAATTAATTACCATTTCTATACTTTTATCTTATAGAATAAAAAGAAGGAAAGCAAAACTTCCCTTTGTATTCAGTTTTATTTAAGTTAACAGTGAGGTGGTTTATGTATGCAGTCCTACTGGATGATTTACTGTATTTTTGTACACAGAAAATACTGTGAAGGATTTCTTCTGGAAGAAATCCACAAAAGTTTTAAAATGCAACAGACACATTTTACAAAAACATCTCAAAACCAAAGCAGCACAGGCTGATATCCTGAAAAAACCCTGATCTTTCACATCCCATAATGAAACTCTGTAGCATCTTTCATCAGAGCCTCTGTGCTCACTGCTCTCTAAATGCCCCGTCTTTCAAACTTGACAGCTCTGGGTTTTGTCATGCAGGCCATGTATCAAAGACTGGAGCTCAAGTCAAGAAAACCCTCATGACATCTCTATGCCATCATCAAGGTTCTTTCTCACACTCTGGAAAGCTCCTTTCAGAGCCACAGAGAATATAATACTGCTGTTTCTACTGCACGTCTCAGCTAGAGTCTGCTCAAAAGAAACTAAAGGTCTCAAGTTAGGGTTCACAGGAATGAGGCAGGAAAATAATTAGCAAAGACGAGTGGATTTATAACATTAGGCTATTTTCTGTGTCCAGGTCAAATTGATGGAAACAGAAGAAGAGGATGTGAACAAAGTGTTCAGTTTAGCCAATTATTCTGACATCATTTGCTGCTTTTCTTTCAGCATTGCCGTTAACAGGCAGGCAGCTGTTTTCTGTTTAAACATGTAAATCTGTAGAGCATTTAAAGAGTACATCACTGGGAATTTTTGTTTTTGTGCCAAGTCTTTGTTTGATTAATTTGGTGTGTCAGTCCACTGTCTAGAACCATAGACAACATATAAACTACCCTAAGCCAATACTTATAAAAGCTTTCAGTAAAGGTCTTAAAGCCTGTCTTCTCAATTGTAACTGATGGGGCTAGGGTCAAACTTAAACATTGAAATTTTCATCAAAAAAAGTGTTGAATTTTTGGAGAAGTTAAGTTTTAAACAGCTATTTGATTTCAGTAAATGATGATGTCTTGATTGACAGCTCTGCTGACAAATGCCAGTTCCTTCATCATTCTTCCCTGGATTAGCAGAGTAAGGGAGGGACAGCAACAGACAACATTAAAAAAATATATCCCCACAGAATATTTAGTGTTGTTAAAGCAAAACTAAAGATTCAGTCGTTAAAACATAATAAATTGTAAGACTTCTTGATTGTTGTATGAAATGAACTGTCACACAGGAAGGAGTGCTGTTGTGTAACCTATCAGCACATTGTGACTGCCTGACAAAACTCTCTCCTGTGCTAGTATTCAATTCTAAGTCCTGGAACAGACATTTTCCAGGTGCCAAAATGGATAGACTATTGAAAACAAATCAAGCAGATGATGACCTGACACACATGGACTAAAGTAACATCTTCTTATCCCCTTGGAAGACCTTTAGATGGGGGGCAGCCCTGAATCTGCCGAAACTTGAACCACACTTCGTTCCTCGTTCACACCACTGAAGTTGTTGGAATTTCTTGAAACTGATTGCCAAACAACATACACGATAGTCTTTTCAATGTTTTCCCATGATATACAATATAATCTCATCCAAAACAGCAAGCGAAAAAAAGCACAAACAACCCTACACACAATGCCAGAACAAAAGCAGCATCCTGCAGCTAAAGAACTGGAGTCTTTCATGTTTGGTGCATCGATGCCATGCTGAAACGTGTGCCATTAGCCACAGGGCAGATGAAAATATCTCCCATAAGACTGGGGACTGTAGTAAATACTGTCAAATTGTGCCATAGCCTCTGTAAGGTTAAATGTGCAGCCCTGAATGAATACCTCTATGATTTGTGAATAAAAACAGGCTCTACAAAGACTCACATTTACCCCTTCACATGTCTCCCTTCACAGCCTTAACCTTTATTCAGTAGCTTAACATGTGCAGGTGATGCTGTTCTGCCAAGACAAATGTGTAAGTGTAGACCTTGTGCAGGAGACATTTATTTTAGCTTTTTTCCAAATTTGCTCCAGCTGGGAAATATATCTTACCAGTTCTATACCCAGAAAATCACTCTGAATCCTTTAAATGCCTAGAGAGTCGATTCCTCATCAGTCAGACAGCTCCCAGCAGACTTACGAGACAACATGGCAGATTAAAGCCTTGTTGGGCTTGTTTCTTGTATCTGTGGAGTCACAAATCTCAGCTACTCTGCACATCCACACAGAGATGCGAAGCACAATGAGGATGTTGTTCCTTCTCTCCCTTTTCCGTTTTATAATTATCTGAAGCAGACAGAGACTCTTCACACTTCATATTCACAGCAGTTATAGAGGAGGGGTAAGTTTAAGGAATAGTGCAGGAAATAAGACATTTTATTTGACATTAAAATCATCAACACTCTCACTCTAAAGGGCTATTTAAGATATGACTGAATACTTCACAGAGTCTCTGACAAGCAAGATGAGATTTAAAAGTCATTATTTTCAGCTTATGACAGTGGAGGCAGCTGCAAAAAAAAAAGCAAAAAAAAAAAAAGCAAGTAGCGCTTTAGGAAAAACGAACAGCTGATCCTGACAACCGTGAAGGTATCAACTATCATAAAACTGTGTACGTTTAGAATAATCTTCTATTAAAACCAATCTGGTTGTCATTTGGTGTTACTTTCTTGGGATTTCTCACAAGCAGGTGTGTTTAAATGATTACTGCAGCTCTGAAACCAGGAGCCCCTTAGCTGATCAAGCAGTTATTTCTTGCTACAGAATCTCCAAATATAACCCCTTACACATGATGAGTCAGCATCTTGTGACTCATCCCAATTCTTATATGTTTGGCAGGTGTGAGATGTATAGAATTTGAAACATACTGTGCAAAAACTATTAAAGGATTGTTTCTAAAAAAAAAAAAAAAAAGCTGAAACGCACGCTGTCAGACCCAAATGAGGCTAAATTTATCCATTCTGTCACTTTGAAGTCACAAGGGCTCCCAAATGTGAAAGCGTTTCTCGTAAAAAAAAAAAAAAAAACTCATGAGGATAAATATAGATCTACACACACTGAACAAGTTCAATCCATATTGAGTTGTGTTTAAAATTCTTATGGGTGTCACTTGGCTTCTCTGCTATTAGCAATATAATCAGCTGTTAAAGAGTCTCTGCCTGTGACGAACTTTCATGTCGTGTCAGTTCATGTCATGACACACTTCAAGAGACGATTCTCATAAAATATTTGTTCAGTTCTGTATCAGCTTGTGTGATAACAGTTTTAGGGCATGTCAAATGCTATTAAAGCCTGATAGATTGTTGAGATGCATTGTAAATTTTTGATAACATGTGAGCCAAGACACGTCATGAACTTATGTAATCCATCCACACAGCTCTATTGTTCTAAAAGTCAGGATAAAATCTGATTTCTATTAAAGTGCACACATGAAAACAGCTTAATATGTAAGAGATTCGTTGTTCATTTATGACAGTCTGATTTGTGGTTTGTAGATACAGTGTAGGTCACATTCGTATTGTTGCCCCCCCTCCTCACCTAATCATCCTTGGGAAATGTCACAAGTGGGCGTCAGAAATAGTGCATTTAAATTCATAGTTTTGGACATGTGATTAAAGATTTCACCATGTCTCTCATCACATTCTGTGTAGCTCTATGACATTAGAGATTCAGACAGCAAAGGTGTCAAAAAGACCAACATATATGGGACTTGCTTCTTGGCCAAATCCACCAAATTTCAACACCACCATCAGCACCCAAAGAACTTACGCTAGCATGAATGATTAGATAATTTTCATCTCGGAATGAAGTTCTGTTATTTTACTGTGTCTGTTTTCTGACAGGAATGCTGAAAGCTATCAGCTCAGCTCTGTGACAGACCTTGTCAGGTCTTTTATGGAAAAAGCAACCTATGGAGTGAACCTGATACACAGAAAAGCACTTTAGCTCATAAGCAACTAAAGGTTTCTTCCTTCCTAACATACAGGTTTTCTGATACAATGCTTTTTATAGTAAGCTGTAATGTTTCATCAAAATTTGAACACATAAAGTGCATTCTGTTTTCATGTATGCATGTTAAGTTATGCGAAACATTGATTATTTTTCAAATATACCCAGATTATTATTTTTACTATGGCAGGGAAGGTCTGTCCTTTTAGTTAAAGGAACAACACATCTTTTCAAATGCAGTTTCAACAAGTCATACAAAATATGAAAGAATTTCCTTGTTTAATATAAAAAATCTGGCAGTGAATAAATCTGGTTAGTTAAATGAGTAAAAACCCCCATGGAGCTGTGGATCAGTTCCCTCTGCGTGAACTTCTACACTGTGTGCTCCATTTCGTATCCTCTGAGCCCCGTGGGACGGCACAAAACTCTGGATCGCAGCACTGCACTGAGGCGGCCGAGCAGCACGCTGCACTTGAGCCTCTTCTCTGTTACCTGCTTTACTCACACACCCCTGAGACGAGAGTGAGAGAAGGACGGCGTGAAGTGACCCACATTCACCTACACTTACAGGAGGAGGTGAAGCGGGTGGAGCATGAGAAGCAGATAGAGAAGCCAGTTGTTGCTCTGCCTATCAAATCAGTCTAAACTTCACCGTCCATTAATACACTGTGCAGTTCAACAGCCTTTTCTGGTTACATCAAAACACAATCAGTTTGGAATGAATTTATGTTCAAGGAAATACAGAATACTGTTTTTATTACATGTTTTAGTTTGAAACTCATGAGGCCTCAGGAAGAAATGTCAGCCTGTCAGCATTGTGAGACTTTAATAGCTCACCAGCTTCTGGAAGGATTGCTATGAAAATTGGCACACATGTAAAATAAAAAACACTCTGCTGAACCATAAGGTCTTTTTTTTCTTTCTGTACAAATAGTGCTTCGAAAATCAGTACGTAAAATCAAGTCAAACAACAAAAAATCATTCACAGCCACCATATGAAAGAATCTGGGGGTCATTTATAAGCATAGACTGTTTCTGAAACGGATTTTTGAAGCAAATAGGGTGGCGTGGCCATATTGGAAATGGGGCGGACTCTGAGTCTACACTAACCCCCTTACAGTGTGTGCTGTTAGCAAAATTAGTGATACAGATTAGAGATTTTTTTTTTAACCAGGCTGTAAACATGTTTTTGGCTTGGTGTGTATGTGACTTCCTGTACTTCCGGAGCCAGCCTCAAGCGGACACTCAACAAACTGCAGATTTTAGCACTTCCGCATTGTCTCATATTTTCAGACCGGAGGTTGCGGCTTGTATATGAGGCAAAGTGAAATAACCTGAGGTTTGAAATTGACTGAGACATCTAAAGAGTTTCCTGGAGGCTCCAACAACTTGGAATCATGTTTTCTACTTCATGATAAATCCAGTGATTTAAAAACGTTGCTGTTAAGCATTCTCTTTGAAGCCAAATATAGCAAATCTTAGGAGTGTGAATTTAAGGAAATTTTTTGATTTGACATGATCTGGTGCATGATGAGTGTCACTTTTTGTGTGGATTTCTTTCCATTTGCTGCTAGTTAATTTAAAACACCACAAGATAATAATAATAATAACAACAACAACAACAACAACAACAACAACAACAACAATAATAATAATAATAATAATAATAATAATAATAATAATAATAATAATAATAATAATAAAATAGTAGACATGTCCACTGACAGAAACTTGGAAAGCATGATGGATCCTGTCATATTTTGTATTTGGCTGATGCTCCTCAGCATGACCAGTTTGTCTATTTAAACTCCACACGGAGTGCAATAAGCATGTTGTTTTGTTGTCTTTTCATGATCACAGACACCAAGACCGATGAGTTAATCAAACAAAACCATTACTGACAAGACAGCCTATCTATCTATCTATCTATCTATCTATCTATCTATCTATCTATCTATCTATCTATCTATCTATCGGCAGGGATGCAGACAGTCTGTACAGTAGGAGCAAGAGAGGAAAGGGTGAGGGGAATAAATCCTGGCTGCTGCAGTATTAATTCTTAATTGGAAAGAGATGCTGTTCTTCAGCGTAGCGATTCTGCTTCATTTAGCTTACATGAAGAGACCCAGGGCAGAGGGCTGTGTAGCTGTTTCAGAGCACTCAGCAGAAAAATAAGAGGAAAGAAGGAGGAGGCAGAGAAGCAGGAGGAGGAGGCAGCAGCTATACCCTACTTGTAATAACCTAATTCATCATAAAACACACACAAACATGCACACTCACACCCCCACTGATTTACCGACCCCTTTCCTAATTGGTAAATACACCTCGGCTCTCCAGTTGTGATTGGACAGAAATCCCTCACTGTGCGCCCTGAAGATGAGTGGACCATCTGGCCTGTTCCTCCCTCCAGAGCTGCCTGATTGCAGAGCCTGGAGACGGGCCCAGATAACTGGAGCCTCAAGTTAAGTGCCAGCTGTACTTAACAGTGACAGGTTAAAGGTCAGGAATTAAACAACTAAGCATGGGATCTGTTTAAAATGGAGAGAAAATGTCGATTCTTTTCTAAGGCTTTGTTGGAAATCACAGCGAAACCACTTTTGTTTCCTTCTATGCATCACAGTCATTCCTGTACAGCTCCTACTGCACATGCAGGTCTACAAGAAGCTGATTGAGAGACTGGAGAGTTTCTGAAGTCTGCATGGAAACATCTAGTATATTGTTGCACGAAAGCACACAAGGGGGAAGTCTTGTTAAAATTATATCTTTAAGCTTTACCTTACTACGTACTCCTGCTTTATTTTACCTGTTACCTGCAATATCACTTTGGCTATGTGTTTCAGAAGAAGTGACACAATGAAAACTTCTCTCTCACTATGCTCAAATTTTAAACAGAAGCAGAATAACTGGAAACTAATATCTTTCAAATATGTATAGAAGGACTTTCTCAGTGAGGAAAGAAAATTTTGGTGTTCAGCTGCTTGGACAATAAACCCTTAAACTAATTGTATGTGAGTTGTTTATGTTGAAATATTGCTAAAATGCAGTATATTCTACCCTTTACAGAGCCGATTTTGAATCAGATCATAAGTTTGGTTAAGATACTGAAATGTGTTGTTAAAATGCACCGCTCTTCTATGAATGCTCTGTAGTACTGCAGACTACACCTTACTCAGTACTGAGCTTTAAACACCCAGCCTATACACTGATGCATCGCCAACTGTCAAAAAATTACATAAGAGCAGAAAATGAACCAAAGTGACTTAAGTATCGAAAAACTAGAGCTGCTTTGTGAAGCCCAAACTTGTCCCCCATAAGAACCCCGAAATGGTTTCAGTCAGAGCAGCCGCTACTTACGTGTATTGCTGCGGGAACGTGAGACTCTCCACTTCAGGCCACGATGCGCTGAAAATCAAGATAATCTGGATAGATACCAAGCAGACGATGCTGCAAGAGCTTCTGCCTATCGCCATTTTCCATTAACAATTCTCGTCACGGGGTTTCGGTACGTGAATGAAGCGCTCCGGACTGTCTCCGGGGCATAAATAGATACCGAGCTGATAGTGCGGACGTCCGGCTCAGTTTCCCGACGACTTCATGTCGGTTATCTGCTGTCAAGTGCACGCGGAGGAGGCAGGCATTGGCCGTGAAGGCATCGCGGACGGTGGGAGATGCACTAATGCAGCTGCCAAGACACTGCAGAGTCTCTCCTCCCGCTCCCACATACACCAACACCAACACCGACACTATCGCCACAGAGGCCGGCGCGTGCACGACGGCTCTCTCTCTCTCTCTCTCTCTCTCTCTCTCTCTCTCTCTCTCTCTCTCTCTCTCTCTCTCTCTCTCTCTTTTCTCATCAGAAGCGCGTGGAGCAAGACGCGTTCACGCTCACCAGGCAACAGAGGAGCAGTGGAAGAATCTAGTATTTCTTTATTTATCCCTGCAGGGCCACGTGGGATTTGTCATCGGCACAGATTTTGTTTTTTTATCCAAGACTGACCGCTGCTTATCCGCGTATGCAGCTGTAAACCGGTATGATTACACAGTTAGGCTACAACAACCTTCTGAAAGGTCCCTGAATGCAACTAAATTAAATCATACTGTTGAAATGATTCATTATGTTAATATCATGCTTCAAACCTCTTGGGAACCAAGGAGTCATCTGGTTTAGGCTATTTAATGTGCATAATTTCTGTTCACATTAATGTCTACAAAACCATATGTATTGGTAGCTGAATAATAACACTTAGCTATTCTAATTCAGGCCTTTAACCCATTCGTAAAAGGTTTTGTTTATCAAGGGTCACGTGTCAGATGACTTGAAGGACCCTAAGTGGGCCAGAGTCTCTGTTTGAAGTTGGTCCCTTGACATCCCCTGTTTGAAAGTCACAGAGCTCAGGGAGTCTTTGATTTTGAGGTACTGCTTATCAAAGCCAATGCACATTTCTCTCATCTTCATTTTATTATTGCTTCTGTATATTAAAAAAATATTTTTTTAATAAAGACATAAAATTAGTGTAGGAATTTGAAACTGTTGCAGAACCTAATATCACAAGCATGATGTCATTTCTGTTTTGTGTTGTGTTGTTTTGCTTTCCTGCAAAGAGGAATCTCATTGCGCATTTTCTGTAGTAGGAAGATCAGAACATGATTGAGACATCCTTTTCTCGTTTCCTCATTTCCACTATAAGCAGAATAAGAAGCACTTGTGCAGTAACAGAGAAGCAGCAACACTACAGACAATGCTACTCTTCAAGAATGCAACCTCGAGGCACAGGGGTTCTTCAATGGTTTACAAGGAAACTGATCAGATACTGAGTGTTACCCTGGGGCATAAAAGGTCTCTGATTAAAAACAAGTATATGGTGCCCTAAAACTGACCAATGGAGTAAATTACAAGGCTCTTTCTGGACTGATAATAAAATAAGGAAAGTAGGAAAGTGCTTCAATGGAAACAAATTCCCTGCAGGTTTTAATATGTAATACTGGAGCTGTGAAAACATGAGAAGAAAAACTTTATCCATACTGTATGGATACCAGATACAGCGAATATACTAGTGAGCTATCAGTACTTAAGAATTTATAATAAAAATATTCTTGCACTCATGAAAAGGGAGAGGCATTCACAACAACAGTGGCAGGACTTAGGGGGAAAATAAGAACTAAACAGAAACAATACATTTTAAATGAAAAGCCTTTTTTTAATTGGTGTGACATTTCAAATTCTTAGTTTAGTTTTTTACTGAGAAATCATTTCCTGTTGTAAAAAAGGTTGAAGTGTAATGGGAAGATTTTTTTCTACACTCATCTCTGAAACATGATACAGGAATTGTGTCTTAATACAATGATGTCCAACTTTTTTAAGATTCAGCAGATGTGATGATAGGAAATGACTCTTCGGTAGGTTTGGGTTAATGTTGCATTATGTACTCCTCCAATGGTCCCAGATTCTGAATCAGGCAGCCATTTTCACAGACTTTCCGTTTTGAATAATGGAAATTTGTATCAAAATGGACAATTTAGTTTGTAGCCTAACAGTTATTTATATATGGAATTTCCGTATAAAGAGTCATGTCTGTGTTACATGAAGTGATTAAAAGTTTCTCTTAACAAAGCATTGCTCTCCCACTATGTGGATAACTAAATAACCTCAAGTTGGTCGGTCATTAAATTCCTTACCCAGTTTTCAAAGTTGTTGTTCAGATAGTAAGGGTTCAACAGCAGTCAAAAAGAATTCTTATCCCCCTGCATTCCTCTTATGGGAGAATCCCATCATGAGCTCTCCTGAGATCAGCCTGTAAAGCCATGTAAAATAATAAACATGTCAAAAGAACCATTAAAATGTCAAAGACATTAGGAGTCTGGTTGCATGACTGTGTTCTAGTCCTGGTTCTTGGAAAGATACAAGATGAGAAGTGCACCCAGCTATCTTTTGGTTTTACTAAATATAAATATATGATAAAATGAGTAAAATAAAGAAAGATTTAAAAAATAATGAGAGCCATCTAATATAAATATGTGGAAAAGTTGACAGCTGAATGTTTTTCTCTTCTCTGTGCCATGCTTTTGTAATTTTCTTCTTTTTGTCCAATATTTCTTAGTACATCTACCCAAAATTAGGCATTTTCAGCCTTAGATTCAAAGTTATTTGTAGAATTTAACACCCTAAACTCCGGGGTAAATAGAAAAGCTAATAGGAAAATAAAACATCCATATCACAGCATAGTGGTTGTGAAACTGCAAACTCTGACACTACAATTAATTCCCATTTAAGGGAGTGACTCATGACTATCACAGCTGGGTTCAGCTGTAATCAAATCCAGAGGACAGTTGTAGCTGCAAAGCAGGATGGAAATGCAGAGAGAAATGCAGTTCCGCTGCAAGATTTACTGTTCTTGGCCCCTTTCATACGCTGCAGCATGTCTGAATATTAACAGCTCTCTTTCCCCAGACACAAGGCAACTAGAAGCTGAGGCTCAGTGCTGGGATACTAAAGATATCAAAACTGAAGCTGAATATGAGAGCAATTTTGTGGATATATAATATAAAATAATATAAATTATTTTCTTAACTTGTTTTCTGCACGGATACTGTGTTGATCTCGTTTAATTTCCCAGCGTTGTTTTAAAGTCCTCATATTTCCCACTCATCCCTTCACAGGTCACAGTCATTAGGCACAACTCCGCTCTCCAGCTGCAATGTTTCATGAGCTGTTTGTACATCACAATATTAATGCTGATAAGACCACAGCAGGATGTGGAGAGACCACAGGAGTCAGCTTAGATCTCCACATGTGGGTAAGCATACTGCTTAAGTGTCCTTGACCAGGACTTGAATCCCCTCCTTACCATTTCTCAGATCTTGTTACTGAGTCTGATTCTTGCCATTGGTTAAAGGTGCAGGAGTACAAGGGAGCAAGTTTAATGTTTTTAATAAACTTTTGCTTTAGGACAGAAGCATCTTCCTGCAAGTATACAGGGAAAATTCTGCAAAAATTAAATACGGAATTTTTCCTTTACAAATTGGTTAAAACATGTGTTTTCACAGTCAGGGATTCATATCCTTGAAAGTTCACCGAACAGGATGATTGTACCTATTCAAGGCCCTTCTGGGAGGAAGGATGTGGGATTAGCTTTTTAGCCGTCTCCCTGACGGCTCCATGTGCTAATACTGCTGTCATGTCCTGGGGAGAGAGAAGACTAATTACTGACTGCACAGTCTCCCTGCCAGTCCCCCTCGGAGAGCCATGTACTGTTAATTGGACTACATCTCCAAAGGGAGCTGAACTGTGGATTAGACTGACCTTTACCTCCTGTAAACAGCATTATGAAGCAGAAGAAGTTTTTATTTATCCCTTAAAGGACCTTTGGTGCACAACACTGTTGTTTACAGCAACACTCAGCTTTACCTCTTTTCAGCTTTACCTCCTTTGTTTCACTGTCAGTCAGCAGGATGGATGTAAATAACCTCTAGTTTCAGTGAAACATCCTTATCAAGTTTGGCAAGCACTGATAGTCACTGTACATGCACCTAAGTTCAATTTATTTCTGTTAATTGCTCAATGCATTTTTGTTAATTTCAGTATAATCTAAACCATATAGTACTACTTCACACTGGTCATTCCTTTGGCAGTGTTTTCAGGGAGGCAGTGAGAAGTGGCATGAAATCTGATTGGTCATTACTGATGCCAACATGAAATGCAGTGTCAGATGCGATGTTGGTGATATAATTTGAGAATAAGTCCATCAAAACTACAAGAAACTTCCGCAAAAGAAAAAAAAAAACACTTTCTAAAGTGACTGAAGACAAACGTTTGGTACTAGAGTGGTGTCATGACCACACAAACACACTCATTGGCAGCTTTGTTTCCCACATTCAAAAATCTTAGTGTAGCATGCAAGGATTAAGATTTGAGCTTGAAGTTAGAAGATCACTTGAGTACATATTTACACTCTTGATTAACTTGTGTGGCAACGTTTTTGTTAAACCATCATTTTGGAGAGGTATTTTGGGAAAACCCACAACATCAAATGGCTGGCAGGAAAGAAAAATGCCAATAGATGAACAGTCAGATGAATTAATCCTCAAAGCAAAAATAAATAAGAAGACTTTGCAAAATTTGCACCAAGAATATGTCATTGTTGAGTTAGTGCTGTGGTAAGCTCTGGTGCCAAATGGCAAGAGGTGCCTGGGGGCCTTCCTGTGTGATGTTTTTCGTGTTCTCTCCCACAGTCCTTAACTACGCTCATCAAGTTGACTCGTCACTCTAATTTACTTATGAGGTGTGGGTAAATGGTTGTCTCCACTGTGATAGGCTGACACCTGCAGTTACAGTGAATTTTAATGATCGTCCAGATGGCTGTTTGTTGGCTAAGTTGTTTGCTGGAGGCACTAAGTAATCTCCCATAACCCAACTCTAAAGCTGCTGCTCACTCATTTGGGTTTTGAAGTGCACACCTACATAGCATCTCATGTTGATCTCATTCGTGTGTGTGTGCAAGTATACTGATGACAGTAACAATATGGTGATCACATATCTTTATTCAGCTCAAGTTTATTAAAAAGAACTTTATATGTGAAAGCATAGCTAAAATCAAGTTTAATCTAAAAATATTAAGTCAAAGTTGATTGACTGATTATCAATCAAAGTTATCTTTGCATTTTAGCAGGTAGATTTTTTTTCAGTTGTAATAAAAAAACACTGCTCTCTCACAATAGATGATATTTCTAAAAGACCGCATACACACGGCAACATTACTGACATTGGAAGTGTAATGTTGAAAAGAAACTGAACTTATACTGAGTGATGAAATCAAACTGTATCCTGAGAATCATGAAAAAAAAAAAATCAAATATCAAAGGCGAAGTGCTCAGTGTTGGCTTATGATATACATATTCTTTGGTAATCTCTGCAAATAATTCAAGTTTAATAATCATATTATTGAACAATCTGCTGTAGAGGGAGTTAAAGACTTGTCTAAGCCTCATTGGGACAGGCAGGAACGCTGGCAAGAGCTGGGATGAGCCTCTCGTACACAGTGATGCCTTTCAGGAAGACTTGCTCATTCAGGAACTCGTTGTGATCATGCAGCAGGATTGGAGTGTGGTTCATCGGAGAGAAACCGATAGCTGGGATACCAACCTAGATTTGATAGAAAACGCAGATAAAGGAGTGGGATAACATTCACCAAACAATGTCATACATCAATAAAATGAAAGATTTTTCCTGCTGTCACTGCCTGTACTTATACTCACAGCTCGGATAAAGCGACTGTCAGTCGCAGCTGGAAATATCTCCTTTTCCACAGTCAAATTCCTACATTGGAGAAAATGACACCGAGATTCAATTTTTATAACATGAGAAAGAAACTCAGCCCCTCCTCCCCAAATTTAATGCTTTATAAGAAGGGAAAATGGATTGTGGGAGCTGTGTGAATATTTGCAGCCAAGGTGTGAAATCTCATGAGTGAATGCATCACAAGGTTTGTTTCAGAAGACTGGGAAATAAAATCTTAATTCCACGATCTGCAAAACACCAGACAGAACATTAGGTTGTATGTCATCAAATAAACAGTTGACTGGACATGATTTAGAGAGGCACACACCTGTCTATATAAGGTCCCACAGGTGAAAGAACATGTCAGAGCACAAACCAAGTTTGAAGTCAAAGGACTTGTCTGTACACCTCTGAGACAGTATTGTCTCGGGGCACAATTCTGGGGAAGGGTTCAGAAATATTTCTGCTTTAAGCTCCCAATGAGTACAGCGGCCCCCATCATCTGTAAATGGAAGTTTGGAACCATCAGGACTATTCCAAGAGCTGGCCACCCATTTGAACTGAACAATCAGGAAATAATGGCCTTAGTCAGGGAGGTGCCCAAGAACCCCAGCCTGAGCCCAGACTTGAATCGAAATGCTCCCCATCCAACCTGATGGAGCTTGAAAGGTGCTGCAAAGAGGAATGGACCAAATTGTCCAAAGACAGATGTGCCAGGTTTGTGACATCATCAAAAAGACTTGAGGCTATAATTGCTGCCAAAGGTGCATCAACAAAGCATTACGCAAAATAATTCTTTGAATATCTATGTACATGTGATGTCTTATGTTTTTATTTTTAAAAGTGCGCAAAATTTTCTAAAAAAAAAAAAAAAACAAAACTTGTTTCACATTGTCTTTTGGGGTGTTGTGTATAGAATTTGGAAGAAAAAAAATATTCCATTTTGGAATGAGGCTGTAACTTTGAAAAATATGGAAAAAGTGAAGTGCTGTGAATTCTTCACTTACATTGTATGTACCACTAAAAATTCAAGAGGCAGACAGCTGCTTCCAACTGTCCCATACTTGTAGAAAAATGTACATTACATACAGCTTTCTAAAGCATTTTAAATGCATTTTTTGGTTTCTTCCAAACATGTTTTTCCCATGGTGAATTAGAAACAACCGTATATGTTGCTATTATCACGTATTGTACACATACAACACCAAACAGTCATTTTACCTTTGTGTCTGTACTTTAATGTGGGAAAAAGAGTGTGAGAATGTACACATTGTGTGAACATTGAACTCACATTGACTTGCAGGTGGTGCTGAAGGCATTCCACCAAGGATCAGTTTCTTCTGTTGAAGTCACGTTCTGGTTCATATGTTTCTGAAATGAATGGCAGCTAATTTAATTTCTTTGACAAGAGAAAGAAACCAACGGCACTTTTGTGCAAGTACAGTGAATAAATGAACTGACCTGAGCAAATTTGTATGTGACATCTTCTCCTGCTTCTCTGCACCACTCTTTGATCTGTCTTTCAAAATCCTGCAGTGAATTATAATAAAAAAGGAGGTTGAACAGCATACATTGAGGCAGAGATAATTTAATGCCTAACACATCAGTCTGTGGATCAAAGTCCGCGCCACTACAGGTAGCCACATATATATAAAACATACTTCAGACACTTATCTTCTTTCACGCACCCACCTTTAGGTTTACTGTGGGCGGTATTCTCAGGTCAAAGCTGACATCCATTTCAGCAGGGATGACATTGTAGGCCACGCCTCCTTTGACCATGGTCATGTTCACTGTGGTGACATCACCGAGTGTAAAGCATTCACTGGTATTTAGCCTGAAATACAAACATTGTGACAAAGAAATATTTGAACTGTAATTAACCACAAAACAGAACCGTAAAAAAAAAAAAAAAAAAATCAAATCTTGTTTCTTGGTATCACAGAACTACAAAGGGCTCACTGTTCCCTCTCCCACTTGGTCTCTGGTATACAAACACATAACGTAACAGCTTTTAGCCATTTCTGTTAGCATTTCCTGTTAATAAACAGGTCATAATTATAGATATTTTATTTACTGTCTTGGAAAATTGTCATTGTATATACAATGAATAAGAATATCTTGAAAAAGTCAACTAGTTTCAGTAGTGTAATTCAAAAAAGGGAAAAAGTTTACTTTTTTAAATTGATTTTAACCTCACCTTTGTTTTTCCTTCTCTCTGAAGTCCAGAAAGGAGTTGATGACATGACGCTGAGAAAGAAAAGACAATTTTTTTTTCAGTGACATTGTTCAGCTCGTTCCTTAACATGGCAATTTTTTTAAAAATATTTCACCAGTTATATTAGCTGGTTGCCAGGCTTTGACACTAACCAGCTTCTCAGCAGCTGTGTTCTCAACAAATCTGGAACCATGACCTGGACTGCCCGGGCAGTGGACTGTGATCCCTGAAAGAGAAGAAGTTTATCCGATTGGTTTAAGATGAATGTTATCTCATCTCTAAAAAAACTGTTTTTAACTTACACCAGGGGTTTCTTTCACCGTAGAAGACAGTGAAGGCCTCGCTGGGGTTAGCCAGACCTACAGAACAATTGCAGAAAATGTAAACAACCCATTAACTTTATAAAGTGATTGCAAAGGGAGGGCAAAGGGAAAGAAGTTCATGTTGTACAGATCAGCAATTAGACCACATGCCCCGCCCCCAACCTGGGTTCCAAACACCAATAAACATACATTATGATTTTCAGAATCAACAGGTCATTCAGTACAGTTAGTAGTATAAACATCAAAACAACACAATAAAATGAACCAAAATAAAATAATCAAAGTCACAGCTGGAAAAAAATAGTTGGTTGTGTTTATACACATTTCAAAATTGTTTTGTAGATCACCCTGGAGCTCATGTGGCTGACCATAAACTGTAATGTTCTGAGTCCATTTGAACAGACTCATAGTGCCTCCAAAATGCTTTCATTGAGATATTTTTTACAGTTACTGTTATAAAAAAACGAAGAAAAGCTGTTATTAGTAAATTGGGCCAAATTATTGTAGAATTGTGCCAAATGAGTTAAATGACCCAGAATAAAGAGGTAATGTCTGACAATATGTCTTTATATGAGAACTAGATGGAGGCAGAGGATGTCACAACATGATGTCAAGAGTTGCTTTCTCCTCTGATCATGGTAATGTTGCATGAAGCAGAATGATGTCACTATAGCTACATGCAGTGTTAATTAAGGAGCCTTGCATGAGGATACAGAATGACAATCATACAGTTAGCCGGAATGTTCGCAATACAGTTTAATTAGATGACCAGAAACCGTAGAGATAAATAAAATTTCCCTCTTCATAGCAGAAACACAATAACTGTCTCTGGTTTCATTTTCTTAGTAAATGAGTGAAGCTGTGTTTGTTCTCACATTTATCTGCTTTCAAGAAAAATGTACAAAAAGTCATTTATTTACCTTCATCCAGAGAAAAGCCAATGTTTAAATTTTGGAACTCAGGATGCTTCACAAATGTTTCCATTCCCTTGTGACCCCCAACTTCTTCATCTTAAAAAAATCCAGAAAAAATATGAATGTTATGTCTTTTCTTATGCTAGAGTGTTCATAAGGGACCAGTAGTTTGTTTATTACTGGCCTCTCATGTGCATTTAACAAAACTGATTAAAGGTGCTCCACAACCATCAAGTGTTCACAATCAATCGAGCAACCAAGACATCTGCTTGAGTTTGGCAAAGCAATACAAAATTTCAACACATGAATGTATTGCTTTGAAAATTTTATATTGATTATCAAATCAATTTCATCCAGAATACAATAAAAATAAATAAAATACTACAAAATGTTAAAATTTTCACACGAACAACATGAGAAAACAATTAACGGTCTAGTAGAGACTGAAACAATGCAAGCTCTCCCTTCAAAATTAAATGCTCAAGAGCACTGGGGCTGATCCATATGATGCTGGGGTTTACATTGTTTACTTTACATCAGATTCAGCCACGTTTGATGCTATGTCAATTCCCCACTTTAGTCATGAGAGACAGATCTCACGGAATTCAGACAATTTAAGTTATCTTATTGCGGCTATAACAAAACAAAAGAAAATTGCAGTAGAAAACATACTTTATCTCAGGTCGATTAAGGGCCCCCTGCCCACTTGGGCCCCAGGTAGTCAGTCCCACATTTCCCCCACTATGACGTCCCTGACAATGGCTGCACAAACTGGCTTTACCCGTTACTCCTTTGTAACACTGTTCACTTGCTTTGCACATTCCTCATCACTTCAAAGCTTATTTACAATACATGTTAGATCCAAAGCTGCACTGCCAACAGAACTGAATATCATCCTATCAAAATAAAATTCCTGATTCAAAGTTTGAGTTCTTAAAAAAAAGAAAGAAAAAAAATTTGCATGTGGTGATGTGGTCTGCAGCCAGTCCCCCACCATACTCGATGGTCAAATTTCATATTTGCTCAACACCTTTAACTGTGCTGCTGTGTCAGCATCAGTCAAATTATAAATAAGTTTTAAAAGAAATAACAGTGTAGACATGAAGGGAAGCAATCAAATATCTCACCAGGAACAAACATTAAGTGCACGGTACGTGGCAGTTTCCGTCCCTCTGCCTTAAGTCTTCTGACTGCTTGGATGTACCTGCAAGGAAAAGAAGACAGAGTTATGACAGATACAGGAAATCTTGCCTGATCTGACAGTATTCAGGCTAGAGGGAGGTAGGACATAATACAGACTGAAGGTCACAACATCACTAGAGAACAAATCCTGTTAAATGACAAGTTATCAATGCAGTTTATACCCACTGTATAGTTACACATTTCATGTCCTGTGATCCCCGGGCATAAATGTTGCCCTCTGCATCTTTGAAAGCACTGAAAGCATCGTATTTCCAGTGTTCCTGGAGAAGAGATTCATATCAAATGCATTTTTTTCAGGGCTAATTAAATAAAAGCAGGATTATAACACCTAAATAGAGGAGGAAGTCATACCTGAAAAACAGGTACGACATCTGTGTGGGAGTTCAGTAAGATGGATTTCAGGGTAGGGTCCGTCCCTTCCCATGTCATGATGGACACCACTCTGCCAGGACAAACCTGAAAGAAGAGGCGGCAACATTTAATATCCATATCAGAGGAAAGATAATTAACATTTTTTACAGTATAACTGTAAAAGTTTGCTACATGGGTTATGTTACAATTACTGGCACACACCTCAATCTTTTGAATGGGTAGCCCAAGCTCTCCTGCAATCCTGTCCAGGAACTTAAGAGCAGTATCTGTAAATTATCAAGAAAAAAAAAGCAGAAGTATCTGTTTGTACACATTCTAAACATATGAAATATTAATATCTGGACACTACAAAGTCCTAATCTTTAGCTTTTATGTGAGGCTGCATTGTTGGAACTACAATGTACCCCTAATATAAGGATCTAAACCTTTTCCTTGTAAGTAAAGTACTTTTCTGACACAAACACATGACTGAGTACCCATAGGGTCTTTGACCCAAACAATTTAGTTATTTCTAGTTAAATATTAAGCATGAGGCCAGTCATACCAGAGGCAAACATTGCCAGCTGTCATGCAGTTCTGTTGTTTTGGTCAGGAAAATAATTCATAGTTCAAAGTATTTTCTTTAATTTCTTTTTTTTTCTCTATTACATTCTGCCAAGATCTCTTTACTCCAAGACCACAGTTCTTACATAACTGTATTTAATGTCAAACGAGGGAAAATAAGACATGAACTTTAACAAACCATAAAGCAACATATTAATTAAAACTTTAGATTTAGACCCTAGAATTTCCATAAGGCGTGGTGTGATTTGCAAATACAGTGTTGAAACATTTCTCACCATAGTCCGGCTCTGGATGGACAGTTTTGAGGCGGAGGTACTCTCTGAACAGACTCACAGAGGGGTCCTCTCCCTCAGGAGAGATCTGTCCGCCTCCCACATCGAGACCATCTTTGTCAGGCAGCATGGTGGGTTTTACTTAGACCGCTGGGGACACAGAGATTACAAAACCTTTCAAAAAATTATTAAATAAATAGATCAAAAGTAAAACTCCCACCAGAATCGTTCAATATATCCGTAAAATACTAGCTCCAACTGATTATACCCAGGTCACACGTCGACAACGCTGTTTCTCGTCACCAAGCTCGAATCATGTGTTGTCAATTCCTGTTACTGTCAGCTGTTTATATAAAACTACTGGGCCTTTTTAATTACCTTGGGTGTCGCTCAGACAAACAACACACTGCTAGCTGGCTAATGAGTAAACACATGCTTCCTTTACAAGCGACAGTTAAAGGTGATTATCCAAAACTGAAGGTAATTTCAGGTGAATTTCTTGCGTACAACACGTTTTTACTCAGTGCTTCATTTTAAGCCCTTAATAACTTACAGTACTTACCTTGTATAGTCTGTTCTCGTCAGGTGAATAGCTTATTTCCGTCAGCTGACTAAGACTGATCTTTCAAAATAAAAGACCTAATCTAAAAGTATGACGTCAAAAATAAAGATTTAAGATTTAAAAGGTTAAACAAAAATTTTGTCTAAAAATAAATTATGTTCACACTTTTTGTGCAAGTGCCTTGGTTGAGCAGACGATACAGAGAAAAAAAAAATCAGAAGCTAAAATATAACATGTCTAAATCCTGACCAAAATGGACAGGTGGACAGGACCACATTTCAACTGAAACGCCCCATATATATATATATATATATATATATATATATATATATATATATATATATATATATATATATATATATATATATATATATATATATATAAGCTATGTACACATCTTGTTTTAAGTTTGTTCCCTGCATGATTGTCCAAATTTATTGCAAATATATTATATATCATTTCATTTTACTTTCATTATATACATACAGGTGGGTCTTTTAAGTCATTTTACATGGTGTGTGTTGTACATTTCTGTCACTTTGCTTGCTCTTGTTCAGTACAGCATGTATTTTCTCTAAAGCCAGAATGGTAAATAGATCTTAATATTAAATCCTGTATGGCTGATTGGAAGAAAACAGAAGCTTTTAAAACACAGAGACGTTACATTTGCATATTTACAGTGACCTACATGTCACCTACAAAAATGGCAACAGTAAAGCATACACATTCAATGTTCTTACATGCAGAGACAGACATGAAACATGTGAAACAAAAATCTACCACTAGACACGTTTTAAGCTACTTTCTAAACAACCTAAGCTAGACCAGTGTTATTATTTTCAGGGACAGGAAACTTAAATAATAAACACCAGAATAATTAAAACATCAGAAAAGCTGAATTATGAATTGTCACAAGATTTGACATGTCCTTTCCACGTATTACAGACCTTCCCAATTGTTGGTATACTTTTTTTTTTTCAAGTGATGTTATGAGAATAACACTGACACTGAAAGCTTTAGGTAGATCAACACTTGGCACATGTACTGATCCAACATTTTTTCTTCTTCCTTTTATCATCTTTCAACCCTTCTTTTCCTCAGCAGTACATCTCACTTTAGCTGGCTGAGGAAGTTGATCAGTCCTTGGTGAAATTCTCTGGGTTTGTCCATGTAACAGGCATGGCGGGCTCCTTCTAACTTAAGCACAGAGTGTTGTGGAAGTTGTATGAGGTTCTTGTGGGACTGGGCGCCCAGGTTTGTGTCCAGGGCTCCAAAGACAATCAGAGTGGGGGTCTTGAAAATAAAAAAAGGAGGGAGATAACTGTGATAGCTCACACGTACATAACACCAGCAAGCATCTCAGAGGGGATACATGTAGTCTTTTGGTGAAAAATCTTAGGTATATCGACTGGATATTGTTTAACTGTGAGTGACATTGTGTGCATGCCTTCTAAAATGAATTTGAAAAAAAAAAAAAACGCTGTCAGTGGGGAAGGAAACACTGGAAGATTCCACACAGGAAAAGCAACTCCAAGATACTAACCTGAATACTTTGGTACTGCTGCGGAGTGTAACTTCGGGTACCGACTGGTGCTATAGGAATGAAGCCATGAAGCTGAGCATTGTTCTTTATGAGGAAGGGAATGGAGTAATGTCCACTCATGGAGGGACTCAAAAGCACAGCTGCTCTGACACCCAGGGACTCCATGAATCTAGAAAGGAGGTCTACGCGATTCTGGTCAGTCTTCAGAGCCTCAGAGTCTGGGGATTTTCCATAACCTCCAGGAAGAAGAAAAATACAGGCTTAAATAAATCTCTCTTTGGATTCATTCTGACTTGACTTGCTGTGAACTGCTTGAAAACATCAACTTCCATGTAATTAACGTGCTGCTTTAGTCAACATAAATACATGAATTGTGTTGCAACCTGACAAAAGCTTTGTATTATAGCATGGCTCATTTGGCTACAAAATCAACAAAACATGTTAAACACAGTAAAGACATCCTACTCGATTATATCATGTGTCCAGTTTTCTGTCAATACTCCTGATTTGGGAATCTGTAGGTTGAGCGTAGGAAGCTTGTATCCAATGTGCCCTGTTCAGCCAGCGCCTCTAAATAAATTGCAGTGCTGTTATTTTCAAACTTCAAGCTATATATAAAATAATATAAGGAATGCTGGTGCACAACAGTTTTAAATGCCTACCTGGCAGATCCATTGCTAAGGCCTGATATCCGTTAGTTGCCAGAAGGGCCATTGTGCCAAGTTCCTCCCAGGTCTTAGATGTGAAGGCCTGGCCATGAAGAAGGACCACTTGCAGTCTGTCAAAACAAAAAAAAGAAAATTTAAATCTTCTTTACTCCAGGGTTCTTGCACTACAGGCCATTGACATATCTTAGGGACTTTCATTTACATTCCCTTGGATAACTGATTTATGCTTGAAAATAACAAAAAACAAGATGTAATTATGCTGACTTGTGCCAGCTCACCTTGGCAATATTTGTCGTCCAGCTCCATCAACAGGTAAGGCTTCTCTGAAGAACAGTGGAGGGTCTCCAGGGAGCTGTCCCGTGCGGATAGATACATTGGTGGTTGAAACTGGTGGAGGTGCAGTGGACATCAGCCCTATTCTTTGAGCCTCCAGAGATGGCTCCATGCTGCCCTGGCGGATGGATGGTAGCAGCAGGTAGAGTAGTATTGTGGCCATCAACACCAGACCCAGAACAACAAGGCGATTACGCAAGAAATTCATTTCTTCTCGATGAAAAAAAATCTAGAAAAAGTAGACAGTGAGATACCATAACATGAACCATGTGCAATATTTTGTTTATGCTACAAAAAATACTTTTATCTCGCAAAAAATTGAATTCTTCAAAAACCCTCAGTGAGTCCAGTTTTCAATGTAAAGGGCACAAATGTGTTGTGATTTTTATCAGTCGGTTCCCCTCACATCCTTATCAAATGTAAGGATGAGAGGTGGACAGGGAAACAGCTCCACATTATAATCCTTTTAAGTAAAGTTAATCCTCCCGCATGAAGGAAGAAGCATGCCCATGGTAGTGGCGAGAAAACAGTAAATCCTTTAATGTAGTTTTACCAAAAAAACTGAAAAAGCTAACATTAGCTAAGTGTTACACCCCTCTGTTAGCTACTGTTGACTCTCAGTACAACGGGACTCTGTGGGAGACAAGATGTTGAAAGGATACAGTTGGACGCATACCGACACAGATGAGACAATTGTTGGACACGTTCACAGACAAAAAGACGAAACTCGCTGCTCAATCTTCATTTCCCCCTCTTTTCTGACTGCTAGTACTAAGAAGTGTTGCTAGAAGGCTTCGTCTAGACGTCCGCGGTGGCTGCCGTTTTTTAACTGACAGATAATAACGGTAAGCCTGACGCTAGCTGTAGTGCATTTCTTGCTGACAGAAAACATTCCATATTCATCGTCCCTTTGTTATATTTTAAGCAATTATAACTAAACTACGTTGTAACAATGACCAGGGACAGCCGTAAAATAAGAAGAGGCTTTATGAACGTTTCTCCCACACGCATCAACCGCTGTCCACACGTAAGGTCCCCCTGTCGTTTGTTTTCGTCGAACCAAATTGGAAGCTGCACACAACAACTTCGAGAAATAAATCGTCACTTCCTGCGGGAGCAGTAAGATAATACAGAAGCGTCTGCAAAGCAATGGTTGATTAATTACTGTTTAAATTCAATATAACGACACGATTGATTTGGAAAATGACATGATAAACTGCGATATAACTAAAATAAATCCGCCGTGAGCTTATTAATCATGTGTAGATGGTTATGTAATCATAATATCAAAAAGTAGCCCATCCAAATTTGCTTTTGTGTGCATTACAATTTACTTTGTAAAAAAAAAAAAAAAGTAAGAGCTGTTAAACTTTTGAATCACATTATTTTAAGTGGAACAACCACAGCCTTAATTAGATACCATGGACTTCCAATCTGATGGGGGTTTTTTATTTTATGTTTAATTTTTGAGACAAACCAGTGGCAAACCTGTACAGCTCTTTGGTCAATTGTGATTGTTCTTTAAATGTGCTTGACCTGCCTTGACTTTGACACGTATTATGCGCTAAAAGTGGTTTTGATCCGGTCATTTTCATGTGGAAAATTTTTGCTTTCCCCGAAGATTTGTATTTATTGATGTAATAATAGTTTTGTGCATTTAAGTTCAGAGAGAGGCTTTGTATCCGAATAGCTACACTCACCGTGACTGTATATTTTAAAACTAAGTCATCAAGAAGTTAATGCCTAAAGTTGTCTCTCAGCCTAAAGTGCCATACCCTCAGCTTGCTGCACCTGACTGAGTCACTGCCCCAACAATATGCCCCTTTGGTCTCCCCCATGCTCTTCAAAGCTGCCAAGAAGATGTGTGAAGTAAAGAAAAAAAAAGCTGTTTTTCCTTTAGTGTTTACCTTGTATAAGAATCTGGAAGAAGTGGATAAATTAATAATGTAAATCTGAATATAACTTACAAATCTGTAACATTTATTCATTTTCTTTGTTTTGTACCTAGAAAAAAATCCTCCACTGATTGAATTTGCACACATTTTTCAAGTAACATATTTTTGATCCATTATTTGGCTGCTTTAGCTTTGTAACTTTTCTTTGTTAGGTTTTAAAATGTACACTAAGTTGTCAGAAAAATAACACAAACACAGGACTTCAGAGATCAAGTTTCTTGAATACTTTTAATATTTTCGCACAAATAGTAAAACTTTCCCTTCATGGATGGAATTACTGCAGGCTACAGTCCCCAGTAACAAAAGGAGGCACAGAAAAACATACCCTTTGTAAATGTCGATTATAAAATGCTTTGAAATAATAATAAAAAAAAAAAAACCTTTGCAAATTTAGTTTAAGACAACATCATTACATAAAGGCAGAATAAGGTATGGAAATCAAGGTAAAGCATTATCTTTCCAACATCAAGACTGTTTAAAAATATAATGGAGTGCTACTAAAGCAAATTTAAAAGATTATGCAAGATAAAAATCACAAATTTATAGTTTTATCCAACCTGCGGACAATTACCCCCATCCCCCCAGGCTGATGCCATGTAAGGAGGTCCATCACATCATCATTTCTGACTGATTCTGAACCAAGCAGTCCTCAAATAGAAAGATTATTTCTAAAAGATAAGTTAAGTCTTAATTTGTTATTGTTTGAATAATAAAAAAAAATGCTGCCCATCAGGAAAACTTACACTGAAACATGTAAACGATGTAAAATTTTCACTGAAACTTTTGGCATATGTTGAAACAAAAAAAATGCATTATTTATGTCATGAGTTACATTTTATCATTCTGTCATTCAGGTCTCTCTATGTCTGATAAATATGTTCATGAGTCTTTGCTCAAACACAATGTCATACCTGGAGATAAAGGTTGACCCAGCAAAATTAAGGATGAAAAACTTTATGATTATTACATAACAAATTTAAATGTATACTTTCTGCACTTAAGTATAAATGTGTGTATATTTCATAAGGGTACTTCTACTTCAACACAGCATTTGTTTATGAAATTAGTACTTCCTTTGCTACCCAAAATAAATTCTGATTGTAAGAAGTATCTAAAGCATCAGAGCCAAGTTGAACTTGAAAAGGAGCCGCACATTTCGGCTGGCAATCCCCCCAAGTTTCTCCTGGATGGCAGACAGGAATATGACCTCACTCAAATCAATATCAAGACTGTGGAACTTCACTGACTTCAACAGAAAGAAGTTTGTAAACACCAGGAGTTTAGATAGCAAGAAGGGCTCAGGAAGGAAAAACAAAATCTCAGGACTGAAAAGTGGAAGGATCAAGAAACTGATGTTGAACAAGAAATGGAGAGGCGTCTGGGGAGTTGCAGCCAGAGCTGGAATTTTTATGTTAATTTGTTATGTAATAAACCATTAAGTATTTCATCCTGAATTTTGCTGGGTCACCCTTTAATTAAAATTAAAACCTTATATTCAGACTTAACTGAGTTTGAGAGTATGGAAGAGATAATCACATTTAGGCATTCATTTCATCTAGACAAGATTCACAGTGGAAAGTCTCTCTGGTTATTGAATGAATAATTAAATCAAAACACTGCATCATACTGAAATGCACTGACAATTCACCACAAATCTCTTTACCAGCAACAGACCACAAATTCACTTCTTTTAAAGTATCGAAATGAACTCAAGCCAGATCCATCTCAGCAAAAAAGAAGATAAAGTGCCAAAAGTAGACAAAGTAAAAATAAAAGACAAATGTTCATTTTCAAAACTACCATTATGATGTTCCATCTTTAAGTTTGTAAATAACAGCACAACTTAACATTTACATACTGGTACCTTAACAGACTTCAGGTAGCTAAATACTTGTGTTAGCAACACCATAAACAATAAATACAGAAACTACCATATAAATATGAAACTGCTCAGCTAGCACCAGTCTAGGATATAAATTTAAATTGAAATGAACTGACAGAAAATTAGTTTGAATAATACCAAATTTCTGAAGCTGATGGATGGATCGGATTTTGTGATGGTGGAGTATCTGCCATGGATTTATTTATTTATTCATATAATATTTTAATAATTGAAAAAAAGATCCCTTAACTCAGTTACAAAAAATGTTGCATTCATAAGAAAAATATTTGGCATTTCTGTAAAGACATTTTGAAATCTCATTTGCAAACAAATGAGCAAAAATACAAGTTTGTATTTAGAACACAGAGCATAATAAAGTTGGCCTTGATCATCCCATCTCAACTCACTGGACTCGTATTGTGTTTATACAGTTAAAGTGCAAGTACCAATTAACTCACTGGTAAGACTTTATGACAGCTGACATTTTTGGCTAAAATTCAGTTATGCTACCTGTTTGGTGACTTTTCCTTTTTGATCATATCTTTTTTTCACAGTTGTATCTATGTATTTGCAAACAACACTACAGCGCTATCTACATTTTCTGATATACACTTTAATGGTTAATAAAATCAAACTGGTAGGCATTTAGTTTTACTATCAGTAAAAAGCACTCTGCCCGGCAGGGGGCAGAGATGAAAACCTCAATAATTGCAAACTTTAAACAACAGCACTGTATACAAAAAGCACTTTGTAATTCAGTTAAGGCACAACTAGGATCTGAAGCAGACAGGCCTGGCATGTTTCTAAAGAAAACTAGTTAAAGAAAGTTACACGAGACTCTGTGTGTCCACCTCCTGGAACCATTTTTGTTTTACGAGAAGCTGTCTAAAAGCCCTTAACACCTGGGACCTTTCTCAAACCACCTCTACACTTACCCACTCCGTTTGCACACTCCTGTGGAGGACCCCCCACAATGGGTTCCGGGCTTTCTCTTTAACTGTAGAGAGGGGATGGGTTGTTCCCTTAACTTATTATTTACTTAGTTATTTTTCGGAACTATGTGGTTTTTAGGCTTGTTTAATTGTATTTGTTTGTTTATATTTGATCACGAGTAGTATTATACAAAAGGATCAACCCATCTTCAGTCAAGTTTGCACCCTTGGCAGGCAAAATGAGGTAATTGCAGTTTGTTTGTTTTTCATACCTTGACATACAATGATTTAAAGGAAATGCAAGATTGTATTGTTTTGATGCTGTTTGTTTGATCAGATTTCAACTTTGATGACGAGCACCTGTCAAACTCAACCACTGTGTTATTGATGCCGAGGGCAACTACAAAAGGTGCCCCACCAAAAGTTTTAAACTGCTTTCAGTTAAATACATTTAAAGTATCACAGATTTAGAAATCCAAGAAGTCCACACACAGCAAAAACTGAAAGCTAAGTCAGTATTCATGTCTTATTTTTTAGTAAAACAATTGTCTTAACCAAATTATGAACCCCATTGGCATGACATGTCCAAATGTCTTTTTCCAAGAATTTTTAAGACAAAAAAATGATGTCTGAATAACTATAGAGTATAAAAAAATCTGCCAGTGGGGTGATAAAATTTTAAATATGTTGAGCCTGGATTTCAGATTCCGCAGTGCATTTAGCAAAATTCTAGTTGTAAAACTGCAACAGGTTTGAAATTAATTGCTATATGTTTTGTATTTACAGGCACTTGCAAATGATACGAGATTAATGAACGGAAACATCAGGAGTGTTCTGTCATGGTTTTTATGTACACTATGTATAACTACAGGAACTAATAAAAAAAGTATAATTATGTTATTCCTTGGAGTGATAGGAGCTCATCTGAGATGCTTGCAGCTTTATCTGAATCCTACACCGTGCTTCTTTCAGTGCCGAGGAGTGAGCCAGATCGAAAACAGGCCGATGGCAACTTTAGACAGTGCTCACCCAACGATGGCAAAGGAGTTGGGATGGTCAGGTTTGAGAAAGGCCCCTTTATATATTAATAAACAAGGCTAGTAATACACAGATGCAGAATCTGTGTAGTTTTTTTCTTTTGTTTGAAAGTTGTTTGTTCAAAAATCAAAAATGGACCGGTCAAAGATCTCACCTAGAGGTCAGGGTCAGCATGAGACCTGACAAAGGCCTTCAAAATTAAGTTATATTTTCCAATTTGATACAAAGGAACAAGCTGAATTTTTAGAAATGAACTTCAGTCCAAATAAGAGGTCCTGAGGTTGGAGCTCTGCTGATGCAGTTTGTAATTTGATTCAGATAAAAAATCTCCTGACTTGGAGGGAAATGGACTGGCTGACTGTTGCTCTCAGTGATCAGTAGTGCAAAGAAACTCACCACCTTCAGGTTGAAAATCTGGACTGCCCTGCTCAGGGTTGGCAGAAGCACTGAATATTTTCACTTTCCTCAGTGTAGCAAAGCAAAAAGTCCAAGTGGGAGTAGGAGGCAAAGAGGCCAGGTGCCTAAGACAGAGGAGCCTCTATTCTGGCCCTCTGCACAGGTCTCACCACTGTACCCACTGTAGCACTGGCACTGGAAGTGTGTGCGGAAAACATTCAGCTCGGCACGGCCAGGACTGCCTGAAACTTTCAGCTGGCCGCCCTGACTGGTGATGCTGTGTGTTGAGGGGTTGAGATGCAGGTACACATCATTGTCTGGTATTCTACGTAAACAGCGGCCATGGGATTTACACACCTCCTGACTGCACTGTTCTGCAGCTGTAGATACATTGAGTAGGTACCGACCCAGCGGTCCCTGAAGATATCCATTGATGCTCTTGCAGTTGGCCTGCAGGAACAAAAAAAAGTGATGGTTACCCGAAACAACCAAAAAACTAGGCTATTTAGCAATGAATAAAAAAAGGTGGGACCCTTACATTGCTACTTCCATAGTACGTATCGCCCCAGAAGACTACACCTGCAGCTCCAAGCGCAACACTCTCACCGATGGTGGAGACCAGATCCATCTGCAAACATTTACACAAACTTTTCAGCATTCTACTTTAAAATATGTTAAAAAAAAATAACACTTTCAAACAACAATGAAGTCCATTTTACAAATTTGTACCAAACTAAAATGACTTCTACCACGTTATATTTTAAATCTGTTTCTATTTATCTTTGTGTTGGTGGTAGTATTAGTGCAAATTTTTGTTAAATATACACCAAGCTGAAATGTTATGTATGTTGCTGGTTTCATTCACTGGTACCTCTTCATAGACATAATAGAACAATATCTGTTAAAGCTCTATTTAATCAAATGACGCTCTAGCCATCTTACCTCAGATAGAAAGGTCATCTGACTGATGTAAGTAGGGCGGGTGTAAACAAAAACAGGGCGTGCCAAACCATCACCAACAGATGCCAGACGCATTGCCTCCCTCACCCTGTTTCGGACAAAAAGACGGCCATGATACGTGGAGCTTAGCACAGATCCCATGTATATAGATGGATAGAGGGCTGTACATTCCATCCACAACCAATTAAGCTGATCGTTGCGTGCTATCTCCACAGCAGGACAGCGTCCAGTGTAGTTCTTCAGGCCACCCCTGTAGTCGTGGTTGTAACAATCCGGAAACAGGTAGAAGCCCCACAGCTGGTTTGGTCTCAGATTCTTGGCATGTCTCAGGGTCTCCAGCATGAATTTGCGTGCCGACAGCTCAAACTCCTGCTGTGCTACTTTTCCAACTTGTTCTGGGGTCCACTGTGGATTCTTTTTGGCCACCAGCTCACGGGATTTACTTCGATAGATATCTTTTGTATCCCAGTTTCGGATCCACAGTGGTCTCCATTCCTCCCAGTCAATAACAGCCAAACCTTTCGCCTCTGGCTCTCGGATATATTTTTTCACACCTTCAGGCATCTTCTCATAGTGTTGAGTAAGGCTGGCGAGCTGTGGAAGACCCCCATTTACTGGTGTGCCACCACGCTCATAATAGGGATATAACCCAAGGCGCTCCTTATAGAAGATTGTTAGGTTCTGCCGGACAAAGCCCTCATTGGGGGATGCTACAATGTCAAACTGGTCCAAGGACAAAGTTACACCATGTCGTGGGAGACAATCCTGTGTTGGGGCATTCCAAACAAGGAGAACTGGCTTCTGGGAATATAATGGCCATCTTGTTTGCTTTAAGTCTGCTGAACACAAGACTGTCCATGATGCCAACAGAGAAAGGATCAACAAAGGCATCTTGCCAGCCGTGATGAAAAAAGAGTGAAATGTATCCTTCATGGTTACTGCTCACCTCCACCTTTTCACTGTAACACAAAAATGAATTATGTAACAATCAGCAAAAATAAGTTCATGCAAAACAATTCCTAAAGTTTCCATAGATAAAAGGGGAAGTGAACACTTTAATACATATTTGACAACTATTAAATTTGAGAATATTGATGCAGGGAAAACATTTTAAATGTGTGGCTTAAATGTGCTTCATGTCATGTACCTATGTCTGAAAACGTCTACTCTTTCGGCGTATTAAATTTTTCGTCACATTAAAGAAAAAATTATATATAAAATTTACATAAAATTACATTTTTTGTCACATTGGCAAATGCATTCAGCTGCAGGCACAAAACAAAGTACCGTATCTTTAATGAACTTGTGACTTGAGTTGAGTGAAACTCTTGAAAGTTATTAACTACATCGAAAAAATATAACACGCATACTGAGTAAATCAGATGCTGGTGACTCGGATTACGAAATGTGGAGTGAGCGGTCTACTTTAACTTCCGAAATAAACTCTGGTAACTTAGATGTATTGTTTGGAAGGAAATGAACAAGGCTTCAGAAAAGAAATAACGGATGATGTTGGATTTTTGCATTCGACAGTTTCAATTTTATTTCGTCCATGAACTAAGTTAAAACAAATTGCCAAAACTTATTCAAAGTTTCATTGAAACCAAAAGACGTTCAATAAGCTAATGTTTCTTCTTTCGACTGACCTGTTCCGATGAAGCTGGCCACACGGTCTCCTTCCACTCGTTCTACCGTCACTAAAATTACTTTTCCAGCGCCCTGCCATGTGAAAAGTCACAGTCATAGTCCGTTCAGTCCATGTTGATCATTAACAGAATTTGTCAGCTAAAGCTAACACAAACTACCACATATGAAGTGATGACGGGAGGAAACGTTGGGCAACAACAGTTCTGAGTGTCGAGCTCCTGGGAAGGGGAGTTCGAAATGTACGAAACAAGTCATTTGTTTTGTCCAGCAATTTTCATGAATATAGAAAAAGCTTTTGACTTAAAGTTAGTTTTAGTGTTACAGTTATCAATGGTGCTGGCCAAAACCACGTAACTTATGAATCATTTTGTGTTCCTGTGCCGATAAGCGTTTTACTTCACACCAGAGTGGTCTGTTCTCCAAGCTCTGCTCTGTGACGTCAAACTAACAAAACATTCACTTCCGGGTGGACGCCAAGAAAAATGTAGCATGGTTTAGGATGAGAGCCTGATGGCTTAATGGAAAAGATATAAGGACATGCTTACAGAAATATTTAAAAGTTACCTCAGAAACTTGGGTCAGTAGAAAGACAACATAAGGTAACCAGACAATAACAACCCCCGTCCATATTTATAACATGAAAAATAAAAATTGTGCCGATGAACTGAGGAAACACTGAAGGTAGAATTACATGTTGAAACAAGATAAACTAAAGCAACTAAATTAAAGGAAATGAATATTACTAAAAGATTAAAGCAGTAAAATAGAATAAGATGCTGGACTATAATAAAAAAAAGAGCGAGACCTAACCTAAGCTAGACATTAAAGGTGGGTCTTGAGTTTCCTTTTAAACGTTTAAACTTTATGCAGCCCTCGGGTCTTCAGGCAGACTGTTCTACAGATGTGCACCATAGTGGTTAAAAGTTATCTCATTTTAGACTTCTAGTACAATCTAAAGACCATCCCTGAAGACCCGAGAGCTCTCACAGGCATATGACAGAAAGCAAATCTGATAAATTAAAAGGAGCAAGACCATTATGACATAAACTAAGAAGATATGTGCTATTTTTAGCATCATTTTACAACACAGTCTTAAAAAGTGATTGTAACTAAAGTGATTATTTCCTACAGGTCCTCATGTCAACAAGTGTGTAATTTTACAGAAGAAATAAAAAAAATTACTTCCTGGTATACAAACCCCCCTACTTTCGACTATGTAAATCCCTCCTTTATATTTAGATTAAGTGACAGAAGGTGGCCATTTGCCACCAGGTTACAGTTATGTTACGTTGAGTGATGAGCATTTGGTCCCTGAAAATAAGTCAATGACCATTTACAACACACCCAAGTTACCTTTTGCTCAGAAAAAAAAAACAAAATATAAACATTGAGTTATATTCTGAGATACAAAATATGCTTGATATCTGTCATTAAAGGGCACATTGAAATCACTTCACTTACCAGCTATCTTTTTGTCTTTAATCCCCAGATGAAAGTAGCTCAGTCAAGCTGATCCTGATGCAAACATGCCATGCTTCTTAATCTGCTTCACTGTCATATTAGGAGGACAAAAGAAAGTTGTCCATTCAAGTTTGTGGTCCACTGCTTTTTAAATATCCAACAAGCTCCACCTCTGTCTGAGCTCAGTCTTACACACATGAGCACCCTCACAGTGGGATTTAGCCTTGTCTCCTTTACAATGAGAGCTGTTAGAAGCAAATCCACCCTGGCTTTATATGTCTTTGAAAGATCCTATTGATACACATCCAAATCTTTTATGGTAGGAGTCCATTGAACGAATGTTGGTGACAAGGCAAATACATATTTACAAAATATTATCCAGGTTTTCATTTTAGAATCAGTGCTCAGTTATAAAGGATTCTAAAATCAGCAATGCAAAGCTGATACATCAAAACCAACTTACAGCTGAACCAAGATTTTGGATACACATGCCTTCCTCATGATCCTCTGATGTAGAACAAAGATTACTTGGACCAAACACACAAAGCTTAAGATGTGCTGAAAAGGCTTTGGAATCTATTATGAAGATTTGGCACTCCAAAACTGATTTCTGCATGTTTGTTCAGGGAAGGTCAAATTTTGGTCATCATATAATTTCCAATCCTGTGAGCGGATGTCCTTTCAGTGAAAATAAATGTAAATTACTTAATCTACCAGATTTGTCATATCAGATCATGGAATTAAGAAAGCAACAGCACTGAGTTACAGAAGTGATATAACAACCAAAATATGTGTTAGAGTGCTTATAAAAAATCCTAGAAGTAGAAGTAGATCCAGGACACTATAACCTCTTAATAACAAGCCGTAAATCAAATCAAGCATTGTAAAGAATTCCACTAAGCCAACAACTTGCAGCACAAAACAGACTGAGGTTTGTGTCCTCAATGGAAGATTTTTTTTATGTAGGCCTGTGTTTGTCAGGGCTTTTATATACCTGTGTTTTGTCATGCTAAATTAGTAGCCTACATAAAAACAATCTTTGCAGGTCTTCTTTTAATACTTTGAAATGGAGGGCATCAATTTGCTTTTCAGGGAATTATCAAGACCTACTGTAAAGAAGCATGGAGGGCACTCAGCAGCATTGAAAATACCCTTCGAGATAAAAGTACCAGGTTTGTTTTGTAATATCTTTTTGCCCAGGAAAAGGCTAATAATCTTTTATTTTGGGTCCGGACCCATCAATTAATAATTACCAATAGAAAGTGCTGCATAAGAGAGCCTGAGTTTAATAGGATTCATCAAGGGTTTAAAAATGTGGTGGTTTACCATGTTTTAAAGTTTAAGGTCAGTCTGTTAAGAAGCAGAAAAACTTTCTCCTCTAATTAATTCCGCACTTCAGGGACAATGCATTGTACTAAAATTGAAGGTTGTGTTATTTTCCCCTCATGGCAAGAGCAAAAGGAGAAGATAGCCATGATCATAAAGAACAATATCATCCTGTTTTACTGTCACAGTCATGCACACATCAGCTGCTGCTTTGTTACGTAATCTATAAGATAAGTACATGATAGTGGCAAGTTTTGACCTAACGATGGATGTCAACATAGCTATAATAAGCTAAAGAGTAATCAGGTGTTGATGGTTTGTTTAGGTCACAATGTTTTTTTCTGTTTGGTGTTTAAAATACATTGAATCGTCTCATATAGATACCTGCTGTAGTGATGAGTGCTTCTGTTTGTGTCGGAAGGTCACTCAATAAACAAGAGCCATAGTTAGATGGTTGCTCTTTGTCAAACTCAGTCCTGTGTCATTAATTTCAAGAAGTCATTAAAGAGACAAGACTTTTGGAAAGATCACTGTTTGTTCTTAACAGGGAAGAAAACCCATTAAAGGGCTTTAAAAAGGCATATGGATAATTTAGCTGTCTTATCCACAGTTATTCTTGATTTCCGTGTTACTGTTTCCCATATCAAAAGCCAGCCACCACATGCAGCTGTGTGTAATGTAGAAAAATTCACTAAGTATTTTTAATGACACGGTGAAACATGGTGATGTTTCCAGTGACTCATACCTCACTTTGTGATTTCATGTCTCAAATGTTCCCAGGCATCAAACAGAAGAACACTGGGCCTGGCTGGTGGTTTGTTGAATCGTACTTTCCCTTTCGACCTCACAGCACAAAACATGCTACGCTCCTGCATATTATTACAGCTTTGTAAGAGCAAACAGCTAAAAGTAATTTTAGTGCTAAGTCTCCAGCAGACTCAGCTGAAAAAAGGTACTTGCCCAGAGGTGAAAGAGCACAAGATAAAACTGTGTTGAGCAAAATCATTTCATGGAAGCAATAAAGTTGAGCGGATTTTGGCACAGCCCTCTTCACCCTTCAAGGAGAATAATATCAGGTAGCTTTGCACAAAAGCCTTTCCCATGGAGACTGCACTGATGGCATTCAGTCCATCCTTAACTTCATCTATCTCTCATTAGCCGAGACACATACACATACATCATTTCCAATAACGGTTCGCCTTTGCAATTTCCTATGCAGGTGGTGCATTTCATCAAAGGTGGAGGTCAGACGTATTATTTCCATTACATGAGTGAATAGATCCTGTCAGTTCATCTTAGTGTTTACATCCTTGTCAAAAATGAGCAAAATCCTGTACTAATTCGAATGTTACATGAATGGCTGTTATGAGCATGCCAAATAATAGTTTATAAAAATCTGACAAGCCACATTTGACACAGAGGTAAAGAGATTTCCTCCTATAAACTCTTTCATATTAGATTTAACCACAAAAAATATGTTTGATTAGCCAAAAAACAAAACTCAGACGGGCTTAAATCAAAAACAAGAACTTTAACCCAAACTGACTCTTTACTTAAGAAACTTCTTGTTAATATTTCAGCCACTACCTTAAATATTGTGTATTTCTGTGTATAAAACTTTATCAGCGAAAATGTAGTCTGAGCTAGGATTTAGAACAATCTAATCCCAATAAATCCACTAATATAGTCTCAGCATACATTTCCCACAATATAGATCAAATGTACTAGACTCATTTATGGTTTAAAGCTCATGTATTTAAATTAAACACCCATAAAGTATGAAAGTGAATAAAGTGAAGAGTGAGCACTCTAAGTTGACCTTCAGTTAAAATTCTTTGACTTTTTAAATTGGAATCAGATGGTCATATAACCAAATTTTACATCATAGTTTTTACTTCTAAAGGTGTTTTTATTTCACTAACTTATACTTTACTATAAAATCATATTTATACAACTTTTACCCACCGTGCTGTCAGGTTAAGCACCCTCACCTTCAAATTAAAAGGTATTATGTAAAAGATAATGATACATATTCTTTTTCCCTCCATTGGGACAATTTGTGGTGTATGTGCACGTAATTGTGCATGTCAACTGTAATGTAAGACCAACACAAATGTGCAACATGACACAGTTCAGCATTTCAAAACTGTAATTTAAAAAAAACAGTCATAATAAATTAAAAGTGAAACAGAGTATGCTGAAGCAGCAAAGGAAACAACAGGATCTCTTACTAGACTCACTGCTGCTGTGTACACGAGTGCCTCTGAGGTCACTGAAGCCAGTCCATCACATTGATGATATGACATGAATCCACATCAGAATTTGTGAGTCACTGATTGTCAACTCCCTAGGCTATCACCAATAAGCAGATCCTGTCCCATGCATAATAAAGCAAGTCACGGTGTTGAAAAACTAAAGTGTGCACTTAGACTTTCCAGCTCTTGGTATGAATGTGACACAAGAACCTGTTGCCGTCTTCTTATACTGTCGAGTTTGAGTAATCATCCTATAAAACATTCTGCAGCAAAAAAAAAAAAAAAAAATCAGAGGACTCTGCTACCTCAAACCCATGTCTGCACACGCGCTCACACTTACATGCATACAAACCATTGTCTGTAAACTGGGAAGGTTTTGCCAACTTTGCACCCTTCTAGATCTCAACTAGTGACCTATTCTGTGTCAAATTGCACACAAGCCAAAAACAGATCACATGCAGAGGCTCAGCACACATTGCATCAGCCTGTCCACATAAGGGCATCAAATACATCAAGAGATCATGTTATTTTTAAAAGGTGGTTCAGGCTTCCAACTGTAGTGGAAACCACCGGACGGAGTTGACACGGTGACAAGTCCAAGACACTCCTCAGACATCATCAGGCTTCACAGAGGACGACTGGGAAATCTACATGGATGCAAGGGTGGTCCAGCTTTATAATTCCCTAAAGAAACAAAGGAGATTACAATTCGCACTGAAAATATAGAGAAGTAACTGATTTTTACTTGAGCCACAGTGGGTCTCCTCACCTGAGGCGTGAGGTTCTTTTGAATCTTCTTCAGCTTGGCTCTTTTACGTCCATTTTTTGTCACAATTGTCTCTTCATAGAATTCATGGGCCAAGTCACCATCTTCGTCAAAATACATAGAGCTGCAGAAGAGTAAACCAGGTTATTTATCTGTACTTATACACCTATATACCTGTGAATCCTTGAGTAGATACATAAAGGAGATCATGTTTTTAACTCTACTTTTCTTTGCTCAAGACAACGTTTTACCGGCTACAACGTGATGAGGTAAGGTATTTATCAACAGTTACACAGCGCTGTTGTTTAAAAGGTGACAACTAGCAAACTTTTTTTGTTGTTTATACTGTAGTTTAATAGCTGGCTATTTTTAGCGCCACTTACAGGTGGTGTCTGACGTATCCATAGGCTAACATGTAATGTTTGTGAATCCTCATGACAAGCTCATTTACCAAGCAAAGCAAACATAATGTCACTCTTCATTTTACTGAGACTCTTGTGTTTGAACAGATCACTGCATAATAACTGCTGCATGTGGACTGAAATGAACATTATCACAAACAACTTAACCCATGTTTTAGCCTTTAGCCTGTGCTCTATCGCTCTCCTGTTTAGCTTTCCTCTGCTCTGACGTCCTTTTTCTGTCTGACAGTTCAGCTCCAGTGTCCACCATCACCACAAAATAAATCCCAGAAATTGTTCTCAGCAGAGAAAAAACAGATCTCTCTTCTCACTACTAAACTTTGTCAGTTGGTGTGGTGTGGTCATAGAGACTTCAATGTGCTGTAAATCAATCTGGTCCTGTCTGACCCGATCTGGAAGCTAAGAAACAGCATTTAGAAATAACCTATATTGGTGCTGATAATCTCATTTTAAATTGTGAATTACAATCAGGCATATATCTAGAAGTGACACTTTTCAAGATCATTAAGAAAGTACTCACAGTCCCTTTAAAGAACAGGTTGTTTACATAAATACAAGATGCACAACAGATGTTACACGAGTCTTTCAAAAATACTTTGCAGTGAACACTCAGCTCTATTTTTACACATCATTTAAATAGTGTTAGCAAAAAACAAATGCATACACCCAAAAAGTCTTGTTTTATTATGTGATGCCCACAAGTCTGAGAGCAATAATTGTCAGATGTACATAATTATTAGTTTTTGGGGACTTAAATGACATGCAGTATTAAAGTTAAATATTTTATCTATGTGATTTATCTGGCAAATCCACAAAGGATTCTTTTAACCAATCATACCTGACAGAAGCATGCAGGAGGTCAAATATTGCTCTGGCCATATTTACCTTCGTCTAGTGAACACAAAAGGTGTTGCCCCCACAAAACTTCGAACTCTTGCCAGCGTTTGCTCGTTTCCATCTTTGGTTGGGTCTTCGGTACTACCTGAGCCAGAAAAAGGCCAATATCCTTTGGATTTGGAGCCGCTCCCACCCATCTTCAGCTGCAGCGCATTATTTTCTTGTGTCCTAGGACTGCCAGTGATTCCTACAGTGATACTGTGCCAGATTGAGATAAGATACCAAGACTATGAAACCTGTGAAAGATAACATATTAAAGAAAGGAGTTTGGTCAATTTAGAAAGTAGTTATTCCCCAAGACAAATACATTTAGGTTTTTGTGTGAACAAAGTGGAACAAAAACAATAAAAATGTAGAATGCCTTTAAATCTACTTGTGTAGTCATTACAAAACTACACAGACGATGTTACTCCACTGATCTTTAAAGAAACTGAACCTTGATGTTACAACTACCACTAAATACAGAATGGAGGGCAGAGTACAAGCCTAGGATCAGTTCTGTCATAATTCAACACGTTGGATAATTACAACATGTAAGAGAACATAAAGCCATTTAAATAGCAGTGCAACCAGACCAGTTAAGCCATAAATTCGCTCAGAGTCTGACAAGGTCGTATACATTACTAGTCTTGCCTGTAGTTTTACATAAAACCAGATTTAATGGCCAGTTCAGTTTGAGAAAATGCTTAATAATGTGTCACCCCTGCCCTGATTCTAACCATTTCGGTAGCTTATAGGATATCTGAAATAGCTATCTTAGCTTGCAAGTTTTGTTCGTCAAGACAACTGAGAGGTTGATCTTACTTTAATTAGATAAAGCGGCGGTTAGGTCACTTTATGTCCTGATGATAGCATTATCATAGGCAGACAGTTAGCACTCTGTTACTAGCATTAGCCAGGTCAACATGTTTCCAGCGTTTATCGACCATACACAAAGCTAACTATAGCTGGCTTTAGAACTGTCATTTACTGCATCAAACTTACTCGTCCAACACATACCTAAATTTGATTTTGGTGTGTTCGCAGCTTTCAAATTTTCTTTGTCAATTCTTTTTATGGCAGGTTGCTAAATCTTGTGACTGCGAGCAGAGACCTCAAAATACGCACGGCTACGTTGAATGTTTTTGCTAACGGTGGATGCTAAACGAACGCTGGTCTTCTTCGGCCTGTGTACAAACAGCTGATGAAGGAGTTCTGGTGAACTAGCGCCATCACACGGACAGAAGTGTGAAGCTACAACATTGTGCAGACACATAAAGACCAACGCCTGTATAAAACATCTAGACAAGGACGGAGAAGGGTACATCAGCTTGTTACTTTTTATGGTAATTGTACATAAACAGCTCATGCCTTCACTTTGTGTTTCATGGCTTGGCTGGTGACGCAGCTAGCTTAAGTCAAAGCTCGATACAGCATAATTGCTTCACTTTCTGCTTTCATTTTAATAAATAAAACAGTAAGAAACATACCAAGCCTTTGCGTTTCTTCTTTTTTTACTCGTTTCTTTCTTTTTTCCTTATTTCTTTCGTTCTTGGAACATTTCATTTAATTTTTTTCGGAATAAAGCAGATTTCTCATTTCATTGTGTGCAAGTCATGTATGACAATAAAGGCTCTGTATTCTCTTCTCTTCTCTTCTCTTCTCTTCTCTTCTCTTCTCTTCTCTTCTATTCTATTCTATTCTATTCTATTCTATTCTATTCAACAGATGAGCAAACAGAACTGTTTTTGTATATTTTGTATATAAACGACTGAAAGAGAAACAAAATGAACTAAAATAAAACAAGACAAATAAGGAGAAATCAAGGTTGATAAAAATAGTTATATAATAATCAATACATAATTAACAAAATGATAATAAACATAATCAATATACCACGGCTAAATGGTAACTATAAAAAATGATAATAAAAATACATACATAGCATTATAATATAATTGTATCATAATAGTATAATTTATTATTATAATATTATATACTTTTTATATATTCTTGGAATTTTAGTACTGTACACTTTTAAACTGATGTTGTGACTCGTGGATTTCCCTTGGGGATCAATAAATTATGTTCTATTCTATTCTATTCTATTCTGTTCTATTCTATTCTATTCGTACATGAGGTGTGGTTATTCTCTCTAAAACCTATGAGGAAAGTTCTTTTGGACAAACAGAAGGAGATTGCAGGCCTGAGCTTTAACCCCAATAGAACAATGCACTTGATCCTGGCAATCACGACCGATTCAACAAATCTCATATTGTTTCTCTTGTCAGCAGGGATGTCAAATGTGTCACCAAGTAGTGCTAATTTTGGCAAGTTAGGGATCTCAAACCCTAAAATACAGTTGAGCTTATGGAGTCTTTCTGGTGTGAAACCTTTAAGATCTTGTCAGTAAATCCCTGCAGCCAGTTCACACATTTTGTAAAAAGCCTCTTCCATAGCTGACACTGTCTATAGATACCTAATAAGAAATGCTGAATAAGAGGTTCATGGTATGGATGTAATGCAAAGGTGTCAACACATCGTTTTCCACAATATATTATTGCTTTGGTATTACAGGATCAATGTGGTATATCATATGCAAAACCAAAAATCTCAATCACAACATCAAATACAGCACTGAATTATTATCATGAGTTTATTAGATAAAAATGTAGAGACATAATCTTACATTTCAGTCAGTTAAATCCATGTCACAGGTTCATCAAAGTGCCAACACAAGTTGTAAAACAAGCTAAATATTCCCTGATAAATGACCAAAATACTAAAAGTGGGCATTCAGCACATTTCCAGATTTTTCTCTGATTTATGTCTTAAAAAACCCTCTTCAGCCTTGATCTGTTTACCCCCAGCCCCAGCTCACCATGATTTAGTGCTCCAGAAGCCTCCTCCACTGATGACATGCAGCCATGTTACAAATTCATCAAGTTTTTCTCTGTTGACAGTTATAAATAATAAAACATGGCAATATGTTTTGGACCCCAATTCTGACCCAGGAAAGGAAAGGAAACTCACCAGCAACAAGGAACAGATGAAGAAGATAGTTTGGTATTACATTTTTGCACTCTTTCATAAAGATTTACTTATCTCTGGCATCACAAATTCAGCAAGTTTGTAACTCGCCTTTACTCCATACATACACATTAACGTCACAGTTTGAAACTTTGCCCACAGTTGTTATTGATATCCTTCCCTTTAACTAAATACTTTTGTTGAAAATGTAAAAAATAACACCTTTTTCAACATTTTAAACAAGCAGCATGCTTTTAACAAAAAAAACTGCATCAATTTGTGTCTGAAATAATCATTTTCCATCACATTCTGTTTACACCACCAGTGGCTCAGCCTGTATAAAATTAGTAGAGCTGAGCTTTTAGGTAGTTTAAAATAATTTTGACGTTTGTATCCCTGCCTCTTAGAAAACAACATCAGTATCAGAGCTCTTTCCTTCCCTTTTACATTCCTGGTCAATGACGCCATGTGGAATGGATTTCTTCATGTAGCCTATGTAGCCTACATAAAACCCAAATAGCTAAAAGTCAACCAGGAGTAGTAATCTTTGTCATGGCCCGCTTCATCATTTCTCTAGCTAGAGCATAGCGCTTCACAATCTGACGTACATGCTCCTCTTCCTCACGTTGCAGGATTCGTAGAAAGTTGCACAGCTCTGGAAAACTAAATGCATCCCACTGTGAAGGAGAACAATGTCACATTTAGATCAATGGTGGAGGAATTTTGTTATATGGCTAAGTTTGGTGAATATAAAACTTACATTTATTTCTCCTGTCTCATTCTCTTTCAAAACCAAACTCAAAACTTTTTCGCTAGGGCCAGCACACAGGCGCAGGTTGAGGGGGCATTCCTCATCAGATAGCTTACGCATGTATACTGGAAGAAGTCAAATGAAGCACATTAGACTTGCACACTTTGCTTTCTCATAACTGCACGATATTCATGAGTCTACCTTGACTTTGTCTCTCTGTGCGTTCAAACAGGGCAAACTTTGCTGGGTTGTCCACCACAGTGAACTTGTTGAGTAAAGCCTCAATGACTTCTCGCACACGTGTCTGGGAGCTTATATGTAGGTGTTTGGCAGTGTCTTTGGGGAGGTAGAAAGAGGTTCGCCTTTTCAACCGTCCGCTTCTATGATCCTCCTCTTGAGTTGAGACTGAGCTCTGAGGTGGAGGGAGGGAGATGGGGCGGACTAACTGAAAGTGGACCTTGATGAAACCAGTGAAAGACCCGTCTCTATTCTGAAAGGGAGACGGATCTGAATTTTAAGATTTGTCTTGAACAACAGCAACAAAAGCAGAGAACAATTATAGACGGATAATGAAAAGACAGATAGGAAGTACATGTTTTCATAAGAAAAACTCAGATATAATTTAACTAATCACTTACAACCACCATACAGAGGTTACTGTTGATCTGTGCGTTGTACTCTTTAACCTTGTGCTGGATCTCACTAATAGACATCTCCTGTTTAGCCCAATCGATCTGTTCATCCTGGAAAAAAAGAGAAAAATTAACACAGCAGACAGGCTACATAATGAAAAAAGATGAATGTTACAGTTAGAGAATAAACACATTATTTAATTTAGTTGATTAAATCAGCTGTAGCCTCACCACATATTTTGTGCCCTTCTTAAAAAAAGATGTATACGCTGTAAAATATAGTTCCTGCTCTGAACTGCTGTCCTCCTGATCCCAGACCGTGCTCCTAGCAGTGCTTCCCCTCGTCATCTCCAGGGTTTAAGTCAGAAAGAGTGGCAATCTTTCTGTAGATTCCAGGAGTGATAAGGTATACTGTCTCAAGTTTCTCATGAAATCCCCAAATTTCCTCTCAGTCTCTCATCTGTCAGGGTAGATCTGATGACACCAAGAGTTCTTTTGACCTCAGCATTTCCATTTGCCCCTCCCCGACCATAAAACCTCACAAAGATGTGAAAAGGCCCACCCACTCACTGGGGGGATCCGTCTTCAAATTATCATAAGAGGATATTTGTATACATATGTTTTTGTAGTAATTAGAATGATTATTTGAAAATGCAATTACACAAAATGAACCTCCACAGATTGCTGTTTTGTTTTTTCTATTTAAAGAATTTTATGATATTAATATCTGCCCTTATAGTCTCTCTCCTCTCTCTCTCTCTCTCTCTCTCTCTCTCTCTCTCTCTCTCTCTCTCTCTCTCTCTCTCTCTCATGAGAGAAAAAGTTTTTCATTTTTATTTTCAAAAATTCCAATATAAAAAACAAAATTCCAATATGACTGGCTGATAGACAATATGAAGATATTGTTATCATTTGAACATTTGAACATTTGAAAATAGAGAGGAAGTCCTCAAATATTTGTTAACTTATTCAGGATTACCAGCCTGGGTCTCTGCAGATTTTGCTGTTCTCAAATAAAGACAGCTGTTTTATTGTGAAAGTGTTCACAATGTCCCCCAGCTCTCTCCTAAATTACTTTTTCTAAAGATTCCTTGACAATGAGGAGGCAGTAAAAGCTGTATCTCCAAGGACATATGGCTCACTTATACTCAGCAGACACTAACAGACAATCTGGTAGCCTCCATCTGCCTTGACCTGCCCTCTTACACGATATAAGAGTGTATACTGTCTATTCAGTACACTTTATTTCCTTTTAAACAAGGATTTCTTTCCTTTTTTCTATGGTTAAATCACATTTGGGATGTCCCTTTTTCTTACAGTACATTAAGTTTCTCTTCTACACATAAAACAATTCATTGTAGACAAGTTGCTGCACAATTGAGTAATTGATAAAACGTGTTGGTATCTTTGTTTCTCACCACATTGGTGTCAGTCTCGATGGAGTCCACAGAAAAATCTTCTGGGTCTTTCAGCAAACTTCCATTTGCCTCGCAGTCCAGCTGGACGAATGGCAGGCAGCGGTAGTGACAAGTATAACTGCAGTCTGAGAGCAGAGAATTCACTTTTAATAGTCAAAAACTTTTCATCATGGTTAGAAGTCAACTCTTGTGTTAAGTGTTTGGTGTGGATAAATGTATCTTTTTCTTCACTAATATCCTACAAACCATTAACATGTATGCACCATCTGTGAGATCAAAACAACATTTATTATTATTCTTTTAAAAAAAAATCTAAATTGCGAGAGTGTGAAACAGAAGTCCAGTTCTCGTTGATCTGGGAAAGGAACTCCTTGCGTCAAATGATAGACCGACAAATACATTCCCAGGAACTCCCTGTCCCAACATAAAGCTTACCAGTGCTTCCTACAGATTAGGACTAACTTTCTGATAATGTTTCACATGAATGGAAAAATAACACAAGCAGCCTGCATCCAAGTAAGAATAGATCATAAGAACCAGTTGACCAGCTCTCTGACTAGAAAGAGGGATGTTACAGAGCTGATTTAGGCTTTCATTTTGAGAAATTACGAACTATTACTTGACATTTCATAGTCACACATTAACATCTAAGAATCAAATCAAATAAAAAAAAACTAAACTAAACATATCCTGTGAAAAACATCATAGGAGTTCGCAGGTTGTACTCACTGATACAACGCACACTCTGCTTATACAGCCCCCAGATGAATTCTCCACACAGGTCGCACCAGGTGATATGAGTGTAACTGTTGGGCTGGAAGTCATGACCCCCTCCTGCATCTCCTGTGTCACAATGTGGGACCTCAATGCTGACACTGTCTCCCACCAGGCGGACCACATGGAAGTGACTCGTCTGAGCTGGATTTACAGGCAATGATGCTTTGCAGGCTGCAGGAGCAGCCAGCTCGATGGAATCATTTACACTCAGGTCCTTCAGCTCGATCAGCTCACATTTAGACATCTTGTGATACATACGCTGACATCTCATCTGAGCCTTTGCTTTCCAAGAGTTAGTTCCGATGTGGATCCAGTCAGGAAAAGGTATATTCTGTTCACCTTAACATCCTTCGTAAAAAGATCAAGCGCTAATGAGTCATTAAGTCAAAAAGCAGCAGGTCAGGGGTTTGATTCAGTCTCCCTCCAGGTAAGTGGACCAAAAGTTTCTAGGAAGAGACATAAAAATCAGACACATGCACAGGTCAGTTTCACACAGCATGCAAATAATAAATTCAGTGCCCAGGCTGCTATGAGGTATGAGCTACAAAAACAGGGAAACAAAAGATTAACCTTTGATTTCTGATGGCATAAATCATAGGATTATCATAAAATGTGGGTCAGAATGTTTTCTTTAATCCGTTGACAACATAAACTCTTTTTTCTGTTTGACACACTGAATATTGCAGATTTGAGTTAATTGACTTGTACTTCCAGGCCCCTTTCTAGTCCCCTGACCATTTGAAGCACTTCTTCACTGCTGGTCACATTCACCCATCTACTCATCATTCACACATTCATAGCAGAGACTGCTACAGTACTGGACCATCAGTATTAGCAAATCTCACTTGGAATACACATTCAAACACAGTGGAACAAAGGCTTGTGCAATTTTGGGTTCAGTTTCTTAGCCGAGGAAATTTTAACATGTGACTGCAGGAACTGGGATTGAACCCCCAACCTTCCAATTGAGCAATGAAACCTCCACCAAAATGTAAACACAAAAGTGGGCTGATACCAATGAATTTATAAAACTAAAAAATATCCATTCAGAAACTATTGACTGCACAACTGGAGTAAAAATCCCGCTGCCTGACAGTTTTTAGATTTGTTTGACATGATTTATACGACATAACTGTTCCAGGTGCTGATGTGAGGCAGTTTGGTTTTACACTATAGAAAATGAGTTTTATTTTGTATGTTCCTCCAAGGTTTCTTTGTAGGTTAACACACCCTTAATCGAACGGTTTATTAAATTTTGTGTTAAACAATTAAGAATGAAGGTATAATAGGCTTTAGATCATCACATTAAACAGAATACTGCCCACATAAATTAATCTTTGTCAGTGATTCCTGCTAACAAGGCTCATTCTGATGGAAAATGTCAGACCTTAATTTAAGAATTTTGTGCCAACTCTTGTAAACTTCAGCTTGGGTCAAGTTTAAATTCTGGGACTTGTAGGCTATGCCGTTTTTTCAAAAGGTTTTTGGATACTTTCACTTAATGAAAGAGACCTAATAAGTCTCCCACTGGTGACAGACATCTGAGGCAGTGACTGACAAACCCACCAGCACTCAATGACAACAACGCCCTTTGTCGACTTTATACATGTTTTCAGGTGCATTAGAAACTTGGTTTCTTTAGTTTTCCCATGGAGCTGCATTGTGACTTGAATATGAACAACCCAGGGCTCTATCTGCCAACTGGGTCACCACACGGCGCAATTATCCACACAGGGCAACAAAAAGGACACATTGTAACAGGGATCATCTATGCATAACTAGCGGGCTTTAGCATCCTTTATTTTCGCACAAATCCAAACCGATCCACTGAAGAAAGTTTACACCATTCTTTTATCATTTGTAGCTAAAGCAGCTCAGCCTGTAACGGGACAGCCCGGTTTAATCCTCTCTCGGGACGACAATCCCAACTGAATGTGACACCCGAAAATATCTCCGCTGACCCTCCAAATAAAACCCATAAACAAAGAACGAAATCTTACCCAGGTGAATCCTCACCGGCACTTATGGTAGAGAAGGTTTCGGAGAATGAAAGGCAGTTCGTAGTTCGCACTGACAGAGAATTGTTCCTAGCAGCACTCACGCACTTTAGGATGCGCATGCACATAGTGAATATGGGATTACCGTTTAATCCTGTGTGTTTTCGAGCTTCCTGAGGGAGGCACCACTAAAGGAATCCCCTCTGCCACTAAAGAAACTCCTGTTGAAGTGGTTACAACAAATCGTCAGGAGTGGATGTGCAACTGTTTAATTTCCAAAGTTTGATAATGCATGACGTATCACTGGTAAACAATTAGTATAGATAATTCAAATTTGCCTGATTTTAAAATAAAAGGAGAGGAAAAAACACAACCTTCCCTGCTTGTTGAAAAAATGTAAAACTTTTACTAAAAGATTATTAATGGTGTAACTTAAGCTATGCAAATACCGAGTTCATTACCAAACAAAAACCCCAGCAGGAGATTTCCTTTCTAACCAGGATAAGAGCAAGAATATTAACTAAAACATTTTCTTTTCCTTTATTATTATTATTATTATTATTATTATTATTATTATTATTATTATTATTATTATTATTATTATTATTATTATTATTATTATTATCTTAAATTTGTACTTGAAAAATATGTGGCACTAAAGGGATTTTTTTTTTTCATATGATAGCCTATTGACATGCCATGAATAACAGAAATTTTTCATGAGAGCATCCCAGGAAAAGATATGTTATATAGCCTACTCTGGATCAATGGATCATAAAATAAGCTACATTTCAAGTTATAAAAGTCTGTGGTCTAATGAATGCAAAAAGATTCATAAAATATAAGGCTGCCTGCCATCAAATTAACTGTAGGTACTGTAAGAGGGCCTTTTTTGTCTCTGGCTTCAATATGAATTGAATCGTCTATCAAATACTATCATATTCAATATTTGGTTGCCCACTAAAGCAAAAATCTTATTTTTTGGCAAATTTCAGAGTTTTTCAAAAGAGGATTGATATTTTTCAAAAAACACAATGAATGATACTATTGATCAATCTGACAGAGAGAGTCCTTTTTGTTCCAATGGCTGATGTGTCAGTTTGAATGAGCAGCCTGTTTAATGTTTAAATAAAGGCCATTTGGAAATCATTCATTCGGGACAATGCCTCCAGGCTTTAGGGCAGGGGGAAATAGAGAACTGGAGAACTCTTACTCTGTTAGACATACATGTAGCAATGTTGTGTAGATTCACTCCCTGTCTGTTTGTAATTGTTGTACACTGGGATTTGGGACCTTTGGCTGTGTGGGTGAATAAATTTGAACTACAAGACTAACAATGCTCAATGATGAACAATGGTAACTTCAAGAGGGAAAAAAAATCACAATATTTATTTATTTATTTGTTTATTTATTTATTTATTTATTTATTTTGCAAGAAATCTTCGTATTGGTCCATTTTTTATGTAAAAGATTTAGAGGTAAAGACCAATTGGTGGATATTTTAATTAGGCCTGATATCTGTGATATAATTAAGTGCCAGAATTTGGACTGAAAGATCTTACAAGCCAAACAATAAATATATAAATAAACAAAGTGACAATCTTAATAAAGAGTGGCTGTGCACGTTAGACAAAGAGAGAGCGTGAGTGAGTGAGTGAGTGAGAGAGAGAGAGAGAGAGAGAGAGAGAGAGAGAGAGAGAGAGAGAGAGAGAGAGAGATTTCCTGAATGAACAATCTGTGCTTGCTGTCTGCATGCTCAGTGTGTGGAAGCCTGCCCTCTCACAGGCTTATTAGAGAGTAATTGGAGCACGATAACCAGCGGTCAGCTGACTGAGTGTCCACATAGTGCTTAGAAATGAAAATGGGTATTATTGGAATTGAGGGGTTTATTAGCCACTGCTGCCTGTCAGTACTAAGCTAACTGGACTTTCAGATTTTAATACAAATAGAAAAACTTCATGGTCGCACGTGCTGGGCACCTAAAAAAATTAAATTAAACTGTGCATGAAACTTCAGGCTTAATCCACCTGAAAAAAAAAAAAGTTTGTCCCGCCCTCCCCCCTTCCTAGAGGTTACAAATGTTTCTATGAAGCGTCCACGTCATCTATAAGAAGTATCAAGTTTACAAAAATAAGCAAACATGATATCCGGTTGTGTGTTTCAGCACTTAATACTGACGTGTTAAAAGTACCTAGTAAGGAAAAGTGATGTACAGTGAAAGCGTAACACATTATGGATCCAATAGTGCGATCCAACTAATACGTATTAAAACCATCTATTTGCCAAAAATTTGGATCAATTTTCTCAAATATGACAGCGCTTTATTTTGACAAAATAAAACGGAAGTTGGAGAGTTCCGTAACAAAGTAATGCATGACTTTCCTGTAAGAGAGGTAAAATCAATTCCTGTAACACCGTAGACTATATTAAATATAACACTGACATTGTTTTTGAGTCATACTTTGTACGGTTGTCTTTGGTAAGGTGTCTATCTTTAAATCGCAAAACCTGCAAAGTGAAGTAACGGCCACGTTTAACATTTCCGGTGTTGTGTGGATGTAATCTGAAGTTCACTCGAGGTGATTGGCCGGTGAGGGTTTGTTGCATGTTTTAGCCATCCGGATCCACATAGATCAACTTAAACATGGTTCAAACTAAAGAGAGTGACTCTGAGCCGCGGATCTACGGTTTTACCCGAACAGCAGCTGCAGCCTTCACACACCTGATCTGCATTGTTTTCACATTGTTCATTACACTTCTGTCCAGACCTGGATCAAGTGAGTGCTTCCACAGTTTAAAGTGCTTCATGTCTCTGGTCTTACAGTTTTTTTAAAAAAATTTCACCTCAATCTGTTAAATTTCTTTTAGGTTTGTTTTCCTGGCATCCCTTCTTAATGGCATTGGCAGTAAGTTGTTTCTATAAACCTCTTGTCACAAAAAAAGCTTAATAAAACCTTCCAGTTTGCAGTCAGTTAATCAATTGGCTTGGATGCAGAAAGTAACAAACAACCTTTTTCTTGATGGCTTAATTGTTGTACAATGACAGCCCTGTTTATTTTCTCTCCTTTTTCAACAGTTCTCCTTCTTCATGACAGAAGCCATCCTCCTCTTCTCGCCTCATGGCTCCCCCATAAAAAGATTTTCACACAAGACCAAAGGCCGTGTTCACTGGATCTTGCAGTGTCTTTGTGTGTCTTTTGCAGTCCTGGGTCTTGCAGCAATCTCCTACAACAAACACCTGAATGATAAACCCCACTTCACCTCATGGCATGGTTTTCTGGGTCTGCTCACTGTGTGTGCGGTGGTACTTCAGTCTTTGGCAGCTGTGCCACTCATCTACCACTCACTGGCCAAAGGCTGGTCCCTGGCAAAACTCAAACGCTACCATGCAGCATCTGGACTTGTCACTTACCTGCTGGGCAGTGCCAGTGTGCTCCTGGGTCTTTGCTCAACATGGTTCACTACATCTGCGCTGGGATACACCTGGTACCTGTCAGCAATGTGTCCTGCAGTCAGTGCACTTATTATGATGAACCAAGTCACTCGTGCCTACATGGCTAAGAAACGGTTACAGTGCTGACAGAAGAAACAAAACATTCACTGAATGCAAGGTCTGTCAATAGGTGAGATTTGTATCAAGTGAAGATGTAACTGATTCCTGAGCGTGTTCCACTCTATAAGTCTTAACATTTCATGAAGTCTCACTGAAGCAAGATACTGAAATACTCTTTTTGCCTTGTCCTGTTTTCAAACTATGCATAGGCTACATTCGGTACAACTGAGGCCACATTTTTAATGTTTGGTATTCTAAATATTTGCTTTGAAAAGAGTGTCTAAGGCTAGATTCTTTAAAAAATGATAATAATAATAATAAGCCATATATAAATAAATTATGTCAAAGTTTTAAAGAGATTAAGGGGTGTAAAGCTACTGGTGGTAGTATTTATTTTAATGAATTTTGTCTGTTTGGATGTTGTTGTGTTTTTCCCCCTTTTTTTAGCTGTCTATTAAAACTTGCCTGTTTGATCTGAATCATACAGCCTCGCCAAGGGTTAGCTAGCTTGAAGCCAGCTAGTTATGACAGCTCTGTACTGCTGAACAGCATCAGCTGTACTAACAGAGCTAGCTCTGTAGCATGTGGCACATTCAAAGATCCTTTTTTTTCGGATCTCCTTATGCAACTTTTTTGTGACCTCAATACTTTTAAATCTTTCCTGTCTTTCTTTTAATGTTGCAAAATTGTAGGATTTGAAGTTTTACATCCTCCTGCCTTTGATTTTTGATACTGACTTTGATTACTTTTTTAATCATAAGATTCATACAGAAGATGTGTTAAATTAAAAGCATTTGTAATTGATTCACACTGCCATAGAAGAGTGTTTTATTGTTAAAATAACATTGATAACACAGTCATATTCTGCTCCAGTTTAGGCTGCATGTCAAAAGTCTTACTGGATCAGCCGTCAATGGGTCAAAGTGAACAAAAGGTTAAAAAATGTAATTACAAAAAGCAATATATTTTCCATCATAAATAAATAAGTTTCAGACACTACATTGCAATAAGGGGAACGACTGCCAGGTTGGTTCACACCAATAAGAATTTATAAAACATTAAAAAAAGGAAAAATAAAATGAAACATAAAAATGCATCTTACTGACAAGAAATGACAGACGGGTTTTGCTTTACAAGTTGATGATTCTAAAAATTTAGACGCAGTGTTTTCCAATTTGTTCAGAGACACGGCGCCATTATGATGTACTGCACACAGTTCACAGGCTGATATGATTCTTTTTCAGTGACAAACCCAACTTCAAGTCTAAAACTAGTCACAATTTTTCCAAGACATGCTGAGTTTCCTTAATGGTGGAAATGAAGCATCCAGAACAACAGGGCAGGAGCCAGTAGCAGTAAAACAAAATAAAAGATAACAGTACTCAGGATGATGGGAGGAAAAGGTCCCCATGAGGAAAACTGCTCTACAAAAAAAATGTCACTTTCCAGGAAATGACCTGTTGCCTCAGGTTCTCCAGTGTTTTCTAAAGGCTAATAAGCACTGTGTCTAGCCTATTTCATCAACAGAGGAAAAGGGATTCTCCTAATATCTACATACCTTGAGGTGTCAGCACTACACAGCAACACAAGGCTACAGAGAACAGCAAAGACCTACACTCCCTAAAGCGTCGCAGACCTACACTGACTGAGACTTCTGACAGGAGATACTAACATGCTTTAAAAGAAGCACCTGTGTGAATAGCTACCACACAAAGGTACTGTCCGCTCAGTAAGGCAACCATTCCTCCTGACCTGGTTCTGATGCAGTCACAGGTTGTTGTAGTTAAGTTTTATATGGTTTGTGGCTACATCAGCTTAAGGTGGTAACGTTTTCTACAGTTTCGATAATGTGTGTGTTGAACAGAACCCAGAGGAAACTACCTGTAGGTTGACTTGAGTGAAGATAAATCAACAGGTTGTGGGGACATCAAAATAAAAACAGAACATAAATGAAAAGCTTCAGTCAATGAGCTAGCAACAGAAAACAGCTTGGAGCTCCTTTTGCTGATTCACCCCCACACTTGTGTTTGAGCTTAACGTCTAAATACTCACAGCTCTTTCATTAATAAAAAGGATGTACGAAAGATAAATGCTAAGACTCAAGACCCCTTTGTGTGTTATATATTTAAGGCTAAAATCAAAGAACACAGTCCAAATCCACGTCTCAGCCTCTGTGTTGTCCAAGGCTAACATGAGAGTACATTCATTTTAGTTTGAAACTGAAAATAAAAATAAAAAAAGTTGATCACAAATTGCCCGGCGTAAATGCAGGAGCATATGTATCATCGTGATAGTCACTGTTATAATGAACCATTTCCCTACAACCAAAGTCTACACACTGCACAGTATTGACTTGCATTATAAACAATGATAATGAGAGCTATTTACAAAGTATCAACATGTTGGGTTCATAATATGACACATAGTTTTATCTCAACAGGGGATGCTACAATGTCTATCAAATCTCTAAGGACTAAAATATGCTCCGAAAGCCTAAATTTCTGTTAAAGGTATGCTTTGAAGAATTATATCTTACAAATATTAACACCGCTTTCTGTAGCTGCTGTTACTTTCCATTGGGGATTATAACTTTCCAGTTTTGTGAGCCAGAAAAAGGGAACTATGCTGAAGGAAAGGATGAGTGAATCTCCAGAAGGTGTGACAGCAACTAAAATTTTGGTTTGAACTCAGATGATTCACAAAAATTGTCATTTGACAAACCATCACAAAGCACTTCATAAATGACATTTTTCCCTCTGAACTCAGAGGAATTAACAGCCCAGAAAGGTCTCGATTTAAGTGGAACAGGAGAGGCTGTGCTCATAAACCCTCCTAATCCTGGTCCCCTGTACGTCAAAGCTCTGTTCCCACAGTGCTGATGCTCCCACTGATGAAGTCAGGGATATTCAGCATAAGGATTTTTTGTTACTCTGTTTTTGTGGTTATATTATGGTACACTGTGATGTCTGTCTATGTGACTGTGTTTGAGTGAGACCATTAGGAATGGGAATGCGGCTTGTTTCACTTAAGGAGGATTTAAATGTCAAATCAACTTAAATTTGCGTCCAGGGAGGGAAAAAAAATCTATTTGTAGGTCCTGAACACTTATGTTAATGTGTAAAGTCACGTCACAATAACTGATTTTCATATTTGTAGTCTAATGTGCTTCAAAGCTCCTTGCATTCAACCATCAATCATCCATTTGTGGTCAGTTTTAGTTTAATCATATATTCCTATACCTAATGTACCATTGCAGTCATCTTAAATGAAACTGTGTGATTGATACTGGCTTTAAACTACTCTAAGTCTCTACTGTCCTGTCACCTCAATGACGTCATCATCAGAGCTACTGCCGCCATTCTCCATGCTCTGATGCCTGTCTGACTGGGTCAGAGCTGCCCCCAGCAGGCTGGAGGTTGGATTGTTGAAATGGGAGAGGAAACTTGATGTGGTAGAGCTGGAGTTGGGCCCCTGGAATCCCCCTGACCCTGAGAGCAGAGGGGAGGGGAACATCCTGGGCTCAGGGAGCAGAGATTGACTGTAGTTAAGAGGGAAGCCTGATGTAAGCAGACCTGCCATGTTGGGGTTCATCAAGTAAGGAGGCAGAGAACCAGAGCCCAAAGAGGAAGAGGTTGCTGCCGATGGGGATGATGACATGGGTATAGTGGTGGAGGCAGAGGAGAAAACAGGGGGGAGGGAAGAAGAGGAGGAGTTGGGGAGGTGTCCGTTTCCTGTGGTGGACTGTCTGAGAAGGTCTGAGCCTGCAGAGGGGAACATGGTCTGTAAGTCTGCCAGTGTTTGTCCTGGTGTCTGAAGGAATGATGATCCACTGCTGCCACCCATCAGGAGAGGATGACTCATGTGCCCTAAGTTCCCCAGTAATGAGGAAGAGTTCAAACCCACGGGAGGGAAACTGAGCCCGCTGGAGCCCATGGACAGTACAGGAAAACGTGTTGCAGCAGATGTGCGTTTGCCTCCTGTTTGTGCGCTTCCCTGATTGTCAGTATTCCTGCGTTTGCTGCCCCGCATCTCTAAATCCGTGCCCAGGAGGTCGTCACCTAGCTGCCTGCTGACGTCACCAGTCTGACTGTTTTGGGAGCTGCCTCTGTCCCCTGCCAGAGCAGCTGACATGTCTGAAGGTGAGGACAATTCATTCCTGATGCCGGCAGCGGTGACGTCACTTGTGGATGAAGTGTAGCGGCTCAGCTCTCTGAGAATCTCTGAGCTCAGGGGAGACGAGGACCGCTGCTCCCCGTTGGGTGAAAGATGCTGTTGATCCGACGGGGAGGAACAGCCGTTACTGACAGGATGCATCAGAGAGCCCTGTGAGTCTGCGGAGGAGACAAGAGAAAACACAGCCACGAAATGTCAGGTCATTGAGTTTGCCTTGGAATAAATTATCTTTGAAATGTCACGGCTGGCTTAAAATAATGGACTTGATTATGTAGTTTATGAGAATTATCTGTTACAAATAAATAAACAATTGTAGGAGTGCTTCCTTAATGCTTGATGGGAATCCACCCCACATTCTCAAAACTCCAGTCAGTATTTTTTCTTTTTTTTGTGCAAATATGAACCCCAAAGCCTCAAAATCTGAGTTTGAAGAGCTGCTTTAAAAGGCTGAGAAATTTAGCAAGAAGCAAAACTAGGTAATGGGAACTTGTACCTCTTGAGGCCGTAGAGACTCCAACTGGTGGTCTGCTGATCTTTCCAGATCTAATTGCGAATATTCTTCCGTCATTGGTTCTTATGTAAGTACCTGTGTTAGACAAAACATTAAAAGATGGATCACTCAAAATGCTTTTCATGGTTCAATCAGTCATTGTACTGTTGATGCTGATACCTTTAGATCCCCTGATAACATGGATGCTTTCTCCTGCACTGATTCGAGCTTGGACATCTGTCGAGCTGTTAGCACCTGGGATCACAATATCTGTGGAGGCAGAGAAAACGTTCAAAAACAAAGTTTATTTTCCTATTCAAATTACAACATCAGTCCTTCAAGAGCACAAGCCTTTATAAATCTACATTACCGGTGGTGGTGACAATTCTCTGCACGTAAACTCCAGCTTTCTGCAGGAAATTGACAGGCAGGCTGCCTGCAGAGCTGGAGCCAGCTATGCCCATGCCAACCTGGCGAGGCATCATGGGAATCGGGGTTGACTGGATGGGCCTGACACTTGCCACAGGCTTGTCATCAGGCCGCACCATGGGACGCCTAAAAAAAAAACCAACAACAACAGAGCTGAGCTAAAGAAATGCTCACTTGCATAACGTTGACAGTCATGTTGTCTTTCAGAAATGTAAAAACAGAAGAGCAACTGTGGAACTACAATCCAAACAGGTAAAAATGTGTGTACTGTACTGGCCTGCATGACGGTATGTTTGAAAACTGATGCTAAATATTCGCAACAAATGAAAAGGTTTACCTGAGAACAAGTTTTACCATCAGTCAGCCTTTAGCAAAATTAAACCTTAAACAAATGCAAACCAAACTATGTAGTGTGACACTCACCAGCCGCGCTGGTTAAATGCTGGTATGTTTGTGAGTGCCATGTCACTGGTCGGGTAATAGGGGGCATAGGACGGGCGAGAGTAGGGCACAGATGCCCGTTTCTCATCCTCGTAGCTCTTCTTGGCTGCTCTCTTCTCTGCCTTGGTCAGTTTAGATTCCTTACGGTCCACCAACAAGGATTCATGATGGAAAGGATGCTAATGAGACAAAAGGAATAGATTTTATTACCAGAAGAGGAATCTAATTATTTCTATTTTTTCTTTAAAAAAATGAACAAAATTTATTCTGAAACATTAAACCAGTAAAGAGATGCAGGGCTCATGAGTTACATTTGTGCTGCAGCTGTACCTTGGTGATGAGGTGTGGGTAAAGCTGACAGGCTTGAAGTATAACTGTTTCTAAGTCTCCCTGGGGGGGCAGGGAGATTTTTTCTTGTTCTTCTTCTACAAAATGCAGAAGTGACTCCACTTCTTTACGAGTGAAGTTCAGCACTGGGTTCAGGTCATCAACCACACGGTCTTAAAAAAAAAAACACACAAACATACTTTCTTTTTGTCTTGATCTCATTCATGTAAGTGAAGTTTTATAACCATGACACTGTTCAAACGATGGTCAATGTGAGAATCACTTACCAGACATTCCCTGTTTGGACACCTGTCTGTCATAGATCTTTTTCTCCAAGGTGAAATCACAAACAAGCCTGTAAATGTAGCAGGGTTTCTTCTGACCGTAACGGTACACTCTGCACACTGCTTGAGCATCATGACATGGGTTCCAGGAGGCATCGAACACGACAACGCGGTTAGCTCCAATCAGGTTCACCCCCAGACATCCAGCTCTGAAAAGAACACATCATACTAATTCTACTATTTCTTTCAGAGTCTTCATGTGTTTTTGAGAGGAGCAGAGATGCATACCTTGTTGACAGTAGGAAGACCCATGCAGCACTGTTGTCTGGGTCGTTAAACTGATTGATGAGTCGCTCTCTCTCTGAGGCTGATGTGCTCCCATCCAGCCCTTTAAACAAAGAAAAATCTAAATTTAACTTGTACTTATTGAAGTAGAACATGGAGATCATTAGAAAACATTCTCATTCATAATATAGAAAAAGATGGAGATTCTTGGTTCTCAGTTCAATGACCACTGATGGATTGTGGAAATCTATAACATCCCTCGGGGCTGATGCAGCACTCATACGATGCATAGATAAAAGTTTTGGCATCTTTGGCAAATTTTAAATAGATCTCTCAAAAACTTGTCTCCAAACCACATATGGGGCTTCATCAAACAAGAAAGTTTGAGAAATTACATTTTAGAAAAAAAAAAAAAAATCAATAAATTCCATTACAGCTCAGAGTTTCCAGTGTGATGACTACTCTTTCTGTAAAGGTGCTGCGTTTAGAGGAGGAGGATGACAGCACAGATTGGGTGACTCACTGTAGTAATTGAGGTTGCGAACCCAGTTTTGGCTCTGGGTGTCAGAGGAGGCGATGCCTGGCGGCATGGGTCTCTTTGATAAGAAGTCCTCAATAACTGACAGCGTGGACAAGCTTTGACTGAAGAATAAACAGGATAAACATGTGATGAGATATAAGGGAAGTGAGTGTGTCTCCCAAGAAATAAATAAGGCTCAAGAGGATTAAAACAGACATTATTTTGTGAGGCTTCCAACAACATGCCAGGGTTTTTTCCCTGCAAGATTTCACTCTAAAACTCAAGTATGTAGGCTTAACCTGGAAAAGAAAAGCTGTAGCAGGAATGAAATATTGATTCCAACAGTTTGTGAAATGCTCAGAAAGCTTCAAATAAATCAGATTAATTAGGTCAGATGCAAAGTGGCCCTTCCTCTTCACTAAGCTGCTTAGTGCTGGGTTTGTGTGTAATGCAATGTAAAGCGGAGCAGGGGACTTACCTAAAGACCAAAATCTTGTCTCTTCTTTTCACACTCTCATCAATCAAATGGAAGAGCAGGACCATTTTGGCCGAGTTCTCCAAAACTCCTGTTTGGTAATTTGTCATGATGTCCTTTGCCTGAGATATATCAGTGGAAGAATGGAGAGGTGAATTGAAATGCCGTGTAAAGAGTAAAGAAAGCCCATGACAACAAAGATTACACATTAATTAGGTAAATCTATCTATAATCATAATGGTACAGCATCTATTGTAGACAAAACTGTAAATAGTTCTCCATGGACTGTTGTCATAACGTACCCATTCATACGTGATGACTTGATTGGCTCTCTCTTGTGAAGGATTGAGCTGGGGCAAAACATTGTTGACTTTGCTGTTACTGGAGTCAGCTACTTTAGCTTTCAGGCCAGCACCGGGCACTGCGCAGCGAGGGTTACTTGCTGAAGTGATGTCATCCAAGTCCAGGTCCTGTTCATTGGCCTGGTTCTCTTTTTCCAGGGCCTCAAAGAGGACATCTGGGTGATTCCAGATCTGGAGGAATCACAGGGAATAGGATCAAAAAAAAAAAACCTCACACAAGATTGTTTGGATAGTCATTCAGCAGTGAGAAAACGTCTCACCTTGCAGCATACACAGAAGGCTTTCAGTGGGTTGAGACCGAGCCAGCCAGTGTTCCCTGCTTCCCGAAATCGCTTCATAAACTCAGTGTAAAGAGCCCTCTGAATGGGAGAAAGCCGCACCAAGATCACATGCTCCTGTTTTGTTGGAAGCTGGTCTCGCAGCACATCATGACCTCGCCTGTAAACAAGAAAAGACAAAGTAAAATGAGCACCAGCTTAGCAGTCCATATTGTTATCACTACGCTGACAGAAGAGTTTACCTCTGGACAAACCCCTCCAGCAGGCTGTGTAGTACATGGCTTCGGTAGCGCATCAAACGAACATCTTGAGGTGTACTGTCCACACACTGTCCATTTAAAATAGGCCGTTCGAACATGTTGCTGAACTCCTGCCGTGTGCCCAAAAAGTCCGGCCTAACAAAGTCTACCATGCACCAGTATTCGGTGAGATTGTTTTGTAGAGGATACCCAGTGAGGACTACTCTGCGCCGGGAACGAATGTTCTTCAAGGCCTGTGATGTGCTGGCATGGTAGTTCTTGATTCGATGACCTTCATCACATATGACCACGTCTGGCCCGGGCCGGGCTATGGACTTTTCAATACCTGAGACGACAAAATATAGAGGAAAGATTGAGAAATAAAGTGCATGTTTACATTTCTTTTTCTTTTTACCCAATATGCTCACTTCTTTGCTTTTATAAAAAAAATGTAATATGTTTGCTGACCTTTCATGAGTTCCTGCTGTCTATCCTCTTCATCCAGGTCAATGATGATCGGTCCTGCAGGCTTCTTTGATTTCCTCTTTTTGCCCATCACAAAGCTTTTCTTCATTGAGAGCAGGCGATACATCTCATAACCCATAAGCAGCAACCCTCCGTCCCTGGACCAGTCCTCCACCACCTTGGCCCTGGCTAAGGTTGTTCTGTGAGTCGCAAAGTGGCCGTTATTAGGCTGCTTTTGTTTGGCAAAAATGACCGAACCCTAAATCAACACAGCGTGTTACATACTTGTGCTCGTCGTTGAGGATGTGAACTTTAAATGTACGGCCTGTGAGAAGAGCAGGGTCAGAGTCTGGGGGAAGTGATTCTTGAGGGGGGAGCCAGAGGTTGAACTCTGACAGCCAGTTCTGAAGCGTGTTCACCTTTAATGAAGAAAAAATGATTTATGCACTCAAAATAAAACCACTGCTTAGAAAAGGATCAATGTGTTTGTTTTACACTTATACTACTTACAGGAACAATAGCCAGCACAGTGTGAGCCTCCGTATTCCTCAGTAGGATGTCAATGAAGGAAATCACCTGTAGAGTCTTTCCTAACCCCATGCTGTGAGCCAGGATGCAGCCAAAGCCACTGCTAGTCTTATAACGGTCCAAAGACTCAATAAGGTTATCATAGAGAAATCTGATTCCTCCGATCTTTAAAAAAGAGGCAAATCTTTGTGAGCATTCAAGATAGGCACTTTAAACTTTGGGGATTTAAGAGAATGCAGTGATATGCATACCTGGTGAGGTTTGACAGCCTTGGCCAACTGTGGTGCGAGGTAAATGTCTTTCTCCTCTGCAGGGTGATTGATATTAACCAGCACACGTCCCTGGGCATCAGGTAGGTTCAGGGTGTCATTGATGTGCGCCCCACTGCTCTCCTCTGAGCCAGAGGGGCCATCAGCGTCCTCGTCAGCAGACTCGCTGCTTATCTGCAGGGCGTCTTCATCCCCAGAGCTGAGCTCAATAACATCTGCGACAGAAGGAAAGAAAAAAAAAGTGTGTGTGAGAGCATGCTGATTTTTCATAAACACAGTTTAGCAAACTTAAAATGCAACTAACCATCTCCAATGGCGAGTGCAGGCAGCATAGGTGGTTTCTCTTCTTCATTTTCCTCACCGCTGCTGTCCAGACAGATCACATCCTGCTTGCCAAGGAGAGCCGGAACCAAGTGAGACACCTCTCCTAAAAGTGATGCAGTGTCCACTATTGGGGGAAAATATAAAAAAATTAGACAAAATGACAAACTTAATTATGACTAGAAAGAGCTTCACGGAGTTACCTAGCTGAGCATCTGGGACAGCTGGGGCAGGTGTAGGGAAGTCTTTCCTCTGCTGTTCCAGACGTTTCCGCCTCTCCATCTCCTCCTGTTGAGCTGCTTTGGTCCCTGCCTCCAGCTGATCATCTTTGAGCAGCTTTCTGTAAGCATCAGGAAAAGGTTTTGTTTAGTACAAAAATTTAAGTAAATCGTGTCATCACCTGAAAGAAAACATCAAACCGATAAAAATACCTAATATTTTTTCTCATGTGTGCAGGTTTAGAAGGCTTGGAAGGTTTGGAGCCTTTTGAAGACTTTGAGGATTTGGTTGATTTAGAGGCTTTTTGCTTCTTTGTTTTGCTGGAGGGTTTCTTGCTTTGACTTGACTTTTCCGGACTGCTAGGAAGTTGAGAGCGAGAAGCAGGTCTGGAGGACGGGCGGGATGGAGGTTCTGAGGATGGCTCATTAGAGGTAGCTGAGGTGGAATCCTGGCCATCCTGGGTTGTTTCTGCTTTGCTCTGGGCACTTGCAGGTCGTTCTAAAGAAGAGCAGAGAGTGCTTTAGAGGAGGTGTTAATCCAGAAGTGTGTATTTCTTAATTTAAACGTACTATTACATGTCAAGTCATTCTATCATTAGCCACTATAGGAGCACGGCTTGATTTTCAACTGCATCATCTTTCTCTTGGCGCCTCTATGCTTCCCATTTTCAGCTGTTTGTATAAGAACAACTGTTTTAAAACACAAAGGCCTGCACTGAAAGAACAAAAAGGAAGTCATATGTTGCTCACCAACACTTTCATCTTCATCATCTCCATCATTTTCATCTTCATCTTCCTCCATGTCCTCATTGTCCTCCTCTTCTTCATTTTCCAAATCCTCGTCTTCACTATTAAGGCTGGGCTCCAGGTCACTCTCTGACAACGCCTCTTCAGACATGGCGTCTTAGCAAGGCTTGAACAGTATTACCTGCACACCTTCATCAGGAGCCCTGGCATGATAAAACACATCGATTAAACCTTTTGTAGATTACTTAATTGAAACTCTGAGAAAGAGAAGCAATATCAAATCTCTAACATATCTGTTTCCCCATTGATGATTTACTTAAATTTTTACTAGTAATGAACAAAACATAATCTGACTTCTGTTCAATTTGATTAGCGTCATACAAATGACGACCATCTGTATATCATTGTAACACGCATAAAAACTAAACATGGCGAGTTTCAGTTTCAGATTGCAGGCCTTATTTATTATGATTTTGGTGTACATATTACATGGAGGGTAGTATTTTCCTGGTGTAACCAGGTTGGATGATTTTTATTATGTTGTTTGTTTACATTACTACACACAACGCACTGAATACTAGTCACCTGTAAACACAGTTGTCAAAGGATGTATTACTTAGCAGATCATAATCATGAGATTTAAACTTAAAGTTTGCTTTGTACATGACGTACCCATGGTTCAGCGTTCAGCCATCGAGCCGAGGATGGAGGCAGCTAGCAAGAAGCGTAAAGCTACCCCTGCAGCATTTCTACTGTCACATTGTTGTTGTTATTGTGAGGCAACATTAACACCCAGCACCCTCCGTAGAGTATCACAGGTGCAAGCCAACCGAAAGCGAGTCAGAAACATTGCTTCTCAGAAGGAGACAGCAGACCAAAATGCTCGCTAATTATACAACCAAAAACGCAAATACAAACGCTGAAACCACGAAATGTGTTTAATTCTTGACTGTCGACTGGAGGTAACAACGTGGAATCGCTGTTTTTAACTTTGGCTGGGGAAATAGTCGCTTTTTTCTTGCGAATTTACTATTTTATTGTCTTTTATTGCAAGATAACAATCTTACATTGTGTAGGTGTAACGTTCACGCAGCTAATGCTAGCCTATGTTACAAGGCTAACACTGTCGGCTAGGTTAGACGTTAGAATTAAACTCTGACCAGATGGTTGGTGCTTACCTCGTTAGCGGGTATACTGTACACTTCCAGATGCTCCCCTATGCATACAGCAATTAATCGATAAATTGAACAGTAACTGAGTAATTGAACAGATAAACGTTGGTAATTTCTAATTTTCCCAGTGTTACCATAAATACCGTCCCCGTGCAGGGTACTCCAACTAAGGTTCCGGGGAAGAAGAAGCCCGGCAACGATTTATAGTATAATTGTAAGAGCTACAACTACTACTTCTGCCACAACAACCCACACTACTACTAATTCTACTGTTACAACTACTGCTTATACAGTAACCACTACTGCTTCTACAAGAGTGTGTTTACTTTCCCTATTTGCATCTTGTATTAAGATATTTCTTTTTAACTCTGTAATCTGCACCATGTGTACACATTTCCCTTCCAACAATAACATGTTCACATATAGTTTTGTATCTATTATTGTGATTTGTTTTGTTTTTGTTGTTAGACAGTACTGGTCTTATTTCACTGTACTTGTAAAGTAATAATAAAGGGATCTAAATCTGAAATGTTTCACCTTTGAATATATGACAATGTCTGATTGAAACATTCTCCACATAACTTTACAATCATCACTACTACTACTACTACTACTAGTACTAGTACTACTACTACTACTACTACTACTACTACTACTACTACTACTACTACTACTACTACTAGCATTTTTACATCTATCTCTATGCTTCTAATCATCATAAGCTTCTTCTTCTTCTTCTTCTTCTTCTTCTTCTTCTTCTTCTTCTTCTTCTTCTTCATTGTAAAGAGCTGAAAAGAGAAAATAATGAGGAGAAAAGTAAGGAAGAAATATGAGTGAATTGAAAACTCACTCAATCAACCCATCAGTTTATCAATCCATCATTTAATCGTTCTATGGTAAAAAAAAAAAATAAAAAATTAAAAAATAAAAAATATATATACATATATATATATATATATATATATATATATATATATATATATATATATATATATATATATATATATATATTTTTTTTTTTAAATGTAGTGAAACATGAATGTAAAAACAACTGCATATTTTTTTTTAAATGAAACCTTAATAGGCTCAATGCAGGGTGAGCCTAGGTAAACTGAGATCAATTGCAAGCATTAAACTGGTAGTTGACCTAAAAAAATAGGAGGTGAGAGAAATGACATGGCATATGCTTTGTCTTGATTCAAATAATAGGCCATAATTTGGTACATCATGTTCTAGGTAATTTGGGCACTATCAACATGCTTATATAATAAACTATTGATATAGCCTTAAATCAGAGGAACTTGACATCTCTATGACGTGCATATGAGAAAGATTTTTTATGAATTTATGAACAAACTTTAATTATGAGCTAATTCCTTAATTATGTCATGTTTAGTTTGTTCAAACTTACCCTCACAATTTTCTATTTGATTTGACTATTTAAATGTAATGCTTAACCAAAATTAGACTTTGAAGTTAAGTGTGTAAGTGGTGTTTGAGGTCAGGGTTGTCCTGTGGTCATCCATAGAAGAGCTCATTTCCCCTGTCATATTGGAGCCAGTGTATGTTTTGCCTATGGCTCTGGATCACTTTTTTAAATCGATGGATTAACCTCTACTTTTTTTCAATGCCAGTGCAAAGCAAACTGGTAAATCAGGCAATAAACGTTTTCAGCTTGCATCAAGGCACTTCGCCTTCGTTGCTCTTGATATTTAGAAATAATTTATGTTTCATCAACAACAGAATAAATACTCCTAGGTTGTGGTGTTGAATTCAAAATGAATTCCTTCTTCGTTCGTTGCATGGTTTGTTGACTCTTACAGGAAGATGCCAGTGGGACTGTTTTTATTGCAACCATCCGTCGTCTGTTGATGACGTTAGTTTGTAGGCGGCTAAACCCCTCTTTTGTGTTTATCTTGAGCTCTACATTTTATTGTCCCGTGAATGGAAACGATTTTAATATTAAGGATTCTTACCCGTCATTGAGCCATGGACTGGAAAAAATCTTTGGTATAACTCAGCTGTGCATAAATGCAAAAATGAACAAAGGCTGGCTGGAGCTCGAGAGCGATCCAGGTAAGAGGCTTCAACATGTAATACAGCTAACTGTCGTTTAGCTTCAACTGAAGCTCGACTTAAGACTAGGAAACAACTTCTCTGTCATTTAGTATTTTAAAGCGTTTACACAGAACGTTTATGTTGTTGTTAAACACATTGTTTAATTCCTTCAGGACTGTTCACTTTACTGGTGGAAGATTTTGGTGAGTAATGCGGTCGATGCAAATTGCATATGTTTCTGGGGCAAGCGAAGATTGTTAGAATTTTTCTGTCCGTGTGCTCTGTAGGCGTCAAAGGTGTCCAAGTAGAAGAAATCTATGATCTTCAAAGCAAGTGCCAAAGGTCTGTGAACTTCAACCATTATAAGTGTAATAATAATGTAATCAGGAGACAGCCATCCCATGTCTAAATGAAAACAGCACCAATTTCTGTTTGTTTGAATTTTGGTGAAGTGTTGCAGAAACATGTTAAATGGGGTTTGGTATCATTTTATCATTTAGTCCTGTCTATGGCTTCATCTTCCTGTTCAAATGGATTGAGGAACGTCGGTCCAGGAGGAAAGTTAACACTTTGGTGGATGAGACATCTGTCATTGATGAGGAAATTGTGAATGATATGTTTTTTGCTCATCAGGTAAGAGTTTTTGTAATCATATATAACAATAATGCATTTATTTGAATAGCACCTTCTAAGACACATGTTTACAAAGTGCTTTATAGAAAAAGCAACAATAGTATACACTCATGGACAAACAAGGACATGGGACACAAAAGAACCTAAAACCAAATCCCAAACAGAAAATAACTACAAAATGAAGAAAAGCTTCACAATGACAACCCAAATGCTATATTGATCTAAAAATGTGGGAACTCAGACAATACAAGGACCAAACAATATAATAGCAGTTGTGTCGGCTTGAGTGTATTGGCTTTATTTAGTCATTATCTACTAATATTAATAACTTATTAGCTGTTGCGGTATTAATATGTGCTGGGTCAATTATGTTAATACAGTGACTCTGACTACATGTCAGTTTAAGTGAAAGCTTACTGATAACTTTTGATTTTGTTTTCAAGTTACTGTTTATTTCATACAGTGTAAAGTATAATGAATATTATAGCAGGACTCAAAGATTTTTGAAAAATTGCAGAGGTGAATCCAACCAGCACAATGGAAAGAATTCAATATGAATAGTTTGCACTTCCACCTGTTTTAAAAAGTGTCCTAGATTGTATTAATGCTGTGTTTTATCTTTTTAGCTGATACCAAATTCATGTGCCACACATGCTTTGTTGAGTGTGCTACTAAACTGCAGTGGAGTTGAGCTCGGCACCACGCTTAGTCGTATAAAGGCTTTCACAAAAGGCTTCAGTCCAGAGGTAGGATTTTTTTCCCATCAACTGAAATATACCTCATTTTTAATTTAGGTATTTGGATTTTTTTTTTTCCGGAATTTTGGCCTGAACAGTGGAGGAAAACAAGGCATCACCAGGGGAAGTGGGGCCCATGCAGAACTAAGAGATTGGGCCACACCACTTTGCTGCCAAAGATGTTTTGAAATATTTTGGCATTTAGATATGACATCATTTAAGAGAATAATGAGTTGATAGAAATAATCTACAGTTCTGAGATGGAAATAGAGAAGATCATCAGAGTGTAACATTTTTTAAATAATTATTAATATTGAAGAATTGACAATGAAATTGCAACATGGAAGTACATTTGTTGAATAAGTTAATTTAAATGAATTAATATGCGATTTCAAGATTATTTGGCGTCATGCTGACAAGTTACCCCCCTGAACGACTCACTTTTGCCATCTATATCTTCCTCTCATACTCTCCTCTTCTCCCTCCACCACCCACATGTTAAACTTTTGCTTTTCATGTATTTTCAGAGTAAAGGTTACGCGATAGGAAATGCCCCAGAGCTTGCCAGAGCACATAACAGCCATGCAAGGTAGGTTACAGTTACTGGTTCCTTTTCAAATTTTCAGGTGTCCAACTGTGTAAAAAAAAAAAATCCTCAGTGCACGCTCTGTTGTACTTTGAAATATGTCAGGCTTTGTGCTTTCACCAGTTTCACAACCTCTCTTTCTGTGTTTCTATGGAGACCGGAGCCCAGGCACCTGCCGGAGAAACAGAATGGGATCAGCGCTGTACGGACCATGGAAGCTTTCCACTTTGTAAGCTATGTGCCCATCAAAGACCGCCTCTTTGAGCTTGATGGGCTCAAGGCTTACCCCATTGACCATGGTAAGGATACAGAGTCATGCTGATTTGCAGGATTTTGGCTGCCATGGAACCACTGAAATCTTATTTAAGTCATTATTTAGATTTTTTTTCCTTTGGTGAATCCAATTGAAGAGTAGACCTGTTCAAGTTTGTCATGTTTTATTATTGTTTTTAGTCAAAAACTAGCAATGAGGTCGAAAGGTGATCTGTTTTTCTGCTCCAGGCCCCTTGACAAACGCTCCCTTTAAAGTAACTGAGCAAATCAGGGTTATCCCTCTAAAGTTCACTGAAGGCATTGATCAATAAATCTAGTAATTTCCGCATTTGTCAAGGGTTTCATCAACACTGTAAGTATATGTTTGTTACATGCTGCAGCTGCCAAAAACTCATGTTTTGAAATTGCTGCTTTCAGGCCCCTGGGGAGAGGAGGAGGAGTGGACTGATAAAGCTCGGCGGGTAATCATGGAGAGGATTGGACTGGCCACTGCTGGGTGAGTCATGAGGCTAGCTCAAGCTCACCTTCTTCTTTCACCCTCTGGGCTCTATTCTCAAGCTGCTGCTCTGCTCTTCCTTTTTTTTTTCTCCAGTGAGCCATATCACGACATTCGCTTCAACCTGATGGCAGTGGTGCCTGATCGTAGAATGAAGTATGAGTCCAAACTGGAGATTCTAAAGAGGAATCGACAGACTGTTCTAGAGGGTCTGCAGAAGGTCAGTGTCATTACATCACAGCTCACATCACAAAACAGGTCAGGTTTGTTCAATGGTCATCCATGGAAGATCTCATTTCTAATGTCTACTGCCATGAGTGGATATAAAGTTTAATGTGTTTTGTGTGTTGTTATGGCATCAGATGATCCGACTCACTCAGCCCGAACTTGTCAATGACAAGAAGCAGCAGGAGTCCTCCTCTCCAGAAGACAGCACTGCTGTGATTAAGAAAGAAGCAGAAGTAGAGCCAGTGACATCCCAGGGGAGTGAGCAGGCCTCTTCAGGTACAATACCTGGTTGTATTACTAGTTTTTATTCTCATATATTGTGTGACATTTGTAAAGATTTCTAACAAACAGTCAGCTGAAATTCAGTGAACTTTCCTTCTAGATGCAGTGGAAGAGTCAGGTGGTCAGACTAAGGATGTCCCCGTTACTGCAGGAAATACTAAAGTTATGGGCAAACCAGGAGGAGGCGCACAGCAGGTCACCAGTCCAAACCCAATTGTTCAGCGTCTGCCTGCTTTCTTGGACAACCACAACTATGCCAAGTCCCCAATGCAGGTATAAGAATCACCTTTACAGCTACAGTTTGTGTGTTCAGCAATTTCTGAACCAAAGTTTTCAGCCTGATTCACAAAGCATGTGCAAAGGGTTTAAGAATCCACAAGCTGCGCTGCAGAGCAAAATGACAAATATGTGCGTAAGTATTTCTTGCATGCAATTAAAACAACAAATTAGGGCCTTTTTATTTGCCATGAACCAAATGGCAAATAACGCCTAATTCACAAATGCAAGCAGCAAACCCTGCATGGTTGGAGTGAAATATTTACCATCTGCGAAGAGCAAGTGGTAAAAGCACAGCAGGCTTTATAAGTGTTGGTACACATGATGATTAAAACATCAATTACTCCTCTAAAAATAAAACGTCTGGAAACAAATTCTGTTAATATTACTCTGACATTACTATTATTATTTTATTCAGGGATTAAATCATGCCAAAGCTGTCTGAAGCTCAACCCGTGTAGGTGGGCTGTGCCATTAAGCATGTGGATGGAATGTAAAGCTATCAGGATGAGCGCACATAGTGCAGCTATTTTTTTCATTTTGTGCCTTTATTCAGAGAGGACAAGACAGTGTATGGAGCAGGAAACAGGGTGAGAGTGGGGAGTGACATAGGAAATTGGCCAAAGGTGGGATTTGAACCTGTGCTGCCCAATTAAGGGGCAAGGGACCTGTTCTTAGTGAATTCCGTCCTGAGTTTTCAGTATTCAACCAATTACTTGTTCTTGGATCCGAATTCTTTAAACTCTTTGTTTTTTCAGACCAACAGTCCTTAAATCTGTGTGCATGGTCAAAATGATCATACACACAAAGCTTGTGGAAAAGAAAGCAAAGTGTTTGTTCTCTTGCTCAAATATAACTTGAATGTTTTATTAGCTATCAAAGTCCTTATCAATTAGTTCCATGTTGTTTTGACTAAATTTCTCAGGCTTGATTATTTCTAGACTAAAACTGTGTTGTTACGTATGATTTTCTTATATAGCTCTTTAAGATAATCCATTAATTAAAACAAGTTTTTACATTAAAACAGTTTATCTTTTAAAGAGGCTTTGTCGTAGACGTATGTGTTTTAAACTTTCTATTACAAATTTATTTTTCACATCAGTTCCTGCTGTTAAGTTGGACTTAAAACGTGTTTGCTAGTTGCAGGTGTTTTGTTTTTTTTTTGTTTGGGAGTTTTGTTCAAGCTTCTCTTACTCACAGGAAGAAGAGGATCTGGCTGCAGGAGTTGGTCGCTCAAGGATACCTCCACAAACCCTATACTCTGATGATGAAGATGACTATGAGGATGAGGAGGAGGAAGTACCTGCCTCTTCAGGGACATCCAACAGGTAGCATTAGGAATACACAGAGACATTTCTATTTCTATGTCGCTGGTTATGGCCAGATTTCATGCAGGTATTAAATCCTGGTTTTTATGTTTGATTTATGCTTTAATTTCACTTTAATTTCTTTAAGGGTTCGGCGAAAGACAGGTCTCAGATCACAAACGGGGCGGGTAGTGACCGGAATGGAGAGCCAGATCGCCCTCACTGTACTGGCTGAGAAATTGAAAAAAGAAGCCCAGAGAAAAGAGGCCTTGAACACCCCGCTCTCTGTGCGCACCGAAGGGCGCACAGGGGGCATATGCATCACATCTGCTTCCCAGCCTTCCCCCACACCCAGCAACGAGAGCACCGACACCGCCTCTGAAATCGGCAGCGCCTTCAACTCTCCGCTGCGTTCACCAGCTCGCTCCCAGGCTGCCACGCGGCCATCCAGCCCCGTTGCATCCCATCTGTCCCGAGTGCTGTTTGGAGAAGACGAGATGCTGCGGTTAGACTCCAGACATAACCGTGCGGTCAGAGAGCTGGGTCCCTCTGTCAGCGTCACCTTGTTACACCTGCAGGAAGATGGAGTCATCTATGCTCAGCCTCCGTCTGGTGAGTACAGGAGGCATTATTTACAAAGGTGCTTTAAAAGCTTCTCAGTCTGTCACTTTGTTTTTAGAGCACAGTCTGAGCACATTTATCATGTAGACAGGAGAAGTGCTTGACTTTAATGAGAAAAGCATCCACAACTTATAATATTAGCTTCTCTGCAGGTAGCTATTTGTTACTTTATCTGTCTGTGTTGTAGATTTGGCTGCTGATGGCATAAAGCAGACTTCTGTGTCTGGGAAGATAAAAGACAAAGAACAAACAGGATCTGCAGCAGGCGCAGCAGAAGAGAAAGAGGGCGTAAAAGGGGGAGAGGAGGGAACATCTGTGGAGGTGAAAGATGAGGAGAGCAAAGATGGAGTCGAGGTGAAACCCAGCAAGGAGAAGCTGAGTGCTGTGGAGTCTGCTGCAGATAGTAAGCCTGCTGGGGATAAATACTCTCCCAAAGTAAGTCTGACTGCCTCCTATAGTTCATTGTAGAGCAGAGCTTACTACTATGCTTATCAGCCTGCCAACAGAGTACGCTCACATTTTTTTTTGCTTGTCTTGCCAATTAGTGAGGTGTTTCTCAAGCTGTACACGATACATTATACGAAAACAAACACTCACCTTATGCTGTCTGTTGCAGGAGCTGCTGGCACTTCTCAAGTGTGTTGAGGCTGACATTGCCAATTATGAGGTGTACCTGAAAGAGGAAGTAGAGAAGAGAAAGAAATATAAAGTAGGTTTTTCCTACTTCAAACCAATCCACTACTTTGGTATGAGGTTGCTTTTGTGGGGTTTCTAAATCTATCTAAATCCTTTGTTTTTATTTGACCAGATTGATGATCAGAGAAGGACTCATAATTATGACGAGTTCATCTGCACCTTTATATCCATGCTGGCCCAGGAAGGTAATGTTCAGCGTCTCTTAATTCATATATTTTTTGTTATCTGTGATTTCAATTGTGCTGTCAAATCCTTGACTAAAAACTGATAAAACACAGTGCCTTTTAAACTTTTTAATTCCCATTAGAAAATAAAGTTGTGATTTTCTTCTGTACTTTATATCCATTGTATTTAGTAGATATTATGATGGTAGAAATGAATGTTGGTTAAGCTCCCACACTTTTTATAAATTAACTTCAAGCATACAATTTACATCCATACAAAAAATAGGTCCACCCTGTCATGGGAAAGTCCAAAGTATAGTAAATACATTGTAAATATACAGGCTTACTGTGACGGGATGGACATTTCTGGCTAATATGAACATTTAATGAGCACATGTCGGACTATCATTTAGCAACACGATTCAGTTGGCAAGCTGACTGTGTCCTGTTTAACAAATATATTTTGAATTCCTGAAAGGTTTTTATATAAACTGGTATTTCACAATGACAGCAATTAAGCAGTTTAGCCTTGGGGATCAATAAAGTATTTATGATTCTGATTCTGACAGAGTGGACGTGTTAAGCTCGACAACATGCAGCTACACACACAAACATGAAAATAAAAGCATAAAAATTGCAAAACATGAGTGTAAATATGTACTCTGTAATTAGCCACTGTTTCAGCCTGCTGGTAATCATGTCACTGAAACCATCAGAGGGTTTCTTAAAGGGGCAGTGACCCAATAATGACAGGGTGGACAGCAATTTCAGGGACACATGCAAAATGTTCAATGTGATTGTGAAAATAGAACATACATGATCAAAATGACTCATTTAATGAAACAATTCATTGTGAATGATAAAACTATGCCATTTAAAAAAAAATTAACATAATTAAACAACTTATTAAACACACTGTAGTTAGCAGAGCAGTGTCTGGGTTACGTCAAAATGACGTACATCCAATGAAAAGAAATTGCATAAAATGAAGGAAATTCATTTTAAGAGACTTATTATCATACTGATATGTGTACAAATGTTTGGCCACGTATAATAAGACCCCAGTTTCATTGTTCTGCTACATTTTCATGATAACTGAGTGATTTTAATGAGGACACCAAAGGAACTTAATGGTGATATTGATAAGCTCCTCCTGTTGTGAGCTGTGAGGCCATAAAAACTCACAGTTCCAAAAAGTTTAATAACTCTTTGGTTAGTGTTCATCATGTTTTATCTCGCCATACCTCCTCTGTTCTGCTTATCCGGTGAAGAATGCCGTGGGTGCCCGCATTTGTCCACAGAGCTGTCAATCAGTTATCTTTTAAAATAAGATAAATGATTGAAACCACAGATTTATAACACATGCAGCATGACGTCACTTAACTGTTTCTTAAGCTGCATTTTGAAGCCTATTGTTGGGAGTTGCTACCTTGGAAGTTTGGGCTCAACTTCACTTTTGGTCAACCTAGGCAGGTGCAAAGATGCAGAGTACAGCCCTTTAGCCGTCTCACTAACGGCTACAGTGTGCCTGCCTGTCAGGTTAGCTATACCTTTGATAGGGCAGAACTCATAAGTTTAATATCTTCAAAAATAAGGAGTTATAAAGAATTGACGTCCCATAGATTGTGTGCTGATGGAAAAATTAGTTGCTCAGACCAAAACCAGGCTTTAAACATGTTTGTTTTAGCTGTAAAGATTATCGCTTTTAACGTGTGTGTGTGTGTGGTTTCCAATGCTTCTACAGCCAGCCTCAAGTAGACACTTGATGAAATGCAGTTCATAACACTTTGACAGTGGCTTCTTATTTTAAAAGTGGAGGTTGGATTAAAACTTGACTTCTCAGAAAACAAACACTTCACCTTGAATCAACATGATAACTACCTATAATAACAGATAATGTGGATAATAAAAATATTATTTGACATGTCAATTTATAGTTATCCCATGTTCCAAGGTGGGAGCTGGGTTGATCTAAGACCTACAACCTTTACTACTGAATATCAGTAGGAGGAACTCTAAATGTCTTGGCTTCACAGCCTGTAAGCACCTGTGGCTCCAATCTTCATTATATATTTTATTCAGTGTGTGGTACAAATTGACAAATGGGCTATTTAGACAAAAACCTAAAACTTAAAGCATAGTTTTTATTGAATTCTGTGTAGAACAGACAAAAAACACATTTTAAATTTTAAAATAAAGAGGGTAAAGGATTAAAATGGATCAATGTTATTTCAATGCATGCAATCACCTTTGTCCTTTAAACTGTCTTTACAGAAATAATTTAACAAGTATAAGGAAAGACGGGCCATTTTTGAAACAGTGGTTACTGCTCCCGTTCTCCTCTTCTTTGCCTCTTTACTCACTCTAACAATGTCCTGCAGGCATGTTGGCCAGCCTTGTGGAACAGAACATCTCTGTGCGTCGTCGGCAGGGAGTGAGTATCGGCCGCCTCCACAAACAAAGGAAGCCTGACCGCCGGAAACGCTCCCGACCTTACAAAGCAAAGCGCCAGTAAAAACAAACAATCATACTTTCTGTTAGTGACTGCTTCAAATGAGCTGCGAGCAATCACTGGAGAGAAACAGAAAAAACTGATGCACTCCTTAAACTGTCTCATGAAAGCAGCTCAGTGTATTCTAACCAGAGGTTCCTCTTCTTCATGATATAATGGTTAGTTTTATCCTCTATGTATATATATGTCCCACCATTTTTGTGTACATATGCATTTTCTCTTTCCTCATGCCACTGCTATCAGCAGGTTGTGAATATGAAAAAAGGCATGGTCCCATAATGCATCTGAGGGAATTTTCATCTCATTAAGTCTTCACAGTTACTGAACGATCTCTCTATGGTGTTGCAGTTTGGTATGATGAAATGTTCAGTTTGAAAGTAAGTCTTACTCATATTTTTATGGTGCCAATGAAGACTTGAATGTTCGAAGAGGAAAAAATCAAAATAAATTAGCTGTTCTACTATTTACAGTGTTAGAAATTCACTTTATCATGCAAAGCATCTTTTAATCACATTCATAATCACAGTTTTTAAACTTCAGAGAAAGTCACAATATATCCAGATTTTCTCCTCTAATTGGAATGTCTTCTCAGCCAAGCTCTCTAGCTGTCTGTGTGTTCATTATGGTTCTGCTAATGAAAAAAACAAGCTCCTGTGTTATTTTTCTACCAGAAAAAAAGCTCTTGTGAGTGAATATAGAATTGGATGTGTGCACATGTGTGTGTTTTTTGTACATATGTATTCATTAAATGGCTTACCTGTACATTGAATTCATTTTTTGCTTGCCAATAAAGTCAGTAAAACGTCTTACTATTATCCACATTTCTTTAAAGCAAAGTCTGTGCACACTTTTTTTTGCTATTACATTTCCAGGTCTTTTCCATGTAGGCAAATGTTCTTGTCAACACATTTTCAAAACATCAAAATTTACAATAGTATGTCTTAGCTAGAATGTATAATAAGGCAGGTTGTGATTTGAATGAATCAGTTAATGTTTACAGAGTACACTCTGAGACAAATATACATGACTTTAATGCTCTGGTTCTTTTTCCCCCATAAAAATTCTATGACTTCTCCAGGTTTTTCCATAATGTAAAAAAACATGTAAAAGTGGTGTGACTGCAGTTTGAAGGTTGGTTTCTAAATGTAGCGTTTTGCTAATATAGAATATAGAATTTTTTGCTAGCCTCCCATCTCATTGAAAAAAAAACATGTTGACAAATGTAACTTTTTTTTTTCTTTAACCTTTTTTTGTGTGTATTATGTGTCAAACCAAATTTAATGTTTCATTGTAGTGACTGTTGGTGTACACTAGGGTGAGCAGTCATTCAGAGACAGTGTGGGAGCATCTCATTATATTGTCTTTACTATGCTCTGAGCAAAGCCATTCACAACAAAATGGACATTGCTTTTTCTGCAGAGGGTCCATGTTATAGAACTCACTGTTATGAACATTTGAACTTGGACATGAGCAGTAACCTTGGCGATTTTGCATTGGTAATTTGATTGCTGTCTTACTTAAGCTATGCCACATATTTTTGTTAAGTTGCAGCTACAGTTCATATATTTATTTATCTATTTAGCTGATTGAAACAACTCATTCATTTGGTTGTGTACTCTATTGAAGCTAGAGAATGATGGAAGGAAGCAAATTATTAATCTTGCCATGGCTTTTTTTAAATAAATTCATGTTTTATTTGTTTCATGACACTGTATTAAGAACATGCTACAGCACTGGTATGATAATTTAATAGTTATGACAGTATCCTTGTTAGTAGTGGGTGTAAAATCCTAACCACTCATCCTTAGTGGAACAGATGCTTGAGTTACATATAACCATGCTGCATGTTATGTCACGGTTTGCCAAGGGTCTGCAGTAAGCCTCATCATACAGCATATACCTTAAATAATATGAATGAGCATTCAAAGATTTTATTGACGCTTGATTAAATATTGGGAACATCTCATTTTTCAAATAATAATTATAATAAATAATTGAGAAATTGTCTAAAAAAATCCATACATCTGTGGTTTAATTGTATAAAGTATTTTATCTTAAGATAATTCAAACTCAAATACATACATCAGTTTAGCCTGCAATGTAGACATTTTCTCTTGTCTAATTTTTAAGAATTCATTATGTCATAAAAAGCCTGATGGAATGAACAAATATCAAATTATCAGTTACAAAATGTTTTCTGATTTTGTTTTTAATAATGTAATTATCAAATTTGCTGATACATTGTTTTAGTGATGGTTGAATTTGTGAATTAAGGGTTATTCTGCTTCAGTCATCAAAACTGTCTCTTTGTTTGTTTAAAAAAAAAAAGCCAAAATGTAAAATTTTAACTGAGAAAAAGTATGGTAACACTTTCAAAACTAGCCAATGAGTGATAACGATTGATCATCTAGGTTAGGGAAGAAACTGTCCATGAGGGAAGACGGGAAGTGAATCAGGGAGGTACCAGTTGACTCCAATTTGCGTGGTGACTTGAGATAACGGAACACCGTGAACGCGCACGTACTAGCCTTTCTAGTTCCCACCCATTGCGTCAGCGCGCTCCCTCACCCTCACCGTCAGCGCGCGTGCTCCGTGCGGGATGCTGAATTGTAGGTGATGATGGCGGAAGGGGAGCAGCACTGAGTTTCATCTGAGTTCTTCCCACAGCTGTAGAACCACCTACAACATCGTTTCTCTCCGTCGAGACCTATCCCGACACGATGGGGAACGAGGCCAGCATGGAAGGGGAGGGACAGGAGGGACAGGCCGGTTCCGCCGTCCCTGCAGCAGGGGCTCCGGCTTCCATTTCAGCACCACCGGACTCTGGACAGCTCATCAAGCCGAGCAATGGAGCGCCTGTAGGAGGGAGCGGGGCTGCACCCGGGCCGGGGATTAACAGGTAGCCGCGATAGCTAGGACGCTTTTCCGCCGAAGTGAGTTGAGAAATGAGGGAGGCTTCACGGCAGCGTGGCGTGGACCTATCAACCGTGCATCAGTTCACGGTGCAGCGTAGATATAGGATCAACCGAGTGCGTGGAGATAGACTTGAATGGGTGCTTAATTATTTATTTCAATATCCTTGTCAACACAATTCACCACCCCTTTTGAGAGCCGTTTCTGCTTTTTGGCAGCACCACCCTCTTACTCAGCGTCAATAAGGGTCGAAGTCAAATCTAATATGCCACGCTTTCGATGAAGAATCAATAATAACGTAAATATAGCTTTCATAAGATATTTCTACGCCCGTTTTAACTGTATTCATTCTGTGGCATCATCGGTAGAGTATCATGAATGAATGAACGACATTTTTCTCCTCATAGTGAGGCAGTGCTAAGAAAATACGAATACTTCGGAATGCATCCCACAAACATGAATGTTCACACACACCCGGTAAATAAATTAGAGATGTAAATGATGCACAGTGCATTGGGTCTCACGTAAGAGGGGCTCGCTGGTTTCTATTACAGGCTGATTTCCTGAACATGCTCCGACATGAATGCCAGTAAATACAAAGTCATTCCTCTCCTCTGTGAGGAGACGTCTGTATCCTGATGACAGCGTATGCACGGTGATGACAAAGCTACCATCAGATATCACCAGCGTCATTGTGAGCACAGAACCATAACGCACATGAAGCCATAGCTGTCTCACTTATCAGACCTTAATTCAAATCAATATGCTTCCAGTGGATTATTTATTGCTTTTCACTACCATTATGCAGAAAAAAGATAATTTCTTCTGAAAAAGTGATGTTGCATGTCTCCATAAGAAATCCAGACACTGAAACCAGACACATTACTAGTGCTATGGTAGCCCCAAAGGACAATAATTCTTATTGTGACAGCTACATATGAAAATACAAATTGTTTTTATTGCATAAGCATGTGAAATATTATCCCGTTTCCAAAATGCAGCCTTGATCATTACTGTTTAATAACATGTAGCAGCCTGTAGGTCTGTATTTTCTATGTGGGAGAAATTACCTCCTAAAACCAGATCTGATACGGCTTTAATTACAGAGTTTAACAGCTGAACACCCAAATGTGAAAGAATAAATGCACAGCTGTGCCTTTATGCATGAACAACATGTATATGTAGTTTTCTTTAAACAACAATAGGCTCTAGTTTTAGGCCTCATGAGCCATAGCTAAGGGAAAAATTCTTTGAAAAATCCCTGTTTAAATGTATGTATTTAAAATTATTTGGCTGCTGTCATAACATAAGTGAGGTTTAAAGGTGATCTGTAGATGTGTTCTGTCACTGGAGTTAGAAAATAATACACTGATAATGTTTAAGCCAGTTTATTTCTCTATTTGGAGAAAGCCCTCACCCTTCATCCTTCATCCTGCAGGCTGGGTTTAAAAGCTCATTGCTCCCGTGTAACATCATGATTCTTTTGTGTCTTGATTTCTCTCTGGGATTTACCCTGAGGTGTCTCATAAGGCTTTTGGGAAGCACGGAGAGGGAGTGTATCATATGGCTGATTAGAATGGTTTACTTCAGATCACGAGCCTTCATTCAGAGTGAATCTATTTCTTTCAACACTCCTCCTCAAAGAACTTGTGACAGTGTCAGAAACAACGAGACGGTGCTGCATGGTCGCGAGTGTAGATAGGAGACTTTCATCTTAATTAAAACGAGCTGCAGTATTTTCTAAGCTTGCCTATTCTTATGAATGAGGGCATAATATTCTGTGTAGTGTAGCCATGTTCAGAGTGAGTTCCATACTGGTATTCGCTCTGTCTGAGGCTATATTATGATTTATTCAGTGCAGTCAGGGAGCTAAGTCTGAGCTCATATAGGAGTCCATAAAGCTGAAGGAGTCATCTTTTCTGCATCATGTGGTTATTTCATTCTCTGATCACGACAGCGTTGACTAAGAGCTCAGCCATCCTGACCTGATGACCAGAAGTGACAAGCTTTCAGTAATATAAGAGGTTCTGCTCTGTGTTGGAGACAAGCCCTAGATATCTCTTATTTTTTTTGTCAGCAAAAGAATTATTGTGCTGCATTGTTTTCTGTATATCAGCTGAAACAGTGAAAAGTCAGAGCAGCTTCTTCATGGAGTAGATACTAGATTCAGTGCCTTATCTCTTTTGTGTTGTAAATCAGTTTACATCAAAATTCAATCATGTATCTTGCTGCAGTTACATTTCGCAAAAGCCTTGAAAATAATGAATACAGTCATGTTCTGAGACACAAACAGTACCCCCTCATAATTAATTTACCTTCAGCAATGCAGGCACCGCTAACCATGTAGCCTAAACATAGCAAATAGATCTCACAACTCAAACAAATAATGCAAAGGCACAAGTTAATATTTATGATGCTATGACAGCCAGGGCACACCGTGAATGTATGGCTGGACTGAACAGATGTCTAACTGATGCTAAACGTATATAATGTCAGATAAAATAAAACGAAAACAACAGGTAAGAGCATTTTAGGTAGAAGCACTGATTTTTCTCTGCATGTTTGATAAAGGCATTGTACATGCAGTTCTGTGTACTTCCTGCATATGCTACATTATTTCACATCACAGGTGGTCCATCTCAAACATACTGAAACAATACTTTTTTAATCTTTTAACTCAGTAAGACTTTAATTTGTATATATAAAAAAAACAGTAAAAAGTATTTTTGCTTTATAACTTTTGATAGTTTGAAATGAATTTCTCTAAGAAGCACAATTGATAAGGAACTGGTCTTTTTACCAGCTGCCATCTTTGTTATGGTCAGAAAAAGGACCCTACTGGAAGCAGATTTTCCGACACACAGTAGAGCAACTTGGAAACTTATCTGACTGTCATCTGAATGACAACAAAACACAGCTCAAAGATTCACACTGTGCTTCCCGTCTTTTGGATCTCTGTTTGTGGTTTTGAAGTAATCTCCATCATGTGCCAAGCCTTGTCTTCTGTGACGCGATGCAAAGTTTCAGCTCCATGTCACTTTTCTGTCAGACGAGCCTGATGCAGATTTATTTTTTTCTACTCTCAGCTCTTCCTCATCAATACGACACATTTTTAAAGTTTTGCTAAATCTGACTGCTACTAAAAGATGAAATATCTGCAGCTATTGGAAATAGGAAGCACCCTGGCTCATAAAAGTCCAATCCATATATAGTTTTGTGAGTATTGATCACTTGGGTGAATTTTTAGCAGCCTCTGTCACTTAGATGAATTTAAAAAATAGTTAGTTAAATAGCTAAAAATAGTTTCGATTATGATTCCTTATCATTTGGCACAAAGTACATATCAACAGCTTTAACTTTTGAATGCCAACAACAGACTGTGTCTCAGATATATAAAGCTGCACTTTTCATTTGTGGGTCAAGTTTGCTTTGATACACTTTAACACTAAGGTTTATAAAAAACACATTTAAATAAGTTTTACATTCAAGGAGTCATGCAGCCACAGAATAAATTTACAAAGGAAAAAAATTACAAAGTTAAAAGAACCCCACCCCAAAAAAAGAAAGAAAAAAAAGAAATCATTTGTTTTTACTAATGAAAAGTCTTTGCTCACAGATGTAATTTTATTGAAACAACATTTGTAGTCCCTGTGTGGATGAGTAGGCATTTCACGGCAGATTTATTCCCTTCTTGATGCCTTTAACATCCATTTACAAACAAATAATGGGCTTAGACATGCGTTCAAGTCTGATGCATCCAGCACCTTTCTGATTTGACCTTTAGATACGACGAAATTGACAGCAAAGGATATGTTCCAGCAGCCCGAGGCAGTCGGTTTCATTTCTAGTAGACAGACAAATAAATCAGTGAGACATATGGAGTCTCCTTTATGAAGATACTGTGTATGCATGTACAGAACTTAGTTGGTTTATCCATACAAAAGCTGAAGTGTAAAAGTTTTCTTTAACATGCTGATACACCTGTCTTTGTGACTGGCTAAGCTAACCAGGTGCTAGCTGTAGCTTCATATAAAGAAGAAGAGGCCCTGATCTTCTCTTCAAACTCTCTACAGAAAGACAATAATTATACCACCTGAACTTGTTACACTGTTCTTTGTCACATTTATTTTTGAGGGTGTGTAGAAAACTCTTTTTGTCTCCTTACTATAGAAAGTTTCCCAGGGAGAGCCCATTACATGAGATTGGCAGCTTACAAACACTTAAACCTTTCACTATCCACTCTGTGATAAAACAAGCAATTTGTAGTGCTTTAGACACAAAGCCAAAAGTAGCTCTCAGAGGACTCCCATTTACTGTTGTATGAGAATATCTGAAGAAATCTTTTGAAAGGGGTCTCCCTTTTTTGAGGGAGGTATCAAATGTAGCTTTGCGTAAATGTTGTTGTTGTCTTTTTTTTAAGCAGGAGTAGCTTTTCTCTTGTGATGATATGGGGAAACATCACTCTTTGTATCAGTGGTCAGTATATTGAGCATTTCCAGTTAAGCCTTAAACACAGTCAGAGTGGTGGTCAGCACTCTATCCAGACTGAATGCTACGGTCAGTGGAGTAATGACTCGAAAGTGAAAGCTCCTCATGTGAGAGAGTGATGTGCTCTCTATAGTGAACACAGGCCCTCCTGCTGAGACTGCATCAAGGTTCAAGTCGTGCACAAGCTCCAGTCATCAGCCATGGCTTGTAATTGCTAACATGCTCTATTTGAATCCCTCTATTGGCCTCTTTATTTCCACCATTCTCTTGCTGAAGATGCCGAGCTGCTGCTGCTGAGACTGTCTTTGAAGATGACGGCCATGACAAAACAAGGCCTAAGTTGTTATGACAGCGGAAATCCTCCATTTCTATTTAACTGTTGGTGTGAACGCTGGAGGGCATAAGCAAGGGAACCAAAAGTTTTTAATACAGTTGTCTGATACACTAACTTAAATTCATCCAAAAAAATGTTGTCGCCGAGGCCTGAACAGAAAGAGCTTCAAAGAGGAAAAACAAGCCACAAGGAGCACTTCACAGAAACTGATAGAGGCAATATAAAATATTTAACATATGCCTCTCTGTTGGCCAGCATTTTGAGTAGTCTGATATCATACTTTGAACAACAATAAAATCTTTAATGTCATGTGGACTGAGTGCAACTCAGGCTTCCAAAATACAGCACTCAAGAAGTGCCTCTCCTTCTGAAATTAAGTAGCGCTCACTGGAATGAAACCCACTTGTGAAATCATTAGATCCAGCTCATTTAAAATATATAGCTCGGCTAAAATGGGTAAGCTACATATTTACAGCACAAGGATACAATGTTATTAGGCCTCCAAACTGGGTAGATGTAATAACAGAACAAAGCAAATTAAAACCCCTCAAGTTGGGGCTAATCTTAACCAAAGGTCCATTTACTCACTTCTCTGGAGGTTTTAACCACATCTAAAACCCACATTTCAAAGTGGAGGAGCCTAATTCACTGAACAAGGACAGTGGGACTCTGTGAAACTACGCTAATGATAGTGCTGGTAAATATGGAATATTTCAATTCAACCCTTTTTCTTCAAACTATCAGCATTTTTTACTTTCTATACAGTTCCTGCTATAATAACTTTTCCCACAGCAGTCAACATCACTGTCAGGGTTTTAAATGAAGACATTCAATATTCTGGTTTAAACACAAACAAATCTGTGTATATTAGGACTTGAAATTACACATTTACTCACAGTGTTGTAATATAGTTGCTTGGAGTATGACAGAAATTTACTTTAAATGCAAGTTCTGTTTTGCAATATCTAACATCAAACAAGCAAAGAGAAAGCGGAGAGGAAAAAAAATAAACTATATACGTGTGAAATTTCACTTTTTGCTGACCTTATTGAATAACTTGTGCCAGGTGATGAAGGCAGCCGGTGAGGTAGAATCCAAAGCCAAGTTTGTCATTGTAAATGTACAGAATGATGTTAGGTTTCATCATGGAGGAGAGGAGCAATTTTACGACCATGGAATTGATCCAGCAGGTGAAAATGTTCTTTCCCGGGTGTTTCATAAGAGAGTGTAAGGTGTGAGAGTCTCAGCTCTGCTAGGACTGATGCTTTTCTATACGTGCAGCTGTCCAGTAAGTGTGCTTTTGCGCTTTGGTTTCATTTCATGGTACAGAAATTCACAAACAGCTTTAATAGAACATCTGCTTTATATGTTACTGGGATTAATTTAAGTGACAAAACTGGATGAATAATATTGAATACAAATGGTATCTATATGCGCAGTATGTACAGAAGATATCTTATTAATGGATTCATTATACATTTTGTGATGCTACTTCTTGCTGGTGAGGTTTTAGGTCAGTGTGAAGTGAGTAAATACGTAGTTATTTTAAAAGACACATTTTATAAGTGTTCTTGTGTGCAAGTTGTTCAGTGTTCTGGTTGCATAAGTGCATATTGAAGGGCAGATTAACTTCCCTGCTGAGCCACAGAGATTGTTTTATGTAGTGAACAGGATATGCGTGTCACCTATTGTAACAAAGGCTCTTTGTATGAAATAAAAGTCTAGAATAATGTTCTGTCTTATTTTTTCTTTGTGATCTCCACCAGAGCCCCTCCGTCAGACCCAGCGCCTAAAGCAGGAACCCAGAGCAGTCATGGTGCAGGGGACAGATTGGCTTCTCATGACGTCCCTCAGCATGCTGCACCACAGGGAGAGCAAGGCCAGGGTCATGTGGCCAGGAAGACTCTACAGGTGGATTTGGGGAGCAGTAGGACTGGGAGGTCCCCCTCTGTGTCCCCCGACCGAGGCAGCGTCCCCACCTCCCCTTATTCTGTGCCACAAATTGCGCCCATGCCCAGCAGCAAACTGTGCCCCGTCTGCAAAACCACTGACCTGATGGCCACAGGGGATGACAAGCCCAACATCAACACCTGCACACAGTGTCACTCTATGGTGTGCAACCAGTGTGGTTTCAACCCCAATCCTCATCTCACAGAGGTAAGCAGTGCTGCTCAGCTCAAACAATGATATATGTGCTTTACATCATATTTCACAAGCACATGTCTCTGCAACCATGTGTATAAATATAGCAGGGAAGGTTGGCAGTCATTCTGTACTGAGTTACAAATAGGTCATCCTCTGCCCTTGTGCATTCACATGGAAAACAAACACCACTGAAACTTTAAAAAAGAAACAATAGATGAGAAAAAGAAATAGTTTTACACTGAAAGATGCGGAATAAATTCAGGTGTACTGTATTATAAACTTTCCCAGAGCTGCAGAGAAGGAATTCATTTTATCTCTGATGTCCTCAATGACAGTTACAATTGTTGAATAACTGCAGTCAAGGTTATAAGTTTTATAAATGTCAGGTTTTTGACTTTAATTACATCACTGTAATTAGTTGTTATTACTCATGATTAACAAGCAACAACAACAACAAAAAAACTTATCTGGAGGAACATCAGACCATATTTTCAAGTAAAACTGAGCTAGCATTAGATACCAGCTAACAGTAGCATTCAGAATCCCAGCTAGCTATGTGATCGAGGCCTAGCAACACTAGTGGATATTAGGCCAGATTTAGAGCCCAACTCCTGGTGATCATGGGGCATCAATCTAATTTGATGCTCAATGTAAATGTTAGTTTGTCAAAGTAATTCTCAAGTGTGTGGAAGTGATACAACAATATTTCTACCCATGTGCTATTGGCAGCAAACAAACAAAACTTTCCCCAGAGCCCAGTGGAAATTGTAAAGAAGACCGGGTTGTGGCATTATTTACCCATATTTCCCCTTTTTTGTTGTTAGTTACTGAGACATGCCAATTAGACCAGCTGTCCAGCTGTGTGTGTGTGTGTGTGTGTGTGTGTGTGTGTGTGTGTGTGTGTGTGTGTGTGTGTGTGTGTGTGTGTGTGTGTGTATGTGTGAACTTAGAAATGTCATATTGAACCAATATAAACTTTCCCTGTTTGTTTGGTTTTCCACGGTTCTGAAATTGGTTAAAAAGTTGTTTACTGGCTGAAGAAGAATTCACTGAGTGTTATGTCATCAAAGAATTGTTTGAATGCTAATGCTACTTGTTGACGCTTGTTGGTAGCTAGCAGGTTAACAATTATTAACTAGGTGTTAACTTATCTTAAAATATTGTCCATATCCCTGAGATGTTTCTTTGAAACAGTAGCTTTTTAATTATGAAGTGAGTATTCAAAAATTGTATTAGCTTCAGCTACTTCTTAGCTTAATTTAGGGTAAAAGGTCACTAATTGTTAACTTTAGCAGATGACCAAGCATAGCTAATAGGTTATGAGCTATGTATTACCTACCTGAACTACTGCCTTTTTTCACTACCCATGGTCTTTAAAGTTGCCGATTAACTGTAAGATTATAAAGTTTGCATCACGGTGCACTTAAAGTGGGATTATATGCTTTCCCTTATTTTTAAGCATGGGTACAAAGCAAGGGGTAACATGAAGAAAAATGGAGCCTATGCAGAAGTGCTAAAAATTGCTGTGTATCGGGAATCCGCTAGAGGCTGGCTGCAGAAAGGTCAGAAGTCACAAACTTATCAAGCCAAAAAAACACCCACAAAAAACCCAGACTTTTACGGCATTAAAAAGCATATTTACAGCCTGGTTCAAAAGACAGCTTGGGTCTGGAATGCTAATTTTGCGATCGGCACACACTGTACGGGGGTTGAATTTTTTTCTTACTCAGCAGTTTATCAGAATTTAGGGTTACAGGTTGGTCCAATCAGAGGCTCAGCTCAGATCATGTGACTGATGGGCACCCTATGGCTGTTGGAAAAGAAGGTCAAAGTCCCTGTCATATCCAAGATGGCCCTGTCCAATGATTGGCTTCATTTGACTGTATCAGGGACAAACAGGTGACGTCGCGGAGACTATGTCCATATTTCATACAGTCCATGGTTCAAAGTAACAAAGCTGGATTTTCATACTTAAAGTGTACAAATTTTTAAACTGCTACATATGTTGTAGAAATTCCTCGTAAACTGATCAAAATGGTTGGTTCTAAAAATGGCTTCACAAGGTTTGCTGAAATAATGACATAATTGCATTAGGATCTTCTAACTTTACAAGCTGGTGGAGTGGGTCTTAATCACCAAGGACTGCCTATAGCTCTGCTTCTGACAGGGCTCCAGAGGGCTTGCCAGTCAGAGGAGAGGGGTGTGTAAACCTTAAAGAGACATCGGCTGAAATAAGAATTTTTAAAGCACCAGTGTGAGTGAAAAACAGGCATTTTCTTGAGCTGTCAAATCATGTAAAACTACAATTGAGGACCAGAAAGACAATATAATTCCTAAAAAAACATATTACCCTTTCTTTCAGTGAGTAGGACATTAAAGCAGATTTTTAACTTCTCTGTGGCTTTGTAAAATGGTCAGATGGTGACAGCTTAACCACCATTTGATTATGATTAAAATCTCTTTTGAACACCTTTAGGCTTTAAGTGATGGGCAACATCATGACTGCAAAAGTGTGGTGTGTAAATAACATTTATAAGTTATTTATGTATAACTAGAGTTATTTTTTAAGATTTTAAATTGTGTTTCTATAGTTGAATAACAGCTCTGCCAAAGGTATTCATAGCATCCATTGTTGGTGATGGGGGATGGTATAATGTTAAGAGAGACTTAAGAGCACAGAGAACCTGAAGTACAGTAAGAAGAGTCTCTCATAGTGATTTTTTCATTTTAAATTTTGTTTAAGTGGCTGACTGAGGTACTTAAATTAATGTTAATTTATTTGTGTTGACATTTGTGAGTAATGTCGATGATAACTATTGTTTTGGAGATGGCTGTGACCGCCTCACAGGCTTGATTGCACCAGCTGCACTGAAGTTATGAATCAGTTCCAGGCTGGTTCAGAGCTGTGAGCATCTTAGTTGTAGTCATTGTTCATCTTGATTTGTTAAAAGTTCAGTGTTCTGTTGACCTCATTATATTTCATCCTTAAAGACCAGGTTATCGCATTAGTCTTCCCAGTAATATATTGGTCACTTCCTGTAAACTGTAATGAATCTTGAGGTCCTTATCTTGAGCAAGTGCTGTGTTTTTTCAGCTAATGCTACAAAGTAAAAGCACAATACAGTTGAACAAAGCTGCATCCATTCTTTCTGACAGGCCCTAGTGAGCATCCAAATCATGCCCAGAGCCTCTCCTAAACAAAGCCTTGAATAACACCACCACTGACCGCTGCACCACACATATCCTATTCTTTCACATTCATTCATATGCATGTAAACAGTCATCAGTGGTAACAGGTAGCTGAGAGAGGCTATTGCCTTCATCCAAAAATAAATCACTTGCCTAATTTGAATTAAGCTATGCTTCACTGTTACTGTGAGTCAAGTGTGGCTGTGTCATCTGTCATAAAGTTTCAAATCAACTTCAGTGAGTCATGTAGCAAAAACTGCAGCCAAGATGCAATGTCAGTTAAGCTGGCCTACAGGCTACAAGAGCAACTGTAGGATGAATAAATACAAGGGCTCAGGGAGTAAATGGTTTGTTTTTGGACTTTGGTTGCTTTCATGTAAATGTATTATTGCGTGAGTACATATTTTTGTGTCTGAGAGAGGAGTCTCTACAGGAGTCGGAAGTGGTGGGAGATGGAAATACTAGAAAAGGAATGCGTGGAGCAAAGAGGAGACCGACAGTGAAGAATAGATGGTGGCAGTGAGTGAAGGAAAGCATGGCAGTAAAGAGTAACTGTGGAGGTGGATGTTATGGGTATTTTTCAGCTCAGCCTTGGTGAGCGTGTCAGATGTTGACAGGGAGGAGAGGGAGGAAGAGAGGGACACAGAGAAGAAGCACTCAGCCTCTGGAGACCTGAAGATTTACCCCCCTAACCTACTTAGCATGGATTGGCCTTTTTCCTTAATGCAGCAGATCAAACAGAACCTTATCACTCTCTGGTTAAATTGATGATGGCCGCGTTGTTGGAAGCAAGGTGATGATAATGCTGAAGATGGTGATGACTAGAAGTACGATTACAGTGGGACAGACCTGCTGAGGAAGTTGACTAAAAAGTTCCTACATAGCGTTGTGGCTAAACAGAGACATCTGTGGGATTACATAAATCATATTTTTGTTTCATAGCTTTTGTTTTCTGTTTTAACAGTATCTCACTTGTAGTTCCAGCATTGCCTTTTGATTAAAACACACTCTGTCTCTTATATCCTGCTTTCTATAAACTGTATTTCAATATATAAACATTTTACAGACATTGAATGAACTGTCCCAGATTAGGAGGATACTATCTGAAAAATCTATTGCTGAAGAGGATTGTCTCTCACATTACAAAAAGGTAGCAGTGCTGATTAAAATGTTGGCTCTGTATTTGGATATGTTATGCTTATTCAGCAAAGTCTAATGCTGATTCAAGCCAGTATAAATTACATCAGTTGTTTTTGTCTGGTAATTTGAATACCATTTAGAGAGATGTACACAGCTATAAATAGGTGCTTGACCATAACCTGTTGCAGTGCTGTCAGTCAGTGTGGTTTATTTACATAACTGTTTCAAGCTTTCATTCACCCAAGCTTGTCACGACGAAGCTAACGGCTAGGCAGAAATATGTTGCTTGGTTTTTTAACAAACCAGCAATAAAAAAAGGGTTTGAACTTTAAATGGAAACTCTGATGAAATAAGAAAAGAAGAAAGCCAGACGGAGAAAAAACAGACAGCCAAGATAGACCCGGAGAGGAAGACCAGAACAAAGAAAGAGAGTAAAGAGAGGCTGTGAACGTACCACAAACACTCCCCATCCGACAATGTTCTCCGACCATCATACAGGGGAACATCTGCTTTATAATTGGTCCAATTTCTATTTATAGTTGTACCCTCCTTCTGTCTGCAGTGATGGCCCGGTCTGGAGAAGCCACAGCTGAAAGAAAAAGAGAGCGAGGATTGAGAGCAGGAGAGAAAAGCCTCATAATAAATTAACTATAATAAAGGATTCATACTAAGGCTATACAACATTATAGATGTGCTGCGAAACAAAATTATAAAGTGTAGATATATGTTAAAGAAGAATTTAGGAGCACTGCATCTTTTTGTATTTGTTCGTCTTTAAAATAAAGGTGTCAGCGCTGCCAAAACACATTGCAGATTTGAAATAGTTTTTGAACCAGTCATGACATGATGGCTTTTTAATGCTTTTGTTTAAAGAATAGCTTGGAACAGCTTCTTTGTCTTTTCAACAACAATCCCACAGGCTGAGTAGCAGTTTTAACAAATGCTCCTACACAAAGATTCTGCAGAGGCACTCAATGTTTCTCCTCCATCCTGATCAAACACGTCAGGTGGGAGGCCACAGATGACAATGTTGCACTAGAATTATTTAGCTCTTTTAAAAACATTGTATTATTGTCAATTATTTTAATTATTAGACCTTTAAGGAGGGCCACACTTCAACCTGTATTTATGTATTCTGTGACAAAGCTGTGCTTACCAATAATAATTGTTCAAAATAGATTAGATAGCTGCTTGTGTTAAAAAGGATGGCTTTTAGCACTGAAGTATACAATAAAGTAAGACTGCTGTGTAAATTTTTAGAAAATTAGAATTTCATGATTTGCAAATTAGGGCAGTTACTAATGATTATTTTCATGATCGATTCATCTATCAGTTATTCTCTTGATTAATTGAGAAGTTGTTTGGTCCATAAAATGATGAATGATGTCAATGTGTCATGGAGTCCAAGATGACATCATCAAATGTCTTGGTTTATCCACAAACCAAAGATATTCAGGAGCAAAGAAACCATAAAATATACACATTTATGAAGCTGAAATCACAGAATTTGGACTTCTTTTTCTGAAAAGATTACTTAAAGGTACATTTCGCCAGCGTGCAGAAAAACTACCTATACCCCAAAGACTGTTAATGTAGTGCAAACAAAACTATGTGCCGAAGACCAGTTAAAGGTTTGTTTAGTAATAGATTAATAATTGATTATTTAAATTGATTGTTGCAGCTCTATTGTAAATCATTCAAACACTTTATTTTATTGTAAGGCATGCAACGTCATCATATCAAATGCTGGAAAAAAATTTATTTTGTAAAATATTTTTGTAACAATTTAGATATAATACCAGCAACAAGTTTTTAAAAAGTTGGTACCTGACAGCTTCTCTTCTTTAAATAACACTTGGGAACTAAGAAGACCTGTTTCTGGAGATTCTGGATTCAGTTTAGCATCTGGATTCCTCCAATATACAGATCCATGCTGTTGTTATATATGCAGTATATGCTTTGGTGTTGTCTTGCAGATATGTGTCTAAATGTTTAAGGTATTTCCCCCCAAAAAAGGCGATGACTGAATGTTAGCATTTCCCAGTTGTGTGAGCAGTCCATGCCATGGGCACTTACAAATGCCCGTACAAAAATGGATTTTGGCATTTAATACTGTGCAAAGATAACAAACAGGTTGATGTTATTGCACTGTGTTCATACATAAAGGTTTTTGATTGCAGTGATTACTGCTACAGTGTCATATCTGTGCATCATGCAGTGCGACTTCATGGCTGGAAGATCATGGTCATCTAGTTTTGGTTTTGGGTTTTTTCCCTTTCAACAGAGATTCTTCCAGATTCTCTGAATCTCTTTAAGACTGTGAATATTTGCATTCTCATGCTGAAGAACATTATTCTTATATTGTAAAAATATTTGCTCTCAGTCTCTTATGGAGTGGTGAATCTCTTCCAATCTTTACTTTTGAGTGACTCGGTCTAACGCTGTTGTATTTTTAAGTGTTCAAAAATAGTTATTCATGCGTTAACATCGTCCCCAACAAGTAAATTTAGAAGTTTAAGTGGAACCCATAAATACTTTTCCACCAGTCCTGTTTTTGTAAAAAGAGGGTTTTTATCTGTGACTAGCAGCTCATGTGAGTCACTGTGCTGGTCAGTCAATCTGCTGTTTCATCTCCCACCTCCTGCAGGGAAATCTCTGCACATGTTCAGCTGTGGGATGCAGACTGTTAGTACCTTTAAGTTTCTCAGTTACAGACACAGGGTCCTCAGTTGTCAGGACTTTAATGTTGCCCATGTTTTCATCCCAGGGCTTCAAATTGATTTTCTCAAGCTGCTACAGTAACCCCAAACCTGGGGGAACAGGCTGTCCAAGGTAAACAGTGTTTCTCCCCCTCAAAGTGTGCTTTAAGGCTACTTTGAAGGTTGAGACAGTGCAGTACAGTTCAAACTTCACCCTTCAAAGTTTATTTTTTACCTTTAAACTGTGGATGCTGGGTTGTTGTACAGTGTGCAACTGTTTTAATTAGTGACCAGGTTTTTATTTCATGTCCATGGGTTAAAAATAAATATCAGCAGAAATAGTGTGGTCATATCATTGAAGGATAAGTCCATTATACCTTGAGGGAGCTTGAGCCTAGTTCTTAATCCTCTAAAATTAATTCAAATATTTAGCATCAGACATCTTTAATCCCTCTCTAACTTTGTATTATAAGGCACAAGAGATTCAATGGCATTCTGGTCCAGCAAAGTGGAAGACAGTAAGCTTATTATATGAACCTCTTACTAAAACAGGCTGGAGCTTTATTTGTGCTTTACTCACCATTCTTTGCTTACATTAACATCGCGGATGAGGTGAAGCAGTGTGATTTCTCAAGATTTCACCATCTCTTTCAATTTTCAAACTTGCAAATACTATTCTTCACCTCGTGTTTGAGCCGACAGTTGTGAAGAGATGTCAGTTTCTCTGGGATCATGTTACTGAAAGAGTGACCCTGATAACGCTAAAGCGCTCTTTTTTTCTTTTTCTTTTTCTTTTCCTAAAACGAGTGCATGGTCTCTCTGAGCTGTCCGTGACTTCTGTGTTGCTAAATGGTAAAAAATGAATGTGACAGAAATAATTAGTATCTTTATGAAGACACTGTTTGGCATGAAAGGTTTTGCAGCAAATTGGATAGTTTAATTATTTCAGAGAAGCAAAAGAGTCAGATTTTTACTTTTTATCTCCTGCCAAGTGCCAAAAAAAGTAAAGTAAAGTCATGTCAGGCTGCCTGTGTGGGTTATTTGCTGACTTAGCAGTTGATGCTTTGCTCAGAAGAAATGGATAAGCTATAACAAGACACCTATGATACAGTGGCCAGTTTATATTTTTAATAGAAAACTCGCTGATAATAACAATGCCTTTTTTTTTCTAATCCAAGTCTTCATCCATTCACCAGCCTGTCAAACTAAACGTACACTCAGGACTAACATTAGCTAGTGGTAAAATTATGCCACTGATGTTGTCATTTCACTGTAAATGTGTGTAAAGATCACATCATACAGTGCAGATTGAGATATGTCTGCTCAACATGATATACTTTTCCAACCACGCTGATTAAAGTCTTCTCCCTCAGAAAATTATGGGTTACTTAGTGCCATGACTTCTGCGATTTCGTCATCACCTGCTGTAGACGGTAGATTGCATACGACCACTGTGTCTGAGTGTCTGAGCTTGTTAATCAATATTGTCAAAATAATAAATATTCATAAAATATGCTCACTAACAATTGATAATTTAACCACCATACTATCATGAAAGGAAACGTAAACGAATGAAGGAATAAACATTGAAATAAATTATGCAGGATTGTTTAATTTGTTCGCAGTTGTTGCAATTTGAGAGCAAATCCTTTAATGTCAATCTGTCAGAGGAAATATTGTGGCAATGTTCATTTTTGCATGCATCAAAAAGAAAATATCAGTGTTTTTTGTTCAGTGTACGAACACACTGGTGCTTCAAGTGGACAAACAGCCTGAAGTGGGTCAAGAATTCAGCTGAGACACTACATACTGAATTTTGCATATTCCAAAATATTTTGCAGTGAGAAACCAGAGACTAAATCTGGGACACTGGCTTAATTATAACACGGAAGCTCACTTCATTTAAAGTCCTAACACGGGAAAGTCTGCAGGGCTATCTGCAGCATGAAAAGTAGGAATGATCACATCTCGTCAGTCTGTTTAAATCTAGATGATGCAACTTGGTGTGTTTTTTCCATTTTAGCTGTATCACAGTAGGGCAGGGTACAGTTACAGGGAGGAACAATACTTTGACTGCACAGTTATTTAATATACAACATTACACCTTGTTGGCTGCTCAGTGGTAACTTTGTAACTCTAAATTTCTCACGGGTGCTCGTGTGTATGTTAACAGTTGTTTGTCCTAACACTGGCAATCTGTCCAGGGTTTACCCTTTCTCTCAACCAGTGACAGCCGATTCAAATAACTTTTTATGACTTTAAAGTTTAAGAGTCGAAGTCTTCATTTAAAAGCACTGATTCTCTGATAAATAACTTTTTAGCCTTCCACATTAAATTTGACAAATGATTAGGATTAAACATTTCAATTTTTGTTTTGTCAAGATAACTTGTCAAATCTTTACTTGTTAAATATATGACTCATCAGACTACAAAAGCAAAGTATGTCCCATTAAAAGGGGAAAACCACAATGCTTTGATGCAATCAGTTATAAAACACTGGAAAAATAACTTTGAATGTACTCTTTTAAAAGTTATGAATTGATTTATGGTAATGGTACTGTACATTATCTTGGTGATGTGCATTATTATATTACTCTTCGTTAGCCATTCATTGCTACGCTTAAGAGCAAACCACTGCAGCAAACCATCAGCACAAAGAACAGCTTACAACCAACCACAGAGAAGAGTCAATAACATCTCAACCAAAACTTAAAACTTCACAAATACAGCATTCTGTGTTTTGCAGATCTGTGTATTTCTGTAGATCTCCACATTACACTAAGCAGATGTTAACTGCTTTGTGTTGATCTCATGTCTCAAGATAAATTGCGTACCTCCTATCTGCACTACTTTCCAGAATCCTTAGTTACACTCTGGCTCCCTGCTGTGTCTGACAGATCAGCAGTACACCTGGTGAGAAGTATAAAACACAGACTTTACCTTTTTCAGTTTTTTTTAAGGAGTTAAACAGTCACAAGTTATCTAGATAATACTCACAGAGCTATTCGTAAGGCTGACTGACTTATGTGAGCTGAGCAAAGGCAGAGAGAGACAGTTTGACAGCAGAGGGGAGAGAGAGAAAAAGAAAGAGAGAGGCATTGGGATGAATTTCAATGTCTTGTGGCCCAATTTGCAAGGAATTGATAAACCCCTGCATCTTGAGCATCCTGATTCCCAAACTGCAGAGCTCAGCTGCTGTACGCATTGCATGGTGATACCGCATTGTGATCCCCGAGACAGAGCCGCTTTCTTTGTCTACAATCTTGTTAGTTGGAAGTTTGATTCTGTCTCTGAGTGTGTCCGACTGGATGCATGTTTCATAACTGTCAACAAACTGGAGAAGAAAAAGATGAAAAGTTTGTGCAGTTGTGAGATGTATGCAGAGGTACATCATCTATCACTGTAACATTATACAGCTTACATGCTTTCATCATGTGTATTATGTTTTCCCATATTTTGAGCATGGATATTAAGTAATGATTGTTGATGTTCATACTAAACATGTGCAAATTTTCAAATTAATACAAACTGCTCGAAAGGTTTGTTCTAAAAATAGCACGAGATTTTCACAAGCCTTGCTATAACGATGAGATCACACAAGGTTCTCCTAATTAGTTCATGACATGTTGGAGGGGCAGGCCTCAAACAAAAAGGTCTGCCCATGGCTCTGCCCCAACAGAGGGATGGCAAATCAGAGAGAAGGGTTTTTTTTAAAATGGCCAGCCTTAAAGACACAGCAGCTAAAACAAAGTGTTTCAGACAGAGGCTGAAACAATGGTTTTCTACAACACACGTGTGAGAAAAACTGGGATTTTTTTTTGAGCTATAAATTAATATTCAACTTCCACGGGTGCACTGAAGGGATGCTATAAAACCCCAATTCCCCCTCTTTAAATGATTCTGCAGAGATGCATTCTCTATCATTGCATTTATATTGAGGGCACTTCTTCATACATGTTAATGTCAATATCAGTCTCAGAACTCTTTAGCTTTTGCCTGACAGCAACATGCCTCTGAGAGTAATGACTAACTGGGCCTCCAATGCAGCCAGGGACTAGTGATTCAAAACTTCAAGCCAAGACTTCTGTTTCCATGTCTTGCTAACAGATGTTTATCACTGTCAGAGTAGCTACTTGAGGAGACAGATTGAATGGAGTTGGTGTTGAGCATCAACATCTAATAGGGGATTATTGATTGCACTTATGGACATATTACATATTATTACACATTCAGTGCTTGACTCAACTGCCCCCTTAAATGCACTACAGAACACCACAGGAAGTCATTCCTACTTGTGCCCATTAAACTGTTCAACTCCTGCTCCATCTAATCATCACACACTGGCACAAACTTATTTCACCCTTACAACATTATTATGAAATCTAATTTTTACTGATTAACAACTTGTTCTGTTAAATACTATGTGAAATATCTTATGTCTTTGTTCTTGTATTACTTTTCAAGTCTCTGCACTTTTGGACACAGCTTGTTCCAAACTATTCAGAACTTTTGTACCAATCATATTTAGGTAGTATTATCAGTTTAGAACAATATTCTTACTTTTGTTAAGTAAAAAAAAAAAAACACTTTGGACGATATGGATTTATAGTGATTTATTTAAGCTTAATCTTTGTTGGACTCTGAACAGGTGATATAATTGAAGATTTGCAGATTGTCTTTCAATGCTTTTCTGTGTAACATACACAGAAAACAGAGAAATAGACATCCTGCACACAGCCAAAACCTGTTAAAATGCCATTGTTTGACATAAAGCCAATGTGAATGTCTGTAAAATTGCAGTTCACCAAGCGCCCACCTGAGGCTGCTTCAACAGTACTGGAAACACAAAAAAGCAGAACTTTTATTGCAAAAATAAACATGCTTACAACAAGGTACAATTTTTATATAACTCAGTTGAGAAGATATTAAACTCATGAGTTTTACATATTAGTGGCACAGCTGACCAGACTGACAGGTGGCACACAGTAGCTGTTAGTGAGGAGACTCAAAGCTCCTTACCGTACACTTGCTTGTCAGAAGTTAGGTTGAGTTTAACATTTTTGATATGGTATCTGACGCCACAAACTCACACACTCTGCTTCAGAAAAAAAGGGTGACGTCCAAGGGGCAACATCTGGTAGAGAAAAATAAAGCCTATGCTAAAAGTAGTTGAATCCACTAGAGGCTGGCTGCAGAAAGACTGGAGGTCAAATACACATCAAGCCAAAAAAACAGACTTACTGCATTAAAAAGCATATACAGCCTGGTCCAAAAACAGCTTGGGTCTAAATGCTAATTTTGCTATCGACACACTGTACAGGGGGTGAATTTTTTCTAACTCAGCAGTTTAGAAGATATTATAATTATGGGTTTGTCCAATCAGAGGTTCAGCTCAGCTTATGTGACTGAGGGGCGCCCCATAGCTGTTGGAAAGGAAGCTCAAAATCTGTGTCATATCAAATTTGTCCCTTTCCAAGGATTGGCTATGGTGATGACGTCTCAGAGACTACGTCCATGTGTTAAGATAGTTTATGGTCCTACCACACTGGATTCCAAAACACCTCCATTACCAAAATCATGTCCCATGTCAACACATTCTACATTTTTAGAGACATGATACATTTCATAGACATAATACTGATACCAACCTTTAAGCTGCACCATCACAGAGATGTCCCCAAACCACAAACACCACCACACCAAACAGAAGATTTCCAGTAGTGAGCATGTAAAAAATCTCACTCTGTGAAGAGACAAGTGTGAAAAAGAATTTAAGAACCTGAGTGTCCTGATATAGTTTGGATATATTCTAATTTTTATGCACAAAAGCAGTTGATTCTTCTCTAAAAGAGAGCAGATCAAAATGCATTTGATCCTGCAACCATTCACAAATCCTGTCATGTAACAGTGGGGTGTGAGGCTAGAGAACTGGTCCCTACATGGAATCTAACTTCTAGTTAAATATAATACAAGCATGTAGGTTATGATGTAGTAGCCAATATACAGTTTTTACATTAACTATCACGGAAATCAACCAATCCCGAAACAAACTAATAGATTATTTGAACATTTCTAGTTTGAGCCTCATATGATGTGATAACCAGTAGCACATCTCAAACAAATCAGCATAATATTAAGAATGTAAACATGTGTGTGTCTGTTTTGCCAAGGATGCTCTGCTCTCATTATTTGATCCATATCCAACTCTCTGCGGGCTTTCGCTGCTAAAAGGTTCTATTTCTGGCACCAACTCCTTGTTCCTCATGAAGCCACGTTGCTCGAGCATCCTGTTGGCAGACACTGAGTGCTCACAGAGCTGTGGGCTGCAGTCCCGGCTTATGACCTTTTGACGCGTATCATACCATTATACACATACACACATATACACACACATAAGAACAACAAACAAGCCGAGGCAGGAACTGGATCCATGTACAAACTGAAGGCCGGACGCGAAACATCAGATGGAGATGGAGGAGGAGAGATGTGATCTGAGAGATGCAGATAAGTAGGAGAAATAAAGACAAGTGAAGGAGAACAAGATGGAGGTTGTGCATCAGAGGGCTGAAAAAAACGGAGAAAGACAGGAGACAGGAGTGTGCAGCGTGCTTGTTTTCTGCTGATACAGATCAGATTTCATAAAGATCCACATGATTGCCTCATAACAAGGGGGATGCAGAGAGGAATGAGAAGGAGAGCTGAGGCGGAGGCAGGCAGAGACACGATGAAATTGATAAATAGCTGCTTGCCCTCCCCACAGCTGCTTTCTTTGTTTTTCCAGTTCTTTTTTTTCCCAGTGTGCTTGATGTGATTATCCTAACTGTAATTCAGCGCAAAAATTCCAAGGACAATAACGGTGATGGAAAGAGGTGTTTCTATTTGTTTGTCTCTGGTTAGAAGCTGGATGGTGTTGTGTTACTCCAGTGTTCCTCTGTCCATATTGCTCTGCCTGTCCCTCCAGCTTCTTGGTTTCCCTGATTGACAGTGAAAACCACGGCCTCATCACTGCTGCTGCTGAGGGCTGGCAGGGGTCCAAACACAAGGCTTAGATAGTGCTGAGCCTGTGACTTACTCCATCTATACTGACTTACTGAATGACTGACCGACTGAATGACTGACTTAGATACCCACTGAGATCTACTGGTGGAGTGGTACTTATAACACTTTCAAAAAAGTGAAAAGCAAAATTATGCATGAACATATCAGGATAGAAAACAGGATGTGTTGCAAAAATATCAGAGGATTAAGATGAAAACTTAATTGCACCATAACATATTTTGCTACTTTGGAATTAAAGTGGCAGTTAGCAGCAAGCAAGCAACCGTAAACACCTAAAGTATCAAGGGCCAGGTGGTATTACGAAAAGAAGAGCAGCTTGTGTTGAAGCATTATTTACCCAAGTGCCCTCCATGTTTGTTTATCTTTTTATTTTTATTTATTTAAAAAGTATTCAACCAGGAAAGCCTCATTGAGATTAAAAACCTCATTTACTTTTGAGATCATGTTCAGGACTGAACAATTTTAGATAATAATGTAATTACAATTTTATTGGACCAATACTGCAATAGCCATTTAGCTTCTTTTTTTTCTCCCCCCCTCTATGTCCTTTCTCATTTCTTCCACTGAGGCCATTTTTAAAGATGTCAACAACAGCACAAAAAATCAAAACTTAGTGTGGTTGAAGTTGTTTTCTCCATCCCCCACTCCCCCCACCTACTGCATGCTGGGGTAAGAAATATTGAACTAATGAAAATGGTGTTTCTTCACATTCATTAATAGTAATATCCAAGGGAACATTTATTTCATTAAAATTCAGACCAAATAGGAGAAGCACTCATGTAAATACAATACCCTAACTTATTGTGAGAAGTGTATGCATTTATGTCATTCTTTTATTATCAGAGAAACACATAAGTGTAGGTAGTGATAGCTGTCCAGCTGTTAAAGGCAAGGTCAGAACTAGCTTCAGGTTATTTTGGAATAACAACTGTAATCAAAATAATGTAATATTTGTGTGTATTACCCAAATTTGGCAGTATGGCTCTATTCTGGGCTGCACGGGGACCCAGCTGTTAGGGCAAGAGGATCACTGGTTCAAATCCCGGTTCGGGGCAAGGTGTGCCTTTCTGTGTGGAATTTGCATGTTCTCCCCATACATGCGTGGGATCTCTTCATGTACTACAGCTTCCTCCAACAACCCAAAAACATGGTCATTAGGTTAATTGATTATTCTAAATTGAGTGTGTGTTTGAAAGGTTGTCTGTCTTTATGTGTGTCAGCCCTGGAAGTGACTGGCGACCAGTCCAAGGTGTACCCAGCCTCTTGCCCTAAGACAGCTGGCATAAGCTCCAGCCACCCACGACCTTGAACAGGACAAGTGGTATAGATGATGAAAGTGTGGATGGATGGAAGCTCTTTGCCTTTTCACATGTCCACGTGAAGTGCAAAAGCCTGAAGTGGGAGAGTACACCTCCCCTCGTACATGAAAAGACAAGGCAGGGAGAGCAGCAACAAAGAAAAAACTGGCATCAGTCAGTATGTTTACATGCAAAGTCACACCAGGGGGTCTAGTCTTGTCTGCGTATACATGCAGTAAAGAGAAGTGGACTTCTATCTCACACTGCTACGTTAGGTGGCGCTGTGTCCTTTATTAATGAGCGAAGCTGCATGTGTATCCAACTAGTTGTGGTTCAGCCGAAGAGAAACAACATTTTAACGATGACGGCTGAGATGAATGCAGCTGTAGCTCTTCATGTTTTTATTTATGTATGTGCCATGGTGTGTGTTCGTTGTGTTGAAGCCACAAACTATGAGCACAGCGACCCTATTTATTATCGTCATCTACTTCCTCTTCCAACTGAATGCCAAGGCTTACCAAGACCTGCCTAATCCTGCCGAGTCCTGGCGAATCCAACCGCAGCCTGATAGCAACAGCATTATCTAGGTGTGTTAATCGAGCTATGCGGAGTCCATATTCGGTCCGGCTAAGCTGTTTACATGCATTTCAATAGTCCGGTCACACGCTGACTAAGCTCATAGTCCAATTTCTGAATCTGCATGTAAAGGCACTGAGTGACAATACATAAGACCCTGGAAAAATCTGACAATATAAAAGGAGGTGTTGGGCTTGTGGTTACATCATTGTCACCTGTGGCTTTTTGTGGCAGCTACAATACATCTCTTTATCAAGACTCTTATCCTTGAGAGCCACAAAATGAGCCTGTGCCAGACCTCTCAATCATTCCCACTCTCCATTTTCTCCATAATTCAAATTACGGCATCAAGTCATGTGTAATGAAGCGAAACAAAGTGGCAGTTTAGAGTGATTGTCAAGTTATCGCAAAATTAGATGTTATCAGCTGGGATAAAGTAACTATTTGATTGGAGGTTTTTAAAAAATCCTGAAGTCACATTATGGCAGTGAGTCAGCACTTTGCCATATGTGGAGCAATACTACACTTTAAGTTCAGTGACTCATACTACTGGAGCTTAAGTGATAACCTGAATGCTATAGCTTGCACAGCTGTATTTAAGGTGTTATTCATGGAGCAATGCTTTCTGAAGTTCAATCCTAGAAAAGACATACAGCAACAATTACAAGCTAAATAGGTTTTACTCAGCTTAAAATCACAAATACTATTTACAAACATTGATAGATGACCCTCAAAGTATTTCTCTCATTAATAAAACTGTTGGTTTGCATTCATGTTAAGTTTAAATTATAAACCTGTCAAGGGAAGGAAACAAATTGGTTGTACATTTAAACTTTTACCTTACCTCAGTCAATCGGTAGAAAAAGAGCTGCCCGTGACAGTTATTTCAAGTCTTTAAGGATTTGACAACATCCTAATATCACTTCTTTATTTGGGGATTGTTGCTGTCAGAGGTAAAACAAAATGATGGAGTCTTGACAGCTGGTGGCTGAGGTAAGGGGATGAAGAGAACGGTTGTACATGTGGATGGATGTGTTGTGGAGCAGGACTTGTAATGAGCTCAGTGGAGGGACCCTTAGGCGCTGACTGTGATTAGGTGAACGTTGTGTGTAGGAAGGATGCATTGATTTGACTGAAACAACAACTGACAGCAGCTGTGAGGGACCATTTTAAACTTAAGCAGTGATGGGAAAATTGGCTCGCAGAGTTCGTGATGACATGTGATTGGTTTAACTGTAGGAGTGAAATGCCCAAAGACGGCTAAGGATAGGAGAAAGAGAGCGAGAGAGAGAGAGGGACTGTAAATAATGAATGAGCGTCAGTCATCTTCCTGACTGAACTTTTGGGAAAGTTAATTTAAGGGGAATTGTTTTATGAATGTCACTCTAAAGACATGCTGGATTGTTCAGTATTAATAGTACATTTGCCAGATGTGTTATCTATCCAGGCCATGGGCATTTATGCATCTTCATACCTTCATGGATGCTGTCTTTTGAACTGTGCGCTGGTCCTCTCCTCTTCTCTCTCATCTTTAGAGCAGAGGATGTGGCATCCATGATTTCCAAAAAGAAATTAATAATTCAATTAGTCAGACCAGATCTTGTCTCAGTCCATGGGTTAAATGGGTTTGAGTCTGGAGAAGCTGCTGTTGTGTCCAGATCATGATTAGAAATGGTTTCCTCTTTTTTTTCCTTGAATATGATGCCTCATGATTCTTCAAGATTTTCTGCATCTCTTAACAATATTTTGATGAAGAAAATCATTATAATAAAAATTTTATACAGAGATGATGGAATCCCGAAATTCTTTGCAGTTTTACGCTTCAGAAAAAGTATTCTGAAATTGTTGAGGTGTTTTCTTACTGAGTCTCTCACAGAGTAGTGAACCTCTTCTCATCTCTACTTCTGTCGGAGTCAGACTCCCTGGATTGCTCCTTTTTTATGTCACTAACCTGTTTTAGAACTGGGGTTGAAAATTGCAAGAAAAATCATCCCCAAAAATAATTAACAAACATATAGTGATTGTTTCCTGCATGTTAACAGTAAGCACCTCATTAACCATGTGTATGTGTGTGGTTGCATGAAAATTGTCTGTTTTTGAGCTTGTGTGTGAATCTGTGTAATCACCCATCGCTCCAGGCTTGCAGAGACATTTGTGTCCACTGCAGAAGCAATAACATCTTTCTGTATTTTCAGTCCAACTTTGAAGCTCCCAGAGAGCTGGAAATTTTCAGCTGACAACAGCCAACATCTTTGTAAATCCATCTCTAAAGGCTCTAAGGGAATTTCTTCAACCCTAACGCGTACAGGAAAACTGTCGGTATCCAGGCATCCTACCTCGCCCTTTTGTGCCTGAGACCTCCAACCCTTACACAACCTTTCCCTGACTACATTCATAATGCATTAAGGCATTATGTAATGACTAGGAATCCAGGATAGCCACAATAGTGAGGCAGCTGTTGGCGCACCAGGATGCCAATTACCACCTATGGCCTTGTGCCACCAGGTCATCCTTATGACTCTCACCGTTGTGTGTGCTCATACATAGCTGAAACATAAGCACAAAGACGAAAGGAGCAAAAACATAAAAGAAATGACAGCAGGAGAAAAAAGGGGGGATGGTTTAAAGGATTTTAACGAGAAAAGAACATGTTGTGTAATGATAAGATACATAAGAGGAGTTATAAAGGAAATAGACTGCAAAAAAACAGGGTTGTAATTTTTTTTCCACAGATTTATTTCTGGGTAGGATATGCTTACCAATAAATGCTCTTCCAGAGGGACAAGGATATTCAGTCATTTTCTATACAGTTTTTTCTCTAATCAGAGCAGGCTGGTGGTGATCCCAGCATGCACATGTTCATGTTCACATTCACAAAAGGCAGTTTAAAGTTTTGGTTAATGTTGTTGTTTCGTTTTTGGATGATCTAAAGGAAGTTGAGCATCCAGGGAAAACAGAGCTGGTTGCAAGAAGGAGAGCCAAACAATCTGAGCTAATAGGAGGTACACACATAATGATTATTGGGCTGCTCTTGTCCTGATTTTCCTCCTTCCCAACCAAAGATGGACAACGCCTGATTATCTTATGTCTTACAAGATTATCTGATAAGATTATCCTGTGGTATGAGTTGTGTTAAGATTGTATTTGTCCCAATAATCAGCTTTGAAAGGGGTTGGGCCAACAATGGTAAATATTAAACTAATTCAATACTTATGACCAAAAATCTTTATGCCGACGACTTCCGTGTCGCAGAATATAATGTTGCCATTTAGGAGGCGACTGAGATACAAGACATAAACAAAAACAAGCATGGCTGACCTGACACAGAAAGATGGTGGACCTCAGAAATCGAGGACCAACTCACTGAGCTTCGGGAAGAGAATGTCTCTTCAGTGTCTCTGCCAAGTTGTATCACAACTGAAATGACAAGTACAAGAGTTGGCAAGAAATTGCAGCTTGCTACTAATCTACTACTAATCTTGCTGTTGAATCAGTTACCACAGTAACGGTGTTAACCTGTTAAAACGGTCAACTGTAACTTGCACCTAAAGCAGTATTTCAACCGTTCACCACTGCTTGTATTTAGCTGAAAAGTAGTTCACATTGCATTTTCCTTGGATTTATAGTCATATAGATGGGGTTCAGGAGTGTGTGTGTTAGTGTGTGTGTGTGTGTTTGTGTGTTTGTGTGTGTGTGTGGGACAGAATTGTTGTGTGTGTGGTGAGCTGTGTTGAGATTATCAGAGCACACCACACACATTACGATCAAAACTGTTCAGTGCTTTTTTTATCTTTATGTGTGGGGTCTCTAACAGATAAAAAAAATCTCTTTGGATTTAGAGAATCCTTATGTGTGTACCCCCCTTAAGTTTAGCATACAGACTGCATACATGAGAAAACAGCTTGCTTAGCTATATGCAAAAGTAACAAAGTACATCTCTAAAGCTCACTGAACCTATTTTTTTCCTATCAGTGTAAGGAACAAAAAACTGAAAACTAAATCATTCACTTGTTTTCTTCTTATTCTTCCACAGGTTCAGGAGTGGCTTTGTCTTAACTGTCAGATGCAACGAGCGTTGGGGATAGACATGACCACACCGCGCTCCAAGAGTCAGCAGCAGATACACTCTCCTTCTCAAACAGCCAAACCAGAACTGAAAGCTGATGCTCCAACTCAGCCTACACCACAAACGCAGCCCCCTCCTCAAACACAGCCCCCTCCTCAGACTCAGCCCCTTCCCCAGAAACAGCCTCCAGCACAGGCCCATCCAGCTTCAGGCCCAGCAAAACAGGCTGGTCCAGCTGGCCCAGGACATCAACAAGCTAAGCTCCCTCCAGGGTCAGTCCCTCTTCCCGGCATGGCCAAAGCCCCATCCCAGCCTGATCTGTCCCGCAACTCCCCAGCCCACCATCCTCAGCATCCTCGCCAGGACCAGACTCGCAGTGCAGGGAGCTCCCCCTCCCGACAACCCCCTCCTCCAGAGCAGACTTTTGGGAAGCTGTTTGGCTTTGGTGCCTCTCTCCTTAACCAGGCCAGCACGCTTATATCTGAGACTACTCAACCCCAACAACAGCCCCCAAAACCTGTCCCCAAACCAGGAGGAGCTCCTGGTTCAGGACCAGGGCCAGGGGCAGCTAAACCCTCAGGACCTCAGCCTGCACAGCAAGGGCCTCGAACTCTCACCCAGCAGCAAAATCTGCATGCTCCCCCAGACACCTCTAAACCCAAAGCATGTTGTCCTCTCTGCAAGACCAACCTCAACGTTGGCAACACAGCGGAGCAACCCAATTACAACACTTGCACACAGTGCCACCAGCAGGTGTGCAACATGTGTGGATTTAATCCTACGCCACACCTAGTTGAGGTAAGATTGTTTTTGGATCAGTTTCTCTTTTACCTATGGGAAAGTCAACTGGTGTGAAACGGCTTCCAAATCAAGAGGCATCCCCAAAATGAAATGATTTATTGATGTGCTTCTGTGAAAAAATGGCGTGTCATTGTGCACCTGAATGTTATCCATTTGTGGCTGCCTGGTCATTTTACAGAAGATTCATGTGCACATGAATCACATTTTTAGCTTCTGGAGTTTTTAAATGGTTTTTCTTGCTTGTTTCTGGAGTTTTTGAAAATCCTGTCTTTTATTGGTACTGTTGTTTCTTTTCTTTTTTTTCAGAGGAATCGATTGAAGCCTCTCTCTTCGGGAAAATTGGCATATTGTTCTAAATTATAAGCAGAGGGCTGATGAAAACACATTTAGGCGGTGAAAGGTTGATATTATGATTTCTAGGCTGCAGTTTCTGTTTGCAGCTTTATGTAAGCCTGCAAGCTTCAACTCTTTTCCCCAGCCACTTCTTCTGTTTCTCTGTCCCTGAGTGTGGACCAGCTCTGTTGTGCTCAGTCTTAGGCCTTTCATGTGGTTAGCAGAGTGGAGTCAAGGCTGTGACTCAACCCATCAATATGAGTGCTTGCCTGGAGCGGCACAGAAATATATGACCAATCTTCAGGAAACAGAGCCTTATCAAGCCCAATTAATGTATAATTTAAGGATTGATTACTCTTATTCAGAGGTCGACTGAGGGTATTCCTCCCTGAAGTGCCCCCCCTGTCCTTGGTTATCCATTTGGTCAGAGCAGGGACTTGAAGTTGCTTGGAGAGACTGCAGAGTTTAATTATGCAAATCAAGTCCAATTGAATGATAGCAGTAATAACAGGCTTTCTGCAGAGTTTTGTCTTTTTATGGGCAAGCCTTGTCTTCCCAGGCATCTGCTTGTCACAGGCACTAGCACAGGCCATTCACAGATCGCTATGGAAACAGAGATAATTTGTTTGTCAGGCGTCCCTTTCATGCTTGGCTGCTGAGATGCTGAGAGTCTACAGAAAGTTTTCAGACTGCTGTTACGCTGTTTTCATGACAGAGGCTCCATCATTAGGTGTGCTGTGTTTCTGCTCTGTCGCCTGCGTTTTTCTCCTCAATCTAACATCAGGAGCTCTCTTTCCAGACCTTTGGACAGTTTTTGTTGTCAGTCCATGTGAGCTGCTTGTAGCCTGGTAGTTTATTGGAGTCAGTGAAAACGACATGGTGTGAAGCTTTGTACTTTGAATTAAGGTGTCCCAGCTTGATTTCCTCGGCTCGTTTGACACATTGTTCCCCTTCACCTGTTCCTGATCTCGCCATTCATTTCCGTTTCACTGTTTATTCTTTACCACAGTCATCTCCTGGCTGCTGGAGGCATAAATGTAATTTGTAAGTTTAAAAGGGTGTGGTGACAAAGACTGAATTTGCATCAATTTTTCATGGATTAGTGGTGTGGTCTGGTTGAGTGGATGAAGTGTGATTAAAACGCATTGATCTGTCTGGTATTTCACTGCTCAGTGACAACTCGTGATAACTTTTGACCAATTGGATGGCTAAGGATAACAATGTTCTCATTTCATAAAATCAACAAATCTATTTAAAAGATTAAAAAAAATATATATATTTGCAGCGCTTTGACTTTCTCTGCCCTTTCTGTGTCTCTCATTCTAAAACCCATCTTGTCTAAATGAGGAAGTTATTTTAAAACATTTCATAAAAATATGATTCTTTTAACAAAGTTAAATAATTTCCCCACAAAGCAAATATCTTAAGTTTTAAGAGTGATACTCAAACACAAGTAAGTAATATAGAGGAATTTGTTATTTCAGGCTACACAGGGCTGAAATAAACAGGTAGCACTTTTTAGTACAGTATTTGTTTTGGTATTGTGTATGTATAATTCAAAGCAAAAAAAACTCCTTTGAGTTTTACTATATTCTTCTTGTTGATTTTTATACAGAAAGAAAAAAATGTGTTCAACTGGATTTCACTTGGATCATCTGTAACCCAAACAATCAGTTTAACCAGCTGCAGGAGAAACTCCTTAGTAAGATAAATCTCTCTGCCATATTAACAGCTCAGGAAATGGTTTGGCTAGTAAAACATGACAAGGCAAATTAAGGAAAATGTAAATGAGCTGTGGGTTGTGCTGTTATATGGGAGATTTTTTTTTTTACTTGGGGTGATCACACTGAGACTTAAATGCAGAATGGTATTTTATTGTGTGACTTTTTTTTACCTGGAAGTTGAAGAGCTTAAACTATGCAAACAATGTTGGATATAATGCCCAGCAAACCTCGCTGGTAGAGCCACTATTTAACAGCTTTTCTTCCTCCTGAGGTCACAATCATTGCTTTTAAAAAATACAGTGGAATAATGTTGAATAAATAACTTTAGTCTGTTAGAGGGATGGTAAAAACAGATGGTAAAAGAAAGAGCTACACAGCTGCATAGAAATTGTAAATTGCTGAACCAAAGGATGTCTTCAGTCATTTTACCCTCTCGTTGGCCCCAAAACAAAACTGTCTTAAACACCAGTACATCTTATATTACAGATTTTACGGTAGCTGTTCAAACACACATGAAAGTAGAGCATTTATTTACCTTTACTGTAATCACATCCACTTTGTCAACTAACATTAAAGCAGTGATTTTGCAAGGTCTTAATCAAGTGATTCATGCTGTACATGCATCTCCTTTCAGCTGGTGTCCTCAACGAAAGGATGTGTTGTGTCTAACAGAATTATGAAGTTTTCCACCTCCAAGATAAACTTTTCTTCATCCATGGAGTCAGATTACCTCTGGGTATCACTGACCTGTTGATGACTTCTGGTTTCACTGACATAGTTTTGATAAGGATGAGTTTTATGATTGGGGGCCAGAACATGGTGCTTTATCTTGAAAATCAACTGTTTTCCTGTTTGGTACGATCTGCTCTGTAGAGATTGACGCATGCCTGCAGCGCAGTCTGGTGAAAATAGACTCACAGCGTAGCAGCTGCGAGCAGAGATGTAGTGCTGTTGGTGGTACAAGCTGGAGACGGACTGCAGTGTTGCCACAATGATTGACTAGAGTGGCATCTTAGTTAGGCGTAGTGGGCGGTGCTGACGGACCCCGGCAAGTACACAGTTTGTGAAAATTGGGGGTTAGTCCCACATCTGAGAAGGCAAAAAGCCAACCACTATTTGAAATTTAAAGAGCTTCTCTACTGTATCAACATCAGAAACTGCACTGTGAAAAAAAACTGAAAATAAAGAAGCAAAACACTTCTCTTCAACTTAACTGCTGCTTCAAACAGAAACCTAAATTTATCACTAGTATAAAATTCAAAATTAAAGTCTTCACCATCTCATCTTTGTCAAACCCTTAAGAACTTGTTACTGATGTCTTTTTAGAGAATCTTAAGCCCCAGAACATAAGGAAATTTTCAAAAATCATCTTTAGCTTGAGGAAATCCTGTAACTGGAAGAAATATTCATGGAAGTATTTTTTGGTGCCCACGCATTGAGTGGCACAATGCATAATTCATTTAGAACAAATTAGGCTGAGCTGTATCACAGAATGAAAAAAGTAGTCAGCCCCTCTTTAATCTGTTATGAGACCATGAGTGCCAGAGAGAACGGGAGGAAGAACGGAGGAGGAGAGAAAAAAAAAGAGGTGATAGATCGAGGAGGAGGAGGAAGAGAGAGAGAGAGAGAGAGAGAGAGAGAGAGAGAGAGAGAGAGAGAGAGAGAGAGAGAGAGAGAATCAGAGATAATGAGTGAGAGGACACCAACTGCTTGTTACGTCGCACAATATTTCCTGTCAATTAGTGCTGAAAGTTGTGTGTGGCTTTGAGTAAATAAGCTGTCCTTGTTTTGGGGGACAGTTCTCTCCCCCACTACGCTTCTCAAGGAGATAAAAAAAACAACCTCTTGTCATTCTCCCTAGAGTTCTGTGGTAAACAGAAACTTAAAATGTTTGAAATACTCACTCAGTTCAGCACACTGCCATGAGCCATTGTTCTGAATGATTCTTTTCTGTCACTGAATCAGCCATGTCTTTTATTTTCTTTACTGTAAATAAAGAAGGAGGTGTGAATGACACACATTTCAGTTCCCTGCAGTCTCAATACAACATTACTTTTCCATTACCCGTTTCCCTATATGTCCAATATTTCATTGCCTCAGCTGGGCTGGTGCAACAAATCTGTGTGTGTGTGTGTGTGTGTGTGTGTGTGTGTGTGTGTCTATTATTATCATACAGAAGTGTATTTGTAACAAGGCAAGGCCCTGAGTGGATCATTAGTGATACGACTGAATTTCTCACAGAACTGTAGAAAAATGTAGAGAAAAAGAAAACATAGCTCATCAATAATTCAATGAGGGAGAACATTATAAATAGTTCATGCAGCGTGGAGCAGTGAGAGAGCTGTGTTTGATTCCTCGTGTCACTTAAGGTCGATGTGTGTTGATGTCTGTGTGTATCTATGTGTGAGGAGAGCATGCTACCTGTTAAGATTTACTGCAGGTGTTTCTCGGAGCGGGAGCAAGTTAAGTCTTCAAACAGATTTACTCTGAAATAAAACACAGAAAGTCAACTTGTTCTTCCAGAGCATATATTTGGCCCCTCACATCAAACACATTTTAATCTTCTTTGACTAAAAGTTTAACTCCAATATTTGCGCTGGCCTCGTGCTTTTTAATTCAAACTAAGATTTAAGTTGGATGAGACCCACCGTAGGTATAAATATTAGCACATGCTGCTGTGCTCAGTCCTGGCTTTGGTCCCAGGTCACAAAGATTTAACCTAACAGAAACAGTGGTTTCCAAATAGTGTTCACGCTGAGATATTTACCTACAAATTGATTATTTGACATTCCGTTCATTTAACCACTCATTATTTTTCTATAAAGAAACAACTTATGTTGAATATATGATAAAGTAAAAGATGCCAAAAAGACAGGGATAAGCACACACTCAGCCCCCCCCTCACAGTCTCTTGCTGTGGTATACTCAGCTGTGAAAAAGCAATTACAGTCAGAGAAACCTTAGAAAGTCTGGAACACTGTCTGCAGTAACTTGGCTCACTTTAATGTGCCTCGAACAGAAATTGCAATAAACTGATGAACTGTTGATAATGAAAAATCTCAGATCAGACATTGTGTAGCGTAAAATTTACCCTTTAAAAATTATGTTTGATTTTGAGGCATTTAGACTCAGCCTAAGAACTGTAAATAACAGCGTCTGAATGCTGCACCCAGATTCAGTCCATATTTATATTCATGAAAGTCTTGATGGAAATCCTATTGATTTTTATTTCCTCGATGAAGAGTCCACATTTCTTGAGTCCACGGTGTCCTTGAAGACCCAGCAGGCATTCAGTAAACATATGTAGAACATGCAGTATTTCTGGATGCATCACAGCTCTGCAGGAACACAGTAGCCTCTCTCTCACACAGAGCCACTGTATAGATGAACATGTCATTCTCATTCTCAAACATGCTGGAAGTGTTTTCTGAAGGTTGGCACCAGCCGGTTTCTCCCTCAGGAGTCCCATCCAAAGCCAGATGGCTGCCAGCATCATGCATCCAAGCCTGCCGTGCTCAGGCTGGCTGCTCCCAAAGTGATGATGGTACACCATCACGGCTTCAAACGCCCACCCAGCCTCAATCAGCTGCTCGACGCCCTTTAATACTTCTATTTTTCTTTGTGCAGCATGAACTGTGTTTTATATAAGCCAGCTGGTACAAAAGAGGACTGCACAATAAATCTCAATATCACTGTCATGACAATAAACACATCACAAAAGATGAGAAATGTGCATTAATAATGTAATACAACTGCTTGAGGAATCTGACCTATTAACGGGGTACCCTCATAGACTAAAAAGAAATGGATGTAGTCTCAATGGCTCAAACTGAGGTGGCCACAAAAACTGCTCCCCCTGGTGGCTGGCTGAAGTATAGTTAAAAAACTCTGCCTCTCTTTTCATTCACAAATTTCTACACCTTGTAGAAATGTGTCTCACATTTGTGTGCTATATTTAGATATTATTAGGACACATTGTGTTCAAGTCTTTTTTTTCTGAAAAGTTTCATTTTCTTAAATAATTAGATGTTAACAACAGGGTTTTATGTCACATTTAATGATGATTGACAGCTGCCGTTCTTGTGTAGTTTTTTCAGGAATAGTAAAATATGTCAGGAAGAAGAGTTAAGAAGAGATTAGAGTGTCATAAGAAAAAAAGATTGTCACCCAGCTCCACTCAGATTTTCTCAGAATCTCTACTGCGCAGGCTCTGGCTGCACAATGGCAGCGCCTGTGACAGCGTTTTTTGGCTTCAAAACCATACAGTAGTAAACTGTGGAGCAACGCTATCCATTCTATATACAGTCTATGAGTACCCTGGGCACATGGACCACGCATCAGCACCAGTGGTTGACTGTAGCACAAGCAAACACTCAGCTATTATCAAGTCTAATTTTAAGTACTACTGTGAGGTTAACTAGCCTGTTAGCTGAGAAAGGACACATCATTAAAAGGTCCAGAGAATCTGAAGAAATCTCTGTAGAAAAGAGACTAGGAAACAAAAACAGTAGTGGATGGCAGGGATCTTTGGGCCCTCTTGTGGCAATACATTAAAAACAGACCTGACGCCAAGCGGCAACCTCCAGTCTGAAAATATGAGACAATGTGGAAGTGCTAAAGTCTGCTGTTCCTCGAGTGTCCGCTTGAGGCTGGCTCCGGAAGTAGCGGAAGTCATGTACACACCAAGCCAAAAAACAAGCCGTTTTCACGGACAAAATAAGCCTGTTTACAGCCCGGTACAAAGAACGGTTCCCGTCTGAATCACTAATTTCACTATTGGCACGCACTGTACAGGGGATGAATTTTTTTCTAACTTGGCAGTTTCCACAATATTAAGATTGCCAGTTAGTCCAATCAGAGGCACAGCTTGTACATCGCTTTGGAAAAAAGCATCTGCTAAATGAAATTGTAAAATTGTAGAGCTCAGCTCACGTGACTGCCAGGCGCCCTATGGCTGTGGAGACTCAAAGCTCGCCTCATTTCCAACATGGCCACGCCAGCCGTTTCGCTTCAAAAATCTGTTTCAGAAACAGACGGGTAACATCGTGGAGACTACATCCATTAATTATACAGTCTATGCCTGACTCTGAAGTGGAAATCACTGCATGAGCTCAGAATTTCATGGTGGTTTGGAGGAATGTTTGATTTCAAGAGAGACAGCTTGTTCCAAACACTGGGGCTGGGTAAAATGTAAAAGGAAGAAACAGTGCAAAATCCCAACACTATCATATCATTATCATATATCAAACACACACGCACACACAAGCATGCATCTTTAATGTGTTACACATGTCAGGATACAAGCTGTCACATACTGGGGATAAAATATGCAAGCACTTTAAGTTTTGCTCTTTAAAAACTGTTTGACAGCCTCATAGTGAATAAAATAAACAGATGATGAAAGGTTTTGGGATTTTTTTTAGCAGTTGAGCAATTAAATTGTGCACCCGACAACCGTTTTAAATGCAAATGGTAGCATCTGGCACCAAGTAAAGAAAGACAATTTGCAGCAGCAAACGCCCACATACACACTTACATACAGTTTGGACACCCACACATGCAACACTGTACTGCACCCTTCTGTTCTCTTAGTTCAGATGTATTAAATAGCTGATGTGTGTGATAATGACTCACCTTGCTGTAAAACTGTCAGTGTTCAAAAAGCAGGAGTAGATTTTGAAGAAATATCTAATTATCTGCTCTCAGCTTATTTTTTTACACCCCATCCTTGAGTACATCCCAGTTCTTATACTTTACACTGATGTAGATGGAAATTATATCTCCTGTGACTTTCTTCAACATGACACATACATTGAATTTGTCTGTTGTTGTTTTTTTAAGCGTATGGTTAGTTTTGATGTACACCTGCATCATTTTTCCCTCTGCGTGTTTCAGTGACTCCTCTCACTCTGTTTGCTTTCCTCCACTTCCTTCTGTCTGCATTCCTTACTCAGAGACTGCTTTTCTGTTGACACATTGATTGAAATGGCAATTACTCCTGGTTGAGACGCGCGGTTGACATTGCAACAGATACTCAGCCCTTCTGGATTCAGAGTATGCTCCGCTGATTTAGCAGCAACAGCAGAGCGAGGATTTTAAAACCCCTGTCGTAAAAAGTCAGAGTATTTGTAGGAGGTGATTCAGATACAAAGAAAAGGAGACAGGGAGGTGGGTGTGTTTGCACCTCTGTTTTTGTGTGTGTGCTTAATGGATGGGGCTAATAGTTGGGAGTGTTTCTAATCCGTGCTGAGGGCGAGCAGTGATTCCCATGAGCACCCTGCTTAACCCCAAAACACTACCGTAAGGATCCACCCACACAAATACGAGAATAGTAAGCCTTATTGGCTGATTAAGCTAAGACAATAGCATTTTCAATTGGCCTAAAAATAAGTTAGTATTGAGTTTGAAAAAAAAAACTTCTACCAAATCTCATATTCTTAATGTGATGGAACATGTTCAGTTGAAATTACATGAGGCATGTTTGTCCTAAATCCCTTTATTCTCACTGTATAAACACCGTATAAAAGTCAGTGTGTGGTAGCCAGACAGAGAGGAAGATGATGTGATGTACAGCAATGACTGCTTCCTGTTGAGATTATGTGGCATCCAGCACAGATGGCACGCTGGGTCTGAGGCTTAAATGCCACTCACTCTCATCTCTGGGCCCTTTGTATTTGGTTCTGAGCTCAGACTGAGTTACAAACACTTTGACTGAACTCCTGTGTATACCTGACCTGCTAAGGCAACCACGGCTGGGATCCCATAACACTTTATATCCAGTCCTTTTTTTCGTGTGTGTGAGCTTTTTCAAGATTCTTGAAATTTAGTTTCCTGCACTGTTTTATTTTTGAGTGACGGGGAATAGAGGTGGTTATGAGACAGTACAAAGACTAGCCCTTTACGACAGCATTATGCGGCTGCTCGGCTTCTGTGCCCCACACGTGTTTTTTTCATGTGATGTCTTTGAGGTTAACCTCAACCTGTCCACAGCCTGGTGTACACGAGCAGAACTTTCAGCTCTGTTGATGAATGACTGTCTAGCAGTACGGTGACCATACTGAACTTGAACTACGGTACTCTTCTAGTCATTTCCTGTCTGTCTTCAAGACTCCTCTTCCTGTACCTTGTGAGCGAGTTTGCTCCGCAATGGCTTAATCACCTCTTCAGAACTCATCATCTTCAAGGCCTGGTGGCTATGCTAACGAGCTTCAGCAATGCTCTAGGGGCTGCTGGCAGTGCTGTGTCTATCCGCGCTGTCAGAGGCGCAGAGGTGGGGCGGAGCAGTCCTCCCACCCCTGCCACTGGGCCCTACTGTCTTAACACATCACTTCACCAGCCTCTTCGCTGCTCCAGCCCTCTCCTCCTTGTAGCACCTCAGGCATGCGACTACTCCCTAATGCTGGCATTAAGAGAGAAGTAGGAGGGGTTTGCTGAGTATGTGCTGTGCTCACAGTCTGCAAATACTAAAAGGCCGGCAACACAAATGTGAGATTATAGAATGGAGAAGTGCAGTTGTATGTCAGGGGAACAAATAAAAAAAAAAAAAAAAACAGAGGGAGCTATAATGAAAGGGAGCACGAGATTGAAGGGCAAAATGAAAGAGATAAAGCTCACTGATCACTGAGATATTACATTTAACCCCTTGCTAATCTTCTCAGTGCTGCAGCTGTCGGGCGGCAGTCAAGATGACCAGATCTGTTGGGGAGGCCGAGGGCTGCTGCCATGAGCAGCGTACGCAAGAGCAGAAAAAGCTGCATGAGAACACTTAACCAGAAAGATGTTTCTCCCACTGCCTCCATTAGTGAAGACATCAAGGCTCCACTGCCGAGCAGTTTGCTGCTGGGGGCGGGACACAACAGAACAGGGAGGGCTAATAGTTCTAAATGGGTTCACTTGGTCACTGTCGATGCCCTGCATTCTTATTTACTAAAATCTTACTTCAAAAACAAAAACAAAAACAAAACAAAACAGATATTAAATAAGTTGATGGTTTCTCTGTTTTTTAAGCTGGCTACTGTTCTGCAAAAGGGAGGTGCAGCAGAGATATTTGATCTATCAACTCAAAAGTATAGTCAGCTTATCCTCCTTTAACCTCAAATGAACTTTTCATCCAAGAGACAACAGGTTTATTTATAAATATATATATATATATATATATATATATATATATATATATATATATATATATATATATATATATATGTTTTAAATTGCGGTTCCTCGATATTGGCAATATTGGTGCTTTTTAGTTCCCTTATCCCTTATTTAACACCAGCCTATGTTGGATGATGGTAATGTCTACTGGGGCTGCAACTAACAATTATTTTCATCATCAATTAATCTATCAATTGTTCTCTCTATTAACTGAGTAATTGTTTGGTCCATACAATGTCAGGAAATGGTGAAAAATGTCATTGTTTCTTGGAGTCCAAGATGACATCATCAAATGTCTTGTTTGCAAACCAAAGATATTTAGGACTGTCTTAGAATGCACATAAATCAGAATATATTCAAATTAATGAAACCGAAATTTGAAAATTTAGACTACTTTTCCTCAAATCATTACTTAAACCAACTGATTGATTATCAAAAAAGTTGACGATTAATTTAGTTATCGGTAAACTGTTGCAGCTCTAATGTCTACTGACTATATCAGGAGCCATTTTTCCACAAAAAAATGAACATCACATGTGAGTCACTTCTTAAGATGTATTCAGGGGATCTGACATCAAGTTACTAGATAGTCAAAGAAAAACATTTTGCCCCCTGCTGGAGAAAAGCAGAAATGTTTTTTCAACCCAGCTTGTAATGAAAGACTAACATGACAGATTTAAATTATGAAAGAAAATCGATTTTTTAACAAAAAAAAAAAAAAATCCGTTTTAAAATTGTAAAACAAAAAAACCCCAATACTTATTTGAAACGTTTTTGCTCCTGTCTTTAATATACAGTATATACACACATATTTCTTTTAAAACAAATAAACAACCAACCCAACAAAAAAAACAAGATGTCAACTCTTTCTGAGGTTAATGCCTACCTAAGAAAAATATGTAAAAGTGTTATCAACAACAAGACTAGTGTAGAACCAGACATGAAGTCTGACTGGACTTATTCCTTTGATAAAGTTATTAAGGTACATGCTGACAGGTTACAGCTGGACTAACTTGTCTGAAAGATAAATGTGAAATACAAAGTGTATTTGCTTGGCAGAGAGCTTTAGATCTGCTTGGCAAGAGAATATGAAACTCATCTAACATAAACCAGGGCTGCAGAGACAGCCTGATTAACTTGTCCTGGGGACAGACATATGCGACAAGACACATGACTTGTTTCAGCTTGCCTGCCAACCAAAGTGTAAAATACATTTGTCTGGCTGCAGCTTGATTAAAATTCAGGGAAACAATTGTTTTGACTTTAACTTAGTTTGTTTTGTCCATTTTTGTTGTTGTTTTGGCCTTTAAGGAATTTCACAAGAAGTCCTTCTGTATTTTAAATTTCCCTTTGTGTTCATAGGAGGAGGCAGATTACCCACTATTAATATGATGCATGCTGATAACCTGTAGTTATTCTGCTCATTCTGGAGTATTGTGTGCTATTACCTCGCTGACATTAAGCCTGTATGCTGATTAAAGCTTCAAAAGGTAGGGGAGAGTGAATAATATCAGCAAAAAAAACTGGGTGCACAGTCTAAGAGGCAGCTAGTGTATGAAGGTGAAAATAAGACACATCAAAGGCTTGTCTTTATTCTAACAGCATCAGACAGTTTGACCACAGATAGAGGTGCCTTTTACTAAATCAGGCTGAGCTGGGTGCTGCTGCTCAGGGTGATTTTGTCGGCAAGATTGCAGAAAGATAAACACAGAGCTGGGCTAGAAGACTTAAGAATATCTAGTCAAGGAAAAGTGTTAAATAGAAAAAAAGCCAGCTACCCACAGTGCAGATCCTGTCCTCCTTCAAATGCTTCGGATTGTTCTTGATTTTCAAGAAAGATAAGACTTTTTTCAAAAGATAGAGGTGTACCCTCCAAATAATTCATCAATGGTTATATTTAGACACTGAAGAGGCGATGGATTAAAGTCATTACATGTCTTGTTTAATAGCTAAGTACCTCATGTTTAAAGGTTGATCTGGTAGCTGTAAATCTTCCATCCATGCAGCTACTATCTTTCAATTTTGTTTAGTACAAGGATGCAGCAAAGATTGTATGGACGTAGCCTAAATGATGTCACCCATTTGCTCCAATTTGCTTGCATCATCGCAACATACTGTTTTGTATGGAAGACGAGAATGGTCATGGATTTTCCTTTTTTTATGCACTGTTATCGTCTGATAATAACTTATTATTTCGTTATTTCGATATAACAAAGACATTTTCTCATTAAACCAAATTAATTAATAACGTGTTTGATCTTGATTTCAACCAACAAGAGCTGCCATCAATGACTTCCAGCCACTGGTTGTAGCTATAGCCTACTGGTAATTTACACTTTAGTTTGTTTACTTTAGGGGCTACAGGTTAGTAGATGAGAGGCTGGCCCAAAGCACTATTTAATGAATTAATTAATGTTTAATTACATCTCACATTACATTGCAAAGTTGAGGTTAGCCTACATTTACATTACCTTAGCTTAGCTGAAGCAGCCGGATAGATAGGAGTTTGTCTGCCTCTCATCTAATTAGCGTTAGCCCCTAAAGTATGCTGAGTGTAACTTACTGGTGGACTACAGCTACACCCAGTGGCTGGAAGCCATTCATGGCAGCTCTTGTAAAGGGAAATCAAGACAAATATGTTATTAATTAATTTGTTATCATGAGAAAATGATCTTTGTTATGTTGAGATAACAATGGCCGTGTTATTTCAGTGATAAAATCTTTCAGCTGAAATCTGAAAATGCAATTTTGGGCCATTTTTTAGCTGAAATTTTTCGAAGGCCAAAATTTCTGGGCATCCTTAAAAATTGTTCCTCGAATAAAACAGGACAGTCTCACTGAGGTGATTAGGCCCTGAGTGTTGAACAACCTGTTGCCCTCTTTTGAGACAAAGAGAAAGCGACAGAAGAAGTAAACAAAAAGCAGAAAACATGACCTGACCCTGTTTTATCAAGACCTGAGGGGGACAGCAGAGACATCCACACACTTAATGTTTGATGACACTCTACTGTCCCACAGCAACACACTTCGCCTTAAAGCAAACTGTTATTTACATGTACACTATGGCTGTTTTAGAAACAAAAATATCTTAATCAGTCTGGTTAAATGCTAGAGTAGTAGTGCAGTGATCTGAGTATCAGAAAAAAAAAACAACCCAATTACCATAAAAAATGAGCATACACAGAGGCTACCCTCATGAAAGCTGTTTGGCCTCCTGGCAAGTATTTTTGGTGCTGGCTTCCAGCCCCCAATTCAAGGGCCCTACATCACAGGAGCCACCAGCTTGTGATATTTTAAGGGTCAGGGGTCGACAGGAACGGACATATGGTGTTAGAATGCTGTACCAGCACATAAATACTTCCCATTAGCCTCAGCTTTGCATGTGGTATAATTAGAAAATCTTATTTTTCTAACTTTTTGTAAAAGTTCTAACACACTTACCCTTAATGTTGGTAATTATGTTAGCATTGTTTTGTGAGCTTGTTAGCATTCTGATGTTAGCAATGGCTCAGAGTGCCGCTGTGTTTAAACGAGTGGTACACTGCCTCATTTGTGGCTGATGAAATAAAGAGCAACTTAACTGTCTTACGATGTTATTCTGATGTGTGGGCAAGGTTACCCGGGAAGGAATCAAATCTTTTTGCAGACTTGTTAGTAAAAGAAAATGTGCGTTGCGGTGGATTTGAGCTCTTCACAGGCAGGGGCTGGTGTGCTGAACGTTGTACTTAAGTGATGTTGATGTGAAGTATATTTTGCTTTTCAGTAAATTTAGCTGATACTTCACAGTTCTACTTATAGAAGCTGCAGGGGAGGTGCTCGCAATGCTTCCTACACTTATATCAAGTTATCTGGCTGGTTTTTCCCCTCAGAGAATCCTGTATTTTTAGATATAATCCGGAATCTTTTGGATTTGAATAGATTTTCACTTGGACTGGTTTCATCATGCTATTATTATGACCCTCTCTGACTGTTTTGATGGTATTGTAATGAAAATAATCAAAGTGACAACTCATAGGTTTGTCTATCTGCTCTATTTTGATCACAGAGCTACTTCAACATTGGCAACAGCAGAATAAATGGAGAAGAATTTATTTAAACCATACAAATTAATGACTATGCAGTTACTCAAATGATCATCTACAACCCCAATTTCAATGATGTAGGAAAATGTAAATAAAAACAGAATACAATGATTTGCAAATCCTGTTTAATCTATATTCAATTGAATACACTACAAAGACGATACTTATTGTTCAAACTGATAAACTTTTTTTGTTTTTGCAAATATTCACTCATTTTGAATTTGATGCCTGCAACATTTTCCAAAAAAGGTGAGACAGGAGCATCTTTACCACTGTGTTACATCGCCTTTTCTTTTAACAACACTAAATAGGCGGGAGACAGGTCTGGGGTGCAGGCAGACCAGTCTGGTACCTGCACTCTTTTACTTTGAAGCCACGCTGTTGTAACACATGCAGAATGTGTCTTGGCATTGTTTTGCTGATATAAGCAGGGACGTCCCTGAAAAACGTTGCTTGGTTGGCAGGATATGTTGCTCCAAAACCTGTATGTACCTTTCAGCATTAATGGAGCCTTCACAGATGGTCAAGTTACACATGCCATGGGCACTAACACACCCCCATACCATCACAGATGCTGGCTTTTGAACTTTGCGCTGATAACAATCCAGATTGTCCTTTTCCTCTTTGACCTGGAGACAAGACGTCTATGATTTCCAAGACTCTTCAGACCACAGCACACTTTTCCACTTTGCGTCAGTCCATCTCAGATGAGCTCTGGTCAAGAGAAGCTGGCTGTGTTTCTGGGTGTTATTGATATATAGCTTTGGCTTTGGATGGTAGAGTTTGAACTTGCCCTTTGCAGATAAAGTGACAAACTGTCTTAGCTGGCAGTAGCTTTCTGAAGTGTTCCTGAGCCCATGTGGTAATATCCTTTACACAGTGATGCTGGTTTTTAATGCAGTGCAGTCTGAGGGACCAAAGGTCAAAGGTTTATACCCAATCATGACACTCACCTGTTTCCAATTAACCTGTTTACCTATGGAATGTTCCAAATGTTTTATTTGGAGCGTTCTTCAACTTTTCCAGTCTTTTGTTGCCCCTGTCCCAGCTTTTTTGGAAAGAGTTGTTGGCATGAAATTCAAAATGAGTGAATATTTAAAGGAAAAAAAAAAAAAAAAACCTCCCCCACACACACACATTTTACACAACGTCGCACCTTCATTGGAATGTGGACTGTAGAATTGTTCTTCATTAACTTTGAGCATGTTAGGTGAACCTGCCTATGAGTGACTCTGACTATGGTCGAGTCCTGCCTGCTGGTGGATGATCCTTCATTTCCTCTCTAATCCACAGGCCTGAACCACGTGTCCCCATTGAAGGAGTCCCAGGGGATTGACCTATATACCTGCTGACTCTTACTGACCTGTCACTGCTGTACTGTGGTGTGGTGTGGCACAGCCTGGCACTCTGCTGTGACATGTGCTCGCTCATGCTTTGCACTGCGCACTTTGTAGTCTTAAACCACTGTTCAGTCTGACTGTGCACAATAGCCGGAGCTACAGCAGTTTAAATGGCTCTGATGGGGATTTAATGGACTAACCTGCACCGCTGATATTTCTCTCTAATTGTGAATATTGCTGCATTGAAACAGGATGGGATACAGTGAGTATAAAATGAACTTTACTTTCATGAATGTAGACCCCTTGTGCTACTTTTTTGTTCACATTTGCAGATGTCTGTACCTGTCATGCAGGGTGCTTAGATATTCTTACGGCACTTAACTGGCTTTAATTTTGTCAGTATCAACATAAGTCTGTGCAACAAACTATGTGTGACACAATTCCCCATTCACCTTAAACTCACCCCCTTCACACCCGGCTAGCAGAGTGCCTCTGTGCACGTGGCAGTTAATAATTCACAATGACCCTCTGCTCCCCTGACCTTCAGTTGTCACGAATTAATTATGACCTCCTCTGTCGTGTATGCCTCATTAATCTCTGAGAGACTCGGAATATGAGGGTTTTTACCATCATCTCTGCCTTTGTTGTTTCATAGTTATGCCATTTATTTTCAAGCTTTAATCATACTTTGAAGGCTGATGTTGCAACCCCTTTGGTGTGCACTGTCAAAGAAAAAGGGCTGTTCTGCTTTGTTGAAACATTTTTTATAAGTGAGGGAAGGCTGGGAAAAAATGACTTTGTGAATAAAATCTTTTGGATTGAAAGGGAGACAGTGCTGCTTCAAATATTAAATGGTGATGTGCAACACTGTTGTGTTTTTATGTGCTTAACTCTTTGCAGCTGTGTTCTCGCTGTTTTTTTATTTTTATTTATTTTATTTTTTGTGATTCCTATTGTTGTATGAAAACAACTACTTAGTGAGAATTAAACTTCCGTTCCCTCATGGCAATGAGCATCTTAAGTATTATATCACTGTGAGGTATGTGACAGCATTTAATGATAGCTGACATTTCTTGCTCACAGCTTGTGTTCTGGTTCCTGGCAGACAAAAAGCAGGCAGGAAAACAGACTCTTGCTGTGAGCTGACTGACTGACTGACAGAGAAAGAAGGACTCTGAGGCTGTGTAGGCTATGCACAGTTTGTCTTCACGCACATGTTCTTACGCTTCACTAATCTACATGTTTGTCAGTGTACGCTGGTGTTAATGTGTGTGGGGGTCAGTTTTGAATGCAACAGTGGGTTGTGACTGTCACCACCAACTGTGCGGAGAAAAAGATATGAGATTATACAGGAGAGGCTGATGTTGAACATGCAGCCTACTCAATTGCAGTTTTTAGCACGGTGCTTGAATGTGACTGTGAGTGTTTGTGTTTTTGTTCTGCGCGTTCATGTTGTTGTGTGGGTGTGTTTGCTCCCACGGGGCACCATATCTAGGAAATCCTGCACTCTCTGGCTCCCTCCATGGGCAGGAGGTGTTTTAGCTTTCTTTTTAGTCTTGCCTCACCAGCATTGAGGCCTCTACATATTTCTATAAACAAAAAAGATAAGTCTGGAAAATAATCAGACTTGTGAGTGCAACTATTGCATAATTTACCTTTTTTAAAAAAGAAATCTGGTTAAGAGAGATGTCTAAAGGTGCCATTTTTAGGGCAGATCTTTGCTTGTCAGTTGTTTTTTTTCTGTGGTCATTAAAATTAAACAGTGGCTGATCATAAAAATTGGGCAAAACTTAAAAAAAAAAACCCTGAAACAATAATCAGAACAAACAATTTCCTGAAGTAATGTTATGGGTTTTTTCAGATCCCCAGCTTGTTTTTTCAACTAAGAGGTGATCTCATGTTATTGGACCAATTTGAGGATAAAATAAGCACAAGTACTCACTTAAATAAAAACGCTCAATGGTGAAACCATCCAATCATGACTGCATTCGACGTCTCTCTTTAGATTGATTTATGTGATTCATTTATTGATTTATCTACCACGCAGCTTTCAGCTGCTCTGCTCCCAAACTCTGGAACTCATTGCCACCTGACCTCCATAACTCCTCCACCCTGCCCATCTTCGAATCCAAACTCAAAACTCATCTGTTCAGACATGCTTACTCACTTTAAACTGCTTCACATGGTCCTCCTTCCTCATTTATTTAGTTACTGTACTGTATGTTGTCTTTTATCGTGTATTTTTATTATATTTTGACCTTGGGTGTCCTGAAAAGCGTTTTTTAAATAAAATGTATTTATTATTATTATTATTATTATTATTATTTATTACAGCAAGAAATAGTACATCAACAGGGTTATCAAGTTTGCAACTCTGTTTACCAGAGATTCATTAAGTTCAGCCCAAGATGCCTCAGGGAGGCTTAAAAGTGAGCTCTGGCATCCTAAAGCCACCCCATCCTCCATGCTAGCTGTCACCGCCTATCATACCTACAAGCAGAACTTCTTTATACTGCAACAGAACCCACGCAACATTACCACATTAAACAGAGCACGGTCTAGGGATGCATAGCTCCAACTTTTTAAGTCCTGATACCAGTGCAGATACCTGGGCTTTAGTGGCAGCCTATTCTGATTATGATCCAATCTGAACCAGTATTAATCTAATATTCTCTGTTCCTTAATATGAGGATAAGATTGAGATGGCTTGACACGATTGAAAGTATAAAATTTCTTCTGACAGATGTTGGTTTTTTTTGCCACCAGTTCAATGTCAGCATCTCCCCTCAAAGGATAGGATGTAATGTCTCCAGACACACATGGGCATGTTTATGTAAATTGCAAACAGCCTCATGTGCTGTTATGTAATGGCACATTCTCACATTGTGATTACAAATAGATTAATCGTGCAGCACTACTACTCCCCCACTCCTATGAGGGATGAGAAGACTGAGAGAACAGAGAGAAGAATGTGTGAGAGAGGATGTGTAAGACAGAGCTAAAGTAAGAAGCCTGTATATAAATTGTTTGGTAACATGTGATGGTATAAAAACAGAATTAGAAACTAGCTTAGCTTGATTTGGAATGCTGACCTGCTAAACAAAAAGGGGAGTATGACTTACATTTACCATGTATTGCTAGAAACAACTTCAGACCAATGAAAATAAACTTTTGTCTTTACTGCCCCCCCAAAAAACCCAACAACATGAAAATCCCTTACAGTAGGTTTGGGTTTGAGGCTGTAAACAGGACACACTAAGTCACCTTTTTTATGTGTGTAGATTGGTGACAGTCTTCTACTTGTGGGTGTGTGTAATTGAGTGATTTTATTGAACAGAACCTGCAGAAAATAAACAACAGTTTCAGATCCTCCAAGCCACGCTCTGATAGCCTTTCTGTAGGGGAGTACAGTTATTTAGTCTCTTCTTTGTGTGTCTGCCTGAAGTTATTGCTCTGCCTTGTACTTCACGGTTTCTGTTTTTAACAACTTCAAAAAACACCTTTTATAGCCTGGAGTTCATCTGCTGCTTTGAGAGTTTGGTCGTCCTGCTCCATTTCATTTTCGCAATTTTGGATCACTCTAACTCGAGAGTCAGTAAACATGTTTGGAATTTAATTCAGAGAGGTACATTCCTAATCCAATTAAGTCTATTGAGCACTTTTATTTTGTCATTCACCTTCCTGCTCTTTGGCCTTGTTAATCATGGTATAATAAATATGTGATTCCTTTATGGGTTTACTTTAAAATTAGAGAGGCGTCATCAGTAATTAAAAACACTCCCATGTCCATAATGAAGTCTGTGTAAAGAATATTCCAAGGATGTTGGATCAAACTTTTAGTGTAGGATAATGTAGGATTATTGTTTCACTCCTAAAAATAGTAGCAGATAAATCTGAACTGTGTGTGGGAAAAGTTGACTATTTAATATCAAAAGACATTCATCAGGTCACAACCAATCAGCTCATCCCATATAAATAACCATAAAACTCTGGTCTACCCGTGCGTAATTGAGCACCTCTTGGCAAGGATACAAAACAACCACAAATAAAGTTAATGAAATCAGTTTGTAGGTTAACCAATTTGCAGTTCTGCATATTGAAAATGTTTTATTGTCTATATCGGACTCCTGTGTCAGAAACCAGTTAAGAGCTCCACTCCTTCCTTAGTCTGTGACAGGTTCAGGCTGGGGTCTGACTGTAGCTTCTATCAGAGCTGCCACACGTTTTCAAAAGCAATCTGTCCGTGTTTTTGGACCCGAATGAAAATAATTAATAACACTGTGGCTTCCAATAGTTAGATACTTTATCCTTGGTTAATACTTAAAAGTATAAACAAAGGATGTGTAAATTAAATGTTAAAAACTCTGCTGTATTGTGGTCTGTCACATCCATGCTGCCAATGGCTGCAGCGATTTCCTTGCAGATATGTTTTTTCCTGACTATTTAACACCACTTTTCAGGCTGCCAAACAACACAGCTTCATTTCTCTCTACTTCTGTTGCTATGGTTTCGATCTCCAGCACAGAGAAGTCTCCTTTTTTCCGTAATAAGTCCCTCCATGTCGTAAATTCCGTGGGTCGGGCTAGCTGAACCTTGAGTATTTAGGGGTGTATTTTTTAAATTACGATTGCTTTTCTGCAGCCAGTTTTATCAATACCTGATCAGATGTATGCCGTGATTGGCCCTAAGCTCGTTTCTACACCCAATTCTGTGTCAGTTCCCATGCAAGAATGATAAATGGGGGCCAGTGTGAGTGATCAGGGCTGTAATGTCTCAGCCAGTCCCCTCTGAGAGTTGGATCAATCCAGGAAAAAGGGATCAATCTCTCTGACCTTTTCCATGTGGTAACCTGCAGTGTTCAATCCCTCATTATTTTGACAGCGAAAGGGCAGCTTTTCTGGCTCTGAGCTAACTGGATTGAGAATCACTCCACTGTCAGTGTTCACACCTTCCATATTTGTCTCCTGTGGCACATGCAGGACCACTCACTCACTTCTCTACTCAACTCCACTCGCTGTACCTTGTCACTAAGTTGAGAAGAAATCAAGATTTGCTATTGGAACCCTAACTGTTACTCGTACCTCTATCCCTAACCCTAACACTGAACACAGACTGTGTGCTAGATCTGAGATTAATATTTACCCCAGAAACATCCAAATGTTAGAAAAAGCAGTTGTAAGTTGAGTTCCATGCTACATCACCTCATGGGGGATAAAAATGTGTAGTTTTCCATTTTTTTTTGATCCACTAACACCTCCATAAACATCTTCACTAATGCTTGTGCAGAACGACAGATGCAGAATTTATCTATAAATGAAACAAACAGCAAACACGTTAAGCACTAAGTTGAAGATGTCTGAATTTGTTTCTATTACACCATCTAGATGCCATTGGATCTCACTGCAGATATATGAGCTCTTACAGACACAGAATAAACAAACACTGGCTGTAACTGTTGTAAACATAAAACACTGACTTCATTAAAAGCAATGTGTCTCTGGCTTTATCCTTGGGCTCACAGGGTGCCCAAAGGTTTCAGTCAAATCAGAGCTGACAAAATTTTCAGAGATGCAATAAACACATTGGTGCAACAGCTCTGCTGAGTGACAGCAAAATGAGGGAAGTTTGAAGCGTCAGTCTGATGAATAAACGTCTTTAAACCAGATGCTGAAATCCACCTTGTATTGACTCATTACTTGTCACAGTGGATAAGAGCTCCAAATGCTTCAAATGTAATTGATAGATTACAGCCGGAGTTTAGTCTTGTCAGCCGTATCTGAGTCACAGTTCACAGCCAAGGATAAAAAACAATCTCCACTGAGCAGACAAGCTAACCTCCTGCCATTTAATGAGGTTACCAGCTCTCTAACAAGATGATCTCACTAACACATTGAGCCTACTGCCACCAAACAAACGTGCCAAACACACATACAGAGAATGATATAAAATACAGCAGAAATACAATACAGAGCAGAGGTGTTTTTCACATCATTGTTTTTCAAAAGTAATCATTTTATACTAAAAAGAAAAAGAAAAAAAGAAAACAATTTCATTATGTGTCTTATTTGAAGACTTAGCAGTCGTATAATTTAGTATTGAACTGCTGGACTGTCATTCTTCAGAGGGCAGTTAAAGAAGGGGAGTGCCACAGTGAATTGGATCCTTTGTTTTCAGTCTGCACTAAAGGCCGGTCTAAGAGGAGCAGAGCTTCAGCGGTTTATATGGACCTGCTTTTTCTCCACTCAGAGTTAGTATATAGAGGTGGGAAGCACAGCCCACATTGCTTACTGCTGTACAAGCTAAAGCACTCTACATGAATAATTTGCTACTCCCAGCTCTGTTTTGGCCTTGCTCCTCTCTCCCTCTCACCCACGCAGAGATGTTATGCTGATTCAGGAGCAAAGAGGAAAGTTTGGCAATGCCAAAATGGCAGGAATAAAGATTCTCAGAGGGAGAGAAATTATCATCAGTATCAAATTGCAGTATCTGATTTAAAAGCCTTTTTATATGCTCAAAAGCATAGAGATGACAGGTTTGATGTAGCTTCAAGTTACTCTAGAAGCTTGGATTTTATTTATAGATTACGTGTTTTTTTATGATATGCTATACACCCATGTGGAGCTTTAGTAGTCTCCTGTCATCACCACTGTGCATGATCTGCCCACAAATACACACGCTTGTCTCTGAAATTTCTACATGTATTGTTGTATGATTTTTTTTCATCTTGTGATAGAACCAGCACAGATGGCTAGTTCTGAGAGTACAGCACCTGTTTATATATAGCTTCTCAGTAAAGCACTTGAGAGAGATGAAAACAAAGCAAGTCTGTCTGTTTGGCATGCCAATGGCACCATCCATGCTTGGTGATCTTAGATGAAAAATCTGATTCCTGTAGGATTTGGGCATGTTAAAAAAAGGTTTCATCTCGAACAGAAAATAGCATCAGTAAAAAAAAAAAAAAAAAAGCAAGATTTTCATGTAGACTTTAAGTCTACCTGCCACATCTATCTTTATATATTGTGTTATATTACGGTACATTATGTCATGGCAGTAACTGTCTTATGGAATGATTCTTTGTCAATAAAAGTGGGCGAAGTCTTAAGAAAGCAAACAAAACTATTAGCAACCAGACTAATGTTTCCTTTATCTGTAGCCTTTGTCTTCATAGTTATTTCCAGTGTTTGGAGCTATTACCTCCAGGTGATTGGCAGATGAAGTGATTAACAGCGCACTGCCAAAACAGCTTTTTTTTAACATTTCCCACAGCAAAGACTTCTGATAAGTAATGTTTGACTCTTCACAGACAGCAGGAAGAGATTTATCATTAGAAAACACATCTTCTGCATGGACAGGAAAAGGTCAGGAAAGCAAATTTTTTTTGCTTTGCCCATGGGTGGTGATGACTGAATAATTAGCAGATCATAAGTTTAGTACAGGAGCTTCGGTGCTCAAAAGCTTTTGCGTAAAAACCTTTAACGTTAGTCTGTTTCTTATTTTGCCTCCTCTTTTATTTCGTATTACCCACACTGTTAAAGAATTCCCTCAGCATTTCTGTTCAGCACTGAACAACACAATATTAATGTCTTAAACATTATTTTGAACAGAGTTCAATAATTTTACACTTTTACACAAAGTGGACTGGCTTATCCTACACTGATATTTTTACAGTACAGATAAGTCCAGCAGCCAATTAGTGTACATACCCTTGATTGCAGGTCTGCAGTTCAGTTCCTGCTGCTGCCTTGTTAGAGCCTGATATGTAACACCGACCCAAAATGTAATAAAACCTGAAATTTAATAACTGGTCAATAATGTAACAAAAGTGCAAAGCCCTAAAAGAAATAAAAATGTCATGAAACCCAAATTGTAATAACTGGCCCAAAACGTAACAAGATGCTGAGCCCAAAACATAAAAACTTTTTGCCAACTGTAACAACTTGTCACATTCTGGGTTTTAGTACATTTCAGGTTCAGCACTTGTGTTACATTATTGACCAGTAATTATATTTCGGTTTTTATTTGTATTACATTATTATTATTATTATTATTATTATTATTATTATTATTATTATTATTATTTGGGTTGTTGTTACAAATTTGGTCTAACATGCCTTCTCACTATGACAGCTCCACAGAAGGTGAGATTAAAACAGCAAGAAAGCAAGGAAATTGAATACACCTGGTATAGCAGTATATTAAAATCCAGTCTTGAGGTGATCATGTTGCCTGTGAGATCATGTCATAAGGTTACCTGTGACACATGGGTTTTCCAGTGATTCTTGTGTGCACACGTCACATGTTGGAAAGGGCTGCCAAATTCACTTTGGCAAGTATTCTTACTACACTTGAAGTGTGCACTCATTCACTGAATGTGGCACAGGTTTTCTTCAAAGCTATTGTTTTTTTAGAACCACCGGTTTCTTGCCAAAAGCTGGTCAAAAATCAACATGTTAAGGAAAGAAAATCATCAGGGAAGCCAAGGTAGAATAAGAGCAGGAGGGAAAGAAAGTTCAAGCCACACTAGCAAGACCGCTGGAGTTTGCTGCGATATAATGTTGATAAAAATGATGTCTTGAGTCAAATCTGCCAGTCGATGCTGCCATGTGTGGATAAGTCAAGTATAGAAGAGATGGGTAGTTTATATTCAGGTATAGCAAAACAAATGTTTTGTAGTGACTTAAGTATCATGATATGGTTATGAAATCTGAATATCAGACCATGTCCCATACCAACAACCCAGCTGTGGAGACTCATCCATCTGATGGGGCCTGTAGCTTAAGAGTCTTTTGTGCTGTTTGAATATTTGAATCTTTGTTTGCTAAATCATTTTCACTCCCCATGCATCTCTTTTTGTTGCTTGGGATAGAGGCTCTTCAGTGTGATTCATGCCTTATGAAACACAAAACATTATAGAAGTTACTCGCTTGGCTTGTGGTTACCGGCAATGGAGCATTTGAAGAGTTATTTGTTTCTGTCATATGAGTCTCCTTTTTCAAGCCTGAGGCATGGATGATGACTGAAACAGAAGGCTATGTTACAAACATGGTGCCGCCTCCTCTCTTTTCAGCTTTATAATCTGTAATATAACCATTTCATTCCATTGAGCAGTTTCATCGATCTGGTGCATTGACCTGAAACTGAATCTTCTAATGTTAATATCCTGTCTTTGATGGGTTTCGTTCCTCAGTTTCAGCAGTGTCACAATCTATAACTGCATGACAGAGGGCGACTGTGAAGGACAAACACTTTTACAGATGGAAGTTTTGCTTTGGGTTTAATAAACGGGTCAACAACACTTGCACCCCTACAATTTTGTATTAGTGTGTTCATTTGTATTCACCAGGCAATCATCTGCTGTGTACCCTGTTTGAAAGTGCTTAATGTTGTCAGTGATTTAGTCTTGACAAAGAGATGAAAGGCCTCGTTTGCACAGGCTTTCAAATATTCAGTTGTTCAGACATGCTTAACTGAGTTCTTAGTACTCTATGAATGTTTACAAAGCAACAACTTTTTGTATATGCAACAGACACATTTATTTCACTGTATGGAATAGCCTCCATGAATATAAAGCAAATAAGATGTTCTCTAGGGCCAGGACAAAACAATTGTTGAATGATACTTTGCGTATTGCTGTACACATACTCTGTTTCCTGTTTGTATTGATGGCACTAGATTGAGCAGGGAATCACCAATAAAAGTCTTGAATTTTAGATTTAGTTCTGCATTTGTTTGTTAGAGATCCCGTGAGATGCTTTAAGCTCATAACATAACATTTATTATGATGGCTCTCTGTGACCTACAAAAGCAAAAGTGACCATCAGCAAGATAAATTTCTTTTGTCTGTGGCTCTTTTAATGCCTGTTACCCCTGCTGCAGCTAAGGAGAGAAAGGAGGCATACCACTTTGTCCCCAGGGGCCACCAAAAGAAATGCCAAACTGAAAGTTTCCCACAGTAGATTAAAGACCAGTTTGAAAGAAATCAGAAGAGATATTTATTTCAATATTACTGATGGTTGCTTTTTGTGTTTGTTTTTTTCCAGAAGAAAGAATGGCTGTGCTTGAACTGCCAGACACAGAGGGCTCTGTCAGGAAGCCTGGGAGATATTCCAGGTCCTGTTGGACAGCCCGGATCCCCTCGGCCACCTGCTACAGCCAATCAACATCCACCTCAGCAAAAAGGGCCCACTCAACTTTCAGGGTCTAGGCCAACGGGTCCTCAACAACTACAGAAAGCCCCGGGTCCCCAAGTAAGTGGCCCTCTCTCTCCTGTGCAACAGGCTGGGCCCACCCCTCATACCAAAGGGCCCAGTCAAGCTCAGACCAAGGGTTCTGCCCAACCCCCTCCACAACCCAAAGGTTCAACTCAGCAATCTCCCCAAGTTAAGGGTCCAACACAACCCTCAGGTCAGAATAAAGGACCTCAAGTTAAAGGTCCCAATCAATCTACTGCTCAAAGTAAAGGTACTGTTCAGTCTGCTAATCAAACAAAGGGCCCATCCCAGGCCAAAGGGCAGACTCAGGTGAAATCCTCTTCTCAGACCCCAGCTCAGACTAAGGGTCCCCCTGGTGCCAAGGCTTCAACCACCCCTAGTAAAGCAGCACCCAACCAAGCTAAGGCCTCTCCTACTCCTTCAAAAACAGCCCCCACTCAGTCTAAACCCACAGGTAACGTCCAGGCCCGCAAACAGCCGCAGAGCCAAGAGAAGACAAAAGGCTCCAAGTCTCTAAAAGAAGACGTCAAGACCTCACCAAAGAAAGCATTGTCAGAAACTGTCACTTCACCTAAAGACACGAAGATAACTGAGGATGCACAGAAGTCAAGACACCATGAAGTGAGCTACCTGCAACTTCTTCGCCTTCACCTGTTACTTTCACCATTTTTTTTCTTTTGCTCCATTTGAGTAATTGTCAACATGTTTAAGTAACGTTATTATCACCATCATCATCATCATCCTAACCATTGTCAATCCATTATTAGACATCAATGATGCAGTCATGTTCATATGATTTCTGTTTTTAATTACTTTTGGTTTACATAATTAGTTTTGTGGATGATTCTTTATTTCCTGTTAAATCAAACACTTTGTTATACTTCATGATCAGTTGTTCCCCCTTTCCACTTTTATCATTTTCAATTCTTTATTATTATCAGACTTAAATTATTTCAATTTATCTTGTACTTGTATTATTACCAATAATGTAATAATATTTTTAGATGTCTAATCATACCAGACCTCCATCAAGATAATTTCCCATCTGTGCAATTTTCTTTATAAATGTATCCTCTTTTTTGTTAATTTTACAATCGTCACAACATCCCGAACACTGTCATCATCATTTTCATCAACATTATCTCTGTGGCCTTTTAACATCTTCAGCCCATTTCTGTTACTGGTTTTCAACACTTTTCTTTTATGTATCCAACGCAAGCTTTTTGTTCACTGTGACCCCTTTGTGACAATACCTGACGCATTCTTAGCATGTTCATTATTCTTCAAGGGTTCGAAGAATGCCGTGGAGAATGCACCAAAGATGGAATCAAGCATGTGCTGAAATGACATTTGTCTATTGATGTTTGTATGTTTAACCGTCTGTTATACTCACTCTATGTGTCAGTGTATTAATCCATCTTTATGTACAATACATTACTTTGAAAGGCAAACTCAACCCAAATAGCAAATTCCACAAGTTTAATAAACAGGCAAAAAATGTTGTAGATTAAAACAAGTCAATTCATCCTGTTATTTTCAGTACATTATAAGTATACGAAATGCATTGTAAGACATTAAGTATTAATGGTAAAACTGTTAACAACAAACTCAAAAAAGTGCTTTAAGATGGTCATTTGAGGGAAAAAATTGGTCACCTATTAAAACCATATACAATATAAAAAAATTTGGGTTGATTTTAGCCAGTTGGTGGTACTACATTTTCCAATGTTTTTTGTGCTTTAGAATCTGAGTATTTGACATTAATTGCATTATTTTTGGTGCGTTTATGGGAACCCCATTGTATCTGAAATTGCTTATGAAAATGTTCGTAATGACATAGAGAAGATTTGTGCTCAGGCTTTGCAACAGACCTAGATATTGAGTTATTCACAGAGATTTTCTTTGTCTGGTTCTTACACCTCTCTCCTTGTTTCTCTCTGTCCTTAGGATTACAACAAATCAAGTACACAGAGTTTAAGTGACACTGGCTACTCTTCTGATGGGATCTCCAGCTCTCATGGGGAAATTACAGGCCAGATTCAGGAAGATGGCATTAAGCTCAATGAAAGGGGGGCTTCCATACCCTCAGATATTAACAAGCTAGAGAGCTCAATGAAGCCTCTGCTAGAGTCAAAGACAGCCTCAGACCAGAAACACAGGCCACATTCACTGTCTGTTGGACAAGAACGAGACTACAGTCCAGATGATGATGCAGCAAGGGATGAATCAGAAGATGACCTCAGTTGTAAGCTTCGCCATGATTATGTGGAAGACAGCAGTGAAAGCGGCCTCTCACCATTGCCAGTAAGACAGAAGAAGTCGCATAAAGATCTCACAGATGAAGAATACATGAGGAGGCAAATAATGGAGATGAGTGCTGATGAAGAGGAACTGGAGGAACATGGAAACCAGAAGAGTAAGAGGGGACATAAAACCAGTGGGGACATAAGTAAAGAAAGGCGACGACTCTCTCAACATTCCAATAGTTTTGAGGAAGATACCAAGACATCAGAAGGTGCTTATAAGACAAAGGAGGAAGAGGATGTTGGAATGGCTGGGGGCCTTCGAAGATTTAAGACCATTGAGCTGAATAACACCAACAGCTACAATCGAGAAATGGAATTAAGTGCAGAGCATGATTTACGAGAACCAGAGTTAGAGATGGAGAGTCTGACTGGTTCTCCTGAGGAACGGTCCAAGGGAGAATATTCATCCACCCTTCCTGCCACAACTCCCAGCTACACCTCTGGAACATCCCCCACATCCGTGTCATCCATGGAGGATGACAGTGACAGCAGCCCTAGTCGCAGGGCAAGATTAGAGGAGGCAAAGCAGCAGAGGAAAGCTCGACATCGGTCCCATGGGCCACTGCTTCCAACTATTGAGGACTCATCTGAGGAAGATGAGCTCAGAGAGGAAGAAGAACTGCTTAGAGAACAGGAGCAGATGAGGGATCTAGAGCAACAGAGGATCAGGAGCACTGCACGAAAAACTAAGAGGGACAAAGAAGAGCTACGAGCACAGAGACGCAGGGAAAGATCCAAAACTCCTCCCAGCAATCTCTCACCTATTGAGGATGCTTCCCCAACAGAAGAGCTGAGACAAGCTGCAGAGATGGAAGAACTTCACAGATCATCATGTTCAGAATACTCACCATCTATGGACTCGGAAGTGGAGGGCTTTGAGATGATTGGTGGAAAACTTTACAAATCAGGAAATGAATATAATCTTCCAACTTTCACATCACTCTACTCCCCCACAGAGAAAACATCAGCAATGTCACCATCTGATAAAACACTTAAAAGTGCAGAGGAGGTTTATGAGGAGATGATGAAAAAAGCACAGCTCATGCAAAGGCAAGGACAAACAGTGGATTCACCTGACAGTAAGCATCATCTTGATACAGGAACCTCACTAACTCCTGGCTCAAGTCCAACACAAATTGCAGCACCAATGTCCTTTTCCACTACAGGTAGTGATCCAAGAATTCCTGGAATTCATGCAGCTCAGCATCTTTCTAAAGAAACACAAAATAGGATGATGACGCAAAGTGCCAAAATTGAAGGTGTTGTTGGAGTTGCTGCAACCAAAGCCCAAGTTGGTCAGACTTCCACCACAAGACAGGCAGGTAGCACAGTACCTGGTGGTAGTAGGGCAAGCTCTCAGAGGCCAACACAGGCATCGCCTGACCCTGGAGCCTCCTCCCTCTCCTCCAAAGTTTTTTCCCTTTTTAAAGGTCCCAGCCCTCCAGTCTCTCCCACTACCTCTCCGGCACAAAGCCCAACCCACATGCCATCTGTAAGACCATCTGGTGGTAGTGGCAGACAACTGCCCTCTTTGCCTGGTGGTCCTGCATTAGCAGCAGCATCCCAGGGAGTCCAAACACCTCAAAGGTCAAATTCACCACGTCTTGCACGTCAACAGTCCTCACAAGATTCACCAGTAATGGTGATAACACTAGGCTCTGATACTTCTACTCCTTCCAAACCACTTACTGTTAATTCTTCCACATCTCCTTTGTCATCACCTACCCAGGCCAGTTGTAAAACCTTGTATAGCTCAAAGCCTCCTGGAACAAGTCCCCCAACATCACCACAAATGCATCCATCACAACAGTCTCCAAAGCATTATTCACAGAGGACTGAAAAAGTAAATGTTGGCATCAGCACTGTGACAACAACTGCACAGAGTCTATGTAAGATCTCTAACATTCCAGGCTCCCAAAAGGTTGCTGGTCACACTCAAACACATCAAAGCACCAATGTGGTAGATCTCAGAGCCCCAATGAGGCCAACTCCAATCATAATGACAGACCAGGGAATGGATCTAACATCTCTTGCCTCTGACTCAAGAAGATATTCTTTAGGAACAGAGCAGCCATCTGTTCGACACACAGCAGTCCAGCCTCTTATTATGAACCTGAATGCACAGGAGCAACCTCATGTATCTTTATCAACACCCACCACAGTTAGTATCACTGTTGCAGGTACTATGTTTATGTCCCAGCCCAAACAACAGGTTGTGTATGGAGATCCTATGCAAAACCGTGTAGACTTGGGGCAGGGTGTTGGATCAGCTGTGTGTCTGTCCCAGAGTAAAACTCCAGTTAGTGACCCATCCATTCCCAAAATTGATGCCTGCCTGGAGAATTTAGGTATACAGCAGCAGCAACTCCAGTTGCAGCAGCAGAAGCTTTTACAGCAACAACAGCTCCTTGAACAGCAGCTCCAACAGCACCAACAGCAATCCTCTTTTGCTCGTTACAATTTAGCTAACCAGGTTCAGCCACTGCTGATGAAAAAAGATCTAGTTGTGAGTCAGACAAGCAGTGCCCAGCCTGTAGTGACTGCTAGTGCCATTCCAAGAGTTTCCCCCCTAGCCCCACCTCAAGGGTCTGGGGCTCCTGCTTCTAATATTCCCCATGAAATCTATGGTGGAGTTGCCTTAGAGCTAAAAAACAAGCCAACAGTAATGAACTTATCCACTGGAAAGCCTCACGTTATGATGGTGCAACTTGATGAGAGTAACCCATCACAAGGGAGTACAGTGACTCAACTGGTAAAACCAGAGGAACCTCCCTCTGCTCCTCAAGTTTTGGATCTTACTGGACAAATTAAACCAGAAAACCAGGTGGCTTGTTGTGATGTTGTTTACAAATTGCCCTTTGCTGGTTCCTGTTCAGGGTCATTCACTCAGAAGCCTACAACAGTATCCTCAGATAAAACCCCCACCACAGAAACTGCTCAAGCAGTGCACCCTCCCCATCTACCACAGTACAATGTCAGCCATCAGCAACACCAGCCTCAGTCAACACAAGGTGGGTCAGAGGAAAATAAACCCTATCAATCACCTGTAGTTCCCTCAGGAAGAATTCAGCCCTCCATGTCTGATACTAACTTGCCTTCAATGACAGACGCAAGTCCCTATCAGAATAACATTCAGGGGGCTCTAGCAGTGGATCTTAGCAGCATGAATCAGCCTTATGATGGTGGCTACCTTGGCATGGGAGCTCAGTATGGCTCTTACACAGACTTGCGTCATCAGGGAGATTTTGCTGCACCTTCTTTATCACTTCGCCGATATGGCTCCATGTCAAATATTAATTCTGACTACACCTACAGTTCACAGGGCATATCAGGATCACAGGACTCCAATCTGGCACAGTACAGTGCAACCACTGCCAGGGAGATCAGTCGTATGTGTGCAGCTCTTAATTCAACAGACCATTATGGGAGTCGGTACGGAAATAACCCTGAACTGATCCCATATGGGGCTGGACGTGGAGGATCTATGGCGAGGCTAAATCTCCAACAAAGCTTAGCATCAATAAGAGCCAACCTTCTATATGGCTCAGATGGGAGAGCAACAGCAAATGGCCAATCACTGACAAACCTCATTAATGCTAGACAAGCTAGTATACGCGCCTTGTACCCAGCTGCTATAAGAGGGGGTGATGGCATGATATATTCTACAATAAACACTCCCATTGCCTCGACTTTGCCAATAACTACCCAGCCTGGCTCTGTCTTGCGACCTATGCCAAGAGGAATTTACAGAACCTACCCCACTGGTGTAACTGCTGTACCATTGGCTAGCCTTACCAGGTTACCTCAAATGGCTCCCAGAATGCCGCTTTCCACACAGGGACCATACTCTTTCCCTCCTCCAAACCAATATCCTGCTTCAGCAACACCATCAGGGAGTATGTCTGACCCAAGTAGTTCACAACAAGAAAATCCTGTGTACCTTGGAAAGCCTCTAACAACAGTTGCTCCACAAACAACTGCAACCATTGCACCTACCCAAATTGCAGCACATTTAGGACCCCAAAATGTACCTGTAACAGGCATGCAAATTATGCAAGATCAACAGACAACTCAACTTAACCAACAGAGTGCTACTTCTCTCTCTCAAGCTCAAGGCCAACCTTCAGCTATCCAGTCAGTCCAGCCCCAAACACAGCCACAGCAGTTACCTACCCAAACTGAACCCTTATCTTTGACCCAAACCCAATCTCAAGTTCAGTCAATCAGTCAGCCCCAACCAGTTGTTCATCCACAAGGAACACCCCTAGTACCAACTTCTAAAGTTTCCCCTCCCACAGACACCCAAAAAGGAAAGGAAGACGAGAAACTCAGTCAGCAACAAGAACATGTGCTGCAGCTTGAGAGAGAGCGTGTTGAACTAGAAAAATTAAGACAGCTGCGCCTGCACGAAGAGCTTGAAAGAGATCGAATGGAGCTTCAGAGACACAGAGAAAAAGAACAACTCATTGTTCAACGTGAGATTCAGGAGCTGCAGACAATCAAACAGCAAGTCCTACAGCAACAGCAAGCAGACCGGGAAACACAGCTCATAATGCAAAGGGAGCAACTGGCCCAGCAGAGAATGCAGCTTGAACAAATTCAGTCCCTACAGCACCAGCTTCAGCAGCAACTGGAAGAGCAGAAAAGACAAAAGACTGCAGCAGTAGAGGCTGCAGCTGCTGTAGCAGCAGCAGAGGCTGCTGCAGCGTCTGCAGCAGCAGCAGCAGCAGCAACTTCTGCCCAAGGGGCCATTCAAGGGGTTGTTGTTGGTGGAGGGCAACCTCAAGGATTTATTATCTGTGATCAAAGTGGTCGAGTTATTCAACAGGAAGGACAAAGTGTTCAGTTTTGGCAGGATGGGCAAGTGGTCCAAGCTGTGATGGCTGCCAGACCTCTTCAAAGTTCTGCCTCTGAAATGTCTTTGAGAAGCAGTGACAAACAAGCTGAGTCCAAGATTATGAAAAAGCAAAATTCAATGCCCCGGCTCAGGGATGGCTCAGAGGAGGAGTCATTGAAGAGGATTACCGACAGCTGTGTGCAAACAGATGATGAAGATGGAGACGAGAAATTCATGAACAGGCGAAGGAGAACCAGGCGCATTGCAGACTGCAGTGTGCAGACTGATGAAGAGGACCAAGGAGAATGGGACCAGCAGCCAGTAAGACGCAGGCGATCTCGTGTTTCAAAGCACTCTGAATCCAGTGGTGAGGCTAAATCAGAAGGGTCCTCTAAAGTGGCTTCTTCAAGTATAGCTATTCAGACTACAAATGATTCCTCATGCCAAACAGAGTCTGACCAACTCGGCAGGATTTCTCCTGCAATCCACATTACCATGGCAGAAACCTCAAAGGTTGACCTTTTACATTACATAGCAGCCCCTGAAAGGACCCACAAAGGAGAGAGTCTTGCCTGTCAGACAGAACCAGAATCTCATTCGCAGGGTGTGGTTGCACCTCAGCTCAGCGTCCCTACAACTATAAGTCCATACTCCACAAGCCTGCACATAGTGGGAGCAAACACATCTGATCCAACATCTCCCAGACTCCAAGGAGTTGCTAAATTTGAGAGGAGAAAACCAGACCCCCTGGAAATTGGCTATCAGCAGCAACAAAATGAATTATCTCGCCAGCCCCCCAAATCTCCCCAGGTGCTATACTCTCCTGTGTCTCCATTGTCCCCTCATCGAATGCTGGAGACAACTTTTGCCTCCCAGGAGAAGCTAAACAAAGCCCATGTTACACCCCAACAGAAGGCTTTTACTGCTGAATCACCGCAACGACATCAGACCTTACCAAGACCAATAAAAAGTGTACAGCGCTCCATGTCAGATCCCAAGCCTCTCAGCCCTACATCAGAAGACCCTGCAAAGAACAGATTCTCCCCATATCACCAGCAAGCTCTGTCCAACAGTCAGGTATGATAAAGTCACTTTTCTAGTTGAAGACAATGTATCTGTTATCCATACTTATGTGAATGTTCATTGTACTGTATATAGTACTATGGATACTTTGAAAACATGTAATGTTAATGTTTTAATGTTCCTTACTTCTATGCATTCATTCAAACATGCAAAGATAAATAACTTTGTAAAAATAATATATATAACACCAGTTTCTTCATTTATTATGATTTTATTGGAAAATTAAGGGACTGTGAGGACTATCTAAGTGATCTTGAAAAAGTCTCGCTTGTATATGCCTGGTCCTAATTCATAAATTAAAATGTAATTATCAGCATCAATAAATTATTCTAAATGCTATTTCTTAGCTTTCCAAGAGGGTTGGACTAGGACAGATTGATTTACTACACACTGAAGTCTCTATGACAACACCAAGCCAGCTGACAAAGTTCAGCAGTGAGAAGAGAGATCTCTGTTTTTCTCTGCCGAAAACAATTTCTGGGATTAATTTTGTAGTGATAGTGGACACTGGAGCTGAACTGTCAGACAGAAAAAAAGACTGACCCAACCCACACACAGCAGTTATACTGCAGTGATCTGTTAAAAACTTGAGAGTCTGTCATTAAAATGAAGAGCCAAGTTACGTTTGCTCTGCTTGGTAGATGAGTAGGACATGAGGATTCACTAACGTTACACGTTAACCTATGGATACATTTCAGCGCACTGGGCTGCAAGTAAGACTAAAATAGTCAGCTACTAAATTACAGTACAAGCTGACAAAGTTGCTGCTAACTGTCCGGTATTACAAATAGTATGAATTAATTTGCCACATAACTTGAACTACTTTGCAATGTTAGCGTGCAACAGGGTTACTTAGTGTTGACTGCAATGACCACTACTGCTAAACTTGTTTGTTAGTTAGTATTGTTTACTGGGCATAAAAAAATGTTATGAATGTACCATTTTAACTACTGATCTTGGAAGCCTCTTTTTAATATATAGGCTGACCAGAACCCTTGAGCAGTCTGGCAGTTTTTCTGGTTATGTATCCAGCAGCATAGTTATTTACTTGTGTCTAAGAATGGAGAAATGTTCAGACTTTTTTGAGTTTCTAGTGAACTGCAATGACTCTAGTTTCCATGAACAGATTCTGTTTACAGCCCAGTGTTTGCTGATGTGTCTCTGCCTCTCCTAGCAGATGGCCTCCCTGCAGCATCAGAACTCTCTGATGAGAAAAGTAAAGAGGACACTCCCCAGTCCACCTCCAGAAGAGAGTCCACTTCCTATTGTAACTCCAGCCCAGATGTATAGCTCCCCTGGTATGCCGCAGAGGGTTCTACCTAGACCTGCTCAGGGTGTCACTAAGGCAGGCCTGCTAAGTGAACTGAAAGCTGTGGAGCAAGAGTCGTCAAAGCTTCGAAAGCAGCAGGCTGAACTGGAGGAAGAAGAGAAAGAGATTGATGCCAAGCTTCGGTACTTAGAATTAGGCATCACCCAACGCAAGGAGACCATGGTAAAGGAGAGGGAGAGGAGAGAGCTGGCCTACTTGAGAAATATGGGAGACGCCCGGGACTATATGTCTGATAGTGAGCTCAATAACCTAAGGATGGCAGCTGCATCTGGAACCTTTGACACTAATGGTCTGTTGACAAGGCCTAGCACTGCACCGATGAGCCAATTTACTAATGACCTAAATTCAACCTCCCAGTATCCCTCAACCTCATCATATATGTCTTATCCATACCCTCAAAGTCAACAATCAATGCAACAGCCAGGCGGCTCAGCTTACCAACAAATAGGTTTTCAAACTGCACAGTACCCATCATCCTCTGCACCTCAGCCAGGAACATTCCAGCCACATCCCCCACCAGGCCCTGGCTACCAGAACCAAGGGAGCTATTCCTCTCGTATGTATGCCCAGTCCTCATACCAGACAGATCTTGGCATGCAGCAACATGGACACCAAGGCTTCCATACTCCTGGTCAGCCTATGCCAGGTCAGAGCCTTCCCTACCCCAGCCACAGCTCCTATCAACCTGGTCTCTCCTACCAGCCACAAGCAGAGATCCTTACTGTTCATCAAAGACCACGGCAAACGTCCTTGGCTGATCTTGAGCAAAAACTACCCACCAATTATGAGGTCATCAGCAATCCAGCAGTGTCAGTAGCAACATCAGCTCCAGACACAAACTTTGGCACGGTATACAGCAATGCATATGGACAATATCGCCCCCCAGAGCCAGGTTTGACTCACTCTGTGGACAGCCCCACCTCTGCTTATCCTTCAGATGGACTTTACACTTCCAACTTGGAGCAAAATATTCCAAGGAACTATGTAATGATTGATGACATCAGTGAGTTAACAAAAGACAACACTGGCCAACCCACTGATGCTCTAGGCCATCCCGTGGGAGGGCGGTATCGCAATGAAAACGGTCCGGCACGTGGAAGTGCTTATGGTAGGCCAGAAGACGAGGGTGTTGACGCTTATGGCAGACCTACGGGTACAACAGGTTACCAGAATACAGGGGACAATCGTACCAGCACCACAGTAAGTGGAGGCTCTTCTTATTACTATGATGATTATAAACACTCGTCGAGGAGCAGCTCCAGTAGCCATAAACTCAACCCCAAGAATCTTGCACCTGCAGTCTCATCCAAACGTAGTAAGCACAGGAAACAGGGGATGGAGCAAAAGATTTCTAAATTCTCCCCAATTGAGGAAGCTCGAGATGTGGAGTCTGACCTTGCCTCTTATACAATGACAACACCATCAGGAGGCAGCTGTACAGTTGTGTCCAGATCAAAAAAGCTTACGGATGATGTCACCTATGGAACTAAGAAAAATGCCTATGACCAGCAGAAATATTATGGCACCAGTCGTGAAGGATTTGAGGAAGAAGACCGAATGTACAGCTCTGGTAGATCCAGGTCTACTGGATATGGTATGGACAAGATTTCCTCCAGAGATGCCACAGGTCATAGAAGTAAATCCTATGAGAGAGATGCCATGGAGCGATCTCAGAGAAGCAGTCGCGGTGGAAGGCCTCCAATGCGCAGCAATTCAGAGGAGGAGAGCCCACTCAGTCCTGTTGGGAAGCCAGTGGGCATGGGAAGAGGCACTGGCATAGCAGATGCTCATGATGTCAGAAACCAGTATGGCTCAAGCCATTCATTGCCAGATGTGCAGGACCATCACAAGAAAGACCTACCCAGGAGTCATGTCTATAAACCAGATGACCCTTACCTCGTAGATGACATGCACTGTGCCGTTTCTGACAGTGAAGGTAACTGGTGCTGAAAAATTTGTGCTGCCTGACATTTATTCTCTGAACCTTTAATTTGTGCTGGAAAGACACTGCATGCCAAGTGTGGGACTTCAAGAAAAGCAATTACTTTGTTTTGTGTTCCTGTTTGGATTATTCCTTGCTATAAACAAAGCCAAACATGCCTATTTCATTTATTTAATTTTTGCATGCACAATTTTTAAGTGTGAGGTAAAGTATTTTTAAGTTGTTTTTTTTGTTTTTTGTTTTTTGTTTTTTTTTTTGGACTGTTTTTATATTGCATGGCTCATGGCTGCGGGAAAGTTTCCCCAGGTATTTTGCATGGCTTCAATCTGCATGCTACTCCTCTCTACACATGGATTAAATGACTGATCATGTATTTTTTGGTTTAAAAAGCCTATCATTTGGGGCAAGAGGAGACTGATTGGTTCGAGAAGCCCAGGGAGGCTCGTTCTGATCGTTCAAGACATCACGGCAGTGGAAGTCATTCATCCACAGGTAGGCGTAGTAAACACACTTACCATGACTATGATGAACCTCCAGAGGAATACTGTCCCCAGGATGAGTACAACCAACAACGCCACCCCTCCTCCACATCTCGTGATCACCGTCACCATGGCAGCAGCTCTGGCAGACACACCTCTTCACGCCATGGCTCAGATGATCCCAGGTCCTCTCGTTCTACCAGGACACACCCAAGAGATCCATCTGGCCGCTCTGATGGCAGAGGCTCCTCATCTACACAAAGAAGAGGTGGTCCAGACTCTCGGTCTGCCCAAGCAAGCCCACGGAACTCAGGTGAGTTCTCTCGAGAGTCTGCTTCTGGTCATCATCATGGCACTGGGGGACGGAGCCAAAGACCACAAGGAGACCGTACAACCTCCAGAAGGCAAGAGCCACCTGCAGCAGGGACAAAACCCCAGCAGCAGCCCACTCAGGGCCATGCTGGGCAGCAGCGGTCAGGTGCCCAGGGCCAGACCGGGAGACCTCCAGGTTCAGAACAACTTGATGGTCACCAGCAGCATCAGCAGAGTGCTCAACAGCAGCAGCAGCAGCAGCAACCACTGCAGCACAGCCAGGCACCTCAGAGCCAGCCTCCCACAACCACTGCAGGGCCAGGACCAGCACAGCAGCAGCCTAAACCAAGCCAAGCTCAACCACAGGGGCGCCAGCCAGGGGTTGTGTCTGCTGCAGGGCAGGTGGCTAACACAACGGTGAGTATGTCTTTGACTGGTTTAGTTTTTTTTGTTTTGATTTGATGGTTTTACTTGGTGAAAATGAAAATGGCAGTTAGCATGTTATATAGTAGTTGTTCTGATTACAAAATCTGAATCTAACTATAAAAAGCACTTGCAGTTGATAGTGACCTTTTGCAAGTGATCATCTATGGTAAGCAGGCTGTTAAAGCAGTATACCAGGAGTTCTTCCGCTATAACAAATCATCACAAAACAATAACTCCCTTTATACATGGCTACTTAGTTAATAAGGTACACAAATGAATATTCGACTTTAATAATCAATAGGACAGCATTTACAGTAATCGGCTTATTAAAGAAGCTTAGTCTCACTTATTTATAAAGTAAACATTTTCTCTGATACTGATGTGACTGGAGGAAAATAGTGAAGGATTTGAAGTTTTCTGCCTTGCCATTGTCAGAGTGTGATGACAGTGACTTTTCCATTAACCAGTCTTTGACTGTTTATGTGCTGTCTTAAATTTTATCAGCCTCATCCTTTTTTGTAACCTCTGTTTTTTTTCCCATCAGATTTAGGTTCTTTTTGTTTTTATAACCAATTTTCAGACCAATGTAAAATATGCCAGACTTTTTTTGCAGATTGGCATGATAGCATTTGATCCTTCAGAGTCTGTGTGAGTGGACTCTGGCTTTGGTCTTTTTTAGATGAAAGCATTTTTCATCTCTAATTAGATACCAGACCTTAGAAATTATTTACCTGCTGGAATAAACTATTCAATACAACCTTGTAAAAATTGGTTTGACATGCATTTTATTCATACAGAGGTGGAGGAAATCAAAAATTTACACTAGGAAGAAAGCACTAAATGCAAGACTATGTTTTTTTTTAAACTGGATTGAATATGTTACAGATCCTATTAATATTAGCATAATAAAACTTTGCCCAAAATTCATATTAGTCTCTGTTCAACTCATGACAGGCCAAAATGGAAGCTACACCTGCAGCAACGTCCACAGGAATGAAACCAACAGCAGGAGTGCCAGTAGCACCTCAACCAACGAAAACAGTTACACCACCTCTAACAGGAATTGGTGGGTCTCAGCCGCTACAATATACAGTACAATTACAAATAAATGAATAAATAAATATATGTATATGTTTGTGTGTGTGTGTGTGTGTGTGTGGTTGTAATGTTTTTTTTTGTTTGAAGGCTCTAAGGCAGCCCCTGTTGGAATTGGGAGCAAGCCCGGAGGTATAGGCAGTGCCGCTGCTGCAGCAGGAGGACAGGCTCCTGCTGAAGGGGAAAATGTTCTTACCAAAATCCTGCAAGGAGGGGCAGCAGAGCAAGCTGGGAAACTGGGAGATGGTAAAGTCATGAATGTTTAACATTTGAAAAAAAAACTTGAATACATCTGACCTTCAGATCTAGCAATTATTAAAGCTGGTTACTTTTAAATAATGTTTTCAGTGTTTATTAATGAAATAAAAGCTCTGCTATTGTTTTACTCACAGCATTGTCCGGCCTTGGGAAGAAGTTCACATCATTTTGGTGAACTAGATAAATGAGGGTAAGTTGCGGGGGGGGAAAAAATGTAGACGCTTTTCTTTCACTTTTAATATGGCTTGGCATTTAAGCAGGTAAAAACAGAAGGACAACAGTGAACAATAGATGATTGGGGATTGATGACGTGTCTACTCATTGCTTAACTTGTGTATTGTAAATTGAATGTTTTTTATTCTTTTATAGGTCATACACTGTTTAATTGAGATGGAACGGTAGCTTCATACTTGGAAAACCTATGAAAATTCATTAAATACATTTCACAACACAGAAGAAAAAGAAAAAGTGATCCTGACCACATCAGTGAGTGTTTGATTTACTTGCCTCTATGCCTTGTAAACAAAATATTTTTTGACAATTAATTTCATATGTATATTGTCATCTGTTCGACCAAGCAAATGTAAACTATGTAGTTAAAAAAAAGGAATACTTTCCAGTGTTGATTTACATTTGTGACAGCTGGGATCTATGAAATAGCGCCACGCATTAGTTCATGGATAAGGTTCTTTTTAGCTAGATATTTATAATAAATTAGTAACACAGAGCTTTAGCATTTCAGTGGCCGATGTTACATGATGACCGATATAATCTAGTAGGTGTATGGTGAGTGTGCTCCACTGTACATGTCGTTTACCCAAAATCAACAAACAGAGCCCGAATCAAAGGATGCCTTGTCAGAACTTAATTACCCAGACATGGGAACACAACTTTAGTGAATTAAATAAGGCTGAATGCTGTGTAAGCAAGGTGTTGAAAGTGGACCAAGTGCATCCAAAAGTAGGTGACTGTTTGGATGATAGTAGATTAAGACCTTTTTGTCTTTTGTTAGTGTTCACATTTGTGCTGCGTAATGTATGCATCGTTATTTTGCTTTTTACCTTTAGTTTTACCTTTAATGAGGTTTGCTTTGGTTGGTTTTAACATTTCATTCAATCAGGTTAAGTGCCCTCTCAGGTTAGGTAGTGAGAGTCACATTCTCCTTGAACCTTTGAGAGACCAGGGCAAAGCACAAACCAGGTCAACACTAGTAGTTTACTTCTGACTTCACACATCTCCAATAATCTGGGCCAAGCACAGTCTGCTATAATTAGCCTGAGAAGGCTAACTGTGGCTTTGCTTTAATGTCACACGCACAGACACATAGGGACATGTGCACATGCAGGGACACAGGATCATGACTCATCATAAGAATCATTACATGGAAGAATGAGCTAATCAACTAATTCTGCTCAATGTAGCAGAAACGGAAGCACCAATAAAGTGGATTTCAAGGCATTTTTACTTAGTATCTTTGAAAACACATGATGTGTCAGAATAAAGTTGTGATTAATTTGAATGAAGGTTTAGCATGTTATGCTGTCTACATTGTGACTTGGGTGATTATCAGTAATCAATTCTGTGTCTGCGGCTGGTCTCAGGATTAAGTAGGGGAATGTAGGGATGAACCTGACTCAGTGCAGCCTGCTTAGCCCTGTGGATTACTACCCATACTGGGCCGCAATTGTAGTATTGAGGGACTTAAAGGAGAATGGGTGGGCAGGGACCTTGCACAAAAAAGCAGGGGTTTTTAAGTTGGTTGAAAAACCTTTCGAGGTCTACACCATTTAAATTGTTATTTTCTTATATCTTTAAATATTAACTTTACTTTATAAAGAATATTTACATCCTACTTTATTTACTTTGATCATATTGGATTAGTTTAACTTTCAGGTTTTTTGTATGCATGTGGTCTTGAGAATTTGATACAGTAAATTAACATTTCATTACTCTCTGCTCATACACACATCTCCACTGACTCTTTTTCAGGACAACTTCACTGGTAGATAATAACGATGTAGGAAAGCAGAAGAGAGAGGGGGAAGGGGTCTCCACTGCTGCTTTCCATCCTCCCCTATATAAAGCCTCCTGGGATCTGTGTGACAGCAAAGGCGTGCTAACTGGGGCACCTGGACATCATGGGAGATATTCAATGTGTTTGTTGTGCATATCTTCCCTTTTTAACAGCTCAATAATGGAAGCCTCGCAGCGCCTTCTAAAAGGATTTATGGAACACCTCTTATGTCTGAAGAGTGTACATCTGGCAAGGATATTCGATTCTACATTGATGTCTTCACAGCCGTCTCATGCAAACATGAGAAAAAAAAAAGATTTTCATAGGTTTTCCTTGTACCAAAGATACCTATCTTATCCCAAAATGACACAACATACCTGGAATAGACAAGATGTATCACGGCAATGACAACCAGTCAGATGACTCCACCACAACCCTCGAATGCTTGGCTTTTCTGATCTCTGCAGTACATTCCAGTATAGGGAATATGACCCTTTCTCTAAATGTTTTTCATTTCTCCTCTTTTTGTTTTGAGGTCTACAGAATGCATTGTGTAAATGTAGACACGTGAATGCACGCACAAATATTTAAAAAACTGAAGAAAAAAAAGGAAGCCCATATCAGTACTTTGACACCACCTATGAGATGCCACTAGTTATTAACTGTAGGTTTTTAGGGAAGGAAATTACTACCAGTGTGCCCACAAGTGTGAGATTCACACAGATGAGAGGACCAAAAGAAAGAGTGGCCACGGCTCTTAGTTAGCCATTGCAAAGCCATCCTTATAGCCAGCCTCAGAGCTGATGGGAACACTCTGAGGCTGACTGTAAAAGGATAGAGTCCTTCTAGGGACTTTATCCTTTTTAATGTTTCGTCTCATCTTTTAGTTTCTTTTCATTTTTGCCTGATATTCACTGAATGGAAGAGCCTTATTCAGTATGTTTTTACTTGTATACCTCACATGATTGAAAATGTCCATGTCATCATGTATTTCTTTTTACACAACTGTATATTATTGTATGTACATAACCAAACAGAGATCTACTTATGTAAATTTGTCATTTATGTATTCATGGAATCACTCTCCAGTGACTTTTTTTTGGTCTGTGTCTTTCTTTGGTAACTTTTGGTTTGGTAACTTTATATTTTTCACTTTTTATTTGTTTGAATCGATTTTCCTGCATCAAATACTTTGCTTGTTGGTTTTTAAAAGCAATAGCATGCAGAAACTGGTATATAGCACAATAGTATAAATGTTGTTTAAATTAGTGATGGGAAATATCAAATACTTCTGTCAGTAATTAGCCGTAATACAATTTGTCAGCGGGTTTACAACCACAGTACCGTGTCCAGACATGCATGTTATGTGCAGACGCAGAAAAAGCATGCAGACAGGTACAAACACTCTCACACATACACACTCTCTCTTTCTCTTGCATACACACACACACACACACACACACACACACACACACACACACACACACACAACATATTTCACATTCGTATCCCAGTTACATGTCAGAGCCAAGGTTAATTGTGTTCTCCACTAAATACACGTGTTAACCAATTCACTAACAAGATTATCTCACTAACACGCTGGGCCCATTGCCTCTATTTGTGCAAAGCAACACATGCACTTGCAGACACTTGTGCACACACAAACACACTCACACACACTTATACACATGTACACAAACAGGAGAGGATGAAAGCAATTATCAATTCAAATGTTCTATGCAAAGACTCATTTTGAACCTGGAAATTATTCAGTCTAAAACAGTTTATTATCATCATTCACAAGAAAAATTATGAACTAAAATATAAAAAAGGTAATGAAATGTTTTTACTTAGCAACTTGTCTGTATGAATTTGAATATTGAATATCGATCTAGAATTGTTTTTATTTTCGTGGCATGTTTTGACCCCTCACTCCCCATGTGGGGACTTGTTGCCAAAGGGTAAACTGTGTAGACTGTCAGTTTTGAATGTCCACCATCATGTTGCTTTGAAGCATGGGTTTGCTTGGCTTTGTCTGGCTGTTTGTAAGCCCTCATTGAGTTTTTGTGCGTTTTGGCTGACCTGGGCTCCTCAGTGTTTGGCTTGCAGTGACTGTCTGTGCTGGTATAAAACTGCAACGCAGAGGTCAGCATTTCTCATTAATACTTGTCAATGTACATAATGGGTGTCACTATAACCTGTGGGGTGAATGGAATGCTTCTGTGGGATATTTCATTGTTGATTAAATCATTCAGCAGCCAAACCATTGAAAAGGTGCATGATTAGATCTTATATTCTTTAAAGCTGTACCTGAATAATAATAAAAAAAAAAACAGGAAAGGCATGATTTCACAAAGGTTTACCGAACAAACCTTGACTTTCACTGGCCAACGTAGAGAATATTGATGAGTTAAATGTTTAGCCAGTCGTTCACAAATCAGGGCATGTCATGCTGAAAGCACAAGCCTGACTGGTAGCTGCTCGTCGAAGCGCAGAAACATGGAGGTTGCGTAACAGTGCCTCCAACTAAACAGCATAGGATCTATATCAAAACACTAGGTGGAGATGCTACTGGGTCAGTGTGAGGTGCATGAGACAAAACAGCCTTCAGTGCAGCTGTCCAACTGACAGAAAGACAGACACATTCTTACTGTAAATACAACTTCATTTTTCTGTACAGCTTTTGAGTTTTGAGTACGGCTGTCATGTGCATCCCCATGCCGTATTTGCTGCCAACTTTTGTGTATAAAAAGAATATTTATTACCACAATAATGATGATGATGATAATGATGATGATAATGATGATGATGATGATGAAGAAGCTAATGATGATGATTATTCTAATTATTGCATAAACATAGTGTATGTGGCTGACTTGTACTGACTGTTTACAACAGTGGAACAAAACTTGTATTCAGAAACATATCCAGTCTGTGTATAGTTTCTATACATATTGTGTTTGTGAAACAAGGAGAAAACAAAACCTCCACAGCAACTACAAAGTAGAAAGTCTTTGTCAGGCTATCAGGAGGTCCTTGGTTTAATGGAAATGACCTGCAGTGATGAGAGCAAAGGGAAGCATTGGGAAAAAAAATGAATCAAAACATCTGGAAATGTCATTCACTGTTGTAAGTGCAATGGGCAAAACGTCAGTCGTGTATCCATTGTGAAACCTTGTGTTCTATTCAGTGTATTCCTGTATACAGATAGAGTAAAATTTGGTGCATCATGTCAAGTAATGTGAGTAATGAAAATATTGACCCTGCAATTTCCAAAAAGAGAGAAGAATAAAAGAAAAGGAAAATATTGTGTCTATTGTCTTGGGTGTGTATTTGTGTGTGTCACCTATTTTCTTGCAGTCCCCGATTGAGACACTTGGTGAGTTTTGTTGTAGCTTCACAGCAGACAGTGGAGAGATCAAGAATAAGACCTTGACTGCATCGCATCTGTTAAGATAAAACCAGGCTTTACGCGCTGAAGCAGTGATGACTTATCTTGGAGTTGGTGGGTGGAAGGCAGGAGATGAGAGGGGAGAAGTGTCTGCCAATGCATGGCAGAGATGGAGGTGTGAGTGTGTGAGAATGTGGGACCAAGTCTGTATGTGTGCATCAGGGAGACAGAGAGAACATGCATTTGTCCTTATTCCTCTGATTGCATCAGCTCATTTGCATCTCACAGTTATTGTCATTGTCGGTCGATTGTTTGATTGTTTTAATGGGATTGGATACAATATGCTAGAAATTTGTGATAAACTTCCAATATGTTGCATCAAGAAAAAGTTTGCATTTCCCATTTTATATCTTTCAGGATCAATTAATTGTGGTAACTTCTCATACTGAATCTGCTTTTAAATACAGATAATATTCTATCACTGCTGATCAGTGAATTTGGCTTTAATTTTCAAATAACATCTACTGCCAAAAATGTAAATAAAGTCTCAAAAAATGCCTGAAGTCAAAATAAAAAAAGTTTTTAGTCTTCAAGCTCATACAGCAAAATAAGTATGCTGGTCTCTTAACAAGTATTTCATAAACTCAGCACAAAAAAACAAGTGAAATTTGCCAAATCTCCTCTGCCAATGCCAAACAGATTGTTCTGGGGTAGCCATGGACTCTTTTTTTTAGCTTTTTGTATTGGCAGCACCTGTGAGCATGGGCACTGCTACGCTGGTCGGTCAGTG